>OX345637.1:3994333-4716166 GCA_947044365.1 Petrosia ficiformis | reverse complement strand
AGTAATCTGTGGCCTGGAAAGAAACTAAACAAATCAACTTTGGTATTAAGAACTTTTTCAAGAGAGCAGATTAAAACTACTGGGTACATACATGTAGATGCATAATAATCAGACTGCTGTCTTACCACTTACCGTCATCGAAGGTGAAGGACCGAGTTTGTTTGGTCGAAACTGGCTAAAGACCATTGAAATTGATTGGAAAAGTTTCTATACACTAAAGGAGAGTAGACTGCAGTCACTTCAAATAGCACATAGATATGTGTTTAGTGATGGTCTAGGAAAATTGCAAGGTGACACCGACATTTTTTCAAGGCATGTCCCATCCTGTACGAAGGGGAGGAGCTGGATAGGAGGGATAGACTAGTATCTCTTGGAATATTGCAACCTATATTATTTGCAGATTGGGCAACACCAATTTTCCAGTCTTAAAAACAGATTGAAGTATTAGGATTTTTGAGGACTTCAAAACCACAGTAAATCAATATCGAATTTGGATTGTTACCCAATCCCACGAATTCAAGATTTTTTCACAATGTTGGGAGGAGGAAAATCATTCACAAAACTTGATATGAGTCAAGCATATCAACAGGTCAAGTTAGACAAAGGATTTCAGAAATATACAGTTGTAAACACCCATAAAGGATTATTCAAGTACGTACCCTCGTTTACCATTTGAACATAAACTGCTAAGATAACAAACAATACATGTACAATTAATTCCACTACTAAGTGTGTGCAGTTTTACTATATCACAGTAGCTAGCTAATGAAATTTCTACTCAATAATTATTAGTGATAATAAAGAAATCAACATAAATTGCCATTGTTGAATTTAGAAAATGTTGTAATCACCTTCAATTATAATGTAAATGATGATTACAACAGCTGATATCATCACATGACTTCCAATTAAAAGACAAAGGTACTGATATTAGTCTATTATGAATATTACCTTATCAACTACATCCATTCTGGCTCTATGTCTTATCAACACCTCCATGACATCTTGGTGTCCCCTCTTTGCTGCTATGTGAAGTGGTGTTTGATTCCTCTGAAAAAAAGATAATTATATAGCAAACATATAATAGTCTTTAGCTCAGTAGTATGTATTTCATGAAAACGCTAACAGTAAATTTAAAGTATAGCTAATTAATAATTAATAGCTACAAACTGTGATTGTAGCTATAGATTAACATTGTTGTGTACTGGACAACCATTTCATTAGGAAACTTTATTAATCATTACTAGTATACTCAATATCAGTGTAGTGATAGATTGTAATTCAGACTTAATAATTATATGTGTTGTCTTCCTTACAAAATATGACTTGTGATAAAATTATGAAACTATTATAATATAACGTTATTAGTGAATGTCAGGAGACATTTAGCCAATCACAGTTTTATTATGAACAATCATTATCATATATATTGTATATATGTTCTCCCAATATCAATCTCTTATGATTATAATAATTATAATAAAATTTATAAGGATTTACATTCTTTATATTGATGTGCAATAAAATACAACTTATGGGTAAAATGAATTTACTAGTAATGATGGCTTCTAGCATGATTTATTATGAACGAAATTTGAATCTGGGTAATGATCACAGTTGATTTGTTTTTAATCATAATAATTAATAGGAGGTTGGCTTTAATTTAATAACTGTATTCATTATAGCCATACACTTGAAGCTGAAAATCGTTACTCACAAATTAACTTAGTTTGTTATTATACATCACATTCTCCAGCCATTAATCAAGATGATCATGAACCTGATGATAATATACTGAGCAAATTCTGACCTTATTATTCATTATTCTTAACATACTGCTTATCTTTTGATGAACTGTATAACTTGTTTGTTTGTGTATTTTACATATTTAAAGATTACTGTAGACATAAGCACACTTACACAACCGACAAAGTAATGATAATGTAACATTGGTTACAATCAACTGATCAGTTGATTACTTGTGTTTATTATGTAATTTTTTTTTATTCAGTTTGTCTGTCTATTTATTATTCTTATTATTCATACATAATAACTCAGTGGATATAATACGTATGCATGGAAGTTATGCAATTGTTTGATTATGAAATAGATTCTATCATCCAGTTCTATTTTCTTACAACCTATAAATTGGTTTGTAATCTCACTTCAACTATCTAAAATTCATACCGAGTACAACTAATGGCAATCCCAGGCTTCTAAAAATAGATACCAGTATACGTCTTCAAGCAGGAGACCCACTACCTACTTTCTTTTCTCAACTGCAACAACAATTCGAATTTTTAGAGTTTGTCAACTGATGGTAGCAGTCCTGATATGATTATTACACTCATTGTTTTTATATTTATTATATACAACAATGCAACTCAAATACTTCAAACTTTAGACACTGAATATTAGCTCCAGATTAAATATGCTACTCCATAGGACAACCTACCACATCTTCAAGATTCAAACTGAATACATACTCAGTGAGAATATGAAAGTAATTTGCAAAGGCAAAATTATTCTTTAACATTCTTTTTAAAGGACAAATAATTTTGTCTTTTTTTAGGGAATTAAAATGGTCCACTAGTTGGTTGTGATTAGTTACAAGATGTCAATTGGATGGACACATCAAAGCTGAGCTGCTAACATTTACTCCATGCTGATCCTGAACAGCTATATAGAACTTCCCAAAGGACTGTTCACTAGTGCCTTCAGATGCTGATCCTAGAACTGCATGTGTCTTAAGTGTTATAAGATGAACACCAAAAGTTATAGATCTCATATCAGAGAGAATAAATCAATAAGTAAATTAGTTATATAAATGACCTGCACCTATATCATGCCAGTTGTCAATGCATTTGGACATACCAATCTCTCACAAGGTTAGATTTGTGTCACATATAGATGAGAAGTTCAGTGGGGTATTCCTCATTTTATACATCTATAGAGCCTGTTTCAAGAAGGTAAGCCATCCTATTTTATCTTTTATATCCTTTTTCCTTATCACAGAAACATTAACATTCGTGGACTTGGAGGTGTCATGCAAAATGAACAATGTCTAAACAAAGCTGAGGATATGACTGTTCAGTATTCTAGGGAGAAGGTTAGAATATCCAATCTCTTAGATAGGATTGGCCTGAAACCAGTATGTAATCTGGTACCACCAGCTAGGACTCAAATTGTATTCAGAAGCCCCTGCTGATTTTTTCCAATTAATACTCATTTATTAGGTACTGTTGCAGGCACCAAATATAATTAAATTAATATAACAATTAATTAATTAATTAATTAATTAAACCACAGAAATGTCATTATATTTGGTGTCTGCAACACCAAGACAGTGTCTTATTATCCATTGTCACTACACATGGTTAATGTTGTTATAAACTTTTGTGTAAATAAGTTGTTGTTTGAAGTAGCTTTTACTATCAGAAAGTACGGTAGTATTCTATGAAGAGATGGCACGGAAAAACATGGCCGGCCATACATTTCAATTGTAAGTGATGAGTTGAAATCTCTGCTAAAATTATAGAGACAAGTCTTAATAAACACATACCTTTTGATATCTAGTGTTTTTATGACTAACAACATCTTCTAAACAGTTGGAGATTATCTTTAAGGTAGAGAACTGGCAAGTAGCAAAACTGGCAAAATCTTCATCATATTAATATTATTATTATTTTCCAGACAAATCATTTTTTTGTTTGTTGAAATATCACAATGATTCTAGCACCATTCCAGTCGCATTTATAGTAAAGTTCTGGTCTACAAGTATTGAGATGATATCTACAGATAATATGAAAGAAGACAGTCTCAACGACTACAAAGTCGAATTGGATGCCATTTTCCTAAGTGGAATTTAATTGCGCATGCGCATTCGTGTACTCGGAACATGGAAGCTGAAAAGGTGGAAGTGCTTGGAATAAGCATAGTGATAACATTTGTGAGCAAATACATTCTTATAATAATGAATATAATAATTATTAATATTAAAGCAATTGTATAATAATATTTTATACTATGATAACTATTGGAATACTGAATGGTTGACACAGTGACTAACACTACTTCTTGTAGGACTGCAGACAGTGCTGTAAGTGAAATAGAGAATATACATTATCTGTAAATGATAATCAATACATAAACACAAAAAACTGACTTTTATTGATAAACAAATTTTAATGCATTTACGATTGTATGATTTCATAATTATAGTATTTCTGCAATCTACAAACAAATATTCACACCATTCAGAAAAAAAAATAATGGAAACAAGAATAATAAAAAAATCTTTTCGATAAAAATGAAAGAAGATGTAGGGATGTCAAAACCCAAAAAGCATTAAAACAAGGTTGGGAAGCCTAACATAGGGCCCAAACTCACTTCCATATAACCCTACATAAGTACAGCTCTTTGTATTTTGTTTTTATAGCAGTGTAAGTACTTATGTAGGGTTATATGGAAGTGCCTTTGGGTCCTATGTTAGCTTCCCAACCTTGTTTGCATGCTTTTTGGGTTTTGACATCCCTACATCTTCTTTCATTTTTATTGAAAAGGTTTTTTATTATTCTTATTATATATAATGTTGAGTTGGTATATCAGAGTACTCACAACTGATACAAATGAGTTGTCTTGTATTGTATGGTTTTATAATGTGTTGCAAAAACCAATATATGATAAATTAGTGTGGATAATTACAAACCAAATCCATCCACTCAACATAACACGAGTCAGTTGATAACACCTCTAGGAGGGCTTTACAGCTAGTACTATAAATTACAAAGTGCTTAAATAGAGGTATTGAAACACATAAAATTACCTTTAGTGGTTCAAACTTGCTAAAGATTATACTTGTATACAATAATACTCTTTAAGATATATTGATGTATGATACTATTATAATCATCAAAATAAAAATCAAATACCAACATACATCATCAAACCAATTCAATACTTCTTCATTAAAACAAAATTAATTACACAATCCATTAAATTTATGTGTTCAGACATAATGAGAACAAACACTATGTGTGTAATTTATTTTATAATGATAAGTTAATCATCAAGTTTATAGCAGTCTTTAATTTCAAAAGCACAAAACAATTGCTATAACAACAGGAAGTCTATTGAATAACTGTGTGTAATATTATAAATAACTAAAGTCAGTTCTCCTATTATAATTCAGTTACACTTGTATACATCAGATCTTGAAGGTTTTAACAGTCGCATGTTTTTTCCTATAATTATACTTGTACTTAATGTATAATAATTTCCCTTAAACTAACAAAAGATATTTATATAGGGATTCTAATTTCATATAGTAACTTAGGCATGAATAAATTATACAATACATATAAAGGTACATGTAATCTAAAGTACTAAGTAACATGTGACATATTTAAAGGAGTGGACAATAAGGTATGTTATAGTAACATGATCATGATGTCACTCATAAGTAATTAATTTGATATTGCATTGACACTTAATTAGTCTATGTTGGTTATTGTAAAACAATTTAAAAGGAATCATTGAGTATTCATAGGCTGTAATATTATAAAATAAATATTAGAATTGAAGGAGATCAATTTTAGTGGAGAAGATTCAGCAATGAAATTGTTTTTGTAGCGAACATTTCCCACTCTACATTGAATTTTATACATACCCAACTATAACTCACCAGATCAACAGCATCAACCTTCCAGTGATTGTCCAGTAAAGACTGTACTATAACTGTATTCCTACATTTAGCAGCAGCATGTAGACATGATTTATTACCCTGTATTAAGTAATGTAGTTAGTAATACAAATATAAAATGTTTATTTATCAGTACATTGTAAGACACATACACTCATACAATTATAATACATTATAATTTGTCATGTAATATTCAGCTTGCACAACAACATAAGTTAAGTTTTGATGTCATCTCTATACATACATGTATATAATTATAGATATACTTAATGAAATTTATAATCATAACAATATTATGATTATGAAGATGAGATAGTTATTCTTAACTTTTCATATTTATAATATTTCCAAAATAAAATTTGTTATTGAAGAGCACTGTACATAGTGTTTAATAGTGTACTAATAAATCATTCCAATACATATACATGTATGGTAACTTATTAACATAATTACAATAAATATCTATTTTCTACTAGTACTAGTATTAATGACTAATAGTACTGTTGAATTTATAATACTTTTAATTATTGTCAGAAATATGTTATTATGGAACTTGTAATTTTCCATTACCATAATGAAGTTTTAATATACAACTGTAACAACTAGGATAATGAATACAATGTATATAAAAAAAGTATGAATATAACAATTACCTCCATTTGATTACACCATTGTAGATCTATTAATTGATTGGTCAGGAGATGTTGTACAGCATCCTCATTTCCATGCCAACAAGCCCAGTATAGACTGTTATTCTAATGTGTGTATAACATAGTATAATAATAATTATTGCTGATATATATATACCATATAATAATTATCATTTAAGATAATAATTATCTTTTAAAATTATTTCATGATGACTTTATGATATAATTAAATACATGTTCACAATATAAAATAATTGTATACTACTACTGAAAATGATTTTATTTTTAATTCGTGTTCATCAGAAATTAATTTGATAAAATTAATCAAAGGACTCTTCAGTTATCCCCAGTGTCCTATAAATAGTCATTCATTAGTTATTAAAGTTACCAAGAGATTTTGTACAGTATCATCATATCTCCAGTGACAAACTGGTAATGTGTGTTAAACAAAGTACGAGAATAATTATGAATGATTCCACAAGGTAGTTTATTACCTTTAGTTTTAAAAAAGATAATTTGCTTTTTAAGTTAAGAATTATGATTTTAGCACATGTTTATAATACGTTTATGGGTGCATGGGGTGCTCTGTCACCTCAGGGAGTGACGACCCTGCCCAAAAATGTGTAGTCCCAGGTTCAGCTGGCTCCGGCTGTCAATACCTGGTTAAGGCCCCGTGCCAGGGTTATGGTGAAACCAATGGCAGCAGGTTGGTGGATGGCGAAAGGAGCGATTGCTAAGTGACGGTCCTTTCAGCAAAGTGGCACGCGGATGAACCTACTTTGCAGGTCAACGGGTGGCACCAACAGGCCAGTTAGCGGCCACTGCGGGGCAGCTTTCATGTTCTGCTAGACTTGTTGTATACCTGTGTACCTCTAGTATCAGATGTGGAAGCCCAGAGAGACTGCATGGTGGGGCACGACGCCATCTTTCTATACTACTACCTTGCAAAAGAGCGATTTCTGAGCATGATCATTTTGTATGCACCAACCATATACTGACGAAGGGAAAGAAGGCTTCTATGAAGAGCTCGCTGCAGTGGTGGATGCTGTCCCTGCATCAAATAAGCTGCTGATCCTTGGGGATGTCAACGCCCGCGTTGGAAAGGATTACCACACACATAGAGGAGTGCTGGGCAAATTTAGAAAGGGTAATATGAACTCTAATGGTGAACTGCTGCTGAACTTCTGCTCACAACGACAGTTATGCATCACTAACAGTTTTTTCCAATCAACCAGACATGAACGTTTACGCCTGCATCCGAGGTCAAAGCACTTCCATTTGCTTGACTATGTTGTGACTTGAAGACCAGACATGCATGAGGTGTTATCAACAAAGGCTATGCATGGTGCTGAGTGCTCTACCGATCACTACCTAGTTCAGTCTCTGGTAAGAGTGAAAGTCTCGCTTCCAAAATGGAAAACACACAGTTCTGTGCCCCCAGGAAGCTTGATACTTCGATGCTAGTCTTGAGCAACCACCAGAAGACTTTTGTCAGTACAATGGAGTCGGCTTTACAGGAGTCAAGCAACAACAGTCTCACTGAACTAGACAACATCGACAGCATGTGGAACAACATGAAGAGCGTCATATACGAAACAGCTAGTAAAGTTCTTGGCTTCCCTAAGCGAAGGATGCCAGACTGGTTTCAGGATCACAATGGAAAAATCCAAGAGCTGCTTGCTGGCAAGTAAAGGGCTTACCTAAATCATCTAGCAAAAAACTCTCTTGGCAGCAAGATGGCACTCCAAACTACTAAAGCAAAGGTGCAAAAGGAAATCAGGAGCATAAAGGACAATTGGTGGAGCAAACAAGCTGCAGAATTACAAACTCTGGCAGACAAGAATGATTCCCAAGGCCTGTTTACAACTTTGAGGGCTATCTACGGCCCTCGAACAAATGCAATAGTACCAGTGAAAACTGCTGACGGCAGGAGACTACTCACAGACAAGAAAGACATCACTGAGTGCCGGAAAGAACATTTCAATTAAGGACCTCCTGAACCAGCAAGACACTATACTGATGAAAATGCAACCTCTCAGCTGTTTGTTCATCCAACAATGGACGAACTGTCTGTCAACATTACTATGGGGGAACTGGAAAAGGCACTGAAAGAAACAAGAACAGGCAAAGTGCCGGGGCTAGACGGTATTCCTTCTGAAGTTATAAAAAAGGTGGACTGGCACTTAAAACTCAGCTACTAGACCTCTATAATGCCTGCTGGCAGAAACAACTACTCCCGCAGGATTTCAAAGATGCCCTCATTGTGACCATCTATAAGAAGAAGGGGGACAGAAATGAGTGTGGAAGTCACCGTGGAATATCATTACTATCCATCGCTGGCAAGATACTTGTAAAGATAATGCTGAACAGGCTTAAAACAATTTCTGAAAGCATACTCCCAGAGAGCCAATGCGGCTTTAGAGCAGGCAGATCGACAGCAGACATGATCTTCAATCTCAGGCAACTCAAGGAAAACGTTGTGGAACAACAACAGCCACAGTACATTCTCTAAAGCCTTTAACACCATAGATAGGCTGACACTGTGGAAGGTGCTCAGGGCGTATGGCTGTCCTGAAATTTTCGTCAACCTGATCAGACAGTTCCACGATGACATGACAGGCAGAGTATCCAATGGAGGTGATGTCAGTGATCCCAGTGATCCGTTCCCTATCAACCATGGAGTAAAACAAGGTTGTGTCTTAGCACCTACCCTTTTCACGCTCTACCTTGCTGCCGTGCTGGAAAATATGTCAGTTAACCTGAGTAAAGGTGTTTATATCCACACACGCTCTGATGGCAAGCTTTTCAACCTGGCGTGCCTTAGAGCTAAGACCAGAGTAAGAACTGTTTGTGTGAGATAGCTTCTGTATGCTGACGACTCTGCTCTTGTGACAACGAATCCTGGTAATATGCAGGATTGTAGACAGATTTCATGCGGCTGCTACTCTGTTTGGTTTGAAAATCAACACCACCAAAACAGAACTGCTCTTTCAGCCGAACACTAACTGTGCACAAAAAACAGCTATTACAGTGATTGGGAATGCTTTGAAGTGCTCAGATAACTTCACTTACTTGGGGAGTGCAGTTACTAGCACTAATGTCTCTGATCTAGAGATTGAGAAAAGAATACAGACTGCCTCCAAAGCCTTTGGTGCTCTACACAAGTAGCATGACTTGAAACTACAAACAAAGATTAAAGTGTACAACACTGCAGTCTTACCATCACTGCTGTACTCTACGGATACAATGATCCTATATAAAAGACACATCAAGAAACTCACAAGAATATAACTAAGACATCTCAGAGCCATACTACACATTAAATGGCAAGACAGAATCCCTGATGTTGAAGAGCTTAGACGAGCTAGTACTGTCAGTGCTGAAGGTCACATTGCATTTGCACAACTCACATGGGTTGGCCATGTCAGTAGAATGCCAGATGACAGACTGCCAAAAGCTGTATTCTATGGGGAACTTGCTGTTGGTAAAAGAAAACAGGTGGACAAAACTCAGATACAAGGATGTCATCAAGAGGCATATCAAAAACACAAACGTAGATGATGACACTTGGGAAGAGAAAGCCACAAATCGATCTGTGTGGCGTGGCCTTGTCAGAGCATCTATTTCTGCTGTTGAGGAGAGGCGCCTTCAGGACTATGCACAGTCTCATGCAAGGAGACATGTGGCTGCTCAATCTGCTCTCCACTGTACCCGTTGTGGAAAAGCCTGCCAGCCTAGGGCAGGGATGGTAGCACACCAAAGGGCAAGCAATTTCACATAGTGACACTTAAAAACAGTCATCATCGAAATCGATGAACAGTCAAACAGATAATACGTTTACATTTTAAAACTGTGTAAACGTTTTTATTTGCATAATTAATATTTTTATCTTATTATATCATTGAATGTATTATGAACAACTGGAAAGAACACTCAAGTGTTCAAAACATAGTGTAAAACAACCTAATTCTTATTCTCTTAAACTATTCCCAATCTTTCAACTCTTTAGTCCTTTTTGATTTAGTAAATTTTGGCCATTATCAGTGATCAAATACCCGGAGTTATTCATGGGAGAGTCTTCCTTCTTGCCTTTACTCTTTTTGTGAGAATATAAGATTAGGCAAGCTCATAAAAAAGCACTTTTCAACAATGCCATTTTGCATCCATATCTTCCAGGGAGTCAATCACATGCCAAGGTACGACCTTCAACTCCTTAGTTAACCTATCCCATGCAGTTATAACCGCAAAACACAGAATAGTACTGCCTCTGTTTATCCGTTCTTCTTAGTATACAATCCAACAATGACTACACATCTTTTTATGATTACAAATGTACATTCCATCAAAATTGAATCATAATCACTGTATTAACATGTAAGTACTTTCTCATGTACCTTTGTCTCAGGATGTGTGATTAATTACACCAACCTGAGCTTGCTTTTCAAAATCCTTTCCATGTCCAACACTGGCGACTCTGCTGCATATATTTTGCTCACCATTCACTTTCTCTATACCAAACTTGGCTCTTTTCTGACATGAAGTACTACCTCTACCAACTTGCTTACCAGGACTCGAAAGTCCCCAGTATTCGTTGAGTAGGTAAAAAACAAAAACAAAACAGAACAATGCAACAATACTTTGGTACCAGTGGAATTTAACTATAAATTTGTATGTGTGCTAAATCTACTTTACAATACTTTTGTACCAGCACTTTGTAGGACTAATTCAAATGCTGTGTTCTCCCTTTTTTGACTGCAACTGGGCCAAACAAAACGATCCCACTACATGTTGGCACCAGCTACACCCATGATATTGGATTATACAGCAAGAAATATGTCTCAACTACCCACCAGAGTGCATGGGCGGGGTCACTGAAGACCCAAATTGCGTATGTGGCGAGGGGGCAGAGCCCCCTTCGAACCCCCATAAACGAGGGGACACCCACCTTTAAAATTCACCTGTACTTGTTATTTAGACCAAAGGGTGGCTTAAAAACCATCAACGTTTTTAGTCATTTTTGTGGGATTATCACTGACACTAATTACAAACATTTGGAGTGCTTCGTAAGGATAGGAACACACTCTGTACTGCATAAGGGTCAAATATCACATATGTGTGACATCAGTCCTCTAAGGTTTAATTATATGTTCAGACTAATCTACACATCTGATAATCACTCATTTTGTAATAACAATATAACCTTATCACTTGAAGAAATGAATTACAATATCAAAAATAAAACTTACTATTGCATATTTTGTGTCTTTGCATCCTGATACCAGTTTCTCTACTCTTTGCATTCTATATGCATCCCATAGTCCTGCATTCTGTAGTGTAGTGTAATATGAATGATAAATCATAGATATATTTCAATTTCACGTATTTGTGATTTCATATTTATATGTGATATTCTATACAACTACAAAAAAAATGAGATGATGATCATAAAGTAGTACATTTGCTTTTTTTGTTAATTATAGTAAAAATAATTATTGGTGCACTAAAATTTAAAATATTGTAATCAATTGCTTTTTAAGATTATTGACAAATTCATAATTTATATTATTCACAGTTTCACACACAGTATTTTATCTGTTCAATGCTCTGTGTACATGTATATCAACTATGTACAAATAAATAGTATGGAAGATAATTACTATACATGTGAGGATTATAAATGATGAAGACATAGTGAATTCTATTAAAGGATGTGGTTTCTATTGACTAGTGTGTAGACTGATTAGATGATTTTAATTATGATTATCTAAACTGTCTGATAGAAATGATGTGATAAATAGTAAATACAACAATACTATCACATGTGATTTATTGACCTTATTCACTAGTGATTTCTTCATCAAATGTATTTACGTATATGTCAACACTTTATAAAGATACATATTTAATTATCAGTTCTATATTACTGAAATCATGTAAACTACAAAAGATGGTACATGTATAGTATATATTTGAATGATATGTCTCTATAGTGAGGTAATTAGTTTGGTTCTTAATAACAAGAACACTTGAGATCACATTATATTCACTCACCAAATCATATTTCTCTTTCCATGTCAGTTCATCATGTCTTGTTGCCATGGTTACAATATCTTAATTCCTGATCCGTACTAGATTACAAGATATTTTGGAGATGTTTACTGTGGTATTCAACAATTCTCTCCTAAACAACATATGTAGTATTTATATACAGAAAGGATGTTACTAAATAGAAGGTGGCGGTACGGCGGAAGCGAGAAACCATACAATTGCCCGTTAATTATATTCATACTTTTTCATGATATTCATTTTGTGGTTGCAGAGTGGGTTGTACCATAGATTATATAGACTATGTATAAGGGATTGGAAACGCCCACGCATTTCCGTACACTCCGTTACCCCACTGTGTATATACGTATTACCCTATTAGCCCCTCCCCTCTAAAGACAATGCGCTATGCATGCAAGACTAGTAAAGAACTTGTTTTAAATCGTGTATTATTAAAGAACACTTTTGTTAAACTAATTGATAATATCACCAACCAACATAGGAGTGCTGTACCTTCAGCTAGAAAACTGCAGTGTTGAACTATATGACCTACCACACTGCTTAGAGTCCCCAAAGAAGTAAGAGTCGCAAAACCCATTTTCGTTATGATATGTACTAAAAAACAATAGTTTTTAACATCTTAAATGATTTGTTGCTAATGTTTTAGCAATTGAGATGTTAAAACGATACAATAGCAATATGTATATCAAGAAAAAACACCTTAATAGTCCAGTTTCAGCAAGGAATGGTGTTTTTTCTATGATCAGTCCTCACCACTAAGTAATAAAATTTAATTGATTTCTGGGGACACGGAGTGCGTCACAGACTTATGCATTGATACTATGGGATCACGTGCGCCGTTTCCAATCCCTTATACATAGTCTATATAATCTATGGTTGTACTGAGGTACATTTTTCTCAGCTCTAATAATCGGTACAGCTCTGAAATTTTGAACAAACGTTTGTTACACGTGTACCTACAAAACAACGAAGCAATTTTTTCAATAGCGAAGCACTTTGTCGAGAAATTTTTCGAAGAAGGATGATGATATACAACCCCTGTGGTACAGAAACAGATATAAGGAAAAGGTCTTCGTTGTTTTTTAGACTAGGATGTATTCACTTTGCACAGTAAGTGTCCAGTCTTTGTCTTGTGTGTTTATGGAGAAAAATGTACCTTTGTGGCTGGTTCTGCTGACGATCATAACTCATGAATACAACATGCAAAATACTTCAAATTTTCACTGATAATAAACTTCAATAAAATAATATTGTGTTGCAAATATGAAAATGATTTAAGAAATTGTAACAATGAAAAAAACAAAAAAACTTTTGCTATGAATATCATTAACGTCACCATACCGCCACCTTAAAACAATATAATGAACATGCTTTATAATTAACACAACAGGTTATAAGGATATAATGAACATGCTTTATAATTAACACAACAGGTTATAAGGATATAATGAACATGCTTTATAATTAACACAACAGGTTATAAGGATATAATAAGGTTGATGTAAACCTATGGTTAGTTTACACCACATTTACCACATAAAAACTCTGACACCATGGCAACGTATCATATATCAATATTCATTTTGATTGTAAACTTGTATTCAGAGGTTATATGATCTTATTATAATATTACGATATTGTCAGTAGTACATGTAAGTATATAATCACACTATTGTGTAAAGTACAAGTAGCATAACATGTATATATGTATACACATGCATGATACATGTATAGCTATGAAGACACAAAGACTTCTAGTAATTAGTGTGTGTGTATTTCTATGGATGTACATGTACATAACGCTATTTGTCTGTTTCTGCACAATGTGTATGTGTATGTGTGTGTGTGTCTTTGTGTTTGTGCTTATGTGTGAACATAAGTCTCTCTGTGTCTGTATTTCTAATGCACATGCATGTGTGTGCATCATACACACATACATGTACATGAATAATGCATACATAAAATTATTTTACATTACATATCTACTTACATAAAACATACATATACGTATACATACAAATATACTTAAGTACATACATACATACGTACATACATTCATGCATACATTCATACATACAGTACCTGACTTTATTAAGTTTATATACTATGATGGGAACTGCACTTTCATGAGGTGATAGTCAACTGTACTTCTAAGTAATAAAATAGTATTATTTTGTACTGTAACCATAGTAACGTGTGAATTCCCTTTACATTTGCATGTAATAGCATAGTACTAAGGTGCACTATTGTGCAGTGTGTAGTACATTCAAAGTAGCTAGCCCTTCTCACTCTAAATGAGAAAGGAGAGTCTGGTACACAACTATTGTATGTCTTGTTCTGAGAGCCACTGGAAGTATGGTGGTGTTCAAGTAGATGTAAACTGCCAAAAGTAATTAGTCGTAGGTGGAGTAACTTTCTCTATAACTCTTAAATTTAACAAGACTCTTGATTCTAACTTACATTGTTGGAAGAAAGAACTGTTGAGAAAGCCAAAAATGAAAAATTATCCATCATTAGTTGCAGGCAGACAGCAAGGAGAGAGTCTGAATGTTTATCCATTTTAAACACCCACTGAACACCACTGTACTTCTGGTGGCTCTCAGAATGAGACATAGATCCTTCTTTTTCGTTTAGAGTGGGAAGACTAGCTACGTGAGACTACATTCAAAGTACAGTGTTCCACTCACTGCAGTCAATGGAAGTACAGTGATAGTATCTAAATTTAATAATGTCATGTACTGTATGTTCATACATATACACATGCATACATAGATACTGTTACATACATAAATTATATACTTACATCTCTCCATCGTCGGTTCAATCTGTGGGAGGGCCTCTTTTACTTCAACTCTCCAAACAACAACTGCTTTGGTAGTCTCTCCAACTCCATATAACCCACACATGTACATGTATTATAGTACACAGACACACACACACACGTACACACAAACACAGCTGTATACAGATGATGTTGTACAACTTCACCTGTTTCAGTCTCATTAGACCTCATCAGTACAGCATAGTGTCAAACTAATAAATCATGACAGCGTGTGATTTAATTATAAAGTTTGATGTGTGGGTGTATCAATAGCACCAACAGTGGTATATGAGTTTGATTCACCCATACATGATTACACATGTAAACAAGATATATTGAGAAAAATGTAGCCCTATAATTGCTTTATGATGACTATGTATCAATCATTGCTGATGGGACTAGTGTCTCTACTTTTCTATGTACTTGAAATCTGGGGCCTGAAGAAGAAAGTAAGTCTGACTGCAGTCCTAAGTACACATACACTAAGTTGCTCAAGTGCTCTCTCTGAATCTCTCAAGGTTCTAAATGGTGACTTCCTCATGTCTGCAACTCAACAACTTATTATACTTACTTGTTAAAAATTCCTGAATCATCTTTATACTGTTTCTCTGCTGTAAACAACAGTTATTGGCAGTTTACAATATAACATTCTTCCTGCTGGTCTGTATTCATTCTGTAGCTCAAGCATGCGTTGTTTTACGTGCCAAGCCTATTATTTGGTGAATGTTCAAGCTAGTCCGGCTTCTCCCGGATGACGCAACTTCCTTTTAACTACGTATACTTGTGCAAGTTATAGTTTGAACAAATGGAAAGGCAGGATGACCTTACGGGCCAAATAAGTTAAAACACCTCCTACTGTTGTGTTACAGAGGACTGGTGGTGTGATCAATACAAGCAAAAAGCACTCAATTCCCTTGTACTATATGTTTGTCTTGATATACATATACATGTTTAGACAGACAGACACACACAATCTCACAATCGTAATTATAATAATTTTACATGTACATACATGTACACATACATGTACATACATACATACATATATAATTATACAAACGCATATATACATGTATATATAATATATATACATGTATATATAATATATATATATATATACACTGTGTATAATATGTACATACATTTATACACACATACATAATACATGTACACACATAGCACATAAATAATTTTACATACATGTATTGTACATACAAATGTAATGATATCTAGTGTGACATAACAACCCTTGTCACTATGGTAAAATGCTATAACTACATGTATTACATAGTGACTGATTATGAATAGATGAATTGAATGTATACATACCTAAATACATTCATACATATACATATATATTATATATATATATATATATATATATGTTATACATACTGCTGAATCTTTGGTTTTTGAAAGATATTGAGTTTACCAGGCTGTCTTGTCGTTAACTGTGTACATGTATGTATTAAGTATAGTTGTAAGTAATAAATACAGCCATAGAGTGTGTTTATATTCCATTCTGTGATGTAAAAGCTATGACTATTGTATCAGTAGCTTGTCTCAAGTAAAAATAGTCAAAACTCATTGAATGCATTCACAGTGCAGAACCCTTGCCACAAATGTGATTGGGAAACATTGGTCATTTGATCATCGAATTTGCATTCATGTGTTCAGCAGTGTTTGAATTCATTCGTGACCCACCATATTTTGATGCCATTGGACACTCAAATTCATCCATGATTACACATACAACCTTTCTGTAAGTATGAAGTCAGCAAAATGTAAGACAGAATTATCCTCATTACCTTCTCTCATATAGCCAGCCCCTCCCACTCTCGCTTGAGAGGAAGGGGTGGCTATGTGAGAGTAATCAAAGTTAGTCGAGTGTGAGTGTGTGTGTTTTGGGGGCTTTTGCCTCTCCTTGAAAGACTCAAGATTCGAAGCTTTAATCCCATGATAATCAAACTATTGAAACGCAATACAATTAGATAGTAAAATTTGATAAGCTAGCATATTTACACAGCAATTCCTTTAGGGCTACTGTTGGTGAGTTATCATTACTTCAAGTTTGATATCTAATGTATATTGTCAAGAATCTCTCAGATTGAATTCTAGAGGATCTTAAATAAAAAAATAAAATCCTAACATCCATCAGCATGACCAATGACACAAACCGGATCAACTATATTATTCGCCACCTCATTAATTATGCATGATAGGTGTGGCAGGTTGTAACTTTGCTCGCTAACATGTTGATGATATCTGTACTGACAAGGGGCCTAAACTTGGGGGGAGGGGGGGGGGGTCTGTTTGTCAGGAACAGCGCTGGGCCTATTGTCCCAGCGTAAATGTCAAACACTGGGATTAAATAACACCACACCTATCTTGCATAATTAATGAGGTGGCGAATATTATAGTTGATCCCACAAACCCCTCCCCACCCCCCTCCTCTCTCTCCTAATTTTCTAAATGAAACCCTACAAACATAATCATAAATGCTCGTTTTGTTTCATGTGTCTGTCTGTCTGCTAGCAAATTTCTACGAACATTGCCAGACTTCAAATTATACAAGGAACAAAAATAACAAGAGGCTTTTTTCTAAAATGTTTTGGTTACAAAGTTATGACAATTTGTATATATATATATATATATATATATATGTGTATGTTATAACACCCCAGCGAGGGATATATCACATTTATAATCATCGACCCCGAGGGCAAGGTGATTATAAATGTGATATTTCCCAAGTGGGTGTGTTATAACGAATTTATTTACATGCTTGAGCCGCAAACGCAATTTCTTGTGTAACATTATTATGGCCCATAGGGCCATCCCTATGATTGCTTTCCCACGGGTTCGAACTATATATATATATAATTATATATATATATATATTTTCTTGTGTCCACTTGTTCAAGTATGCGTTGTATACGTAGTTAAGGAAGTTGCGTCATTCCCGGGGGCTCGGTCAATTAATAGGCATGGCGCGTAATAGAACGCGTGCTCGAACTCAGCAGAAAGAAAGCTGTCTGTAGGCTTGTAGCTTACATAGAATTAGAAACTGGAACTACTAGCTAGCTATTCTACCTGAAATACATTCCTAAAGTTCTACAAGATTCTTTAAAAGGTAAAGAGAGTAGATAATCAAAATAATAACTATAATAGGCTGTTGTGTTTCAGGCATGATAAAGTCAGCCATGATTACCGAATGCTGGACACCATAAAGCAATCATAGGGATACATTTTTTCTCCATATATATATATATATATATACACTTGTTCTGTATATATTAGATATCTGTTTTGAGTTTATCACTATTCTTTATTATATATCCATTTTGAGTTGATGTATAATAAAAAAAATCCATTCATCATATTGGCTTCTTCAGGTGCTAACGTGTTACATAAACTATTAACTACGAACTGTGACTATATATATACAAGAATAATAAAAATCATTTTCAATAAAAATGAAAGAAGATGTAGGGATGTCAAAACCCAAAAAGCAAGCAAACAAGGTTGGGAAGCTAACTTAGGACCCAAAATTAAACAAACCACTTCCATATAACCCTACATAAGTGCTTACACCTCTGTACAAAGAGCTGTAATTATGTAGGGTTATATGGAAGTGGTTTGTTTAATTTTGGGTCCTAAGTTAGCTTCCCAACCTTGTTTGCTTGCTTTTTGGGTTTTGACATCCCTACATCTTCTTTCATTTTTATTGAAAATGATTTTTATTATTCTTGTTTTCATAGATTTTTTTCTAAACGATGTGAATGTTTTTTTGTAGATTGCAGAAATACTATATATCATTATGAAATCATGCAATCAAAAATGCATTAAAATTTGTTCATCAATGAAGGTCAGTCTTTTGTTTATGTATTGATTATCATTCTCTTTCACTTACAGATGATGTATATTCTCTATTCACTTACATCACTGTCTGCAGTCCTACAAGAAGTAGTGTCAGTCACTGTGTCAACCATTCAGTATTCCAATGCTTATCATAGTATACAATATTATTATACAATTGCTTTAATATTAATAATTATTATATTCATTATTAGTATTTGCTCACAAACTCACAAATGTTATTACAATGCCAAACACTTCCACCTTTTCAGCTTCCATGTTAAGAGTATACAAATGCGCATGCGTAATTAAAATGGTGTCCAATTCCAGATCAAATCTTTGTAGTCGTTGAGACTGTCTTCTTTCATAGTATCTGAAGATATCATCTCGATACTTTACGACCAGAATTTTACTATAAATGCGACGGGAATGGTGCTAGAATCATCGTGATAGGTCAACAAACAAAAAAATGATTTGTCTGGAAAATATTAATATGATGAAGATTTTGCCAGTTTTGCCACTCGCCGGTTCTCTACCTTAACAATAATCTTCGGCCATCTAGAAGGTATTGGTAGTCATAAAAACACTAGATATAAACAGGCATGTGTGTATAGAAACTTATGTGTATATATTACCAGAGATTTCAGCTCATCACTTGCAATTGAAATGCATGGGCGGCCATTTTTTTTCCGTGCCATCCCTACATAGAGAGTACTACCGTACTCTCTGATATATATACATTGTGTATATATAATTATAATTATTATATATATATATATATATATCAAACTTCAAAGGGATTTATTCATAACACTGTCGGTATGTTTGAAGTTAGGCTCAACCATGATATAAATATATATATACAGGTATATCACTCACGGTTACCGTTTACAGACTTGAGGAGACTGGAGACATCTACACACATCTAAACATAAATGCTACTGTATCATGACTATCGCTAACAAAGTATGCGTAGTCCCTCCAACTTTCTAGCTCCACCTATTTGAATTAAGTCATGTGTTGTGCACGTGATTCGCACACGTGTAAGTGCTCGTGTAAGTGTTTTCTGAGGACCTCTCTTGACAGAGAACCTTTCTTACCTTTTTGAGATAAAACAGAGACTAAAATGTAAGACTATGTTATAGAGATAGTATACATGTATTTTTAATGTACTTTTTGTATTTAAAATAGGTATTAAATTGAGTTCAGTTCATACCATCCTTCACAGTTTTACTCAGTTCAGCTGATAGCAGAATTTCCGTCCTTGACTTTTGTTACTTTATACCTTTTGTATGCATTAAACAATCTGAAGTTAACCTTTCATGACTATATTACTCAGACCCCTACAAATGACGACTAATAATGTATGCATAATTATTATAATCTTTTGGTGTATTATGTTTATAAATGAGTATTGTTTGTTTCACATGCAATATTACTTTGCCACTTTGGTGAGGGTCCTGTCTTAATGGCACTCATTATTTCAGTATTTTATTTATACATGTAGAATATCACAAGAGATGGCTTTGGAGTACGTTTAATATAATTTGACAACGAAAATATCGTCATGTCTATTAATATGGCACACGTTGAATTATGGATCTTCCTATTGTATTTATTTATTTAGTAAGTAAATCATAATTGTGTGTATAAATATTATGATTTTCAAAATTAACAGGTTATATGGAGAAAAACGTATTCCTATGAATGCATCACAAGTTCTTGTATACCGTTTGTAATGTATTTCAACTACAACAACTAGTAGTTGTAGTTTCTATAATCTGCAATCTTCCTGCTGGTCTCAGGGCTGTAGTAAGGTCATCAAAATATTTCCAACAAAATGGGGTATGGTTGATTAATGTAAATTGTGATAGATAATAACTTTACGAAAATGGATATGCTGTTCTATTTATCATCAGTCAAAATATATATGTGTTCTGTGGTCTGAATATCCTACAAAACAGTTGAGAATACATTTCAGATTATGTTTATCAGTCCTTTCCAGCCAATGAAGTTTACTAGGTAGTGCTAATGCTTCTGCAGCAATCGATGAGCGACCATGTGGCTATGGATTTTAAATTATTTGATTCAAGTCAAGGCGAAAATGTTTTGAAGTCCAAACCTGCCCAATTTGACTGCTTGCTATAGCTCAAATGTGAATTCTTCTGTGTTACATTCATTAATTGATCAGGCCTTCAGAATGACATACCTTCCTTAGCTATGTATACAACACATAAGTGATACAAGCAAACTCATATCCCTGTTGGTAGCAATCATAGAGATGATCCTCAGACCATAAATGTGTAAATGCATTGCTTTTATAACAAATGAGAATTAAAAACTTAAACTGACATGCTGTGTTCATAATTTGTTGTTCTTCTCCATAACTTTGTACAAGAAAGATTTTTCGAATATGAGTATTTACTTGTCCTTGCCTAACCCATTTATAGTCATAGTGAAGTATGTAAAGTAATTTGATGCTCAAATATACTTAACAATGTATGTAATAATAGCTTAAGTTGTCATGTAGTAGTAATCAGTTCATTAATACCTGATATTAACAAACTGATTACTACTACATGACAGCTTGAGAAATCCGTAGATGCACATTTATATTTCGGACATTACAAACTGCTCTATAGCAATATTCTATTAATGCCAATGTCCTCCTTTCCATATTCAGAGAATATGTTTGTGACATCATAGCCTTCGGAAGCATTGCTGTACCTTTCTGCTTGTGCTCTGTGGTATTAATTTGTTGTTTCATTTTATCTTCTGTACACAGACATATTTTGCTGTTCTTGTATGGAATAAAGGATGGGGTATTTGGTCATTGCTCATGACCTTTTCAATGGGTGTCATATTATTTGTGTTTCTCATTGTCAACTATTAGGCTATTGATGCATTTGATTGGAGGTAAGTATATATACATCAGATTTTTATAATATTCATTTCAGTATGTGTCTTGCTTTTACATAATTAAATTATTGCTACCTCATGTTAAGCATGCTTTCATATACTGTAATACGTTATAATCATGTATTAACCTAATGACAAACTGTATATGATGTAGTCACATCACACATCCTAATTTTGAATATGAACTGACTCTAAAAGTCTAAAGGTCATTCACATTCACCATGACCTCAGATAAATGTTCATAACTTCAGTTTGGAATGTCCAATAGTCTTTTTACCTGCACCATTTTCATATAAGTCTTTCCTGTTCATTTTTGTGTATGTCAAACTTCAACCAATACTTCATTATTTAGTTACAGTATAATCATGTATTAACATTCATGATGACCTCAAAATTATGATATGATGACTAATATAGTGTATTAATGTCAATAGTACACAGCATCATGGGATGTATATATGACTAAATCTTTTCTCTTTTTTTCCAGATTTTTTACTCCTCGTGGTTATGGTATATTAATGCAAGTGTTCTGCTTTGCACTGGGCTGGGATTGTGTTGCTACATCTGTGTTTGTAAAAATTGATTGGTACCCATTTTCATTAATGGTTAGTATATAAGCATTTAAACTCATATAGCATTCATAACAGTGCTTAACTAATACCAGGAGCCAATAATGACTCTTACACTTTGTGGTCAACGTCATTACGGGCTTCTGCTAATACATATTATAATATAATTTATTATATGATAATGTATAGTAGTCTAACATTGTGAGAACCATTAGTCCAAAAATTACCTTTAATTCATATACACAGACTGTTAAGGTGGCGCTCGGGTAATTAGCATATTCATTATTCACCACATTCCTAACACCACTGGAATGTTATGCGCACATGACGTCGAGACGTAATGCGTGCATGTGCCCCACCCATCTTTGTCAATCGTGAAATCTTTTGTATTTGGTGGTTCTAATAAGAACCGTTTAGAAAGAGAAAAGGAAAGAAAAAAAAAAAAGAAAAACAGGTTGGTTCTCAGATCTCGTATTCTACATCACTCTCTATCTCTCTAATTTTCTGACCACTAAGATGTCGGGGAGACACGAGCTCAGGTAACATACTCATAGTATAAAAGTGCCACATCTTTGTACGCATAACTTCCCAGAACTTTTTGTCAGCTTGAATGCGTAAAACTATATAATCATTGTTGCGAGGAGTCCAAACAAATAAATCACACCAAGTTCTCCCTGTAATGTGTAGCTGACCTTGAATCTGGTAAAAATATGGGTGTGTCTTCTTTAGTGAAAACTGGTCAGTCCTTTTGTTGTATGTTACACAGAACGAAGAAGGTTGGTACTCTTTCTTTGTACAAATATCAATGAGAGATGTCTCTCGAGCTTTGTAGGGACATTTTATCTCTAGTAATCCTTCAGGTTCGTTGACTGATGGATCATACACAAGAGCATCAGGTGATGCACCTAACCAAGGATCATCAACACTTATGTGTAAACCTGTGATCTCTACACTGGACGATGGTGAATAACTTTGAAGATATCCAATGTATTGCATACGAGCTATTGATTCATGCTCACGTCCATATCTCATTGCTTTTGTATCTACACTCTTTCCGTAAAGAATTCTTCTTGTTAGTGCATTGAAGGGTCGTTTCCTTTTGCACACTTCACCGAAATGTGAAGCAGTTATACGGCCTACTCTTTGTGACTGCCACAGACCACTGATATCATCAGCCTGTTTCCTACTCTTATAAGCAATGTTGGTTGCCTCCTCTGGAGATACAGAAAGTCGCTCTACATACTCTTTGCAGAGACGATGCAGCTCACTTTGATCAACATCTGGCTCTACTGGATTAGTGCCATATGATGTATCACTTCTCTGTGTGTTACCAACTCTCTTCATCATTCGTTGCCGTTTGTATTTCTCTGTTGTTTTCCTAGCCATATCCTGTATGTGTTTTCGTTTGCGGGAGTTCCCTAACTGTAAAAGGTACAAAGATCCTACTGTACCAAATCTCCTCTGCCATAGATTTCCAATCCACCCTGGACCTTGTTGAAGTCTGAGGGCTGCTGCCATACACCGATGTTCAAAGGAACCAGACTGAATACGGTTGAATGTTTTACCACCATCCATCTTTGTTCTGACTGACATATAACTTTCAGACAAGTTGGTAGTCTCATCCTGAATTAGTTGTGCTGCTTTAGAAACAATTCTGTCTCCAGCATTTTGAATAGCACGGTACAGTCCTGGAGGTAGCTTATCTAGAACAGATGGAGTTGTCTCTACTAGAGTGGAGGAAGGTGAACTGGATGAATCATCATTAAAAATTTGTGCTAAAGTGGATACATCTTGACAGGTCACACCTACATAATTATAAAAATAATTATCTTTCTGATTTACCGATGTGATACATTATGCATTTATAATTATTACTGTATGTATTTTCTCATTGTACAGCATTATCTTACCTATGACTGGTGACAATGATGGTCGTTTCTGACAAAAAGTTGAGATACATTGACTGTGGTCACCAAAGCAGTGCCTTGGTCCATTTCGGAGATCATGTCTGAGTCTAGCAACATTACCTGTACAACTATGATGTTTGATGGCACACCTAGCACCAGCAGTGATTTTTTTCACAATTAATTTAGTCATACCACCACGCCCACCAAATTTTGGATTGTCCTTCAATATAGCCTCTAACCTAGTGCGGTAACACTTAACAGCATGGTTGGCACACTCCACCTTCTTGACATCTCTGCCATAAGGAACAGTGGTCAATATATTGTGATATACTGAGCTGTCTCCATCACCTGTGAGATGCATGTATCTGACACCATGCATTGACTCTGAGAGTCGAAAACCTTCAGATATGATATCTGCTTCCATAGCACAGGAAGATCCTGACCAGTTTTTAAAACACATGTGGGGTTGTGGCTCTTCATCTTTCCTACTAGCAATGGAACACACAGAACAATACTTGTTTCGAACCCCAATAAATAATAAGCGTTTCGTTACAGCTCCAAATATAACTCCAACACCAGAGTTGGCATTGAAAGAGTGTTTGTGGGATCGCTTGCTCCACCCACCATCAACGACAACAGAAATTGCTGGTACACCCTCATGATATTCATTTCTGTGTTCTGCTAACATCTTCTCTTCTTTACCAGCTTCCATAGCTTCAGCCATTACTTCATCTTCAAACATTACTCCTAACTCTCTTTCGATACTAATAAAAGTGGTATGATGGATGCTTGGGACATCAATACATGCCAACTGCTCTTGAAGATGGGATGAGCCTCCACCACTGCTAATTTGTCCCATAACAGCACCTACATTAGTAGAATATCTCTCCTTTCTTCCATACAGTACAGTATCACCTGTAGTGAATCTAAAGTCTTTGTGACACTTTGTACACTTAGAAAGTAGGACTGATGATAGTCCTATTCTCTGCCATTCTCCAAGAAATGTAATGATACCACCACAATCAGCAGCATGCTTGGTGATTTGAGGGATGTAGTCTCGCAGTTTAGCATGCGAAATGATTCGATTTCCTTGACACGAACAACCAAGGTCCTTTCCAAACTGATTATCTAAAGAGTACAGACAGGTAAAGGTTGAAGGATTGCTGAATCAGCTGGAAAATTACAACTTACCGATTGTAGTATTGCTACTTGACAATACGTTAGTGCTGCCTTCATGTATGTAAGAAAAGATTTGTGTAGATGTATATTGATTTGGAAATTATAAAATATATTATCGTATAATGCTATAATTATATATATATAATTGTTTTAATTACAATAATAATTACAATAATAATTACTACTGCTCTATGATCTCTTACTTAATACTTCTGTCCTCTTCTTGCTGTAATCTGCTTTTTTTGCATCAAATACAGCTGTTTTGGCTTGCAATTTTGTCTTCCTATTTCGTCCAAATGCTCTAGTTCTTCCCATGGTCACGAATTTCCCGCGAAGTTTAAGTATAATTATATGCGCATATGCCATGTGATACGCGTGGGTGTGAAAGAATGTATTAACCACAAAGAATGTTGCTGATGGTTACACATGGTAGTTATTTTGGGTACCTTATTCTTGTAATCCATACACTCTATTCATCTGAAATTTTGAAATCCAATCAATGGAAGATAGAAGTGTTTGGCAACGAACCGATTTTTTCGTTTTTAGACTTTGTTTTGCAGTCAGAGTACATTTTTCATAGTGGAATGGTTGTTTCACAGATCCTAGAAGCTGTGTTAAAAAAAGCAGATCGTTGCTTTGCAGAGTAAGGTACGTTATGAGAGTAAACCAAGTTTCGTATTTGTAGCTGTTGTAGATTCGTCAAATATGGTACCTCTAGCTGAAAGAAACATCATGGAATTGCTGTGAAACGGACAACGCTGTCAACACAAAATCAGCTCTGTGTGTAAACGTCATCAAGACTATCAAAAGTAACCTGGAACTGCTGTTGTAAGACAAGTTTTGTAGTGATAAAAGCATTTTCGAAAATGGTTTCATGAATATGCTAATTACCCGAGCGCCACCTTAACCCAAGAAAGGTTTGGCAGCAGACACTATTAGTTTTATGGAACTTTGTATCCATTTTGCTCTTTCTCTTCTTCTGTTTGCTTATTTGGTATGTTATAATATCAACTAGGGTTGGGTGATAGTAGTGATAGTGTGATTATCATTATCATTAGTGTTACTATCATGACGGTGATAGCTAAAAACTACTATCATGATAATGGACATGTGGTTTCAGGTATGTACATAGTTTGCCTCAACATACATGAAAAAAAATGAGAAGATAGAGAGGAATAGCTCTTGTGAGATCGATCTTAATGAAGGGCTGCAAGTGTGTCTGTTGGAGGACTCTAAAAGAGATATATAGGAATATTTGGTTTCTCTGCCACAAATGGAAGATACTCAGGATCTATATCTAAATTATAGTTTCAGTATCATGATAGTATTCACTGTCGTTCAAGTATCTATTAAATATCATGATAGCTAAAAATGTCACTATCACCCAGCTCTAATATAAACTAATTACATGCTATATATGTGTGTGTGTGTGTGTGTGACTGGATCTGAGAAAACCAGGCTTAAAATTTCAAAAATGATTTTTTTGTGTGTTTAACTTGAATAGAGTACTAAATTAGGTATATCACACATCCCAATCAACAAGCAAGTAAACCAATACCGGTAATTAGGTATATCACACATCCCAACCCTCAACAAGCAAGTAAACCATTGATGTAATTGAGAAAAATAATTTTTTAATGCCTGTAGGGCCATCCCTATGATTGCCTTTCATGTGGTTGAATCTATATACATTGTGTATATATGTTTTTTTTCTTGTGTCCATCTGCGCGAGTATGTGTTGTTAAAGAAGTTGAGTCATTCCCAGGGGCTCCTTCAATTAATGGGTGTGGCACGTAAAAGAATGCACGCTCAAGCTCTACAGACCATCAGAAAGAAAGCTGCTTGTAGCTACATGTAGGTAGCTTATGTAGAAACTGGAACAAATAGCTAGCTATTCTGCCTGAAATATATTCCTAAAATTCTACAAGGTCCTTTGAAAGGTAAGGAGAGTAGATAATCAAAATAATAACTATAATAGGCTGTTGTGTTTCAGGCATGATAAAGTCAGCCATGATTACTGAATGCTGGACACCACAAACCAATCATAGGGATACTTCTTTCTCTATATATCTTGTTTTTTTTCTGTAATTTAATTTTGTAAATTTGCTTTATCAGATGCTAGCAAAACTTGTAGAGGTCTCAATCCTCGTTGAACGAAAGAGAAGACATTGGTGAAGCTTTTTATGTGTGATAAAACAGTGATCGTCAATGTAACGTGTAACTGCTACATGTATTTCAAAATATATTTTAATCCATCCTAATGCTGGGACGAATATTCAATATTAAATTCGAAGCTTCGTTAAGAAAAGCTTCGAAGGCTTCGAAGCTTTGCTAATTATAACCACAGACACCTCCCCCAAAACTTAGTGGTTTTGCAGGAATGATAATTAAACATTAAATGATTTTTAATTGTAGTTTACTTGCGGATAATAACTAGTTAAATTACTTCAAATTATTATAATTCTTATTTTAAAAAATCAGTGCATCAACATTGCTCGGTTTGAGGCAGCTACGTCGTTGTGTAACAGTCTGCCCAGCTACAGAGAACACACGTTCTGATGGAGTGGATGTGGAAGGTATGTTGAGAATGGTTTTAGCTATCTTGTTGAGGACTGGAAACCTGCTAACATTGGTGCTCCACCAATTGCATGGTGAACTATTATGAGGTGCTGGGGCATCAGACATGAAAGCATCTAGTTCTTCTCTATTTGTTAGCACATTGGACTTGGTTTCTGGCCCTAGTAACTTGTCAAGTACAGTAGTTTTTTGCCTTTTACTTGCAGGTTCACTGTCATCCGTTGCATCATCATCATCGTCTGGTTCTTCAGTTATCATTATATTCTCCATTCTATTAACTATCTCTTGCTTCACACTTTCTTTTCCATCATCGCTTAGAAACTTGACTTGCTTGAAACGTGGATCAAGGATACATCCCAGCACCAAAATGTTATCACCATCTAACGAATCAAAGCTCCATCTTCGTGTTATTTCAGCTTTTACTTTTTGTTTAAACTGGCATACTTCAGTCAAGTCATCACTGGAGATGCTCAACTTCTCCATCAAACCATGGAGTACAGGTAAAACACAGGATATTGAGGGATTTTCTTCATAACTGAAGAAAGTAGTGGCTATATCGAAAGGTTCAAGAACTTTTAGAAGTTCGGCAGATATGTTCCATTGTTCAGTTTTCAGATCCAGAAACTGATCACTTCTTTTTGTGACAGTTTCATCTGATAAGACAGCAGTTACTGGCCAGCGAAGCTTGACTAGTCGATCAAGCATGAAGTAGGATGAGTTCCATCGAGTGACACAATCCCTAACTAGCTTCTTCCCAACAACATTCATTTCGGTTTGCTTCTGCTTCAAAGCTTCTGTAGCTACAACACTGTGATGAAAATGGCCAACCAACTTGCGAGCACAGGCAAGAAGTCTACTGATTGCTGGAATGTCAAATCCTGTTTTTAAACAAAGTTGAAGAGTGTGGGCACTACAGCTTAAGCTTTCCCAAGATCTCTCTTCTCCTAGAATATCTAGAGTTAACATCATGTTAGCAGCTCTATCATGAACAAATTCAAATACTTTGTCACCAATTCCAAAGTTTCACAGATTTGCTTTAGCTTAGTTGCGATTTCTACCCCAGTATGTCGTTCAGGGAAAGCAGCAGTTTGAAGAACAAAGGCCTGCATCTTCCACTCCAGATCTATGTAATGTGCAGTCACTGTGATGTATGCCTCTGTAGCAGCGCTTGTCCAAATGTCGGTTGTTAACGCTATGCTATCTGTCTCCTCAAATTTGCTACACAACTTTTCTTTGCTTAACGAGTGTTTGTGACGCAGTAACTTTGTAAAATGCTTCCTAGATAGTACAGTGTACCCTGGTTCGAGGTAATGCATGAGGTCTTTGAACCCATGGCTTTCAACTGCTCTCACTGGCCTGAGATCAAGCACGATCATGAGCAAAATACGCTCACTAATCTCTTTTGCTCTGGATTCTGAACAGCAACGAGGTTTCACTGCCGTGTCGAGTGTAGTTTGCGTTTTTAAAACACTCCCCATAGATGATCCTTCGCCTTTTTTAGTCTTGGGCTTGTAAGTCAATGGATGTTTTGACATTAAATGATTCCGAAGGTTAGTTGTCCCTCCTCTGTATGCTATCTTCTTTTCGCACAAAGTACATTCCACCTTGATCTTATCTGACAACGTTTTATACCACTTCCAAACATCTGAGGAAAAACGAACAGCAGCACTATCAGTCTCCATCATTAAAAAAAATAACACTTCAACTGAAATTGTAAAATGTGGTTTGTGGGTGGGTTAAATGTTAATGAGCATGCGCAAAGGTGTAGCTCGAAGCTTCGAGCAGAAATCTTGCAGTAGAATATTTGCTTAGCATTCGAAGCTTCATCCCAGCATTAATCCATCCATTTCTCAGAGCCGGTCACATATAATTATTATATATGTGTACTTGCATATCATACATCATAATTATATACATATACATACATAGGTACATACATGTACATGCCAGAGTTTTGATACGCTTATATGGCGCATCATTGGCCCTAAAAGCTTCTTATTTGGCACTGCACAGTTCTCGTATTGGGCCAAATGATTAAGTCACTATCAGCATTAACTCTTTGTTAATTGGCTCAAATTGTATTCCCAATGGTGCACACACTAACCATTATTGAGCCAATTTTGCCCATGCTTCAAAATAAAAATTATATCAAAACTCTGGTACATCCATATTATGCATGATGTACACAGTGGAACCCCTATTGCGGACAGCATTGGAACAAATCTAAGTGTTCTAATTACAGGGGTGTCCTCATTTCAGGGTTGAATTTATATTATAAAGCACAGTTTGGGACAGTTATAAGTGTCCTTAATACAGGGGTGTCATCATTTCAATTAGCTCACTATTTTCACATCCCTGTTTGAAATTAACACATGTCACAAAATGTAAAGGTCACTCTTCAATTAATTAAATTCAATTTGGATTGTCATTATGTGAGGGGCTTTTGGTACTTCCATTATTCAATTCACAAACCAAAGCCTTCTATTTAAAAACTTGCTATTGTACCATTTTGTATAGAAAACCAACAACATTGTGAAGACCTATAAATGTACTACTGTACCTGTATAATAAGTTTTGTTGCCTTCCAATACAAAATGGCAGAACAAGAAGTGATTAAAAGGAGAACAATGCCTATAAATTAAATAATGGAGTGCCAATTTGTATAGATTGGTCATATATTACAGGAAGTATTAATTAAACCTCGTTCGTGTAGGCAGAGCGGTGGGTTACTTTAATCTGGTGTTCTGTGTGTGTGTGTGAATAAAATTTCTGGACAACTAACAACATTGGGGCTTCGATCGAGCTACTAACAGACATGAAAATACACAAGGATCAAAATAAGACAGGATTTTTCTAAACCCTTTCTGTTATAAAGTTATGACAATTTTTACAGCTCACAATTGCCATTTCACATGGAAACACAACTCATCTTGTTTGAAAGCTATCACTGTCGAATCACAGTTTGTAATCAAGTACAGTTGCTGCTACAACATCGAGCTGGCTTTAAGCTTTCTCCCATGACTGTCAATTTCTAGCTCCATCTATTCATTTCATGCACGTTATTGAAACCACAAAACTGTTTTATAAATGCACTGTGCTACTCATACTAGTAATTATGTACTCTTGCTAGGACTGGAGTGTACATAGTAACACACACATATTATATATATAATTATAAGTGTAATAATTATAATCTCAGTATAATAATCATTATTATTACAGTCAATTATAGTTTGCAATTATTTTCTTGTCAGTAGTCATTCTTGTTTCCCAATCATACTTGTGGTGAGGGTTCTGCACTGTGAGTGCATCAATTTGTATTGCATTCCAATTCTATCACAACGCTATTATATATAAATGTCTCCATTTTTTTTTCTATTTCTATAATAGGTACAGTGTTATTCATGTGAAGATGCTAAAACATGTAGACATTTAGACATGTGTGTTAGTACAGTGAAGAAGACTTTCCATTGTCACCTATTGCTTTATTACATGATGTTAATGTAAGCTTACTTTTGTAATGTTTATAAGACTCAAGTGGTAGCTAAAATATGTATTTAACCACTTAAATGTAAATAACTAGAGAATGAGAGAATGCTAGCAGGAATGCTAATTATTGTGGGGCGAGCCTGAGGAGGTGCTTAAAAAGGGAAGTATTGTTTAATTTCTTAATTATCAGTTTAAGTGATAATAGTTGGTTAGTTGTCTGAGTTATATAATTTTAAACCACTGCATGAATTATTCGCTTTGATGTTTGAGTCACTAATGAGGTTTCCAAAAACTTTATGCTTCTTAATCTGTCTTCATCCATTGATCAAACACGTGACTTTCAAACTGTATTTATCGATCAAACACGTGGCTTTCAAAATGATTGAAAGTATTTACTAGTAAAAAGATTTTTACGTAATAAAAAGATTTTTACGCAATACATACGCAAACATACATATAATGCAAACTTTCCAGCTAACTGATACATGTAAGTGTGGGGCTCGCTCAGGCTCGCCCCAATTATGAATAACAGGACTGCTTGTATTGCCCCCTATCAGCCCTGTACTTTGCAATTCATTTTGAAGGGATATTTTTTGTTAGCATAATTTTGAGTGCAATTAGTTTGTATGAAGCTGCAACATTTATCTATCTATCTATCTATCTATTTATCTACTTGTGTGTATATTGATCTATCTAATCTATGTAATTATGTCTCAAACTACATGTATATGTCACTTTCTTCACACAAGTGTATTTATTTTGCTCACACAGGAGGCTTTATGTATATTCAATTCTAACATTGGATTCTTTACTTTCATAATGGGTGGGTGAGGATGTTGTTGTGAAATAGTGTGAAAATTACTATTAATTGTCATAATATAATATATATAACCCTCACCACAACTAGATGTTGGGTTACTGTAGTCTGGTTGTAGCTAAAAATAATTAAAAGCTAGAACTCTGATCAAGGTACAGATTTAACACATTCCCAATTGCTATTGTTTAATCCTGACAAGATTGGAGGTATAAAGAGAACATGTCAACAGATAGCTTGTACTGTTAGATGGCCATTTCTAGTTCATACGTTTAATTGGTTCAGTTGGAGAAGGAGAAGTGCACATGGCAGTTTCAATTTCCTCCTATAAATAGACAGTTGCACCCCATATTCTTATAACATACTGCCTGATAAAATATGACACAATATAATGAATATGGAGAATTAACTAACTATATGTAACTAAAATTAAAATGGGCAATCTTATAAAACTAAAACCCTGTAGTAATCTTTAGGCTAATGTTGATTACAAATTTGAGAAAATAGGGAGAGTACGATAGCACTCTCTATGTAGGGATGGCACTGAAAAAAAATGGCCACCTTTCAATTGCAAGTGATGAGCTGAAATCTCTGCTAGTACAGAAAGATAATCCCTTATATGCACATACTTTTGAATCTAAAATCTTTTGAATTGTGTTTTTATGACTACCAACATCTTCTAGATGGCCAGAGATCTTCGTTAAAGTAAAGAACCAGCCATTGGCAAAACAGGCTGAATGTTTATATTTTTATTGTGATTCTTTTTCAGACAAATCATTTTTTTCTTTGTTAAACTATCACATTGATTCGAGCACCATTCCATTTGCAATCATAGCAAAAAGTCTCGTCTAAAGGTATTGAGATGATATCCAAAGATTTGATCTCATATTAGACGCCATGTTCTTTCATTTTTATTGAAAATATTTTGTATTATTCTTATAACTATAATTCAAACTGGTCATTGTTATCACACTAGAGCATGGACCATGATTTGGGTCATATCCATATATCTTTAAGTAAATTGCATTACTGCCTAACTCTTTTTCTCCAGTGTTTGCTTATGTTGGTGGTACTTACTTTTTTCTCCATGGAGTCCTCAATTTTGTAGCACGTACACTCAAAGCACTTGCCACTATGTTACTGAAATTCATGGGTCGTAAAACTCAACCTCATATTAAAAGATTGTATGAATATTCAGTGAACAGAAAACGGCAGAAACAAAAAGAAGTAGAAGAGGATGAATTGGAAGAGGAGGAAGAGGAAGAAAGAAGGGATTTGCTTGACAATATGTCTAATGATAACATTGTTGAAGATACACCCATACATGTGACATGAATAGATTTAGAGATACTGTGACATATTTATCTATAATTAATAGGAGACTCTATTATGTGTTCTTTATAATGTATGACTTATCATTATTCAATATTTTTTAATCATTAAAGTTTTATTATTTTGTGATTGAATTTCAGAGAGCATAGCAATCTTATGTATGAATGACCTAAAGTCAATATATATCAAAACTTTTCAGCGTCTGCTATTCTAGGGATTTATCTAACTACTGTTGATAACTTCGAATTCATCAGAGAAATTCTGAACAGCAGCCAACATGACTGTAGTGTAATCATAGACTCTGAAATTTATTATTTTTCGAAATATATATCTCATTCTAAACCTGGTTCAATTGAACTATATAGCAATCTAAAATACTCAAGCAAAATGTTTGGTCTCACAATGTTTCAGGAAACAATGCAATGTGGACAAATTCCAGTATTCAACCTGTATATTATTTTAACTAATAATTTATAGTTTCAGTTATAATTATAATTATGAAGTATCTACTGCCCTCATAGGAGAGTTTTTATGAAATGTGGTATGCCATATGAATAATAACTGCTTTGCCATCATTCAGTACATTGAAAATCACCAATAAATGTATCATTCTATGTAGTGAGTACATATATACATTCAATCAGATTATTCAGATACTACACTTCTACCTGCTCTAGCTAGTTTATGATTACAAAAAAATTCAAAAATTATATTATTTATAAGATAATGATTTATTTTCGACTTAAGACATACATTTATAAATAAATTTAGGAAAAGTATATTCATAACAGTTACTGTTATCAATAGCTGTGTGTGATGTATCTAATAACTATAACAGATGCCAGCATAAATGTTATTTTCATTTTGACAATCTGGATTCACAATGTCTGAGCAGTCTCCTTTAGTACATGTTAATGTTCATCATAAATGCTTCAGAAAACTGAAGTATCGTTTAATATGTATCAAGTCTCGTGCTGCAATTCTTGTTTTATTGTTGGATCTGCTTTTTCAAGCTTACAAAAGATATACTGTATATTTTGTTGTAGTGTTGTCAGGTTTATTATCTCTTCATGAAGGGGCAATATATTTACTGGCAGAAATTCTCTTTGTTATTCCCTTCTTGTTTTATCCAGTTGGAGGTCTGATAGCTGATGTACGAATTGGACGATATCGTATGATTGTTATCAGTGGATACATTTGCCTATTAGTGTGTTTGCTTGCTGTCATTGGATATTTACTACACTGGTACATATATGATGAACTGTATGTTTCTGTTATTGTAACTATGCTGATAATAATAGCTTGCCTATTTGTCAGCGGTAGTGCTGGTTTTCAATCCAATATGTTACCATTCAATATTGATCAGATGATGGGAGCTTCAGGAGATCAACTAAGTGCTGTTATTCAGTGGCATATGTTTGGTACTTTCGTTTTGTTTTCCATTCCAACACCTCCAGTCAAATCCTTCCCAAATTTGTACTTTTCATTGACAAGTCTCACAATTTCAAGTGTTACCATTACATTAATTGTCGTCAGTCATTATCTCTTCAAGCATTGGTTAGACACCACTCCTCAGATCACTAATCCTTTCAAATTGATTTTCAGAGTAATCAACTATAGCAGGAAGAACAAGTATCCAAGAAATCGTAGCGCCCTCACCTACTGGGAAGAGGACTATCCTTCAAGACTGGATCTTGGTAAAGAGAAATATGGTGGTCCTTTCTCTGATGAGGAGGTGGAGGATGTTAAAACTATGTTGAGATCCTTACCATTATTCACTTGTCTGGTGGGTTTTCCAATTGCATGGGGGGCATATAATCTTCCCATTGGATTGTTAAATTTAGGAAACAGTCACTTATCAAAGTTTTTGGAACTCTACATTAATGAAGATCGTATTCCTTACCTAGTTTGTTCTCTCCTAATTGTTTTCTATCAGTTTGTCATTTATCCATGTTTCTAGAAATACATCCCTAGTATGCTGAAGAGAATCGGTTTGGGACTGGGATTTGCTTTATTCAGCATTCTGTTTATCACGATTGTAGCCATATGGTTTGGTAACTTCTCAGATCCTTCATTTGAATGTCCATCAAATCGTTCTGATATATCTATTGTTGTGTCACTGAATTATAAATGGATACTCATTCCACATATCTCATTTGGCTGTGCCTTATTTTTGGTAGTTGTTACGACTCTTGAATTCACAATAGCTCAATCACCTATAGGTATGAGAGGGCTAATGGTGGGTTTATGCTATGCTACTTATGGTACTGGAACATTAGTGAGTACTAGCTTATCATTTGTTTTAGTGCACTTCAAGTCATATTCTCATGGTTGTATTTTCTACTATAGCATTGGAATTTTCTTATACGTCATTATTACTCTCATATTTTTTCTGGTTTTTGCGAAACATTACAAGTTACGTGTACGGGACAATATTGTCCCTGTGCATCAGATAGCAGAAGAACATTATGAGAGATATTTTAATCAATCAGAAGAATACAGAAGACAATACGGACTTTAGTTTCTTGCTCGGATTTATCAAATGTTACTATGTCAAACACCTTTACTTGAAAATTAGTAATGTATTTGGTTGTCTTTTTGCAATTCATAATACTAGAGAGTAAAGTAAAATGTGTAGTATATACAGCATATAAACACCTTTGTTTACAGTTATGAATACAAGATATAGAAACAGGAAAGAACAGCTATCATGAATGAACAACAATGATAATATCACGATTGGAGGAAGATCTCTTCCTTAATTTATTTCAGAATCTAGATCTGCTATTTTTAAATTAACCTGATCTCTCAGTACTAGTAATGTTTGCAAATCTTCTGAATATCTAGAGAATGTTTATCAATATAGAAACACCCATCCAGACACACACACACAAATCAAAAAATAACTGACCGCAATACATCTTAAATAACCATAAAATTACAAATGGTTGTTAAATAAGACAACTGATGGTACAATTTTATTTTTATAACAGCTTCTTCAAACATCAAGCAAAGTTAGCATAGTCAATGGAAATGTGTTGGAGAATTTGAGTCACTAGAATCCCATGCTAGATATTTCCAGTTTATCATCCATCCATCATAATTTAATACACACTATTAATGCTACACACACACAATTTCAGTGTAAGCTTCTATATATTGCATGTCTATGCCTCTTATATTATGTACTGTGACTACTGTCGTTTTTGTATTGTTGTTGAGTGTAACTTTTTGGAGCCCCTCCTTCAGTAGTTAATTATAATTATTATTAGCGAACATGTGGAAATTCAGATGGAGAAGACAAAGTGTACTAGCAAGTGAGTTATTTGTTGCTATTGAAGTGGAGAACTTGTTTTGCATACACTATATATGTGTGTGTTTATCTTCACTTAGTATTCAAGTTGTGTGATTACTAAATATATTAGCCTTTGATCTGTTTTGACTAAGGGGTTCTATAGTCATTTTAGTGTGACGATAAACGCTATAGTATGAACTTTAGTTGTAAATAATGAACTATAATCATAGTTGAAAAGGCTTTAGTTAACTCACTAACAACATTGTTTCAGTTATTTGCAGTAGATATGTAATTTAGCAATATTTGTCTCTATCTAGTTGTTTGGAATTTCCGTTTGCACACATTTGCAGACAAAATTGAAATATTTTGTTGTGTGTGTGTGTTGTGCAACCTACCATAGGCCATTACTTTTCAACTGTTGAGCAGCAGGATTGTAAAGATTTACTATTTCCACCACATGCACAAATTCCATCAACTGTTGAAGGGGAAGACTGTATTTTTCCTACAACAGTGCTGCAACTTTCCTTGAACTATTGTGACACAACTTATTATGCATAAGAACCCACAACACTATGGAAACAAGCTACAGTGCCTTAATAAAGTAGTTTGAGTTACTGTATGCAAGAAAATGATACGATGGAATATTCTCAAACAGTAAATTGTGCCAAATGTGTGAAATTTTTCCTTCACATAATTTTCCCAGCCTACGGTATAAGTTAACTAAAATAACACAACAACAATTCAACAATTTCTTATATATTTTTCCATAGTAACAATCATTCTTGTATTTATACTGCTCCTACTCTTAACAACACAACTATTCATAATAGCATATGTGTATAACACATACAATGAGGTAGGAATGCCCAAACCTTTGGATCCAATATTCATGAACACAACACAAAGTAAAAAAGTGGTTAAGAACTCAATCAAACATTTACTAAGTTCTGAAATGATACTAAAACATGGAAAAAAACTCAAATGGATTGCACAACGAATGGAGAGGTAAGGTATATGAATCAGTCCCATAATGTACAATCCAAACATTCTATTACCTAGCCTTCTAATTTTGTGTTGTCATAGAACTGATATAGACATAAGTTTACTGTATCTATTTTGATAAATTTTAGTGTTGTCTTAGTTAAGTAATACTATAACTAAAACCCCTTTTAGTATAAGGTATTGGGACTTTGAGTGAACTAAACTATAACTAAATTACAGGTCTACTGTATTTGTACATGTACATGTATTACTAAAAATTGGTCGATAATGGCACTTTTAGTTAGTTAACATTGTAATGATTCATTTTGAGTAAAATAACAATATTCTATATTAAATGACGATACAATATTTCCGGGATTTCAGATACATACTAAAGTTTTAATGCATGTTTGAAAATATGCAGTTATTTATCACATATGTAAATTGTGCAATATGCAGGAAACATGTAGGTATTGTCCAATGAATAGGTGTACATTTAGATTTAAGTGTATAGTCCATAATACTTTATTCAATGAATGTATACACTTAAACTCCTGGAAATATGATATTCATGTGAAATTACAACTAAATAATTGCTCATATATGATGTACATAACTTGTGTACTGTGTAATTTAATGAAAAGTCACATTTGTATTTTCTTGTTTTGTTTTATAGATTATCCTCATCATGGGAGAAGTCACGTGACCAAATAATGAGTCATCATGATGAACTGTTTAGCAATCCTAAACATATACTATTGTTTCCAGGACTAGTGAGTTATCAAATGAAGTTTGATATATGGAATAAGTACTTGCATATATTAAGAGTAGAGTGAATCAAGGAAATCATACATTAATTTTAGTAGTGATAGTTAGTTCCATATTATCTTCGTGATATATGATGTATATAAACTTTGTGATCGTTCTCCTTTTATGACTTCATGCATTGAAACCTTCTGTTTACTGATTTCTGTGAGTATGAGAGTGGATATGTGGGTATATGACCTACATGTGTATAAGCAGTTTTCACACTTTCACTTTCCCTGTTCCTACCTCTCATTACACTGTATACAACCTTCCTAGCTACTATGGTATAAACATTCTTCATGTGGTGTACACATGTACAAGTATATACTAATAATTGTACTTGTATACATGTACATGTTACACCTGTAAAATGCATGTACAATTTTGCTTGTGTACTTGCATGTACACTGTACGTAAATATGGGGCTATATGTACAATCTACATTGTACAATGTGGTTAAATGTATACTACTCATATAACCACATGTGTCCATGAAGCATTCGAATCAAAATTACCTAATGGCCTATTTCCCTCTGAGTCACATATACCATTGTGTATATAGGTTACATGCACAATGATGATAGCAATTTCCTATACAATCTATATGCCTAGCTTCATATTCTATGTATCTGTATTCAGAACCAATCCAATATTATCGTGTGTGTAAAATATCTGTATTTATTATGTTTACAGTTGTCCAAGGTTTGAGTATAACCAGCGCGAACATAAGTCATTTTTAAAAACAAAGAAGTTCAAGCAATTCCATAACATTCATATGCTAGGTGTGTGTGGGAAGATTAATATGTTAATCTATAAATTTTGATAGACTATAAATATCTAACTATCTCCATTCCTCAATTAGGATTCCAGTATGATCTCTTATTTACTGATTATCTTGGTATGTATGGTATACATGATGCTGGACTAATAGGTGTTTATAAATGTCGTTTACGAATTCTGGACTCCTTTGGTACTGAACCACAGTGTGAGTATGATGAGTGAATTGTGTTGTCTTGATTATATTACAATCCAATTTAACACCTGACCTATTTAAAACCATGTTGCTCCGAATTCCCTAACTTCCAACTAAGAATCTAACCTTCAAACCATTTTGTCTGTCCAGAGACCATGTGCCTTCCGTATTTGATTTAGACCTTGGATATCGCTGATTTCATGTGCACAATAATTCATGCTTCAATTATAATTCTTTTGTTACAGTCAGTTTTCGTACAATGGAGTATCAAGCTGATCCTAATGGAGAGATGTTTTCATCATGGGGACTAGAGGTTGGTTCATTGTAGTCTAATGGGTATGATCATAAATTGATAATTGCACATGTAACTGCACATATATTTACCCCTGTGTGGTTAGGTACATTCTGTGGATGTTCAGTTTGCATAACATAAACAGCCAGATAGCACAGAACAAAAACATGTTCATTATGCAAGCATCGTATATACATGTACATGATTACTAAAATGTATAATAAAACCAGAATTAGGTACATACACATGTAATTAACTTTGAAATTTAATGAATTAATTTGAACAGCTTAAACAAGCCCATGTTTATACTATTAATAGGGTCTTACTATGATTATTCCTACATATTGTAACTTGTAAATTTTGTGTACATATATGTGTATATGTAGATCAACCATGATCATCTCCCTACCTTCCTTCCTCCCTCCCCTCCTTCCCTTCCGCAGTCTTTGAGACAGATCTGGACATTATATCCACACACGCCTGATAATTCATTTCTTGGATTTGTTATGGAACAACCTTCTAATTCTCCTTCACACACAAAGAGAAAAAATCAAGCTGTTATATATGACAAAGAAGGTACATGTAGGTAAATTATGCTAAATAATACCAAATCAAGATTTGATTCTTGAACACACATTTTGTGTATTAATCATTTAATTGTCATGTGATCTTCATGTGACAGGTTTCTATGTGCAGACATACCAACACTTTCTGAGTATTATAGGATCAGTTATTGAACTACATGTGACAGTGAATGTAAGAACACTATTACAATACAAACCATACCTACTAATTGACCATACCTACTAATTATATCGTGTGTTAACACAGGACCCCTCATCAGAACTTCCAGCTCATCTCATAAATCATGGTGTATTGTCTCCTCAAGAAATGATAAAGTTAGTGAAGTTAATGGGTTTGTATTGCACCTATAGATAGTTGTAGTAAAGTATTGAGTATAATTAACCCTCGATTGCGCATCAGAACTTCCAGCTCATCTCATAAATCATGGTGTATTGTCTCCTCAAGAAATGATAAAGTTAGTGAAGTTAATGGGTTTGTATTGCACCTATAGATAGTTGTAGTAAAGTATTGAGTATAATTAACCCTCGCTTTCATAGGCAGAGCAGACGGTTACTTACTTTCTGTCTGTCTGTGTATGAACCAAATTTCTGGACAACTAACAACATTGGTAAGTGCAATTGAAGTAGTGACTGCTATAACATCCAGCTGGCCCTAAGCTTTCTGCCAATATCTAGCTCCACCTATTTCATTTCATGCACATGATTGAATCTGTTTTATTAAAGTGCTGCACTTCTTATACATGTAAATGTATAAGGAATTACAATGTATGCACTCTTGCTAGGACTAGAGTGTAAGTTGTAACACACACACACACACACACACATATATATCTCAGTATAATAATCATTATTACAGTCAAGTATAGTCTGCAATTATTTTGCTGTCAGTAATCATTCTTGTTTCCCAGTCACACTTGTGGTGAGGGCTCTGCACTCTGAGTGCGTTGATTTCATTAAGTGTTCACACAATGTTAATAATTTTACTAATAGTTATAGTACTTGTAATTTAGTTAGTTATTGTTAAAGATTGTATTTTGATAAATACAATTTACTACTAATTACTCACTTGTAGTCCCTCCAAATATATATATACCCTTACTAAGAATTTCTTCAACTTTCATTCATAGGTTTTGTAAGATTATTAAAATAACTAGAATCTGATAAAAAATCAATTCTCTTTCACTAATTTTCCATCATAAGACAGCCAATTGTCTACACTTGACATACACAGGTTTTAGAAAGATTTGTACATATGTAACATAAGTCAATTAGTTCATATACCACAGTATGTATGTCAGTACTATATCAGTGCATCCATCAACTGTAGTATGTATATAATCTGTTAGCTTGTTGTGTGTGTGTGTTTTTGTGTATGTGCATGTACATGCATGTGTGCTTGTGTGTCTAGTATTATTACACACATGTGTGTTTGGTATTGAGTTAGACTCTTCCAAATAGGGTACTTCCTTTTATTTAGGTTATTACAGGAATCTCGATTATTTATTGGACTTGGTTTCCCTTATGATGGTAAGTGTATGTGTCAATAAATTATTACTTTTATCACGAGAATTATTCCCGCATAAATGAAACAAACATATCATTACACTTGAGTCAGGACACTGTATGATATCATTGTCTGTATACAGTTAGTAATACTTGACATAACTTGGCTCTTCTTTCTTCAGGTCCAGAACCATTGGAAGCATTGGCAAATGGATGTGCTTTCATTCAGCCCAAGTTCTCTGAACCTCATGATAGATATAATACAGTATGTGTAATTATCAGGAATGTGGTCAATTACCTTCATTATGTAATCATTATAATTACCAATTCCAAGAGAAATATTCAGTTACATTACAATTACCATCACCTGAGCTTTTCCCAATTTCAATTACAATTAGCATCAATGTTAGACATATAATCATTACTATTACCATTACTTCATGCTGCCATCAAATTAAAGTTTACAATGTCAAAAAATAAATTAAGGACAAGCTAACTTGAATTTTTTAGGCAGTAAACGACTTATGTCTTGCATTAAAAATGTTTCCAGCTGTACTAAATACCCATTCAATTGGGGCTGATGTTGCTGGTACTGAAAGATATTTACAGTCTTATGTTAGGTGTATAAAACAATATAAATGAATTGCAATTGTGATACAAAACTGTTAGATTACATTACCATTACCATTACTACATATTTGCATTCTTCAATTACCATTATCATTACCATTTCCTAAATATAGTAATCATTGGGTAATTAATTACATTACAATTACATTACCACATTTCTGGTAATTATAAACAATACATTTATTATTTCTGAAGGGGCATACATGTACATGTAAGTACTAAACAATGTCAATGGAATGATAAAATGACAATGTGGACTATAGTAGTATAATAAAATGTATTATTTGTCTCTGACAATTAATGCTAAGGCTTTAACTTACTTCATTTGAAACTCTGGTTGTGTAATTATAATCATTGCCCTATTTAATAGGATTTAGCTCATGTGACACTGTCAGATACACATTGCAAGTACAATAAAGCTACATGTACATGTGTAATAATATTATGAACTACAATAGTACAACTCACATATATTTTAGGATTTAATTATACAATGTCGTGCAACTTACACTAGAAATTTATAAAGATTAAGTACTATATAGGGACTATTTATCAAAGGTTGTGGTTCCATCCCTGCCATTAGCACTGCTTCTATTTTCTTGAAAAAGCACTGGTTAGGTGTTGAACAGCAATAAACATTACTATGTAGAGGATTGAGCCTTTTCAATGGGGTATAATATGCATGGATATATAATGAGTGTCACATACATGTTGTATATGTGAAAAAACGATTTGTTGTATATGTGCAAAAACAATTTGACAACAAAACATGCTTTAGCATGTTTTGTTGTCAAATTGTTTTTGCATTAGAATGATGGCAAATGGTTGTGTAAAGGCAAAAAAGTGTGTATGGGCAACTAAAATTATGTTTTTCACATCCCTCCTCAAAGTTAATGATATTCATAGTCATTAAGTGGCAACAACAGGTCGTACATGGGGTAATGGGTGTGGTCTAAGTGTGTAGGCATGGTTATTACCTTGTAGGTGTGTCCTATATCCTGTCAAATGCTCACAAATCAACCATTAGAGTATACACTAACCTGGAGGAAATTTAATGATATTCATAGCCATAAAATGACGTCAGTGGGTTGGGTCAGTCCAGAGGGCTGTGGTTATCGTTCTTGGGTGTGGTTAGAATCTTGTATGTACGTTTCTTGCCATATCCAATATTTCACTTCCTTTGCGTTAATTAACCCTTAGAAGACTGATGTCACATATATGTGACATTTCACTCCTACATGGTTCGGAGTGTGTTCCTAGTATTATGAAGCTCTCCAAATGCTTGTAATTGGCGTCAGGCACAAGCCCATGAATATGGCTAAAAAAGTTGATGGTTTTTCGGCCGCCCTTTGGCCTAAATAACGACTACGGGGGGAATTTTAAAGGGGGGTTCGAAGGGGGCACAGCAACAATCTTAAAATAGCGGGAAGAATGAAATTGTAAAAGATTTTTGTGGGTTTTAGACTCAACAAGGTCAGCAATGATCATAGGTGTACTTCATAACCTTGTTATTCATGTATGTACTTATTGTATTATCCTACAGCCATTTCTTCATGGTAAACCTTTTGAGAGAGGCTATACATCTCAGAATCCATACCTTGAGAAACACATAGGAGAACCATATGTGAGTACATTTTATTAACCCTCGCCTGCATAGGTGGAGCAGAGGGTTACTGTAATTATAGTGTTTGTCTGTCTGTCTGTCTGTCAGCAAAATTCCAGCAAACCCATGAACATTAGCACTTTGAAAATACTACCAGTAAACTACAAAGCATACAATGATCGAAAACAACAACAAGCGTTTGCTAAAACCTTCTGTGTTAAAGTTATGACAATTTTTGTAACTCTTGGTTGCCGTTTCACAACTTTCAGAAAACGTCTGGTAGCAAAAACGTTCACTGAAACACAACTCATCTTGCTTGAAGCCTATTGTTGTCAAATCACAGCTTGAAATGAAATACAATCGAAGTAGTGGCTGCTACAACTTCAAGCTGGCTTTAAGCTTTTTACCTTGACTGTCAATTCATAGCTCCACCCATTTCTTTTATTGAAGCCACAAAAGTGTGTTTTCTTGATTTTAACGCTACCCTTTTCTTATTAAGAATTATGTACTCTTAGTAGGACTTGTAGTGTAAGTAGTAACACACACATGTATATAATATAATCTTAGTGTAATAATTATTATTATGGTCAAAATAATATTGTCTGGGTTCTTCACAGTGAGTGAATTTATTATGTCATAAGTTACTTGTAACCAGTGCTCTCATTAGGTTTGAATTAGGTTTGAATCTCAATTAAAACTTTTCTGGTTAGCACAGTACAAATACTTACTTTAGTGACTGCATTCTGCAATTAGCTATAATTATTAGACACAACAAAATTACAAGTACACACACTGGTATTATTTTATTTTATTCATCATTTATTTGTCATACAATTTCTCATCTTCCATTGTATTCATATTTGTATTCATATTTTGTCTTTAGGTATACACAGTTGATGTTAATAATGATGATAATGTGAGAAATGCTGTCAAAAAATTATTACAATATACAAACTTTTCCTCATTTGTACCTTATGAGTTCACTCAAGAGGTAAGATAAATGTACTTACATGTATTAGAGCTAGGATGAACTTACAAACCTTCAACGTTTACATGTATATACCAACCTTCTATGACATTTCATCCTACAAATCGAGGCCACTTCTTGATTCTAGGGAAAATGGCCAGCATCCACCAGTTATATTGCACACTGTATTTGCTGTTAAAATTAATGATTAAATGGGAATTTGGTGTAATATAAAGATTAAGTGTGTGTAAGCTTGTACAAGCTTGTACATATTTGTGGGTGTGTTCACTTCCAGTTATTTCATTTTCTAAGTAGTCAATTCTCATTACTATAGTTCTACTACTAAACATGGTAAGAGTTCAGCCACCAATAATATGATCCTAGAAAAACACAGATATACTAGTTTATCTGGATTTGACTAGTCTGAATGTATATTAATTTACTCAGACAGACTGTTGTAGTTTAGAGTGTTCAGTGTTTAGACAAATATTCATATATAGTACAAGTTGTGTGTATATGTACATGAGTGCCTGTGTTCATGCATGTGTTCTTTCATGTAATTATTAGTTCATTTCTTGATTTACTAGGGTATGTTGGAGAGAATTGGTACATACATACGACATCATAACTTTTGTGATAATGGTAACCTAGCTCTAAAGAGAAAAGGTTAGATGTACATGTATGTACACACACACATACACACAAACATACTAGTTTGAATAGTCAATAACAGTTTTTTCTGTTTATTATTATTCTCTTTATTGTTTTTGTATCAAATTTCTTTCCCCTTCATTTAGGTTATATTTAATCAATATTACATTAAACTATATAAAATTATAATAATTCATATAAAGCCATCACAGTCTAATTTTGAGGTTGTCATAAATATGAATAAATCAGTTTATTGAAGTTAATTACGTATGCACTTCTGAAATATTGTAATACATGTGTACAATTGTAATAGTTCAATATATACTTATAACTTCATTTTATTTCAGCATGGTCAAGTCACTCAAAAAATATAGCTGATGGTCCTATTGATGGTCAAGACACAACAAGTACATGTTACAGGTGAAAAGTGGAATTATGTGTACATATTATGTGAAAAGTGGAATTATGTGTAGCTTTTGGTTACAGAAAGATTAATTACTCTCAGATACTTGTAATAAATATTAGGAAAGGGAGTGTTATATTTATGCAAGTGCTATTACTTAACATGTGTCATTTATTTCAAAGTAGACATTTAGTATAGTGGTATTGTGATATAGGGAATTATAGACAAGTACATAGCTGAGCTGTCAGTGATAGGGTGTGGTATTATGTAATTATAGCACACAACCAAAGTATGGACTTGTTGCTATACGAATATCTACTGCAAAGTAATTATTATATCATGTTATCATAAAGGGCAAAGGTCACTAATGAAGCTCTGTGGTGGATGGTTGATTTAGGTGTAGAGTTATCTCTTGACCATGTTGAAATTACATTTGCTGTGAGTGAGTATACTATAGCTTATCTTATCTCATTTTATCCTCTGAATATAAATATTGATGAAAACACTAACAAATCTCAGGAAATTATTTCATAGATTCAAACACTGTTTATTCAGTCATCTCATTTGCAAAGGAAACAACTGCATTTTGTAGGAATGATGATTGGTGTGTCCACGTTTTGTGTTTTATATACAGAATGGAAATATGACTATTGTTTGAAACTGACCTAATATATATGCATTTCCTGCTAAATACTTTTTTATTGAAACTCATACACTTTCAGTTACTCACTATTCTGCCATTTGTACACAAAGTCAATATAATTTGGTATCAGAGCTAATACCAAATTTTGTTGGCTTCCTATATAAATGGTCAAAGAGTGCACAATTACAGGTAAGCATTTGATCAAAATTGTTTTTGGGTAAATGACCCTTTTTCAGTAATGGTCAAAAAATAATATTTTCCTAACAAGCACTATATTTATAAACAATATAGATGATAAGTATGTCTATATCACTTCATGACAGCATTGATCAACAAGGGCAGTGGAGCTACAAACCATTTAGAGAAGGAAGATAATATGAGTACAACGTGAACACTATTCATGAGGTGTTTAGTGAATTAGTAATCATAGGATTTAATCATAATATCAAATGTATGTTAACCAATGCTCAGCTTTGGAGGGGGCTAATCTCAAATTTAATTTGGGGGAAGGGCCAATTGCCCCTCTTCCGCTCCACTGGCCCTCGTCCATTCTCCCACCCATCCTTTCATTGTAATTGTATCTCATTTCTCATTTACATACACTAATACAAACACAATTAATTCAGTCTACTAAATTAGCAATTTTTAAACTTGTAGATTTAACAAGCATTAATTTAGTGAATTTCTGATCCACTCTTAATGTACCTAATAATGATCATGGAATATGTTTTTAGTGTGTACTAATTTTAGTGATTATTACATTAGTTGCTAAAATCACTAAAATTAATACACGCAATTAAACACATATATGCATTGTGATCAGACAAACTGTTCTTTTAAAGTTTCCTATTACAAGTGGCTATTAAAATGTTAGTGTTTGCAGAGAAATGACCACCTTTTCATAATTATAGTACTTGTGCATGATTGCCAGCCAAAATGTAAAATGTAAATTGCATTTGGCCAGACACATTAACCAATTGACCACTTAATATATACATGTATGTATTCTCACACACATGGCCAGACACATTAACCAATTGACCATTTAATATATACATGTATGTATTCTCACACACATGCACATACACACAAACACAAATGCAAACACACATGCATGGACATATACCTGCTCACATATACACACAGTTTGACTGGTTCGACATTGAAAAGGATGGTACCTTATCTGTTCCATTCCAAGTATCTCTATTTGGTACTGATGGCAGACAAATCACTAGTCATGTATTTAAAGATGTTCGTCTGTTTTATCACTGGGGAAATGTAGCACAAAATGGAAGATATATTAGGGTGGATGTATTGGAACAGGAAAATGGTATGTGTTGGCTTTAATAAGCTTTCAATGAACTACATCATATCACTCATCAATCATCAATCGTCAATACCATACCTGTATATTGATTTTGAACATGTTAGCATGTATTCATTTTATTGAACATGTAGTAAGTTGTTATAGATAATTGTATTAACTATAGACGTCACTGATAATGATGGGTACCGGTGTTACAGTATAAGTAGTTTGTCCCTACATTACTTTGGGCAATCTAGATGTATAATGTCATGTAGTAAATACTTGTGATCAAAAAACCTTTACACCCTTGTTATTTGGAAGCCAACTAAATGAGGTATCCTGGAAGAGCCACTATAGTTCCTTATAAATAGTAAATTTAGTTTGCTAACTTGGCTTCCTCTGTAAAAATGGCTGAATAGCGAAAGTAAGTATTAATTTTGGTTATATCCATTCTCTCACAAATTGTAACCTGTAGCTAAGGTACTGTACCTGATTTTATTGAGTTGACATAATAATTATGATAGGAGTAAGGTAATAGTCAGCTGTACTTCTACTGTATGCAATACTAAGGTCAAACACTGTGTAGTACATTCGAAGTACAGTGTACCTCACTCACAAAGTACACTACAGTCAATAATGTCAGATACTTTATTTCTGTCGCTAAATACATTTATTTATAGATCCTCCAAAAAGACTCGTAATTTGTTCAGTAGGTGTGTACTCTGATAAAGCCACACCCACTTTGTGGCCTGACCCATTTTTGTTGGAGGTCAAGAAGTCTGTAGAAGGTCAAACATGTCGTGATGCTTGCATGGATGAGCAACTGGTGAGGAGAAATTATATTGTGTGTAATGACATGTGCAGTGTATATAATAATGGTTTACTTTATTTGCATGTTTGTATGCATTTAGTCAGTAAAGTTTAAGACGGCACCCGGGTAATTAGCAATTCATGAATCAACTTTTAAAACATGTTTTTTTTTGCTACAAAACTCCACTTTATAGATGAAGTTTTTAGTTAGTTTTGTGTTTATACAGAACTAGTTTTACTCTCATAACACACCTTAGTCTGCATAGCAATCATCTCCTTTTTGAATACATCTTGTAAGTTCTCTGAAATGAGCAGAAATGTATGGTAGTTAATGAATTGCTAATTAACCAAGTACTACTTCACTTGTTATTTTAATATAGCTTTTAGTATTTATGCAGACTGTTCAGTTTATATGGTTTTCTGCCAGTTTATGATTCAATCTAGCTACCTTCACTTTTTCAACCACATATTTTCACATAAAAAAGGTTACTTTAATATAGTGCAAAAACAAAACTATACAGGTATCCAATCCAAATGAATAAAGTTGCTACCACTAACTTTCAAATGCTTGCCTTGTAGCATTCCTACAAGTACAGATCAAAGATTTTGGTACTATAGCTTTGTTAGAACTGAGAAAGTTGTTTATCTAACTAGAAACTAAAATGTAGAAGTTATACAGATGAGTGAATCATACTAGAAAATAGCTAAAGATGCAGGCATTGCCCAAGATACGAGTAATTATTGAAACACTCTCCTTCCATGAGTTTTACATCTATGACTTAATAACTCTCCTTTGCATTAAAGTGAGATAGAATCCTGAATCTTGTAAAATTCAAGAGTTATAGTTTTAACAAACATTCCTAGATTTAATTATTAGGCTTAAACACTCTTACATTGTCTTAACTAGGGTTGATCATCTAAACAATATAGTTTGTGGATGGAAGTGTTGCTTTCTACTGTTTTTTAAAGCATAAAACATTCAAGTTTTGATTTTTACCCCATAGTCATATTTCACCTCTCTACTTCACCATTCCTCCTTCCCTCTCCCCGATTTCTCTCTCCACACATTCTTCTTAGGTTTGTGAACCTCAGTTCTTCCCACTGCTGAACAAAGAAGACATATTAAAGCAACACTTTCCATGTCAAATAATACATTTCATAGAACACAAGTGAGAATACAGATGTTGTACATTGACAACGATTGTCATCATAGGAAATTAAAAGCTGATAAATCTATGCACATATATATATATATATTAGGGCTGGGATGAAGGTTGGTACATATGAAGCTTCGTCAACAAAAACAAAGGAAGGTTTGAATGCATGCTATTACCTTGATTGGGTATAGAAAGCCTCAAAAGCCTCTGGATTATTGCTTTATATCTTGTACTAGTGTTGTTCCTGTCGCTGTTTCTATTCAGTTTTAGCATAGCTGGATTGAAAAATCAGACAAAAGCAGCCAACAACACAGTCTCAATTTTCCTGGAAGATACCCACATTATTAATTAACCATATGTTTACATTGTACAAGTGTGCAAGCACAAACATTAAAGTGGGCATGGCAATGAAACTTTGAAAGGAGAATTTGAGCTTTGAATACACAGCAAACAAATGAGACATGATTTATCTACAACTGAATTTTTGATATTGTATACATGTGTATGCAAAATATACACCTAACTACATCAAATGGTTGCCATTGTAGCGTAGTTATTATATGTATATATTATATATATATATATATATATATATATATATATACTGTGAAAGCCTTATACTTCAAAGGCACCGACGATGGTGTATGTTGTTTAATCACTGGTGAATAATATACAGGATTTTCTGTATATTCACCAATGAAATATACCCATTTCTGCTCCAGACCTCCGGATCAGTTTTTTTAACCATGCTCGATATACGTATAGCAATCTGGATCAGATGAACGCTTCAATTAAGAAGGTCTGAGCTTTCGCTGCTCCTCTCCTCCTTATAAACCAACTGGATCATTGATATCGAAAACGCCACTATCCCACAGCTTCTGTTCTTCCTTCATTGTGAAAATAGGTGAACGATTGATCTCTTTTCCAGTACCCTGACTTCTCAACTCTTGATATATGGTATCACATCACCGTTATAGGTCATGATACGTACTGTATGACTGGTCAAAAACTTTGGTACATTTGGAGAGACTTCCGAGTACAGTTCTTTGGAGCCCTGCCAAGATCAAGTGTATGGAGCAAGGAGGGTAAGGCGATCCATCTTTTTTCCTAACCTCTGTTACAATCCGACATAACTAAACATTAAGTAGCTTGGGATCTGGCTTTTGTACCAAGTCCACAGGACACTGTTCTTTAGCAGATACATTTCTTTCCAACACCCATTCTTCGAACACACGAGTAGCCCATTTGGTACTCTTCTTGGTATTCGCCAGAACAAAACCTTTCGTAATTTCCATCATCTCTGACTCAGAAGTCAGGGACTTAAATCGTTTATTTTTTTTAGGAGATTTTCATTTACTGTTTTTCGGAGATTTAAAGTCAACAGAATCAGGGTTATAGTTTTCTTTCTCAAAACAACTATTTCTCCCTCTCTTTTCCGTTCCTCTGACCTTGACCTTTCAGTTCTAGCTGATGGCCTGATGCATTCACTCGCATGCATAAGGCTTCCCTAGTATAAATCACTTATTACCATGCCTACCTGGGTTGTATACAGAAATATATACCCAAGGTAATATTTAATAAACCCTCGAGTTTATTAAAAATTACCTCGGGCATTTCATATACACCTCAGTAGGCATGGTATAACCTATACTTATATATATATATGTAATATATATAACATGGCTTCGAGGTGTGTATCAGCAATATCACACCTGAACCCCTCGATAGCTGCCCTCGGCTTCGCCTCGGGCTGCTATCAAGGGGTGAAGGGCTGATATTGCTGATACACACCGAGATTCCACAGCTACAGCTCTACACTCCTTTTCCATTTGTCTCCAACTCTTTTCAATTTACAACTTCGACTGCACATGCTCAGACTGATGCAATCTATTATGAATATCATTATAGGTCTTATATCAGCCCTGTGGTTTCATATCCACCTGTGGTTGGTATATATATATATATATATATATATATATATATATATATATATATATATATATATATATATATAATATACAGATACATGTATATAATTATCTTAAGTTCAGTTTTTAATATTGATATTATGTGTTTAGAGGATGTTTTGTCATTGTTATAGCTATCTTTCATGTACTCCTGGTTTTCTAACATCTGATGACAGCGAACTATCATTATTAAAAGGAGATTGTGTACTAAATTGTAACAAAGAGTTAATAGGATGTGCAGGTGAGGATGAAATGTCACATAGACAGGATTTCATAAAGTTGTTTGCTCCAGGCTTTGAGTACCGTACATGATGAGTAATATAGTTTTCATAATCTATGGGCCAATATAACTTATACCATGTGGTTCAAATGGAATTTTTGAATCTATAATTAAGATCATGACGAATTAAAGTTGTCTTGATGTTCCTGTTATTGTATTGATGTGTTGTGTTCTACTTGATTTTAGTCATAGACCATCTTTAAGAAAAATGTACTTTCATTATAAAATTTGCAAAGCAATACCCTCCCTTTAAACTTGCTATACCACCATTTTATACAGGAAGTACATGTACATGAATTAGTCTTCCTGTTTGGCCAATGTAAAGCTTTTTCGAAAGGTCTGCAGGTAGTAAAAATTCATGAAATTGTGATCAATGTTTAATTAATTTTAATCCCTTGAATCCTGTGAACTGAATGCAATTGACTGTCAAACCTTTAGAATCGTATTTCTAGCAACCCAGTAAGTTTTGTGGAATTGGAAGAAACACAAATTAAAATGTTCAGGATTATATTGGCTTCCTGTACAAAATGGTAGAATAGCAAACATTCAAAGGGAGGTCATTGTATTGCAATGCTACTTCAATGAATGCACTCACACTGCAGAACCCTCGCTACTAGTGAAACAAAGATTTCAAGCTGTGATTTTACAGCAATAGCCTTCAAACAAGATGAGTTGTGTTTCCATGTACTCATTTGCTACCAGAAATCTTCTGAAAGTGGTGAAATGGCAATCCTGAGTTGTAAAAATTGTCATAACTTTATAACTGAAAAAGCCTGTCTTTTATTTTGATCCTTGTATAATTTCAAGTATGTTGGCAGCTTAATCGAAGTGCCAATGTTGTTAGTTGTCCAGAGGTTTTGAGAATAGACAGACAGACAAACAGAAAACCTGATTACAAATCCCTCCACTCTATGCGGGTAAGGTTAATAACGAAAGTACATATTTTTTCAGTGCCAGTCATCATAGCTAATTATTAATCATAAGTACAATTCCAATACTCAAAAATATTTTTCTGTATTACGTAGGTCATCATGAAAACTTTCTGAGACTATGTCCATGTCGTAAATATATCAAAGGACAAATAGCGTTACCATCATTGTAGTAAGAAATAATTCAAATATGCTATATATACTGAAATGCATTGTATAATACACATGTATATTGTTCAAATCACTTGTCATGATTTTATCCATAATGTCATTTTATCATAAATGTATATGCAATCATCTATAGCAACATAAACACTTTTATTTCTTCTTTTAAATAAAATTTCATGATGAATAAGTATATGTGGTAACGACTTTTGGATGAACCTTGTAACTGCTCAAGGTGATAGGGTTTGTTTAGAGTTTTAAAAACTGTTTGAATTTTCTTCTCATTCTCTGTGTCATTCAAAGCGTCCCATGTAAGGCATTTCAAGTGGTTTCATGGTTTTAGGTATGTTGAACAGTGTTTCGATACGCTCATGTGGCACACTATTTGTCCATAAACTACACAATTTAATTTTCGGGCCAGAGTACATTGTCAATAATAGTCATTGGTTCAAGGTTTTGTTTCCAATATCACTCACTTAACTGTTGTTGGCACATGCATAAAACCTTATTAGAAACTCTATGGTGAATTTGATCTTGAGGTATGAAAACAAATTCATTTCATATATCACAAATCATGACTGACTGAACAACTTGTTAAGAGTATCTACCAAGATGGTTTCATCGCACTTGAAATTTAAGATCACATCAGTGTGCATGCATGGTTCAGTATTAAACAAGTGCCGTTGGGACGGGACCCTCACCTACGTGGCAAAGTAATACAAACTATAATTTTTATGGCCCGTAGGGCCATCCCTATAATTGCTTTCCACGGGATTTAATGTATATATATATATATATATATATATATATATTCTTGTGTCACTTGCGCGACTATGCGTTGTATACGTAGTTAAGGAAGTTGCGTCATTCCCGGGGGCTCGGTCAATTAATGGCCGTGGCGCGTAAAAGAACGCGCGTTTGACCTACAGACCTAGTCTCGCGTAGCCAGACCTCCGCGGAAAAGACGGGAGGGTCTGGGGACACTAGCATACCATCGTTTGTACTCGCTGCAACTATAGTTGCAGCCCAATCAGATCGCAGGCAGGCTGTCACGTGATTACGTGGAATGTTAATTTGTCAGTTGAAGAGTATGGAGGTTCGAGATGTCGAGAAAGCAGCATCAGAAGCAGCTATTATGCTTGGCTATTCCAAGTTGAAGGATCTACAAATGTCTGTAATAGTTTCTTTTGTCTTGGGTCGTGACGTTTTTGGCATACTTCCTACTGGGTATGGGAAAAGGCTCTGCTACCAATGCCTTCCACTTGTTTTTGACAAACTGAATTCAGTTCCTCTGGTGCTAGTATTGTTGTTGTATTAGCTCCTCTTACAGCTATTATGAAAGATCAGGTATGCAATTTACAAAAATCAAAGTAGCAACAAACTTTGCCGCTCAGATCATCCCCACAACCAAGACAAAACATGAGTAATATTTATACAAGTGCACCCACGTGGAAATGTTTTAATGTTTTCACAACGTGGTGAAATAAGTATATTCATAATAATTTTATGGACTAATTAAATTCCTCTAGTACAAACGATGGTATACTAGTGTCCCCAGACCCTCCCGTCTTTTCCGCGGAGGTCTGGCTACGCGAGACTACTACAGACCAGCCAGGAAGATTCAGAAAGGATGTAAAACTGCTAATAACTGTTGTATATAGCAGAGAAACAGTATAGATATTATGCAAGAATCTTTAAAAAGTAAGTATGATAAGTTGTTGAGTTTCAGACACGAGGAAGTCATCATTTAGAACCTTGAAGGAGTACCTCAGTCAGTTCATCAGACATCTGTGTATTTAGACTGCAATTAGGCTTACACTTACGTCTTCAGGAGTACACAGAAAGGTAGAGACACTAGTGCCATCAGCAATGCTTAATACATAGTCATCACAAAGCAAATAATTATAGGGATGTTTTTTTCTCTATATACACTTGTTTTCTAAATAATAATTACTATAATATACCAAAAGATTATAATATTTATAGATCATTGCTCCTTTGTATGGTCATATAATAATGAAAACGTTTACTTTTATGTGTACAAAACATTTGAAGTAATAAAATTGTACTGGCATGTTAGTTTGTACAATAACATTATAATAGTTATACAAACTGACATGTCAGTAGTGCTACTTTATAACTGAAAAATTTCAGTATCATTATACTAGTCTCTTCCTTGTCTATACTATAAGTCTTACATTTTAGTCTAGAAGTCAGAGCTAGAAAGTAATGGAGAATGCTTGGAGCCAGTGCTTGATGTTGTAGCAACCACTACCCCAAATTTGTTTGCTTTGATGTAGTGCTTTGCTAGCGATAGCCATGATACAGGAGTAGTTATGTTTTGATGTGTCCAGATGTCCCCAAGAGTCTTCTCAAGTCTGGAAATTTAAACAGTAACCGTGAGTTATATAAATTGTGATAACTTTATAACCGAAGGGTTTTAACAAAACGCTCTTGTTATTTTTGATACTTGTATAATTTGATGTCTGCCAGTAGCTCATTGGAGCCACCAATGTTCATAGTTTTCCCAAAGTTTTGTGAACGCACAGACACACAATATGATTACCATATCCTTCCACCTATGAAAGTGGAGTCGCTAACATGATAGTCAGGTAAGATGTATATTTTTCATGATTGTCGTTAGCAATTATCTCAAGCTTTGAATGATCTATTCCAAGTTCAATACCCAATGTCTGCCATCTATGACAGCAACTGTAGCTCTCAGAACCTCACGTAAATCTGAATCTGTGTGTTTTATCATACAATAAAAGACAAATAATTACAATTGTTTATACATATACAAGTGAATGATTGCATAATGATGGTAATAAATTATAACAAACTTCATTGTTAATGCAAAAAGTATCAAAGACAATAATTATCTGTAGCTAGTCCTTCCATGAAACTATGAAATGCTTATTTATTGCAACGATGCTGAGTATACTGTTTTCAAAATTAATAATGGAAAAAAAATTATTATATATACCTGTTAATATCTCATCATCAATACAGTCCAGGGGTATTATAGCCAAAGATGGTTCAGCTACCAGTTAATATTTCAATGTTAATGAAGGCATCTCTCATTTTCTGCTTTGCCAATTTGTTGTGTAGTGACAGAGTGGTTCAGTTTGACTGGTTAAGCTAAATCTGGTTAACTGGGACCTTGTTCAGTATGCTATAATATTATTATAACAACTCAATTAAACCACAGAACTGAAAAAAAAAAACAATTTGTATGTACAGAATCATACAAATACATACACCATATCAATCTCTATTATTCATCAGTATGGACTGTATGGTACTGTCATAGTAAACCATATGTTGTAAATTAAAAGGATTTGTGGTTCAATTAGGAACTCCTCTGATGATTGGTTAGAACGCCATACTAACACAAGTGTAATTATGTAACAGCTCTACTTAGTACAGACACAGTAACACACTGTACATTTATGTGGTCAGAGAAAAGCACACCTGCACCTGGAGTTAGAAATAAATTGTAAAAACAGAATCAGTCATGCTTTGCAGATGATAGTTTTCCTGTGTTCCTTGAACGAGGCAGACAGACTTTGATCCCCGTCACCCAAATTGATCCTAAAATCTACACATTTGTATTTTCCCCAATTTACACAATACAACAAGTATACTTCTAGGATGGCTAACTGAACTATTACACAAATCATGTTAAAGCATGATCCAATTGTGCACTAAACTGGACTTGAACTATAACTATTGTTATTACTCATTATATACACATGCACTAAAAATGCTATAACTCCACTTCCATTGCAATATTTGTATAGCACTTTAAAAAATATTTATTTCCAAAAATTGCAAAATGAAAATTAATTATTACAGAAGTCACTTACAACATAAGTATAATGTATAATAGTTCTAAAAACAATCATTCATGTAATAATCAATTATAAAATCATAATAATAATAATAGTGTACAAAAACTTAATGGAAACAAAATTAATAGGATTTGGGGCACTTTCACTAGTAGTATGCAATGTCTTGAGGCCATTGAACAAATAAGCACGTGTAGCTATTACAATTCTACAAAAAAACAAAAAAAAAACTTACAAAGTCTTTTGTAACTTTAAGAGTACTTCAGACTCATAATGGAGAAAAGTCATCCATTGCACTGTATTTGCTGTACGTTTCAGGTTCTTCCAAGAACCTGATAACCTTTCTGATGAGATCATTCCTTTGAAGAGCTTTTAGTGCATCCAGAACAACTACCCATTTCACTTCTTTTTTTTCCTGCTGAACCCAAATGGCAAGAACTTTTTCCAGCCTACTATTATCGGACAGGCTGACATCTCTTCTTAGAGTATCACGATCGTTCAGAGAAACTCCCATTTGTCCCCCAAACTCATTCCATGAAGCTGAGATATCATCTTTGATCAGACCAAAAACATCTGCTACTTTTGGTGGTTTCTGCTCAAGTGAATGATATGTCATATCTATACATAATAAAAAAATACGAAAATCCTTAAATTTTTAACATTTAAGCAAATTTTCAATTAAGATAATGCCTTTGTATCATAGATAATCAAAGCTGAATAACAGTTATGCAAATACAACCACTATACTGCTATCATTAATACAGTCCATGGCAAGGGGTATTGTAACCAGAGAAGATTTGAGTGATGACAAGATGTATAGCAAACATACATCCTGTAACAAACACATTTTTCATAATACATGGATGATAAGATTAGTATAGATTAATTGAGCAATAAAGTGTCACTGTGTAAACCAATTACTTCAATTAAAACAAAAGATATAAAGCAGATATTGGAATTTATATGTATTTCTTTTATATATCTAATATCCTATAAGTTCAATATATATTGTATTTACCTGGTTTGATATGTGTTAGATCACTGTTGAGAATAGCATCACTTGTAGATGATGAAACATCCTGTATATATAGCAAAAGAATAGGAATAAAGGTTACGATACTATTATGACCATGAATCCTCACCTCAAACCAAACATTTTGCTCAGGGGATACTGGAAAGGATTCATTAAATCCCCCACATCGTGGCTTATTATTACATAAAAGAGCTCTGTTTAAATCATCATCCTCACATAGATACTCACAAGGATGGAGAGCCACAGGAGTGGAAGGCAAAAAACAGCCAGGACAATAAAAACCTATGAAACATTTTTCTGTGCCAGCAGAAATATGTGGCTGAACACTCAAAGCAGCATTTACAGAATCGACGACAGCTTTACGAACTGATGTGCAACTCTTAGTAATGGCATGAGAACCTGTAAGTCGGATTTCGATGAAGGTAAGGCAAGAGCGAATCTCAATGTGGGACAACCCGAAAATAAATGTGGCTCGATTACGATAACGATTTGTCTGATCCAATTTCAATTTTTTGGATAACTCAACCATGAGCGCTGAGAAAACACCAACTGGTATAAATGCTCCTTTAAAGAATACCAGAAGTGGAGGAGGAGAAACTTTGGCTATGCATTCCTTTTCACTTGTAAGCAAAGAGAGGGTGCTAGCATCAGGATTTAGTAGACAAGGCATGAAAAGGGAAGGATCATCATCGTCACCAAGGTGAGTGATGAGCTTGAAATGTGTAAGGAGATCAATAAGGTGTTGATTAGTAAGGGGGCAATTGGGAGTAAGAGGAGTGTCTATTGGAAGCACATGAGGGGGAATTTCCCCTGTTTCTCTGATTTTTTTGGCAGCACTATGCTTTTCACCAGAACCTGCAAAAGATACTGTGACAAGTCGAGATATACCACTAAACAGCACATCTGGATTGCATATAACAAACTCCTTAAGGCTGTCAACTTCCTCATAGTAAAGGATTGTTCCAAGATTCTCATGGAAGTACCCCAAAACAGTGGTGATATCTTCAGCTTGAATACCGCAATCAACAGCAAGCTCTGTACACTCGGCTAGTGTGCACACACCAGGTGATTGCTCATAATGGTAGCGAAGGATCAAATGGAATGCTGCCCATGTAACAGGAATCGATGCAGGTTTGAAACGTTCCTTTATCACCTTCAACAAGAAGGTTTGAATATCTTCCAGCTCAACTTCAGATGCGGTAACATTATCTAGGGGTAGGAAAATTGGGCTACTCTCAACTCCATCAGGTGTTGGAAATGTGACGAAGCCATCTTTGTAGAACGATGTGTTTTGGATGTGTTTCAGGATAAAATTGCTGATTTTCCGGATGTGCTTTAAACGTTGTTCTTTGTCTGTACTCAAAAGATCAATGTGGCTTCCCAACAGTACAGACACTGATCGTTGAGTGCCATTGTCAAGACCTAGGCAGTAGAGGCTAGAGAGCAGCTGATGGACAATCTCAATGGAGGAAGAGCTGGTTTTATATGTCAAAGACATTCCACCATCTTCGTGACGAAAGCATACCTCCACTGGTAGAGTAAGATCATGAGAGGCATTGAAAAAAATCAAGTGAAGTGCAGGGCCACGTAAGAGAGGAGGAAGTAACTCGTGGAATTCTGGCTGTCCACCAGTATCCATAAAATATATGGTAGTTGTTTCCTCTAAGTCCTCAAGCTTCTGCATTCCCCTGCTACTCAATACTTCACTCATAAACTCACGGGCAGGTAAAAGCTGTTGTGATTTCGAACGAAAAAACTTAGAAGCAGATTTTAAAAATGTAGTGAGCGATGAATTGTTAGGAAGATTTGCTTGAGGAGAAACAACATTATTGGAAGGCTTTGTGTGATGAAGAGGAGCAACTTTCCTTGTTTTGTTAACAGAATCAGGAATACGAGAGGACTGTAGAGCGGTCGATTCTTCACAGAGGTGGGCTGGATGTTTTACAGACTGTAATAAAAGACGGCCCTGTTCGACGATGTTGTCAGTTGTTAGCCAATGGCCTTTGCTGATGGCTGCTGCAGTAATAGTGGTAGCTTCCTCATTAAGACTAACTTCTTCTTTGACGGTAACTGTAACTGGACGTTGAAACCCAGTGCTAGGTATGGTTATCTCTTCCCGACCATGTGACTGTGCTGTTTTTGTTTTCTTTCGTTGCAATCTTCGAAGTAACGATGTCTTTCCAACGCCAGGAAGGCCGGTAAAAATACACTTCATTGGAAAGAAATTCACGACTCCATTTTTTTGGCATTCTTTAATGAATGTATCCATTTGATCTAAACGGCACAATTATGAAATCTTTGTAAATATGTATTGTAACTAGCCCTTACTTTACATGCATCAGTTAGCAGCATGACATTAATTTTATTCAAACTACTCATTACATTGTTTCCAAATAAAATATATTAAAAGTAATATTAATATATATAATCTTGCACTATAATAATTATAATTATAATTATTTCATACTGCATTTTATTTGAAAATTAGTGCGATGTAGTCGATATCATAATCTATAATGTGAATCACTACACTGTCTCAATTTAGGGGAAACATGGCTGAGCATTTTGCAAAACATGAAGTTTGTTCACCGTATATAGGGTAATTTTGGAGGAAGAAACATTTGGCACATTTGGTGATTTACTTTTCATTCGGCAATTTTTTTCCTCTGGATGTTTATTTTGCCATTAGAAGAGGGTGTGGTAGTATGTGAGTGGAGAAACAACTAAGTATGTTTTAGGGATTTCTGACTTTGATGGCAAAAATTTCAAAAGAAACCACAACCTTCCTGATGTAGGTAGTCCCTTAAAGAGACATCTTCCATCCCAAGTTATCTCAACTTAAGTGTGAGTGAGGCTAAACGTGCCAATTCGCCAAAATCTATTTTATGTCAATTCACCAATATTTTCTTTCTACAAAATTACCCGCTATACGGTAGTTTGCAAGAAAAAAGGTGACGAGCTAATACCACACTAATTATGCCTTGCAAGCAAATTAAAGCAAATGAGTAAAAATCAGTACTATAGTGCTGAAATACCTTTCCTCCTTTTCTTTTCATGTTTTTCATGTTTTTCCTGTGTAGAAGAAGAATGTTAATCAAATCTGTTTTTTTTGTTCAAAAACAAACTCACAAAGGTTTTTTCCACAGCTTTACGAGCTTTGACATCACGTAGTAACTCCACTGGGGTTTTTCCATCCTTAAAATAAAATAATTATAATTATACGTATACAATGCTAAAGGAACAATTATATACAGATCATTGTGTTCACTGTACAGAGGATAATTTAAGTAGACTATATGTAGTCTGTCTCCTCTCTGTCAATGACATAAATCATATCATCTAGGTGTACATGCGTGTTCTTCTACTGTCTCTTTTGGAAATTGGTCTCAGTCTGCACCCTCAGGCAAAATTTCCACAGGCAGTATAAAATTACAACCTCTAGTTGGGAGACATCCTATCCTTAAACATTACATGTCAGTGTAATGTCAGAGTCACTAGCATAATTTTTAAAAACACCATTAACTCTAGTTAATTCGATGGAATTTGAATAATATTCAAAACCTTTGGCCGACATGTTTATTATTGGAAGTATGCTATTGTAATGTTCACTTGGACTCAATAATTAGACCCATGAGATTTATATACTAGACATGAAATGATCACAACAGGCCTGAAACATTAATACAAACACACAACCATAACCCTCCACTTTTGCATGATGACTGTTTATTATTATTATCCAAGTACGTCTGGAAAGACCCTGGACTCCTCCCATTGAATTATAAATTAGCTAGTACATTACTTGAATTGTACATAGTACATTACCTGTGTTAGGCAAACTATTAGACACAAGATTGATTGCTTATAATGCTTATGCAAAGCATTATTATAATGTGCAGGGTTGAGCGAAAACTGAAAAAGTCAATAATAATGCTCTAAAAACTAATTGCAATTGTAATTGTAATCATTATGCATTTACAAAAGCGTGTCTTTAAGTATTACCAATAAATCTCAGCCTAAACTAAAATCGTGGAGCTCTGAGCAAGTACAACAGAGATGAAATGTTAAAATATATATATTAAATTTGACCACTGATGCATAAGTTATAACAGATGTAATATTTTTGGCTCTTTGATACTGTCGTGTGACTTCAGACAGCTCATACTGTTCAGCCTAGTGTGAGACTACATCAACCATAGCAACATAAATAAATTATAATGGCATTTACAAAATATGTCGAACAAGAAGTGCAAGGCCATTTTCAAGACAGTAGCACAAATGATAACTACACCTACAACACATGAGCAGCTTCACTTTTAATCCACAGTGTTAAACAATTGTGTATGGTTGTAGCATTCACTAATAATTTTGTTTTTAAGCTACTCACAATAATTACTGATAAAAAAAATCAAAATAAATTGCCTTTGTTGAAATTTGACAATATTCTAAACACCTTCAATTATAATGTAAATGATGATTACAACAGCTGATATCATCACACATGACTTCCAAGTATAAGGCAAAGGTACTGATATTAGTCTATTATGAATATTACCTCATCAACTACATCCATTCTGGCTCCATGTCTTATCAACACCTCTATGACATCTTTGCGTCCTCTCTCTGCTGCCTTATGAAGTGGTGTTTGATTCCTCTGAAAAAAATATAATTATATAGAAAACATATAAGAATAGTCTTTAGCTCAGTAGTATGTATTTCATGATAACTACAGAAGCTTGCACTAAAATTTAAAGTCTGGCTCACAAGACTAGTTTCAGCCAAAAGTAGGCTCTGCGCCCCCCTAGATCTAACACTGCTGATTACCATTGCTTTAAATGGCTCAGACCTTTCAAGGAACCCAAAGGACAGGTTGCCCGTTGGATTGAAATGCTGCAAGAGTATGACATAGACCAGGACAAATCCATAGTAATGCTGATGCTTCTTCAACAAGTCATGGTGTTCAAAGTTTGTGGTCACAGAGAAACAGTTGGTTGTAAAAGACCAATTGCTTTACCATATTACAGGATGCCTCCACTGCTGGTTATTTGGGAGTACAAAAATCACTTGGTAAACTGAAACAAACATTTTACTGGGTCGGCCAAAGAAAGGATGTGGAAGAATTGTGTCGTCACTGTGACATCTGTGCATTTAGAAAGTTTCCCTCAAAACACCACAAAGCCCTACTTGTTCCATATTTTATTTGCAACTCATTGGATCAGATAGCAATGGACATTTTAGGGTCACTCTTTACAACACCTCGAGGACAAGTACATATTAGTAATTTCTGATTACTTCACAAAATGGACAGAAGCATTCCTCCCCAAGGACATGGAAGCATACTGTAGTCCGTGTCCTCTTTGGGTTTATTTGTTGATTTGCCTACAATCTGCACACCGACCATTGTTTGCCCTAGAGGGACGCCTTTGTATTTACCCAAGATGCCTAAATTAGGCAAAAAGAAAGTTCCTGGACGTCTCACTTCTACCTCCATAATAATAATACTATACAATTTCAAATTTTCAAGTACAGGTAGTTAAATATTACTATGGTTCACACGTGTTTTAACATGCGTTTGGCTGGCTGGCTGGCTGGCTCTCTTTATCTTCTTGGGGCTAAGATTCAGAAAATTCAGATGGTTATTGTGACATTGAAGTTGGTGTACCTGTCCCCAAGATGAAGAAGCAAGCAATGAACTTTCAGGCTCACTGGAAATGCAACTTTTCTTAGCTGGAGTAGAACATAGTTGTTATAATTTAAAAGATAAAGATAAATGAAGACCAGACACCCAGTGATGTAAGTCTGGGGCTAACACTGACACTGACCAATGACGTAACTTTGAGTCTAACCTGTTCCAGGAACTATGTGCACTATTTTAAATCACAAAGACCAGAACTACTACTCCTTATCATCCCCAGTCGAATGGAATGGTAGAGTGATTTTATCGCACGCTATTGAACATGCTAAGTACCACACTGGAAAAAGAAGGAGATTGGGATTTGATACTGCCTTCAGTGATGCTGGTTTGATGACGTTGTGATGAACTAAGATAATATAATCTTGTTTTACATTTGTAGTCTCAGATAATATAATCTTATTATCTTGTAGTAGTTTCATAGTCTTTTGTAATATGTAACCTATTAATTAGTCTAATAATTGTTCTCTAACTTGTAAATGAATATAAATACTACTGTCATTTGATTCAAAAGAAGAGTTCACATTTAAACATAAACTGCTACGATAACACTACATGTACAATTAATTCCACTACTAAGTGTGAGCAGTTTTACTATACCACAGTAGCTAATGAAATTTCTACTCAACAATTATTAGTGATAATACAGAAATCAACATAAATTGTCATTGTTGAATTTTGACAATGTTCTAAACACCTTCAATTATAATGTAAATGATGATTACAACAGCTGATATCATCACACGACTTCCAAGTAAAAGGCAAAGGCACTGATATTAGTCTATTATGAATATTACCTCATCAACTACATCCACACTGGCTCCATGTCTTATCAACACCTCTATGACATCTTTGTGTCCTCTCGCTGCTGCTTGATGAAGTGGTGTTTCATTGAACTGCAAAAACAGATAATTATATGGAAAACATAAAAATTATAATAGTCGTTAGCTCAGTAGTATGTATTTCATGAAAACTACAGAAGCTATATAGCACTAAAATTTAAAGTACAGTTAATTAATTAATACAAACTGTGATTGTAGCTGTAGATTAAGACTGTTGTGTACTGGACAACTATTTCATTATGAAAATTTAATAATCATTACAATATCAGTGTAGTGATAGATTGTAATTCAGACTTAATAATTTATATGGGTGTTCTTCCTTACAAAATATGACTGGTGATCAAGTTATCAAATTATTATAATATAACATTATTAGAGAATGCGAGGAGACATTTAGCCAATCACATTTTCATACACAAGTTATGTACACTCTTATATGTGTGTTCTCCCAATATCAAACTGTCATGATTATAATAATTATATAATAAAATTTATAATGATTTACATTCTTTATATTGATGTGCAATAAAATACAACTTATGAGTAAAAAGGTTTTACTGGTAATGATAGTTGCTAGCATGATTCATTACAAAATTTGAATCTGGGTAATGATCACAGTTGATTAATCATCACTAATAATAATTCAATTAATAAGAGGTTGGCTTTAATTTAATAAATGTAATCATTATAGCCATAGCTGAAAATCATTACTCACAAATTAACTTAGTTTGTTATTATACATCACATTCTCCACCCATTAATCAAGATGATCATGAACCTGATGATAATATACTGAGCAAATTCTGACCTTATTATTCATTGTTCTTAACATACTGCTTATCTTTTGATGAACTGTATAGCTTGTTTGTTTGTGTACTTTATATGCTTAAACATTACAGTAGACATAAGCACATTTCATCATTATACATTTACAAAAGCATGTGTCCCTTTGTATTATCAATACATCTCAGCCTAAACTAAAATCGGTTGGCTCTGATCAAGTACAACAAAGTTGGAATGTAAAAGAAAGAAATTTGACTATTGATGTGGTATGTGTGTCATAATAATCATTTTATAAGTTCATGTATTTGTTTTATATAACATAGCAATTTTATTTTTAGTTCAGTTATTACTGTATGGCTAGAGAGTGTTCTTAGTGAATATTAATTGTGAATTGTCAATATCAAAGCTTTACCATTGGTTACTGCATTGGCAACGATGGATATAATAGTTATACGTATACAATGCTAAAGGAACAATTATATACAGATCATTGTGTTCACTGTACAGAGGATAATTTAAGTAGACTATATGTAGTCTGTCTCCTCTCTGTCAATGACATAAATCATATCATCTAGGTGTACATGCGTGTTCTTCTACTGTCTCTTTTGGAAATTGGTCTCAGTCTGCACCCTCAGGCAAAATTTCCACAGGCAGTATAAAATTACGACCTCTAGTTGGGAGACATCCTATCCTTAAACATTACATGTCAGTGTAATGTCAGAGTCACTAGCATAATTTTTAAAAACACCATTAACTTTAGTTAATTCGATGGAATTTGAATAATATTCAAAACCTTTGGCCGAAATGTTTATTATTTGAAGTATGCTATTGTAATGTTCACTTGGACTCAATAATTAGACCCATGAGATTTATATACTAGACATGAAATGATCACAACAGGCCTGAAACATTAATACAAACACACAACCATAACCCTCCACTTTTGCATGATGACTGTTTATTATTATTATCCAAGTACGTCTGGAAAGACCCTGGACTCCTCCCATTGAATTATAAATTAGCTAGTACATTACTTGAATTGTACATAGTACATTACCTGTGTTAGGCAAACTATTAGACACAAGATTGATTGCTTATAATGCTTTTGCAAAGCATTATTATAATGTGCAGGGTTGAGCGAAAACTGAAAAAGTCAATAATAATGCTCTAAAAACTAATTGCAATTGTAATTGTAATCATTATGCATTTACAAAAGCGTGTCTTTAAGTATTACCAATAAATCTCAGCCTAAACTAAAATCGTGGAGCTCTGAGCAAGTACAACAGAGATGAAATGTTAAAATATATATATTAAATTTGACCACTGATGCATAAGTTATAACAGATGTAATATTTTTGGCTCTTTGATACTGTCGTGTGACTTCAGACAGCTCATACTGTTCAGCCTAGTGTGAGACTACATCAACCATAGCAACATAAATAAATTATAATGGCATTTACAAAATATGTCGAACAAGAAGTGCAAGGCCATTTTCAAGACAGTAGCACAAATGATAACTACACCTACAACACATAAGCAGCTTCACTTTTAATCCACAGTGTTAAACAATTGTGTATGGTTGTAGCATTCACTAATAATTTTGTTTTTAAGCTACTCACAATAATTACTGATAAAAAAATCAAAATAAATTGCCTTTGTTGAAATTTGACAATATTCTAAACACCTTCAATTATAATGTAAATGATGATTACAACAGCTGATATCATCACACATGACTTCCAAGTATAAGGCAAAGGTACTGATATTAGTCTATTATGAATATTACCTCATCAACTACATCCATTCTGGTTCCATGTCTTATCAATACCTCCATGACATCTTTGTGTCCTTCCTGTGCTGCATTATGAAGTGGTGTTTGATTCCTCTGAAAAAAAGATAATTATATAGAAAACATATAAGAATAGTCTTTAGCTCAGTAGTATGTATTTCGTGATAACTACAGAAGCTTGCACTAAAATTTAAAGTCTGGCTCACAAGACTAGTTTCAGCCAAAAGTAGGCTCTGCACCCCCTAGATCTAACACTGCTGATAACCATTGCTTTAAATGGCTCAGACCTTTCAAGGAACCCAAAGGACAGGTTGCCCGTTGGATTGAAATGCTGCAAGAGTATGACATAGACCAGGACAAATCCATAGTAATGCTGATGCTTCTTCAACTAGTCATGGTGTTCAAAGTTTGTGGTCACAGAGAAACAGTTGGTTGTAAAAGTCCAATTGCTTTACCATATTACAGGATGCCTCCACTGCTGGTTATTTGGGAGTACAAAAATCACTTGGTAAACTGAAACAAACATTTTACTGGGTCGGCCAAAGAAAGGATGTGGAAGAATTGTGTCGTCACTGTGACATCTGTGCATTTAGAAAGTTTCCCTCAAAACACCACAAAGCCCTACTTGTTCCATATTTTATTTGCAACTCATTGGATCAGATAGCAATGGACATTTTAGGGTCACTCTTTACAACACCTCGAGGACAAGTACATATTAGTAATTTCTGATTACTTCACAAAATGGACAGAAGCATTCCTCCCCAAGGACATGGAAGCATACTGTAGTCCGTGTCCTCTTTGGGTTTATTTGTTGATTTGCCTACAATCTGCACACCGACCATTGTTTGCCCTAGAGGGCGTCTAGGCGTCTCCTGACGCCTTTGTATTTACCCAAGATGCCTAAATTAGGCAAAAAGAAAGTTCCTGGACGTCTCACTTCTACCTCCATAATAATAATACTATACAATTTCAAATTTTCACGTACAGGTAGTTAAATATTACTATGGTTCACACGTGTTTTAACATGCATTTGGCTGGCTCTCTTTATCTTCTTGGGGCTAAGATTCAGAAAATTCAGATGGTTATTGTGACATTGAAGTTGGTGTACCTGTCCCCAAGATGAAGAAGCAAGCAATGAACTTTCAGGCTCACTGGAAATGCAACTTTTCTTAGCTGGAGTAGAACATAGTTGTTATAATTTAAGATAAAGATAAATGAAGACCAGACACCCAGTGATGTAAGTCTGGGGCTAACACTGACACTGACCAATGACGTAACTTTGAGTCTAACCTGTTCCAGGAACTATGTGCACTATTTTAAATCACAAAGACCAGAACTACTACTCCTTATCATCCCCAGTCGAATGGAATGGTAGAGTGATTTTATCGCACGCTATTGAACATGCTAAGTACCACACTGGAAAAAGAAGGAGATTGGGATTTGATACTGCCTTCAGTGATGCTGGTTTGATGACGTTGTGATGAACTAAGATAATATAATCTTGTTTTACATTTGTAGTCTCAGATAATATAATCTTATTATCTTGTAGTAGTTTCATAGTCTTTTGTAATTGTAACCTATTAATTAGTCTAATAATTGTTCTCTATCTTGTAAATGAATATAAATACTACTGTCATTTGATTCAAAAGAAGAGTTCACATTTAAACATAAACTGCTACGATAACACTACATGTACAATTAATTCCACTACTAAGTGTGTACAGTTTTACTATACCACAGTAGCTAATGAAATTTCTACTCAATAATTATTAGTGATAATACAGAAATCAACATAAATTGCCATTGTTGAATTTTGACAATGTTCTAAACACCTTCAATTATAATGTAAATGATGATTACAACAGCTGATATCATCACATGACTTCCAAGTAAAAGGCAAAGGCACTGATATTAGTCTATTATGAATATTACCTCATCAACTACATCCACACTGGCTCCATGTCTTATCAACACCTCTATGACATCTTTGTGTCCTCTCGCTGCTGCTTGATGAAGTGGTGTTTGATTGAACTGCAAAAACAGATAATTATATGGAAAACATATAATAGTCGTTAGCTCAGTAGTATGTATTTCATGAAAACTACAGAAGCTATATAGCACTAAAATTTAAAGTACAGTTAATTAATTAATACAAACTGTGATTGTAGCTGTAGATTAAGACTGTTGTGTACTGGACAACTATTTCATTATGAAAATTTAATAATCATTACAATATCAGTGTAGTGATAGATTGTAATTCAGACTTAATAAGTTATATGGGTGTTCTTCCTTACAAAATATGACTGGTGATCAAGTTATCAAATTGTTATAATATAACATTATTAGAGAATGCGAGGAGACATTTAGCCAATCACATTTTCATACACAAGTTATGTACACTCTTATATGTGTGTTCTCCCAATATCAAACTGTCATGATTATAATAATTATATAATAAAATTTATAATGATTTACATTCTTTATATTGATGTGCAATAAAATACAACTTATGAGTAAAAAGGTTTTACTGGTAATGATAGTTGCTAGCATGATTCATTACAAAATTTGAATCTGGGTAATGATCACAGTTGATTAATCATCACTAATAATAATTCAATTAATAAGAGGTTGGCTTTAATTTAATAAATGTAATCATTATAGCCATAGCTGAAAATCATTACTCACAAATTAACTTAGTTTGTTATTATACATCACATTCTCCACCCATTAATCAAGATGATCATGAACCTGATGATAATATACTGAGCAAATTCTGACCTTATTATTCATTGTTCTTAACATACTGCTTATCTTTTGATGAACTGTATAACTTGTTTGTTTGTGTACTTTACATGCTTAAACATTACAGTAGACATAAGCACATTTCATCATTATACATTTACAAAAGCATGTGTCCCTTTGTATTATCAATACATCTCAGCCTAAACTAAAATCGGGTGGCTCTGATCAAGTACAACAAAGTTGGAATGTAAAAGAAAGAAATTTGACTATTGATGTGGTATGTGTGTCATAATAATCATTTTATAAGTTCATGTATTTGTTTTATATAACATAGCAATTTTATTTTTAGTTCAGTTGTTACTGTATGGTTAGAGAGTGTTCTTAGTGAATATTAATTGTGAATTGTCAATATCAAAGCTTTACCATTGGTTACTGCATTGGCAACGATGGATATAATAATTATACGTATACAATGCTAAAGGAACAATTATATACAGATCATTGTGTTCACTGTACAGAGGATAATTTAAGTAGACTATATGTAGTCTGTCTCCTCTCTGTCAATGACATAAATCATATCATCTAGGTGTACATGCGTGTTCTTCTACTGTCTCTTTTGGAAATTGGTCTCAGTCTGCACCCTCAGGCAAAATTTCCACAGGCAGTATAAAATTACGACCTCTAGTTGGGAGACATCCTATCCTTAAACATTACATGTCAGTGTAATGTCAGAGTCACTAGCATAATTTTTAAAAACACCATTAACTTTAGTTAATTCGATGGAATTTGAATAATATTCAAAACCTTTGGCCGACATGTTTATTATTGGAAGTATGCTATTGTAATGTTCACTTGGACTCAATAATTAGACCCATGAGATTTATATACTAGACATGAAATGATCACAACAGGCCTGAAACATTAATACAAACACACAACCATAACCCTCCACTTTTGCATGATGACTGTTTATTATTATTATCCAAGTACGTCTGGAAAGACCCTGGACTCCTCCCATTGAATTATAAATTAGCTAGTACATTACTTGAATTGTACATAGTACATTACCTGTGTTAGGCAAACTATTAGACACAAGATTGATTGCTTATAATGCTTATGCAAAGCATTATTATAATGTGCAGGGTTGAGCGAAAACTGAAAAAGTCAATAATAATGCTCTAAAAACTAATTGCAATTGTAATTGTAATCATTATGCATTTACAAAAGCGTGTCTTTAAGTATTACCAATAAATCTCAGCCTAAACTAAAATCGTGGAGCTCTGAGCAAGTACAACAGAGATGAAATGTTAAAATATATATATTAAATTTGACCACTGATGCATAAGTTATAACAGATGTAATATTTTTGGCTCTTTGATACTGTCGTGTGACTTCAGACAGCTCATACTGTTCAGCCTAGTGTGAGACTACATCAACCATAGCAACATAAATAAATTATAATGGCATTTACAAAATATGTCGAACAAGAAGTGCAAGGCCATTTTCAAGACAGTAGCACAAATGATAACTACACCTACAACACATAAGCAGCTTCACTTTTAATCCACAGTGTTAAACAATTGTGTATGGTTGTAGCATTCACTAATAATTTTGTTTTTAAGCTACTCACAATAATTACTGATAAAAAAAATCAAAATAAATTGCCTTTGTTGAAATTTGACAATATTCTAAACACCTTCAATTATAATGTAAATGATGATTACAACAGCTGATATCATCACACATGACTTCCAAGTATAAGGCAAAGGTACTGATATTAGTCTATTATGAATATTACCTCATCAACTACATCCATTCTGGCTCCATGTCTTATCAACACCTCTATGACATCTTTGCGTCCTCTCTCTGCTGCCTTATGAAGTGGTGTTTGATTCCTCTGAAAAAAATATAATTATATAGAAAACATATAAGAATAGTCTTTAGCTCAGTAGTATGTATTTCATGATAACTACAGAAGCTTGCACTAAAATTTAAAGTCTGGCTCACAAGACTAGTTTCAGCCAAAAGTAGGCTCTGCGCCCCCCTAGATCTAACACTGCTGATTACCATTGCTTTAAATGGCTCAGACCTTTCAAGGAACCCAAAGGACAGGTTGCCCGTTGGATTGAAATGCTGCAAGAGTATGACATAGACCAGGACAAATCCATAGTAATGCTGATGCTTCTTCAACAAGTCATGGTGTTCAAAGTTTGTGGTCACAGAGAAACAGTTGGTTGTAAAAGACCAATTGCTTTACCATATTACAGGATGCCTCCACTGCTGGTTATTTGGGAGTACAAAAATCACTTGGTAAACTGAAACAAACATTTTACTGGGTCGGCCAAAGAAAGGATGTGGAAGAATTGTGTCGTCACTGTGACATCTGTGCATTTAGAAAGTTTCCCTCAAAACACCACAAAGCCCTACTTGTTCCATATTTTATTTGCAACTCATTGGATCAGATAGCAATGGACATTTTAGGGTCACTCTTTACAACACCTCGAGGACAAGTACATATTAGTAATTTCTGATTACTTCACAAAATGGACAGAAGCATTCCTCCCCAAGGACATGGAAGCATACTGTAGTCCGTGTCCTCTTTGGATTTATTTGTTGATTTGCCTACAATCTGCACACCGACCATTGTTTGCCCTAGAGGGCATCTAGGCGTCTCCTGACGCCTTTGTATTTACCCAAGATGCCTAAATTAGGCAAAAAGAAAGTTCCTGGATGTCTCACTTCTACCTCCATAATAATAATACTATACAATTTCAAATTTTCACGTACAGGTAGTTAAATATTACTATGGTTCACACGTGTTTTAACATGCGTTTGGCTGGCTGGCTGGCTGGCTCTCTTTATCTTCTTGGGGCTAAGATTCAGAAAATTCAGATGGTTATTGTGACATTGAAGTTGGTGTACCTGTCCCCAAGATGAAGAAGCAAGCAATGAACTTTCAGGCTCACTGGAAATGCAACTTTTCTTAGCTGGAGTAGAACATAGTTGTTATAATTTAAGATAAAGATAAATGAAGACCAGACACCCAGTGATGTAAGTCTGGGGCTAACACTGACACTGACCAATGACGTAACTTTGAGTCTAACCTGTTCCAGGAACTATGTGCACTATTTTAAATCACAAAGACCAGAACTACTACTCCTTATCATCCCCAGTCAAATGGAATGGTAGAGTGATTTTATCGCATGCTATTGAACATGCTAAGTACCACACTGGAAAAAGAAGGAGATTGGGATTTGATACTGCCTTCAGTGATGCTGGTTTGATGACGTTGTGATGAACTAAGATAATATAATCTTGTTTTACATTTGTAGTCTCAGATAATATAATCTTATTATCTTGTAGTAGTTTCATAGTCTTTTGTAATTGTAACCTATTAATTAGTCTAATAATTGTTCTCTAACTTGTAAATGAATATAAATACTACTGTCATTTGATTCAAAAGAAGAGTTCACATTTAAACATAAACTGCTACGATAACACTACATGTACAATTAATTCCACTACTAAGTGTGAGCAGTTTTACTATACCACAGTAGCTAATGAAATTTCTACTCAATAATTATTAGTGACAATACAGAAATCAACATAAATTGCCATTGTTGAATTTTGACAATGTTCTAAACACCTTCAATTATAATGTAAATGATGATTACAACAGCTGATATCATCACACGACTTCCAAGTAAAAGGCAAAGGCACTGATATTAGTATATTATGAATATTACCTCATCAACTACATCCACACTGGCTCCATGTCTTATCAACACCTCTATGACATCTTTGTATCCTCTCGCTGCTGCTAGATGAAGTGGTGTTCGATTGAGCTGCAAAAACAGATAATTATATGGAAAACATATAATAGTCGTTAGCTCAGTAGTATGTATTTCATGAAAACTACAGAAGCTATATAGCACTAAAATTTAAAGTACAGTTAATTAATTAATACAAACTGTGATTGTAGCTGTAGATTAAGACTGTTGTGTACTGGACAACTATTTCATTATGAAAATTTAATAATCATTACAATATCAGTGTAGTGATAGATTGTAATTCAGACTTAATAAGTTATATGGGTGTTCTTCTTTACAAAATATGACTGGTGATCAAGTTATCAAATTATTATAATATAACATTATTAGAGAATGCGAGGAGACATTTAGCCAATCACATTTTCATACACAAGTTATGTACACTCTTATATGTGTGTTCTCCCAATATCAAACTGTCATGATTATAATAATTATATAATAAAATTTATAATGATTTACATTCTTTATATTGATGTGCAATAAAATACAACTTATGAGTAAAAAGGTTTTACTGGTAATGATAGTTGCTAGCATGATTCATTACAAAATTTGAATCTGGGTAATGATCACAGTTGATTAATCATCACTAATAATAATTCAATTAATAAGAGGTTGGCTTTAATTTAATAAATGTAATCATTATAGCCATAGCTGAAAATCATTACTCACAAATTAACTTAGTTTGTTATTATACATCACATTCTCCACCCATTAATCAAGATGATCATGAACCTGATGATAATATACTGAGCAAATTCTGACCTTATTATTCATTGTTCTTAACATACTGCTTATCTTTTGATGAACTGTATAACTTGTTTGTTTGTGTACTTTACATGCTTAAACATTACAGTAGACATAAGCACATTTCATCATTATACATTTACAAAAGCATGTGTCCCTTTGTATTATCAATACATCTCAGCCTAAACTAAAATCGGGTGGCTCTGATCAAGTACAACAAAGTTGGAATGTAAAAGAAAGAAATTTGACTATTGATGTGGTATGTGTGTCATAATAATCATTTTATAAGTTCATGTATTTGTTTTATATAACATAGCAATTTTATTTTTAGTTCAGTTGTTACTGTATGGTTAGAGAGTGTTCTTAGTGAATATTAATTGTGAATTGTCAATATCAAAGCTTTACCATTGGTTACTGCATTGGCAACGATGGATTAACATGACTACATTAAAGTGGGAGAGTTAGACCAAAACGTCAAGATGTGGCAACAGTATAGTGAAAGATTTCTGGGATGCAAACGATATTACCGACCCTGCGAAGAAACGTTCAGTCTTTCAGTAATAGGTCCAGTCACCTACAGCCAGGTTGTTGACCAGTCTGATATATCCACAGATGCCCAGAGACAAGAGTTACAATGAGTTCATCATCCTACTAAAAATCATTTTAACCCAGCACCTTCGAAATTGTCTAGTGGTTTAAGCTCCACGAGAAGCAGGCAAACGGTTGCAATATTTGTGGCAGAACTATGATCAATAGCACAACACTGGAGACTCGTTGAATGACCTTTTATATCTCATAAAAGGTCATTCAACGAGTCTCCAAAATTACAGTGCAGTTAGTGGAATTAACAAAGACAGAAAAGTCACTGACATTCAAAAAGGCATTGGAGTTCGCTATTGGTATGGAAACAGCTAAAGAGAGTGATTGTGTTACAAGGAGAGGGATCTTCAGAAGTACACAAAGCAGTTAATATTGTTGTCTGCTATAGATGTGGTAAAGGTCACATCGCAGACAAGTGTAGGCTAAAAAAAGCCAAATGTTCAACTGTGGCAAAATAGGCCACATCCAAAGGTCATCTAAAGCCATCTCCCAGAGGCTGAGGTGAGTCACTTCAAAGAGAGGTGAAAGCAAAAGATAAACAAGTTATTAAGGAAGAGGAGTTACCATTTGAAGAATTGTTTGTTAATCAACTAAAGTCAGATAATAATCCAATTGAGGTAACTATGTACATCAATAATAAACTGGTGGAGATGGAAATAGATACAGGAGCGCTCTTATCACTTATATGGTATTGATTATTTACTATCCTTTGGCCTGGAAAGAAACTAAACAAATCAACTTTGGTATCAAGAACTTTTTCGAGAGAGCAGATTAAAACTACTGGGTACATAGATGCATAATAATCAGACTGCTGTCTTATCGCTTACCGTCATCGAAGGTGAAGGACCGAGTTTGTTTGGTCGAAACTGGCTAAAGAGCATTCAAATTGATTGGAAAGGTTTCTATACACTAAAAGAGGGTAGACTGCATTCACTACTCGGCACATATAGATGTGTTTAGTGAAGGTCTAGGAAAATTGCAAGGTGACATTGGAATTTTGCAAGGCATGTCCCATTCTGTATGAAGGTGAAGATTGAGGAGGAGCTGGATAGGAGGGTTAGACTAGTATCTCTTGGAATATTGCAACATTTACTACATAAAGGATTATTCAAATACCTTCATTTACCATTTGCTATTTCTTCAGTGCCAGCTATCTTTCAAAGAGTCATGACAACACTCCTTCAAGGAATACCAGGTGTTGTAGTGTATTTGGATGATGTTCTGATTACCGGGAAAACTGAGGAAGAACATTAGAAATCATTGGAAGCTGTTCTATTAAAGATGAGGGAAGCAGGTCTCTTACTCAAAAAAGAGAAGTGTTCATTATAAAAGAATCCATAACATATTTGAGGCATGTAATAGATGCTCATGGATTGCACCAAATTCAAGAAAAGGTATAGTCACTGAAAGAACCACCCTCATCAAGGAACTTAACACAATTTGAAATCACATTTGGGACTGTTGACATACAGTGGATGTTTTTCCTTATACAGGTTGCTCTGGAAGAGTTCTCCATGGAGATGGTCTAACAGTGAGGAAGAAGCATTTCAATTATCCAAGGAACTGTTGTTATCCTCGAAGCTACTTGTTCATTTCGATCCATGTCTTGAATTAGTGTTGGCATGTGATGCCCACCATATGTGATTGGAGCAGTTCTAGCCCACCTTATGCCCGATGAATCGGAAAAGCCTATTGGTTTTGTACCGAGAACCTTAAAAAAGGATGAGAAAAATTATGCACACATAGAAAGTAAAACATTTGCCTGTTTTTAAGGTTCCACTTGTACATCTTTTGGAAGCTCGTTTATATAAATTACAGATAACTTACAATTAAAGTCGTTGTTTAGTGAGAAGCAACCACTCATGCTTGAGGAAGGATCCAGAGGTGGTCATTAACTTTCGCAAGTTATCAGTACAAGATAAGATTTTCGTCCTACCTATGAAAACGGAAAGATGTGTTCAGTAGATTACCTCACTTAGTGGTAGCTAATGAAGAGATAGTACCTACAGAACTAGTTTTACTGGTGGAAGCCATGAATGACTTGCCTATTATGTGTGAGAATATTTAAGATTGGACTAGGAAAGATCCAGTACTTTTTAGAGTTTATAGATATCTTCAATATGGGTGGCTCGAAAATGCCACAGTAGAGTTAAAATCATTTAGCCCTTGGAGATCCGAATTGTCATCTCTTGGTGGATGTTTGTTTCATGGTTCCAGAGTGGTGATACCCCCTCTGAGAAGATGCAACATATTAGTAGAATTGCATCAAGGACACCCTGGTGTTAGTAGGATGAAGAGTTTATCTAAAATGTACATATGGTGGCCTATAATGATGAAGATATTGAGTTAATCTTTAAAAGATGTTCTAAATGTCAGGGGGATCAGAATAAAGTACCTGTAGTACATTTATAGCCATGGAAATTTCCAGCTACACCATGGAGCAGATTGCATATTGATTATGTTGGATCATTTTTGAACAATATGTTTTTAGCAATCATAGATGTGTATTCAAAATGGGTGGATACATTTCGTACATCCTCATCAACTTCTACTTTAATTATTTAGTGTTTAAAATCTACTTCTGCAAATTATGGTATACCTCATATGATTGTCTTGGATAATGGAACATGTTTTGCAAGGATAGAATTTGAAGATTTTTTGAAATCAAATGGCATTTGACTACTTCTCCATATCATCCACAATCCAATGGAAAAAATGATAAGTGTGGAATGAAGAAAATGTCTGGACATTCAATAGATGTAAACCTTGCAAATTTTTGTTCGGTTATTGAGTTACACCCCATAGTACAACATCCACATCTGAATTAATGTTTGGAAGACAAATATGGACTTTATTTGATTTACTACAACCGGATTTATTTACAAAAGCATCCAAGAAACAAGAAGAGCAAACAAAGTCTCTCAATGGAAAAGCAAAAGATAGACCATTTTATCAAGGAGATTATGTTTACGTGAAAAAGTTTTCTCATAGAAATTCTGTACCTTGGATAACTGGTGTCATAGTTAAAAGGATTGGCAATGTTTCATATATGGAACGGAACACAGATAATGTTGTGAAGAGACATGTGAATCATATTTGTAAAGAAATAGTTGATATTATCCTGAAAGTAATCAATGGTCACCAGATTATCAAATGTGAGGTTAAAATTCCAGAAGACCTCAGAAATGGAGGTGAACGTCATTACGCTAGCAGACTACATCAACCTCCACAATGTTTTAGGGATGAATTCTATAATTAAAGGGGGAAGAGTGTGATAGTATTGTATGTGTGATGTAATAATCACTGTATGGGTTCATGTATTTGCTTTTTGTAATGTAGTAATTTTATTTTTAGTTCAGTTATTATTGTATCGTTAGACCATAGAGAGTATTCTTAGTAAATATCAATTGTGAATTGATAATACTAAATCCTTACTATTGGTTACTGCAGGTGCAAAAGTTATAACAGATGTAATACTTGTTGTTGGATCCTGTCGTGTGACTTCAGATAGCTCATACCGTTCAGACTAGTGTGGGACTACTTGAACCATAGCAACATAAATAAATTATAGTACAAAATGTGTAGAACAAGAAGTACAAGGCCAGCTTCAAGAGAATAGCACAAACAATAACTACACCCACAACACAAGCAGCTTCACCTTTCACTATATATATATATACAATGCTGTGTATGCTCTTAGTATTCTACTAATTTTGTTAGTTTCGTTATATCTGTATGTGATGAAGTAAGATGAGATAATCTTGTTTTACATCGTAGTCTCAGATAATATAATCTCGTTATCTTATATAGTAGTCTTACAATCTTTTTGTATTATGTATTATGTAATTAGTCTTGTCATTGTTCTCTAACTTGTAAATACGTAGTCGATACGTCTACTTACTGAATATAATACTACTGTCGTTTGATTCAAAAGAAGAGTTCAGATTTAAACATAAATTGCTAAAATAACACTATATTGGTGTCAGAAAATGGGGTAAATATGGCCCAGGGCTTTGCTGTGTGACCTCCAGCACAGTTTGCAGTCGGTGGAGATTTCACCTTGTGGTGCAAATAGTTTGAACTCTGTTACTCTAAAGCAAAAATTCATGAAGCAGATTTGGGGAAAGAATTCTGTCCTTAATAGAAGATGGGACCTTTCAAATTGTCGATAATTTGGGACTGGTTAAAGAAGGGTTACAAAAAAAATCTAAAATTTTCTAACTGGCACTGCTGATCAGCTAATGATAGTTAATGGCTATATAGACAGAACCCCATGCTGGTATACACTGGTTGAGACAGCCTTGTAGACCCATGATCATAGCCAATGGTAAGGAACATAAAATGTGTGGAGAAAGTGAGGTTCAACTTCACATTGGAAAATTTACCAGCAATCAGTCTGTTCTTGTTGCTAGATGACTGACTCAAGAATGCCTTCTGGAAGTAGACTTTTTATTAAAATACAATTGCATTATTGACCTACAACAACATCAAACGTTAATCATCAACAGTGAAAAGGTAAAGTAACAATCTTCCAGAAGTAACGATGTTTATCACACAGCATTCCATGTTTCCATGACAGAGACTACTGTCATTCCAGCTCAACACAAATGAGATTACCAGTCCGAATTCAAGGAGGCATTTAAGATACTACTGATGGTTTGATTGAAACTTCCACAATGTTTGGTGATTGTCATAACACTAACTACTATAGAAGACTACCCTTCTATAGGAGACAGGAACTAAAACACACACCGGTCTTCACAAATTGTGCTGGTTTCTGTGTAGAGTTTTAGATGCCTTAACCATGTAACTAAGAAAGATGCTCAACCCCTACTCCGATTAAATGATATTCTAGACCAGTTGTCCGGGACTGTCTGGTTTTCCACCTTGGATCTGGCAAGTAGCTGAACAGGACAGAGAGAAAACAGCATTCTCTACCCCTTTCAGTCTACACCAGTTTCGTGTAATGTTATTTGGCTTGTGTAATGCTCCTGCTACTTACCAATACCTGATAGAGTTGGTATTAGCAGGACTACACTGGACGACGTGTCTTGTATACCTTGATGATATTATTGTGTTCTGTAAGAACTTAGAGAAACACTTTCTTTTACAAGAAGTTTTTGAAAAGCTGAGAAATGCTGGTCTCAAGGTAAAACCCCAAAAATGCCAACTCTTTGTAAGCAAGTACAGTATCTGGGACATATAACATCTCTGTCTCCCTCCATTGGCTAACAGAAAAGGGAAGGAGGGACATATAACATCTCCATTGGCTCACAGAAAAGGGAAGGAAATAGTACTGGGATGAAGATTGTGATGAATGTCATTTCAAAATGTTAATTACAACACCAGTGCCTCACTTCCTAAACTTCAATTACACATTCCTGATGGATGTTGATGCCAATGGAGGAGGACTTGGTGCTGTACTTAGACAAAACATCGATGATCAAGAGGTGATTGCCTATGCCAGTCGGACTCTAATGAGAAAGTTAATACTGTGCTACCAGAAAAGAAATGTTAGGGCTTGTATGGGCCATTTAGTACTTCAAACCATATTTATATGGTCGTTCATTTCAAACTTGTTCTGATTACCATTACCTTAAATGGCTCAGAACTTTCAAGGAACTCAAAGGACAGGTTACCTGTCGGATTGAAATGCTGCAAGAGTATGAATTTGAAGTTTTACACAGATCGGGATAAATCCACAGTAATGCTGATGCCCATCCATAGTAATGCTGATGCCCATCCATAGTAATGCTGATGCCCATCCATAGTAATGCTGATGCCCTATCAAGGAGGCCTTGTGAGCAGTGTGGAATATATATTGCTCACTCTGCTGCCATCTGCTGCCACAACGGGGACACTAGCTGCAAGTGTAGAAAATACTTGGGTGGGTACCTAAATGGAGTAATGAAGAACTTCTACACCAACAACAAAAGGATCTATCACTCAGGTTTTAAACTGGCTGGAGGATAATACTCTACCGGAAACATTCCCTTCTTCAACAAGTCATGCTGTTCAAAGTTTGTGGTCACAGAGACAACAGTTGATTGTAAAAGACCGATTGCTTTATTGTATATGGGAAGATGTTGCTGGAGGGGGGCCAAACAGGAGACAACAGTTCTGAAAAAAGATAATTATATAGCAAACATATAATAGTTGTTAGCTCAGTAGTATGTATTTCATAAAAACTATAGGAGCTAGCACTAAAAGTTAAAGTATAGCTAATTACTTAATACAAACTGTGATTGTAGCTATAAATTAACACTGTTGTGTACTGGACAACCATTTCATTATGAAAATTTAATAATCATTACTATTATACTCAATATCAGTGTAGTGATAGATTGTAATTCAGACTTAATAATTTACATGTGTATTCTTCCTTACAAAATATGACTTGTGATTCAATTATCAAACTCCTATAATAATGCTATTAGTGAATGTCAGGAGACATTTAGCTAATCACAGTTTCAGTATGTACAATTATGTTCTCCCAATATCAATCTGTTAATGTCATGATAGTAATGTAATAAAATTTATAATGATTTACATGCTTTATATTAGTAGCAATAAAATACAACTTATGAATTTACTAGTAATGATAGGGAACAAAATCTGGGTAATGATCATTGTTGATTTGTTTTTAATCATCAATAATAATAATTCAGGAGGTTGGTTTTAATTTAATAAATGTAATCATTACAGCCAAACACTTTAATCTAAAAATCATTACACACAAATTAACTTAATGTGGTTTAGAGTAATGACTTTAATAATACTCGTGGGTGTGAATGCATGCATATGCGCACTTGGCACATGCATGTGTTTGATTGCTTGTGGAGAGAGAATTTCTATCAGAAAAGAAATGATAGCCTAGAAAAGAAATGTTAGCCCATCTATTGTATAGGCCATTCAGCACTTCAAACCATATTTATATGGTCGTCCATTTCAAGCTCATTCTGATTACCATTGCCTTAAATAGCTCAGAAATTTCAAGGAATCCTAAGGACAGGTTGCCTGTTGGATTGAAATGGTGCATGACATTTTACACAGACTGAGGCAAATCCATAGTAACGCTAATGCCTTATCAAGGAAGCCTTGTAAGTAGTGTGGAATATATATTGCTTACTCGCTCCCATAATGGGACACTAGCTGCAAGTGTAGAAAATTATTGGCTACCTCATTGGAGTAATGAAGAGCTCCTCCACCAACAACAAAAAGATCCTGACATCACCCAGGTTCTAAACTGGCTGGAGGACGATATCCTACCGGAAACATTCCCTTTTTTAACAAGTCATGCTGTTCAAAGTTTGTGGTCACAGAGACAATAATTGGTTGCAAAAGACCAATTATTGCTTTACCGTATTACATGATGCCTCCACTGCTGGTCATTTGGGAGTACAAAAAACACTTAATAAACTGAAACAAAAATTTTACTGGGTCGGCAAAAGAAAGGATGTGAAAGAACGGTGTCGTCACTGAGACATCTGCACATGTGCGTCTAGAACGTTCCCTCAAAACACCCCAAAGCCCGCTTGTTCCTTCTTTTTTTGATCCAACTTATTGGATCAGATAGCAATGGACATTTTACGGTCACTCCCTGCAATACCTCGAGGAAACATAAGGACATGGAAGCATACTGTAGCTCGTGTCCTCTTGTTTAATTATCGATTTGCCTACATATCTTCACACTGCACACTAACCAAGGACGCAACTTTGAGTCTAACCTGTTCCAGGAACTATGTGCACTATTTGAAATCACAAAGACCAGAACTACTACTCTTTATCATCCCCAGATGGATGGAATGGTAGAGTGATTTTATCGCACACTATTGAGCATGCTATGTGCCACACTGGAAAAAGAAGAAGATTGGGATTTCATAGTACCACACTGGAAAGAGAAGGAGATTGGGATTTGATACTGCCTTCAGTGATGCTGACCTATAGGACATCAGTGCATAAAACAACTCACAGATCACCATTCCAGCTCGGGACGTCCAGTTGATATAATATTTGGGAGTCCTGAGAAGCTGCTATGTGTTCCTATTAAAATGTGTTGGAATTCTAACCTACCACACCAAATGAATTTACCTTCTACAATGTACTCTACCAAATGATACTATCCAGGAAGACCATGAAGAGCTTGTCATTGTGACAACAGAAGTACCAACTCCTACTCCTGCAGTCCAGAGGTCGACCAGAGTCTGACAACCAATTGACCGCTATGGGGACTTTGTATCATATTAATTAATGTGTGGAACACTACTCACAAAGAGGGGACAGTTGTGATGAACTAGGATGATATAATCTTGCTGTAGTTTCAGAATATAATCTGGTTATCTTGTACTAGTTTCATAGCCTTTTTGTATTATGTAATTAGTCTTGTCATTATTCTCTAACTTGTAAATACGTAGTCGATACCTCTAATTACTGAATATAAATTATATAATACTAGTGTTATTTGACCAAAAAGAAGAGTTCAGATTTAAACAAACTGCTAAAATAACACTACATGTACAATTAATTCCACTACTAAGTGTGTACAGTTTTACTATACCACAGTAGCTAATGAAATTTCTACTCAATAATTATTAGTGACAATAGAGAAATGAACATAAATTGTCATTGTTGAATTTTGACAATGTTCTAAACACCTTCAATTATAATGTAAATGATGATTACAACAGCTGATATCATCACACATGACTTCCAATTAAAAGACAAAGGTACTGATATTAGTATATTATGAATATTACCTTATCAACTACATCCATTCTGGCTCCATGTCTTATCAACACTTCTATGACATCTTTGTGTCCTTCCCGTGCTGCATTATGAAGTGGTGTTTGCTTCCACTGAAAAAAAGATAATTATATAGAAAACATATAAAAATAGTCTTTAGTTCAGTAGTATGTATTTCATGATAACTATAGGAGCTAGCACTAAAATTTATAGTATAGCTAATTAATTAATACAAACTGTGATTATAGCTGTAGATTAACACTGTTGTGTACTGGACAACTATTTCATTATGAAAATGTAATAATAATTACTATTATACTCAATATCAGTGTAGTGATAGATTGTAATTCAGGCTTAATAATTTATATGTGTGTTCTTCCTTACAAAATATGACTTGTGATTCAATTATAACATTATTAGAGAATGTCAGGAGAGCAACATAAGTTGAAAGCATCACTTCATTATCAAAAGAGTGTAAATTACTGTGCTCATCCTTAAGTATATAGTTGTGCCATTCTGGCCTAAAACACAGAGCCGACATACATGTAGGTTCAGTTATCCACAATATCAGAAATGGAAAGAAAAGGAATCTTTTCTAGAGACAACTGGAGACTTGTGAATCTACTGGAGAATACTACACAAAGAGTAGTAATGAGAATCTTGAGACTAAAAATGGAATTTCTGGAGACTATATATAAACCACTACTGAGGACTCATGAGACTCAAAGCGACTATTGGAGACTCATGAGACTAATGGGGACTCATGAGACTCAGGGAGACTACTGGAGACTCATGACTCTAATGGGGACTTATGAGACTCAAAGAGACTACTGGAGAGTCAAGAGACCAATGACGATTCATGAGACTCAGAGAGACTAAAGAGGACTCATGCGACTCAGAGAGACTACCATGAGACTCAAAGAGACTACCAGAAACTCATGACACTCAGAGAGACTAATGGGAACTCATGAGACTCAAAGAGACTACTGGAGAATCAAAAGACTAATGAGGATTCATGAGTCTCAGAGAGACTAATTGGGACTCACGCGACTTTGAGAGAGACTCATGAGACTTCAGAGACTAATGGGGACTTATGAGACTCAAAGAGACCACTGCAGACTTATGAGACCAATGAGGACTCACAAGAACTGGGGACTCGTGATACTCAGAGAGACTACTGGGACTCATGATACTCAGAGAGACTAATGGGGGCTCATCAGACTCAGAGAGACTACTGGAGACTATTGGAGACTCAGAGAGACTAATGGGGAGTCATGAGACACAGAGAGACAACTGGAAACTCATGAGAAAAATGGGCACTACTGAAGACTTAGAGAGACTAATGGGGAATCCTGATACTCAAAGAGACCTTATGAGACTCAAAAAAAACTAGTTGGGAGTCACGAGACTACTGGGGACTCCTGATACTCAGGGATGCTAAACGGGGTTCATGAGACTCAGAGAGACCACTGAAGACTACTGAAGACTCAGAGAGACTATTGGGGACTCATGAGACTCAAAAAGACTACTGGAGAATCATGAGACTCAGATATAAAGGAGACTCATGGTGGTACATGAGACTCAAAGAGACTACTACTGACTCATGAGACTCAAAGAGACTAGTGGGAACTCATGAGACTCAGAGAGACTACTGGAGACTAATGAGGACTCAATAGACTAATGGGGACTCATGGGACTGTGATAGAGTACTGGAGACCAGAGCTAAAAATAACATTCACATGTTGACTGGTCACTTTGTCCAGACATATTGAAATTTGCCCGGACATTGGGTTATTTTGAGTGGTCATCACTTAATGATATATTAAATAGATAATTAGACAATAATGTACGATTAGCTCCATGTATAACTCAATACAGTGTCACTGTATCGAAAAAAAAGAGTTGTACATGGAGTTAATGCCTATAATGCAATTAATTATTTGTCTATAATTTCGCCGACCAGCAATCTTAGATTTAAATTTGCGACACACTTTACAAGACAGCTTGGTTACCATCTTCTTCACACCTTCATTCTTTACTTCACAGTCCAGCCAGGACATAGTCTGAAGCTCCTTGTCCAGCTCTGTCTGCCACTTTGTAAAGGTTAAATGGGTAACACTTCTTTTCTTAGAAGGCTCATCAACATCTTGCCCTGAATGGCTTCGCTTCATTATAAAAACACTTCAAAGCTTTAACAGCTGTTACACTATAATAACTCACACATGTGTGTATGCTTTGCGCATGCGCGCTTAATTATGCTGCTTAAGCAAACATGAAAAAATGGAGAAGACAGATGTAAAAGAAAAACGCAACTTAGATGGTAAAAGATGGAGTGTTTAAATAACTATCTTTGACAACAAAAAAGTCTTCATCAATGTAAGAATTCTTGTGTTGTTAGCTAGTTAATTATATCATGCATTTTTCAAAATTTTGTCTGGACATAATGACCAAGTGTGCTATTATTTGAGTGGCCATGACCGAGATTTGCACGGAAATTGACCGTTGTCTGGATGTTATTTTTAGCTCTGGGAGACTTATGAGACCAAAGAGGACTCATGAGACTCAAAGAGACTACTGGAGACTCATGAGACTCAAAGAGACTAATGGGAACTCATGAGACTCAGATAGACTAATGGAGACTTATGAGACCAATGAGGACTCATGAGACTCAGAGACTACTGGGACTCATGCGACTCAGAGAGACTAATGGAGACTTATGAGACCAATGAGGACTCATGAGACTCAGAGACTACTGGGGACTCATGTGACTCAGAGAGACTACTAGAGCACTTATGGGGACTCATGAGACTCAAAGAGACTACTAGAAACTCATGAGACTCAAAGAGACTAATGGGAAATCATGAGACTCAGAGAGACTAATGGAGACTTATGAGACCAATGAGGACTCATGAGACTCAGAGACTACTGGGGACTCATGTGACTCAGAGAGACTACTAGAGCACTTATGGGGACTCATGAGACTTAAAGAGACTACTAGAAACTCATGACACACAAAGAGACTCCTGGGGACTCCTGATACTCAGAGAGACTAATGGGGGTTCATAAGACTCAGAGAGACCACTGGAGATTACTGGAGACTCAGAGAGACTAATGGGGACTCATGGGACTCAGATAAACTAATGGAGACTCTTGAGACTCAAAGAGACTACTGGGGATTCATGAGACTCAAAAGGATTACTTGGGAGTCACTGGGGACTCCTGATACTCAGAGAGACTAATGGGGGTTTATAGGACTCAGAGAGACCACTGGAGACTACTGGAGACTCAGAGAGACTAATGGGGACTCATGGGACTCAGATAGACTAATGGAGACTCATGAGACTCAGATATAAAGGAGACTCATGGTGGTACATGAGACTCAAAGAGACTAGTGGGAACTCATGAGACTCAGAGAGACTACTGGAGACTAATGAGGACTCAATAGACTAATGGGGACTCATGGGACTGTGATAGAGTACTGGAGACTTATGAGACCAAAGAGGACTCATGAGACTCAAAGAGACTACTGGAGACTCATGAGACTCAAAGAGACTAATGGGAACTCATGAGACTCAGATAGACTAATGGAGACTTATGAGACCAATGAGGACTCATGAGACTCAGAGACCACTGGGGACTCATGTGACTCAGAGAGACTACTAGAGCACTTATGGGGACTCATGAGACTTAAAGAGACTACTGATGACTCATAAGACTCAGAGAGACTACTGAGGACCGATGATACTCGGAGAGACTCCTGGAGACTCATGAGACCAATGGGGACTCACGAGACTCGGAGACTCATGACACTCTAAAAGACTGCTAGGGACTCATGAGACTAAAAGAGACTACTTTGGACTCATTGATTAATTAATTAATTAATTAACTAATTAATATAACAATTAATTAATTGAACCACAGAAATGTCATTATATTTGGTGCCTGCAACATCAAGACAGTGTCTTAATATTGTTTCCATTGTCACCACATATATGTGAATGGTTAATGTTGATATAATAATGTTATAATAAGTTGTTATTTGAAGTACATGCAGCTTTTACTTTATTATATATAATGTTGAGTGGGTGTATCAGAGTACTCATAGCTGATACAAATGAGTCGTTTTGTATTGTATGGTTTTATCATGTGTTGCAAAAACCAATATATGATAAATTCCACTCAACATAACATGAGTCAGTTGATAACACCTCTAGGAGGGCTTTATAGCTAGTATACTCAACCTTGGATTATACTCTATTTACTGTAAATTACACAGAGCTTTAATAGAGGTATTGAAACACATAAATTATCTTTAGTTTCAAACTTGCTAAAGACTATACTTGTATACAATAATACTCTTTAAGATATATTGATGTATGATACTATTATAATCATCAAAATAAAAATCAAACATACATCATCAAACCCATTCAATACCTCCTAAAAAAATTAATTACACAATCCATTAAATTTATGTGTTCAGTCATAATGAGAACAAACACTATGTGTGTAATTTATTTTATAATGATAAGTTAATCATCAAGTTTATAGCAGTCTTTAATTTCAAAACAATTGCTAAAACAACAGGAAGTCTATTGAATAACTGTGTGTAATATTATAAATAACTAAAGTCAGTTCTCCTATTATAGTTCAGTTACACTTGTATACATCAGCTCTTGAAGGTTTTAACAGTCGCATTTGTTTTTTCCTATAATTATACTTGTACTTATTGTATAATAATTTCCCTTAAAATAACAAAAGATATTTATATAGGGATTCTAATTTTATATAGTAACTTAGGCATGAATAAATTATACAATACATATAAAGGTAATCTAAAGTAATAAGTAACATGTGACATATTTAAAGGAGTGGACAATAAGGTATGTTATAGTAACATGATCATGATGTCACTCATAAGTAATTAATTTGATATTGCATTGACACTTAATTAGTCTATGTTGGTTATTGTAAAACAATTTACAAGGAATCATTGAGTATTCATAGGCTGTAATAATATTATTATAAAATAAATATTACAATTGAAGGAGATCAATTTTAGTGGAGAAGATTCAGCAATGAAATTGTTTTTGTAGTGAAAAGTTCCCACTCTACATTGAATTTTATACATCCCCAACTATAACTCACCTCATTAACAGCATCAACCTTCCAGTGATTGTCCAGTAAAGACTGTACTATAACTGTATTCCCATGCATAGCACCCACAGGTAGACATGATTTATTACCCTGTATTAAGTAATGTAGTTAGTAATACAAATGTAAAATGTTTATTTATCAGTACATTGTAAGACACATACACTCATACAATTATATACATTATATTTAGTCATGTAAAAACCAGCTTGAACAACAAACACAAGTTAAATTTTGATGTCATCTCTATACACATATAATTATAGATATACTTAATTTCTTATGAAATTTATAATCATGATATTATCATAGTTTAAAAAACTTCATAATTATTAATAAATTATCAATAGTAACTGTTCATAATCATTATAACTAAACTTATTAGGTCAAGTCACACAATATATTAAGATAGTTATTCTTAACTTTTCATATTTATAATATTTCCAAAATACAATTTGTTATTGAAAAGCACTGTACATAGTGTTTAATAGTGTACTAATAAATCATTCCAATACATATACATGTATGGTAACTTATTAACATAATTACAATAAATATCTATTTTCTACTAGTACTAGTATTAATGACTAATAGTACTGTTGAATTTATAATACTTTTAATTATTGTCAGAAATATGTTATTATGGAACTTGTAATTTTCCATTACCATAATGAAGTTTTAATATACAACTTTAACAACTAGGATAATGAATACAATGTATATAAAAAGTATGAATATAACAATTACCTGCACTGGATTAGACCATTGTGGATCTATTAATTGATTAGTCAGGAGATGTTGTACAGCATCCTCATTTTCAAAAAAACAAGCCCAGTATAGACTGTTATTCTAATGTGTGTATAACATAGTATAATAATAATTATTGCTGATATATATACCATATAATAATTATCATTTAACATAATTATTCTCTTTTAAAATTAACTCATGATGACTTTATGATATAAAATACATGTTCACAATATAAAATAATTGTATACCACTACTGAAAATAATATTATTTTTAATTCATGCTCATCAGAAATTAATTTGATAAAACTAATCAAGGGACTCTTCAGTTATCCCCAGTATCATATCTCCAGTGACAAACTGGTAATGTGTGTTAAACGAAAATAAGAATAATTATGAATGATTCTACAAGGTAATTTATTTTTAAAAAAGGCTATAATTTGCTTTTTAAGTTAAGAATTATGATTTTAGCACATGTTTATAATACGTTTACATTTTAAAACTGTGTAAATGTTTTTATTTGTATAATTAATATTTTTATCTTATAATATCATTGAATGTATTATGAACAACTGGAAAGAACACTCAAGTGTTCAAAATATAGTGTAAAACAACCTAATTGTCATTATCTTGAGTGATGTCCAAGATTGCGATCAAAGACTAAGATCACTTTGATACTGATTGAACCCTAACCACAAGGGAACCCAAACTTATATACGCTGAATGAACCACATAATGATATTCATGACATTTTGATAGCAATATTGGACATAAATATATCAGTGATCGAATACCCAGAGTTATTCATGGAAGAGTCTTCCTTCTTGCCTTTACTCTTTTTGTGAGAATATAAGATGAGGCAAGCTCATAAAAAAAGCCCTTTTCAACAATGCCATTTTGCATCCATATCTTTCAGCGAATCAATCACATGCCACGGTGCCACCTTCAACTCCTTAGTTAACCCAGCCCATGCAGTCACAACTGCCAAAACATAGAATAGTACTGTAAGGCTGTCTCTGTTTATCCGTTCTTCTTAGTATACAATCCAACAATGACTACACATCTTTTCAAATATACATTCCATCAAATCACTGTATTAACATGCAAGTACTTCTTCATCTCAGGATGTGTGGTTAATTACAGTAATGTATATGAAGTTAATCACATGTTCAGTGAACTAATCTACATCCTTTCCATGTCCAACACTGGCGACTCTGCTGCATATATTTGGCTTTCTCTATCCTACACTTGCCTCTTTTCTGACATGGAGTACTACCTACCTCTACCAACTTCCTCAAGCACTTTGTAGGACTAATTCAAATGCAGTGTTCTTCCTCTTTTGACTGCAACTGGGCCAAACAAAATGACCCCGTTACATGTTAGCACCAGCTACACCCACAATATTGGATTTTACAGCATGGAAAATGTCTCAGTTACTCAGTGAAGACCCAAATTATTGTGTGTGTGGTGGGGGGGCAGAGCCCCCTTCGAACCCTAATAAATGAGGGGACACCCACCTTTGTGTACTTGTTATTTAGGCCAAAGGGTGGCTTAAAAGCCATCAACGATTTTAGTCATTTTTGTGGGCTTATCCCTGACACCCATTCCAAACATTTGGAGTGCTTCGTAAAAATAGGAACACACTCCGAACTGCATAGGGGTCAAATGTCACATATATGTGACATCAGTCCTCCAAGGGTTAATTATATGTTCAGTGAACTAATCTACACATCTGATAATCAGTGATTTTGTAATATAACCTTATCACTTGAAGAAATGAATTACAATATCAAAAACAAAACTTACTATTGCATATTTTGTGTCTTTGCATCCTGATACCAGTTCCTCTACCTTTTGCATTTCATTACAACGATATGCATCCCATAGTCCATTATTCTGTAGTGTAGTGTAATATAAATGATAAATCATAGATATATTTCAATTTCACGTATTTGTGATTTCATATTTATATGTGATATTCTATACAACTACAAATAAAATGAGATGATAATCATAAAGTATATTACAATAGATTTGCTATTTTTGTTAATTATAATAAAAATAATTATTAATAAATATTTTTATACAAAAATTGAAGATATTCAATAGCTGTGTCAGATAATTATGTTAAATTCATAATTCACAGTTCCACACACAGTATTTTATCTGTTGAATGTTCTGTGTATATCAACTATGTACAAATAAATAGTATGGAAGATAACTAATAATAATTACTATATAACAACAAGAACTGGTAGTGGATTCATTGGGTTTTATGATTCCTATTGTCTTGTACACAGAGAAAGACTACTTTTGATAAACTATTTATAGTAATCCTCTTCCTATTACATGTGAGGATGAAGACATAGTGAATTCTATTAAAGGATGTGGTTTCTATTGACTAGTGTGTAGACTGATTAGATGATTTAACTTATAACATTTATGATTATCAGAACAATACTAAACTGTCAGATAGAAATGATGTGTATGAATAGTAAATACAACAATACTATCACATGTGATTTATTGACCTTATTCACTATTGATTTCTTCATCAAATGTATTTACAATTATGTCAACACTTTATAAAGATACATATTCAATTATCAATTCTATATTACTGAAATCATGTAAACTACAAAAGCTTGTACATGTACAGTATATATTTGAATGATATGTCTCTATAGTGAGGTAATTAGTTTTGCTCTTAATAACAAGAACACTTGACATCACATTACTATTATTATTGACTCACCAAATCTCTTATCTCTTTCCATGTCAGTTCATCATGTCTTGTTGCCATGTTACAAGATCTCAATTCTTGATCAGTACTAAAGTCTATTTGATTTCACTTTGCCAACTGAAAAATTGATATAACTTTCTAATTATTCAACCAATTTCAATATTACAAAGTTTATTAGGCTGCTGACAGTCACACGATATATTTTTGATAGTTATTAAATGTATAAATAAAGAGTTAGCTGTATTACCCATAAGCAAAAGTACAGGGATACCATTGACCACATGGAATGTAATTAATTTTGTCACGTGTGCTTTCTAAACAATACAAGAAAACGGCCAGGAAAATGAGTATTATTATAATTATATATATATATATATATATATAATTAGTATTTATATAAGTATTTTATTAACAATGAAGTCTTCAGAAGTCCATCTGATCATGGTAGTGGTAGTACACTTGACAGAAATTCAGGATCCATACTTTGCAGAATAGAAGTCAAGTTTCTAGGATTTGTATATGTGTCTGTTGGTCCAGGTGCTTGTTGTATAGCCTCATCAATCAGTTTTCTGTCATCTGCATCTATCATACCATCTTCATCCTCACAATCATCATCATCATCACTGCTGTCGTCTCCGAACTCAATTATCATTTCTTCAATCCTATCCTCAACCAGTCCATCCTTCTCAAAGTAATTATTCTCAATGTCCACTACATGTCTACAAAACCCTCTCCACAAGGCAGTTGTTGTGTGTGTAAATCCGTCTGCTGTTAGTTGTTCTATGTCTTTTAAACTAAACTTTGTGTTATGTTTGGCAACATAACTTTTAACTGATGCCCAAGCCAACTCGATTGGATTGAGTTCACAATGAGCCACAGGTAGTCGTAAAACTGTATGTCCTTGTCTGTGTAGCTTCATCTGTCAAGTATATTGGTGTTGGTCTGTGTTGTTTTACTTTTTCAAGTAATGTTTTTTTAATGTCCTTGTCATCGTATCAGTCTAACCATTGTTTAATGTCATCTTTTCTGTTTGCCGTTGTTGGTGCTTTGTCTTTTTGTCTGTTGTGGTATGTCGCATTGTCTAAAACTATCACTGAAGAATTTGGTATGTTTGGTAGTAATTGTTGTGTAAACCATTCCATGAAGTGTTCACTATTCATTTTGTCATGATAGTCTATCGAGTTGGTCTTAGATCTGAAAACCAAATTAGCACTATAGGAACCCAACCCTCCACTCCACCAGCATGAACAACTATTAGTCTTTGGCCTTTCCCACTTGGTACCTTCCATCCACCCCTTCCATCACTGTCCACCCAGATGTATTCTTGAGTGTGATGTGCATTCACCCATGTTTCATCAGTATAAATGATTGTCTTGTTCTCTCTTCTTAGTTTCTTTATTGTCTGTAAATATGTATGTCTCTGTTCTATTATATTGCGTTGTTCATAAATGTATCGTTTGCTGTCTCTTTTTTTTTGTAGGTGAATTCAATTTCTTGAATAATTCTCCATAAGCAGAATCTCCCACCCCGAAATATCTCCTTCTCCCTCAATGCTTCTAAAATCTTTGTTAGTGTTGGATATTCTCGTTTGTCATAAAAACTATGTATTGTTCGTCTAATTACTTCTTTGTCAAATGAGTCTACATTAACACATACTCGTGAAGCTATGTATCTTTTAGTAGGTATCAGAAAGTATTTTTCTTGTGTCATAGCCTTATGAATGTTTGTGACTGTCCGTTTTGATACACCTGTTGCTTTGGCTGTCCTATCTACTACTCTGTTGATCTCTTGGTCTTCTTCTCCTCTTCAAAAAATTTTCATACATTCTCTATAATATATTTTGTTTGTGAAGTGAGGCGTATACCTCTTCCAGGCTTTTTGGCAACTTTCTGTGCCACTGTTGATTCAGTGGTGGATGGAACTGAAGATCTGGATCTCTTACCACTACTCATGTTAATATTATAGCTGTATACAATAATAATTTTATTTCTTTGATTTTGTTAAAAGTATTATACACCCAGTAAAAAAATCTCTGTATTATGCTTACCTTCAAATAACTGCCACGAGTTTACACGTGGTTTGGTGGGCGTCACCCACCAATATATCACACCACAAACATTTTATTTGCATATGCAAATACATATTTTTCTCTGAATATTCTCCCACGCATAATTTCCGGTGGCAAAGTGAACGCGAATGGACTTTAGATTACAAGATATTTTGTAGATGTTTACTACATAAAAAACTCTGAAACCATGACAACACATCATATATCAATATTCATTTTGGGCGTGTCATTGCAAATTCGTATTCATAGGTCATATGATCTTATTATGATGTTATGATATTGTATTCAGTCAGTAGTACATATAAGTATATAATCACACTATTGTGTAAAGTACATGTAGCATAACATGTATATATACACATGCATGATACTACATATACATGAATAGCTATGAAGACACAAAAACTACTAGTAATTTGTGTGTGTAATACTGTGTAGTGTGTAGTACATTCAAAGTAGCTAGCCCTTCCCACTCTAAATGAGAAAGGAGGGTCTGGTACACAACTATTGTATGTCTTGTTCTGAGAGCCACTGGAAGTATGGTGGTGTTCAAGTACATGTTAACTACCAAAAGTAATTAGTCGTAGGTGGAGCAACTTTGTCAACTCTATAACTATTAAATTTAACAAGACTCTTGATTCGAAATTACATTGCTGGAAGAAAGAACTGTTGAGAAAGCCAATTATGAAAAATTATCCTCTGTTAGTTGCAGGCAGACAACAAGGAGAGAGTCTGAATGTTTAAACACCCAATGAACAACAATGTGCTTCTGGTGGCTCTCAGAATGAGGCATAGATCCTTCTTTTTCGTTTAGAGTGGGAAGGACTAGCTACGTGAGACTACATTCAAAGTACAGTGAACTTCACTCACTGCAGTCAATAGAAGTACAGTGATAGTATGTAAATTTAATAATGTCATGTACTGTATGTTCATACATATATACACATGCATACATAGATACTGTTACATACATAAATTATATACTTACATCTCTCCATCGTTGGTTCAATCTGTGGCAGGGCCTCTTTTACTTCAACTCTCCAAACAACAACTGCTTTGGTAGTGTCTTCAATTCCATACAACCCACACATGTACATGTACATGTATTATATTACACAAACACGCACACACAAACACAGCTGTATACAGGTGATCTTGTATAACTTCACCTGTTTCAGTCTCATTAGACCTCATCAGTACAGCATAGTGTCAAACTAATAAAATATGACAGTGTGTGATTTAATTATAAAGTTTGATGTGTGGGTGTATCAATAGTGCTATATGAAAACACTGAGTTTGATTCACCCGTACATCATTATACATGTAAACAAGACATATTGAGATACATGTACATGTACCCCTATAATTGCTTTATGATGACTATGTATTAATCATTGCTGAATGGACTAGTGTCTCTACCTTTCTATGTACTCGAAATCTGGGGCCTGAAGAAGTAAGACTGACTGCAGTCCTAAGTACACATACACTAAGTTACTCAAGTGCTCTCTCTGAATCTCTCAAGGTTCTAAATGGTGACTTCATCATGTCTGAAACACAACAACTTATTATACTTATTTGTTAAAAATTCCTGACTCATCTTAATACTGTTTCTCTGCAGTAAACAACAGTTATTGGCAGTTTACAATATAACATTCTTCCTGCTGGTCTGTACTCATTCTATAGCTCAAGCACGCGTTGTTTACGTGCCACGCTCATTTTTTGGTGAACGTTCGAGCTAGTTCAGCTTCCCCCAGATGACGCAACTTTCTTTTAACTGCATATACTTGTGCAAGTTATAGTTTGAACTAATGGAAAGGCAGTTGCGGGCCATAATAAGTTAAAACACCTCCTACAGTTGTGCTACAGAGGACTGGTGGTGTGATCAATACAAGCATAAAGCACACAATTCCCTTGTACTATATGTTTATCTTGATATACATATACATGTTTAGACAGACAGACAGACACAATCTCACAATCGTAATTATAATAATTATACATGTACATACATGTAACCCTTGTCACTATGGTAAGATGCTATAACTACATGTATTACATAGTGAGTGATTATGAATAGATGAATACATTCATACATATATACATATATGTACATATATGTTATACATACTGCTGAATCTTTGGTTTTTGAAAGATATTGAGTTTACCAGGCTGTCTTGTCATTAACTGTGAAATACATGTGTATGTATTAAGTATAGTTGTAAGTAATAAATACAGCCATAGAGTGTGTTTATATTCCATTCTGTGATGTAAAAGCTATGACTATTATATCAGTAGCTTGTCCCAAATAAAAATAGTCAAACCTCAATGAATGCATTCACAGTGCAGAACGCTTGCCGCCACAAATGTGATTGGGAAACAAGAATGACTCAATAGCAACAAGAAAATAACTGCAAACTATAGCTACTTGACTGTAATAATGATTATTAAACTGAGATTATAATTATTATACTTATATACATGTGTGTGTGTGTGTTACAACTTACACTCCAGTCCATAATTCCTAGTATAAGAAGTGCAGTTGCCTTTATAAAACAGTTTTGCGATTTCAACCAGATTGCAGTAACCCTCCACTCCACCTATACAAATGAGGTTTAATTAATACTTTCTGTAATACATGAACAATCTATACAATTTAATTCGAGTTGACAACAGCACATACATGTGTAGGTATACGAAATGGGAACATTACTGCATTATCAAAGTCAGTAGGAGTTGCTGTGGTGCTGCATTGCATCACAGTTCCCCTACAATTTTCCTTTCCCAGTAGACTGATGTCAGAGTACTCAATTTAGAAACAGTGTCATTGAAGCTGGAAGGAGGGAGAGAAGAGAATGTGGAATGATTTCTCATCTCGAGGTCTTTAAATTGGTCATTTGATCATTGAATTTGCATTCATGTGTTCAGCAGTGTTTGAATTCATTCGTGACCCACCATATTTTGATGCCATTGGACACTCAAATTCATCCATGATTACACATACAACTTTTTTTGTAAATATGAAGTCAGCAAAAATGTAAGACAGAATTATCCTCCTTACCTTCTCTCATATAGCCAGCCCTTCCCACTCTCGCTTGAGAGGAAGGGCTGGCTATGTGAGAGTAATCAAAGTTAGTTGAGTGTGTGTGTGTGTGTGTTTTGGGGGCTTTTGCCTCTCCTTGGAAGACTCAAGATTCGAAGCTTTAATCTCATGATAATCAAACTATTGATACGCAATACAAATAGATAGTAAAATTTGATAAGCTAGCATGTTTACACAGCAATTCCTTTAGGGCTACTGTTGGTGAGTTATCATTACTTCAAGTTTGATATCTAATGTATATTTTCAAGAATCTCTCAGATTGAATTCTAGAGGATCTTAAATAGTAAAATCCTAACATCCATCAGCATGACCAATGACACAAACCGGATCAACTATAATATTCGCCACCTCATTAATTATGCAAGATAGGTGTGGCAGGTTGTAACTTTGCTCGCTAACATGCTGATGATATTCCTACCGACAAGGGGCCCAGCGTAAATGTTAAACACTGGGATTAAATAACACCACACCTATCGTGCATAATTAATGAGGTGGCGAATATTATAGTTGATCCCACAAACCTCTCCCCACCCCCCTCCTCTCCAAATTTTTAAATGAAGCCCTACAAACATAATCATAAATGCTCTTGTTTTGTTTCGTCTGTCTGCTCGCAAATTTCTACAAACATTGGCAGACTTCAAATTATACAAGGAACAAAAATAACAAAAGGCTAAAATGTTTTGGTTACAAAGTTATGACAATTTGTATATATATATATATATATATATAGATTTCTATATACATGTATATCACTCACTGTTACCGTTTCCAGACTTGAGGGGACTGGTGACATCTACACACATCTAAACATAAATGCTAATGTATCATGACTATCGCGTACTGCGTAGTCCCTCGACTAGCTCCAAACAACTTTCTAGCTCCACCTATTTTAATTACGTCATGTGTTGTGCACGTGATTCGCACACGTGTAAGAGGGCCTCTCTTGACAGAAGACTTTTCTTACCTTTTTGAGATAAAACAGAGACTAAAATGTAAGGCTATGTTATAGAGATAAGATACATGTATTTTTAATGTACTTTTTGTATTTAAAATAGATATTAAATTGAGTTCAGTTGATAGCATCCTTCACAGTTTTGCTCAGCTCAGTTCTGCATACAAGTCTTATAAGCATACATATGCACATACATAGATATGTATGTATGTACATTCATACGTATATGCTATGTACACACACATACATACATGTACATACGGTTATGTACATCCATACGCAATGCACATACACAACACGTACATGCATACACACTTACATTCATATATAATCACAAATTCACAATCATTTCATTAAATATCAGGTTTTCTCGCCTCTATTATTCATGGGCATGTATTGAATCACTTGATGATGTTCTGTTGATGTGTCAATTTACTGACTTACTTAGTTTATCTGTTTTGAAGTTCAGTAATTATACATTTCATATACATTATGTTGTTGATTAACTAGCAAAACCAGTGATTTATCTTGTTTACTCATGTACTCTCCTCATAAATTATATCTGCAGTAAGGAGATACATGTACTTGTATCATACAAGTACATGTATCTCCTTACTGCAGATATAATTTATAAGGAGAGTACATGAGTAAACATGTTGTATGTGTTTTGGCAACATTTGTTAACATGTTATTTCATTAATTCATGCCAAAGTGTTATGTTAAGTTTGGAATTTATATGCTTGAAAATTCAGGGGTATGGAAATAGCCAATCATGCAGGACATTGTTTTTCAAATCTAGTGAAAGTCTGGTAAATTGAAACTGAGCTATATACAAAGTACATGTATATAGGGTGTTCAAAATAGATCAAAATATCTGGCACTTGGCTCACTATTTCTACACCCCTGATTGAAATTCACACATGTTGGAAAATGTAAAGGTCACTCTTCAATTAATTAATATTCAATTTGGATTGTCATTATGTGACTGGCTCATTGAAAATTGGTACTTCCATTATTCAATTCACAAACCAAAGCCTTCTCTTTAAAAACTTGCTATTCTACTATTTTGTACAGAAAACATTTTGAAGACCTATAAATATACTACTATACCTGTATAATAAATTTTGTTGCCTTCCAATACAAAATGGCAGAACAAGAAGTGATTATAAAAGGAGAACAATGCCTATAAATTAAATAATGGAAGTGCCAATTTGTATAGATTGGTCATATATTACAGGAAGTATTAATTAAACCTCGTTCGTGTAGGTGGAGCGGAGGGTTACTGTAATCTGGTGTTCTGTGTGTGTATGTGTGTGTGTGAGAATAAAATTTCTGGACAACTAACAACATTAGTGTTTTGATCGAGCTACTAACAGACGTGAAATTATATAAGGATCAAACAAAACTTATGACAATTTTTACAACTCAGGATTGCCATTTCCAGAAGACTTCTGGTAGAAAATGACTACATGGAAACACAACTCATCTTGTTTGAAGGTTATCACTGTCGAATCACAGCTTGTAATCAAATGCAGTTGAAGTAGTGGCTGCTACAACATTGAGCTGGCTTCAAGCTTTCTCCCATGACTGTCAATTTCTAGCTCAATTCATGCACGTGATTGAAACCACAAAACTGTTTTATAAATGCACTGTGCTTCGTATACTAGGAATTATGTACTCTTACTAGAACTGGAGTGTACATTGTAGCACACACATATTATATATATATACATGTGTATATAATTATAAGTGTAAATGTGTAATAATTATAATCTCAGTGTAATAATCATTGTTAAATTCAAGTATAGTCTGTCAGTAGTCATTCTTGTTTCCCAATCACACTTGTGGTGAGGGTTCTGTATTGTGAGTGCATCAATTTGTATTGCATTCCAATTCTATCACAATCCTATTATAAATGTTTCATATTCATTTTTATTCTATTTCTATAATAGGTACAGTGTTATTCATGTGAAGATGCTAAAACATGTAGACATTTAGACTTGTGTGTTAGTACAGTGAAGAAGACTTTCCATTGTCAGTCACCTATTGCTTTATTACATGATGTTAATGTAAGCTTACTTTTGTAATGTTTATAAGGCTGGAGCAAGCAAGTGGTAGTTATTTAACCTCTTATATGTAAATAATTATTAATAACAGGACAGCTTGTGTGGCCCCCTAGCAGCCCTGTACTTTGCAATTCATTTTGAAGAGATATTGTTTATGCTAGCATTCTTACTGTTTGAGTGCAATTAGTTTGTATGAAGCTGCAACATCTATCAAAGTTTCATAGTTACTTCAGAATTTTAATGACCAGTTGCTATCCACACATTTAATTTTTTGTTTCTATCTATCTATCTACATGTATCTATCTATCAATCTATCTATCTATCTACCTATCTATCTATACCTACATGTGTATATATATATCAATCTATCTATCTATGTAGTTATGTCTCACACTACATGTACATGTATATGTCACTTTCTTTCACACGAGTGTATTTACTTTTCTCACACAGGAGGCTTTATGTATATTCAATTATAACATTGGATTCTTTACTTTCATAATGGGTGGGTGAGGATGTTGTGAAATGGTGTGAAAAGTAATATTAATTGTCATAATATAACATATATCAGTTAATTAACCCTCACCACAACTAGATGTTGGGTTATTGTAGTCTGGTTGTAGCCAAAGTTAAAAATAATTAAAAGCTAAAGTTCTGATCAAGGTACAGATTTAACAGATTTAATGTCTCACAATGGCTGTTGTATAATCCTGACAAGATTGGAGGTATAAAGAGAACACTGAGATGTCAACAGTTAGCTTGTACTGTTAGATGGCCATTCGTAGTTCATAAGATTAATTGGTTCAGTTTGAGAAGGAGAAGTACACATGGCAGTTTCTATAAATAGACAATTGCACCCCATATTCTTATAACGTACTGCCTGATAAAATATGACATAATATAATGAATATGGAGAATTAACTAACTATATGTAACTAAAATTAAAATGGGCAATCTTATAAAACTAAAACCCTTTAGTAATCTTTAGGCTAATGTTAATTACAAATTTGAGAAAATAGGGAGAGTACGATAGCACTCTCTATGTAGGGATGGCACTGAAAACAAATGGCCACCTTTCAATTGCAAGTGATGAGCTGAAATCTCTGCTAGTACAGAAAGATAATCCCTTATATGCACATACTTTTGAATCTAAAATCTTTTGAATTGTGTTTTTATGACTACCAACATCTTCTAGATGGCCAGAGATCTTCGTTAAGTTAAAGAACCAGCCATTGGCAAAACAGACTGAATGTTTATATTTTTATTGTGATTCTTTTTCAGACAAATCATTTTTTTCCTTTGTTAAACTATCACATTGATTTGAGCACCATTCCATTTGCAATCATAGCAAAAGTCTCGTCTAAAGGTATTGAGATGATATCCAAAGATTTGATCTCATATTAGACGCCATGTTCTTTCATTTTTATTGAAAATATTTTGTATTATTCTTATAACTATAATTCAAACTGGTCATTGTTATCACACTAGAGCATGGACCGGGATTTGGGTCATATCCATATATCTTTAAGTAAATTGCATTACTGCCTAACTCTTTTTCTCCAGTGTTTGCTTATGTTGGTGGTACTTACTTTTTTCTCCATGGAGTCCTCAATTGTGTAGCACGTACACTCAAAGCACTTGCCACTATGTTACTGAAATTCATGGGTCGTAAAACTCAACTTCATATTAAAAGATTGTATGAATATTCAGTGAACAGAAAACGGCAGAAACAAAAAGAAGTAGAAGAGGATGAATTGGAAGAGGAGGAAGAGGAAGAAAGAAGGGATTTGCTTGACAATATGTCTAATGATAACATTGTTGAAGATACACCCATACATGTGACATGAATAGATTTAGAGATACTGTGACATATTTATCTATAATTAATAGGAGACTCTATTATGTGTTCTATATAATGTATGACTTATCGTTATTCAATATTTTTTAATCATTAAAGTTTTATTATTTTGTGATTGAATTTCAGAGAGCATAGCAATCTTATGTATGAATGACCTAAAGTCAATATATATCAAAACTTTTCAGCGTCTGCTATTCTAGGGATTTATCTAACTACTGTTGATAACTTCAAATTCATCAGAGAAATTCTGAACAGCAGTCAACATGACTGTAGTGTAATCATAGACTCTGAAATTTATTATTTTTCGAAATATATATCTCATTCTAAACCTGGTTCAATTGAACTATATAGCAATCTAAAATACTCAAGCAAAATGTTTGGTCTCACAATGTTTCAGGAAACAATGCAATGTGGACAAATTCCAGTATTCAACCTGTATATTATTTTAACTAATAATTTATAGTTTCAGTTATAATTATAATTATGAAGTATCTACTGCCCTCATAGGAGAGTTTTTATGAAATGTGGTATGCCATATGAATAATAACTGCTTTGCCATCATTCAGTACATTGAAAATCACCAATAAATGTATCATTCTATGTAGTGAGTACATATATACATTCAATCAGATTATTCAGATACTGCACTTCTACCTGCTCTAGCTAGTTTATGATTACAAAAAAATTCAAAAATTATATTATTTATAAGATTATGATTTATTTTCGACTTAAGACATACATTTATAAATAAATTTAGTAAAAGTATATTCATAACAGTTACTGTTATGAATAGCTGTGTGTGATGTATCTAATAACTATAACAGATGCCAGCATAAATGTTATTTTCATTTTGACAATCTGGATTCACAATGTCTGAGCAGTCTCCTTTAGTACATGTTAATGTTCATCATAAATGCTTCAGAAAACTGAAGTATCGTTTAATATGTATCAAGTCTCGTGCTGCAATTCTTGTTTTATTGTTGGATCTGCTTTTTCAAGCTTACAAAAGATATACTGTATATTTTGTTGTAGTGTTGTCAGGTTTATTATCTCTTCATGAAGGGGCAATATATTTACTGGCAGAAATTTTCTTTGTTATTCCCTTCTTGTTTTATCCAGTTGGAGGTCTGATAGCTGATGTACGAATTGGACGATATCGTATGATTGTTATCAGTGGATACATTTGCCTATTAGTGTGTTTGCTTGCTGTCATTGGATATTTACTACACTGGTACATATATGATGAACTGTATGTTTCTGTTATTGTAACTATGCTGATAATAATAGCTTGCCTCTTTGTCAGCGGTAGTGCTGGTTTTCAATCCAATATGTTACCATTCAATATTGATCAGATGATGGGAGCTTCAGGAGATCAACTAAGTGCTGTTATTCAGTGGCATATGTTTGGTACTTTTATTGTGCTTTCCATTCCAACACCTCCAGTCAAATCCTTCCCAAATTTGTACTTTTCATTGACAAGTCTCACAATTTCAAGTGTTACCATTACATTAATTGTCGTCAGTCATTATCTCTTCAAGCATTGGTTAGACACCACTCCTCAGATCACTAATCCTTTCAAATTGATTTTCAGAGTAATCAACTATAGCAGGAAGAACAAGTATCCAAGAAATCGTAGCGCCCTCACCTACTGGGAAGAGGACTATCCTTCAAGACTGGATCTTGGTAAAGAGAAATATGGTGGTCCTTTCTCTGATGAGGAGGTGGAGGATGTTAAAACTTTGTTGAGATCCTTACCATTATTCACTTGTCTGGTGGGTTTTCCAATTGCATGGGGGGCATATAATCTTCCCATTGGATTGTTAAATTTAGGAAACAGTCACTTATCAAAGTTTTTGGAACTCTACATTAATGAAGATCGTATTCCTTACCTAGTTTGTTCTCTCCTAATTGTTTTCTATCAGTTTGTCATTTATCCATGTTTCTATAAATACATCCCTAGTATGCTGAAGAGAATCGGTTTGGGACTGGGATTTGCTTTATTCAGCATTCTGTTTATCACGATTGTAGCCGTATGGTTTGGTAACTTCTCAGATCCTTCATTTGAATGTCCATCAAATCGTTCTGATATATCTATTGTTGTGTCACTGAATTATAAATGGATACTCATTCCACATATCTCATTTGGCTGTTCCTTATTTTTGGTAGTTGTTACGACTCTTGAATTCACAATAGCTCAATCACCTAGGCAAATGAGAGGGCTAATGGTGGGTTTATGCTATGCTACTTATGGTACTGGAACATTAGTGAGTACTAGCTTATCATTTGTTTTAGTGCACTTCAAGTCATATTCTCGTGGTTGTATTTTCTACTATAGCATTGGAATTTTCTTATACGTCATTATTACTCTCATATTTTTTCTGGTTTTTGCGAAACGTTACAAGTTACGTGTACGGGACAATATTATCCCTGTGCATCAGATAGCAGAAGAACATTATGAGAGATATTTTAATCAATCAGAAGAATACAGAAGAGAATACGGACTTTAGTTTCTTGCTCGGATTTATCAAATGTTACTATGTCAAACACCTTTACTTGAAAATTAGTAATGTATTTGGTTGTCTTTTTGCAATTCATAATACTAGAGAGTAAAGTAAAATGTGTAGTATATACAGCATATAAACACCTTTGTTTACAGTTATGAAAACAAGATATAGAAACAGGAAAGAACAGCTATCATGAATGAACAACAATGATAATATCACGATTGGAGGAAGATCTCTTCCTTAATTTATTTCAGAATCTAGATCTGCTATTTTTAAATTAACCTGATCTCTCAGTACTAGTAATGTTTGCAAATCTTCTGAATATCTAGAGAATGTTTATCAATATAGAAACACCCATCCAGACACACACACACAAATCAAAAAATAACTGACCGCAATACATCTTAAATAACCATAAAATTTCAAATGGTTGTTAAATAAGACAACCGATGGTACAATTTTATTTTTATAACAGCTTCTTCAAACATCAAGCAAAGTTAGCATAGTCAATGGAAATGTGTTGGAGAATTTGAGTCACTAGAATCCCATGCTAGATATTTCCAGTTTATCATCCATCCATCATAATTTAATACACACTATTAATGCTACACACACACAATTTCAGTGTAAGCTTCTATATATTGCATGTCTATGCCTCTTATATTTTGTACTGTGACTACTGTCGTTTTTGTATTGTTGTTGAGTGTAACTTTTTGGAGCCCCTCCTTCAGTAGTTAATTATAATTATTATTAGCGAACATGTGGAAATTCAGATGGAGAAGACAAAGTGTACTAGCAAGTGAGTTATTTGTTGCTATTGAAGTGGAGAACTTGTTTTGCATACACTATATATGTGTGTGTTTATCTTCACTTAGTATTCAAGTTGTGTGATTACTAAATATATTAGCCTTTGATCTGTTTTGACTAAGGGGTTCTATAGTCATTTTAGTGTGACGATAAACGCTATAGTTAATAGTATGAACTTTAGTTGTAAATAATGAACTATAATCATAGTTGAAAAGGCTTTAGTTAACTCACTAACAACATTGTTTCAGTTATTTGCAGTAGATATGTAATTTAGCAATATTTGTCTCTATCTAGTTGTTTGGAATTTCAGTTTGCACACATTTGCAGACAAAATTGAAATATTTTGTTGTGTGTGTGTGTGTTGTGCAACCTACCATAGGCCATTACTTTTCAACTGTTGAGCAGCAGGATTGTAAAGATTTACTATTTCCACCACATGCACAAATTCCATCAACTGTTCAAGGGGAAGACTGTATTTTTCCTACAACAGTGCTGCAACTTTCCTTGAACTATTGTGACACAACTTATTATGCATAAGAACCCACAACCATATGGAAACAAGCTACAGTGCCTTAATAAAGTAGTTTGAGTTACTGTATGCAAGAAAATGATACGATGGAATATTCTCAAACAGTAAATTGTGCCAAATGTGTGAAATTTTTCCTTCACATAATTTTCCCAGCCTACGGTATAAGTTAACTAAAATAAGACAACAACAATTCAACAATTTCTTATATATTTTTCCATAGTAACAATGATTCTTGTATTTATACTGCTCCTACTCTTAACAACACAACTATTCATAATAGCATATGTGTATAACACATACAATGAGGTAGGAATGCCCAAACCTTTGGATCCAATATTCATGAACACAACACAAAGTAAAAAAGTGGTTAAGAACTCAATCAAACATTTACTAAGTTCTGAAATGATACTAAAACATGGAAAAAAACTCAAATGGATTGCACAACGAATGGAGAGGTAAGGTATATGAATCAGTCCCATAATGTACAATCCAAACATTCTATTACCTAGCCTTCTAATTTTGTGTTGTCATAGAACTGATATAGACATAAGTTTTACTGTATCTATTTTGATAAATTTTAGTGTTCTCTTAGTTAAGTAATACTATAACTAAAACCCCTTTTAGTATAAGGTATTGGGACTTTGAGTGAACTAAACTATAACTAAATTACAGGTCTACTGTATTTTGTACATGTACATGTATTACTAAAAATTGGTCGATAATGGCACTTTTAGTTAGTTAACATTGTAATGATTCATTTTGAGTAAAATAACAATATTCTATATTAAATGACGATACAATATTTCCGGGATTTCAGATACATACTAAAGTTTTAATGCATGTTTGAAAATATGCAGTTATTTATCACATATGTAAATTGTGCAATATGCAGGAAACATGTAGGTATTGTCCAATGAATAGGTGTACATTTAGATTTAAGTGTATAGTCCATAATACTTTATTCAATGAATGTATACACTTAAACTCCTGGAAATATGATATTCATGTGAAATTACAACTAAATAATTGCTCATATATGATGTACATAACTTGTGTACTGTGTAATTTAATGAAAAGTCACATTTGTATTTTCTTGTTTTGTTTTATAGATTATCCTCATCATGGGAGAAGTCACGTGACCAAATAATGAGTCATCATGATGAACTGTTTAGCAATCCTAAACATATACTATTGTTTCCAGGACTAGTGAGTTATCAAATGAAGTTTGATATATGGAATAAGTACTTGCATATATTAAGAGTAGAGTGAATCAAGGAAATCATACATTAATTTTAGTAGTGATAGTTAGTTCCATATTATCTTCATGATATATGATGTATATAAATTATGTGATCGTTCTCCTTTTATGACTTCATGCATTGAAACCTTCTGTTTACTGATTTCTGTGAGTGAGAGTGGATATGTGGGTATATGACCTACATGTGTATAAGCAGTTTTCACACTTTCACTTTCCCTGTTCCTACCTCTCATTACACTGTATGCAACCTTCCTAGCTACTATGGTATATACATTCTTCATGTGGTGTACACATATACAAGTATATACTAATAATTGTACTTGTACATGTACAATTTTGCTTGTGTACTTGCATGTACACTGTACGTAAATATGTGGCTATATGTACAATCTACATTGTACAATGTGGTTAAATGTATACTACTCATATAACCACATGTGTCCATGAAGCATTCGAATCAAAATTACCTAATGGCCTATTTCCCTCTGAGTCACATATACCATTGTGTATATAGGTTACATGCACAATGATGATAGCAATTTCCCTATACAATCTATATGCCTGGCTTCATATTCTATCTATCTGTATTCAGATCCAATCCAATATTATCATGTGTGTAAAATATCTGTATTTATTATGTTTACAGTTGTCCACACACGTGGGCACAGTGTTTGGATGCCATTTCATTTTTCTCCAAATTATTATGGACACATGTAGCTTTGTCACCATCAGTATACCCCAGATCACACTTGTTTAGTTAGACAATAGTATAATCTGCAAAGCCTATATATATATTGTGTAGGTAGCATATAGGCTATGCAGTTGCTTATACCGATACTCTGCCTATATCTTTAATATAGGCACCTATTCATATACCTATACTAGTATAGGTACAACACTACTGTACATGTATTTTTACATTAAACTTTGTTTTCTCCTTTCTTCTCATTCTCTTATTCATTAATTCAGTTAAGTGAATACAGTGCTTATGATTTTGCTGAAATGTCATTCAAAGGAGGTCATCTTAGTGAATTGACACAATGGAGTGATCTAATTGCTGTATGTGCACACGTATGATTGTGTATATGGTTGTTTTGTGTACATGAAACTAACGAAATTGGAGTTATGACAACATTTCTCTGAAAGCCATTGAATATCCAAATATTTGCTCATTAAACTAAAAGAATATCTGAACACCAAAAAGTATTATTATTTCGTTGCAACCCTAGTTCTTAGATACCATGTTCAGTGGCTTCCTGTACAAAATAGCCAAATACCATATAGCCCTGAATTTTGGAATATAATGGTTATGCCTGCCACATGAGTCGACATGACTGTGAGCATTTTTGGTGAATGCGAAAAGTTTATTGCAAAATAGTTAAATATCATCAAAATGTGAAACATTTACGTGTGAAAATTTAGGGCTATATGGTAGTGAGTGTTTAAATACATTAATAATTTTTATACTAATCTTCTAGACTTTACATATGTTAGGTCATGTGATTGTCATTGCTGTATCACATGACGAGTTGATACAAGCTACTTTTGAAGGTGATTCCTACTTGTTTTACATACATCGTACACAGTATTGTGTATTCATATCTGAACAGCCTATTATAGTTACTTGTTTTTCCATTCTTCTTACTTTTTAACACTTGTATAAGTTTGTTGATATATTTCAGCTACAAATACAGTTTCCACCATCTTGACTGGTCTGTAGCTTGGCTGCTCAAGCATGCATTCATTTATGTATGTATCATGTGAAATAATTCTCGTTGGAATGATGCAACTTCCTTGACAATGTATACAATGCATACATGACACAAGCATATCTATGTAGAATCCACCCCATGGAGAGCAATGATAGGGTCATTAAAAAGTGTGAACACCACCCCATGTATAAATCATTTTAGAGTAAAAAAAAGGTTTGAGTATAACCAGCGCGAACATAAGTCATTTTTAAAAACAAAGAAGTTCAAGCAATTCCATAACATTCATATGCTAGGTGTGTGTGGGAAGATTAATATGTTAATCTATAAATTTTGATAGACTATAAATATCTAACTATCTCCATTCCTCAATTAGGATTCCAGTATGATCTCTTATTTACTGATTATCTTGGTATGTATGGTATACATGATGCTGGACTAATAGGTGTTTATAAATGTCGTTTACGAATTCTGGACTCCTTTGGTACTGAACCACAGTGTGAGTATGATGAGTGAATTGTGTTGTCTTGATTATATTACAATCCAATTTAACACCTGACCTATTTAAAACCATGTTGCTCCGAATTCCCTAACTTCCAACTATGAATCTAACCTTCAAACCATTTTGTCTGTCCAGAGACCATGTGCCTTCCGTATTTGATTTAGACCTTGGACATCGCTGATTTCATGTGCACAATAATTCATGCTTCAATTATAATTCTCTTGTTACAGTCAGTTTTCGTACAATGGAGTATCAAGCTGATCCTAATGGAGAGATGTTTTCATCATGGGGACTAGAGGTTGGTTCATTGTAGTCTAATGGGTATGATCATAAATTGATAATTGCACATGTAACTGGACATATATTTACCCCTGTGTGGTTAGGTACATTCTGTGGATGTTCAGTTTGCATAACATAAACAGCCAGATAGCACAGAACAAAAACATGTACATTATGCAAGCATCGTATATACATGTACATGATTACTAAAATGTATAATAAAACCAGAATTAGGTACATATACATGTAATTAACTTTGAAATTTAATGAATTAATTTGAACAGCTTAAACAAGCCCATGTTTATACTATTAATAGGGTCTTACTATGATTATTCCTACATATTGTAACTTGTAAATTTTGTGTACATATATGTGTATATGTAGATCAACCATGATCATCTCCCTACCTTCCTCCCTCCCCTCCTTCCCTTCCGCAGTCTTTGAGACAGATCTGGACATTATATCCACACACGCCTGATAATTCATTTCTTGGATTTGTTATGGAACAACCTTCTAATTCTCCTTCACACACAAATAGAAAAAATCAAGCTGTTATATATGACAAAGAAGGTACATGTAGGTAAATTATGCTAAATAATACCAAATCAAGATTTGATTCTTGAACACACACGTTTTGTGTATTAATGATTTAATTGTCATGTGATCTTAATGTGACAGGTTTCTATGTGCAGACATACCAACACTTTCTGAGTATTATAGGATCAGTTATTGAACTACATGTGACAGTGAATGTAAGAACACTATTACAATACAAACCATACCTACTAATTAACCATACCTACTAATTATATCGTGTGTTAACACAGGACCCCTCATCAGAACTTCCAGCTCATCTCATAAATCATGGTGTATTGTCTCCTCAAGAAATGATAAAGTTAGTGAAGTTAATGGGTTTGTATTGCACCTATAGATAGTTGTAGTAAAGTATTGAGTATAATTAACCCTCGATTGCGCATCAGCTCATCTCATAAATCATGGTGTATTGTCTCCTCAAGAAATGATAAAGTTAGTGAAGTTAATGGGTTGGTATTGCAGCTATAGATAGTTGTAGTAAAGTATTGAGTATAATTAACCCTCGCTTTCATAGGCAGAGCAGACGGTTACTTACTGTAATCTGGTGTTCTGTCTGTCTGTGTATGAACCAAATTTCTGGACAACTAACAACATTGGTAAGTGCAATTGAAGCAGTGACTGCTATAACATCCAGCTGGCCCTAAGCTTTCTGCCAACATCTAGCTACACCTATTTTATTTCATGCACATGATTGAAACTGTTTTATTAAAGTACTGCGCTTCTTATACATGTAAATGTATAAGGAATTACAATGTATGCACTCTTGCTAGGACTAGAGTGTAAGTTGTAACACACACACACACACACACACATATATATCTCAGTATAATAATCATTATTACAGTCAAGTATAGTCTGCAATCATTGTGTTGTAAGTAATCATTCTTGTTTCCCAATCACACTTGTGGTGAGGGCTCTGCACTCTGAGTGCGTTGATTTCATTAAGTGTTCACACAATGTTAATAATTTTAGTAATAGTTATAGTACTTGTAATTTAGTTAGTTAGTTATTGTTAAAGATTGTATTTTGATAAATACAATTTGCTACTAATTACTCACTTGTAGTCCCTCCAAATATATATATACCCTTACTAAGAATTTCTTCAACTTTCATTCATAGGTTTTGTAAGATTATTAAAATAACTAGAATCTGATAAAAAATCAATTCTCTTTCACTAATTTTCCATCATAAGACAGCCAATTGTCTACACTTGACATACACAGGTTTTAGAAAGATTTGTACATATGTAACATAAGTCAATTAGTTCATATACCACAGTATGTATGTCAGTACTATATCAGTGCATCCATCAACTGTAGTATGTATATAATCTGTTAGCTTGTTGTGTGTGTGTGTTTTTGTGTATGTGCATGTACATGCATGTGTGCATGTGTGTCTAGTATTATTACACACATGTGTGTTTGGTATTGAGTTAGACTCTTCCAAATGGGGTACTTCCTTTTATTTAGGTTATTACAGGAATCTCGATTATTTATTGGACTTGGTTTCCCTTATGATGGTAAGTGTATGTGTCAATGAATTATTGCGTTTATCACGAGAATTATTCCCACATAAATGAAACAAACATATCATTACACTTGAGGCAGTACACTGTACGATATCATTGTCTGTATACAGTTAGTAATACTTGACATAACTTGGCTCTTCTTTATTCAGGTCCAGAACCATTGGAAGCATTGGCAAATGGATGTGCTTTCATTCAGCCCAAGTTCTCTGAACCTCATGATAGATATAATACAGTATGTGTAATTATCAGGAATGGGGTCAATTACCTTCATTATGTAATCAATTACCTTCATTATGTAATCAATTACCTTGATTATGTAATCATTATAATTACCATTTCCAAGAGAAATATTCAGTTACATTACAATTACCATCACCTGAGCTTTTCCCAATTTCAATTACAATTAGCATCAATGTTAGACATATAATCATTACTATTACCATTACTTCATGCTGCCATCAAATTAAAGTTTACAATGTCAAAAAACAAGTGTATATAGAGAAAAAATACATCCCTATATTTGCTTTGTGATGACTATGTATTAAGCATTGCTGATGGCACTAGTGTCTCTACCTTTCTGTGTACTAGAAAGCTGGGGCCTGAAGAAGTAAGTATATAAGCCTGACTGCAGTCTAAGTACACAGATCTTTGATGAACTGACTGAAGTACTCCTTCAAGGTTCTAAATGATGACTTCCTCATATCTGAAACTTAACAACTTATTATACTTACTTGTTAAAGATTCTTGCATAATATTTATACTGTTTCTCTGCTATATACAACAGTTATTAGCAGTTTCTGAATCTTCCTGGCTTGTCTGTAGCTCGAAGAGCCTCGAACGCGCGTTCTTTTACGCGCCACGCCCATTAATTGACCGAGCCCCCGGGAATGACGCAACTTCCTTAACTACGTATACAACGCATAGTCGCGCAAGTGACACAAACATATATATATATATATATATACATTAAACCCCGTGGAAAGCAATTATAGGGATGGCCCTACGGGCCATAATAAATTAAGGACAAGCTAACTTGAATTTTTTAGGCAGTAAACGACTTATGTCTTGCATTAAAAATGTTTCCAGCTGTACTAAATACCCATTCAATTGGGGCTGATGTTGCTGGTACTGAAAGATATTTACAGTCTTATGTTAGGTGTATAAAACAATATAAATGAATTGCAATTGTGATACAAAACTGTTAGATTACATTACCATTACCATTACTACATATTTGCTTTCTTCAATTACCATTATCACTACCATTTCCTAAATATAGTAATCATTGGGTAATTAATTACATTACAATTACCATTACCACATTTCTGGTAATTATAAACAATACATTTATTATTTCTGAAGGGGCATACATGTACATGTAAGTACTAAACAATGTCAATGGAATGATAAAATGACAATGTGGACTATAGTAGTATAATAAAATGTATTATTTGTCTCTGACAATTAATGCTAAGACTTTAACTTACTTCATTTGAAACTCTGGTTGTGTAATTATAATCATTGCCCTATTTAATAGGATTTAGCTCATGTGACACTGTCAGATACACATTGCAAGTGCAATAAAGCTACATGTACATGTGTAATAATATTATGAACTACAATAGTACGACTCACATATATTTTAGGATTTAATTATACAATGTCGTGCAACTTACACTAGAAATTTATAAAGATTAAGTACTATATAGGGACTATTTATCAAAGGTTGTGGTTCCATCCCTGCCATTAGCACTGCTTCTATTTTCTTGAAAAAGCACTGGTTAGGTGTTGAACAGCAATAAACATTACTATGTAGAGGATTGAGCCTTTTCAATGGGGTATAATATACATGGATATATAATGAGTGTCACATACATGTTGTATATGTGAAAAAACGATTTGTTGTATATGTGCAAAAACAATTTGACAACAAAACATGCTTTAGCATGTTTTGTTGTCAAATTGTTTTTGCATTAGAATGATGGCGAATGGTTGTATAAAGGCAAAAAAGTGTGTATGGGCAACTAAAATTATGTTTTTCACATCCCTCCTCAAAGTTAATGATATTCATAGTCATTAAGTGGCAACAACAGGTCGTACATGGGGTAATGGGTGTGGTCTAAGTGTGTAGGCATGGTTATTACCTTGTAGGTGTGTCCTATATCCTGTCAAATGCTCACAAATCAACCATTAGAGTATACACTAACCTGGAGGAAATTTAATGATATTCATAGCCATAAAATGACGTCAGTGGGTTGGGTCAGTCCAGAGGGCTGTGGTTATCGTTCTTGGGTGTGGTTAGAATCTTGTATGTACATTTCTTGCCATATTCAATATTTCACTTCCTTTGCGTTAATTAACCCTTAGAAGACTGATGTCACATATATGTGACATTTCACTCCTACATGGTTCGGAGTGTGTTCCTAGTATTATGAAGCTCTCCAAATGCTTGTAATTGGCGTCAGGCACAAGCCCATGAATATGGCTAAAAAAGTTGATGGTTTTTCGGCCGCCCTTTGGCCTAAATAACGACTACGGGGGGAATTTTAAAGGGGGGTCCCCCCCCCCCGTTGATGGGGGTTCGAAGGGGGCACAGCAACAATCTTAAAATAGCGGGAAGAATGAAATTGTAAAAGATTTTTGTGGGTTTTAGACTCAACAAGGTCAGCAATGATCATAGGTGTACTTCATAACCTTGTTATTCATGTATGTATTATCCTACAGCCATTTCTTCATGGTAAACCTTTTGAGAGAGGCTATACATCTCAGAATCCATACCTTGAGAAACACATAGGAGAACCATATGTGAGTACATTTTATTAACCCTCGCCTGCATAGGCGGAGCAGAGGGTTACTGTAATTATAGTGTTTGTCTGTCTGTCTGTCTGTCTGTCAGCAAAATTCCAGCAAACCCATGAACATTAGCACTTTGAAAATACTACCAGTAAACTACAAAGCATACAATGATCGAAAACAACAATAAGCGTTTGCTAAAACCTTCTGTGTTAAAGTTATGACAATTTTTGTAACTCTTGGTTGCCGTTTCACAACTTTCAGAAAACGTCTGGTAGCAAAAACGTTGACTGAAACACAACTCATCTTGCTTGAAGCCTATTGTTGTCAAATCACAGCTTGAAATGAAATACAATCGAAGTAGTGGCTGCTACAACTTCAAGCTGGCTTTAAGCTTTTTACCTTGACTGTCAATTCATAGCTCCACCCATTTCTTTTATTGAAGCCACAAAACTGTGTTTTCTTGATTTTAACGCTACCCTTTTCTTATTAAGAATTATGTACTCTTAGTAGGACTTGTAGTGTAAGTAGTAACACACACATGTATATAATATAATCTTAGTGTAATAATTATTATTATGGTCAAAATAATATTGTCTGGGTTCTTCACAGTGAGTGAATTTATTATGTCATAAGTTACTTGTAACCAGTGCTCTCATTAGGTTTGAATTAGGTTTGAATCTCAATTAAAACTTTTCTGGTTAGCACAGTACAAATACTTACTTTAGTGACTGCATTCTGCAATTAGCTATAATTATTAGACACAACAAAATTACAAGTACACACACTGGTATTATTTAATTTTTATTCATCATTTATTTGTCATACAATTTCTCATCTTCCATTGTATTCATATTTGTATTCATATTTTGTCTTTAGGTATACACAGTTGATGTTAATAATGATGATAATGTGAGAAATGCTGTCAAAAAATTATTACAATATACAAACTTTTCCTCATTTGTACCTTATGAGTTCACTCAAAAGGTAAGATAAATGTACTTACATGTATTAGAGCTAGGATGAACTTACAAACCTTCAACGTTTACATGTATATACCAACCCTCTATGACATTTCATCCTACAAATCGAGGCCACTTCTTGATTCTAGGGAAAATGGCCAGCATCCACCAGTTATATTGCACACTGTATTTGCTGTTAAAATTAATGATTAAATGGGAATTTGGTGTAATATAAAGATTAAGTGTGTGTAAGCTTGTACAAGCTTGTACATATTTGTGGGTGTGTTCACTTCCAGTTATTTCATTTTCTAAGTAGTCAATTCTCATTACTATAGTTCTACTACTAAACATGGTAAGAGTTCAGCCCCCAATAACATGATCCTAGAAAAACACAGATATACTAGTTTATCTGGATTTGACTAGTCTGAATGTATATTAATTTACTCAGACAGACTGTTGTAGTTTAGAGTGTTCAGTGTTTAGACAAATATTCATATATAGTACAAGTTGTGTCTATATGTACATGAGTGCCTGTGTTCATGCATGTGTTCTTTCATGTAATTATTAGTTCATTTCTTGATTTACTAGGGTATGTTGGAGAGAATTGGTACATACATACGACATCATAACTTTTGTGATAATGGTAACCTAGCTCTAAAGAGAAAAGGTTAGATGTACATGTATGTACACACACACATACACACAAACATACTAGTTTGAATAGTCAATAACAGTTTTTTCTGTTTATTATTATTCTCTTTATTGTTTTTGTATCAAATTTCTTTCCCCTTCATTTAGGTTATATTTAATCAATATTACATTAAACTATATAAAATTATAATAATTCATATAAAGCCATCACAGTCTAATTTTGAGGTTGTCATAAATATGAATAAATCAGTTTATTGAAGTTAATTACGTATGCACTTCTGAAATATTGTAATACATGTGTACAATTGTAATAGTTCAATATATACTTATAACTTCATTTTATTTCAGCATGGTCAAGTCACTCAAAAAATATAGCTGATGGTCCTATTGATGGTCAAGACACAACAAGTACATGTTACAGGTGAAAAGTGGAATTATGTGTACATTGTATGAATGTGTATCCGGGTTTCATACAGTGAGGGGGATATCCCCAGAAGGCACCAAAAGCAACCTCAAGAAGCACAAAGTTAAAACATTTTCTGAGAGAGCATATCCCCAGACCCCTCCCTTAACCCCCAGGAGCAGTGTGCTTCACATGATTAATTCTTTCCTTCCCTAACGTAAAAACCTGTATGAAATCCTGTTTAGAAGAAAGCTGGGTTTGTGACTCATTCAAACTTTAAGCATGTAATGATTTCCATTTAAATACTCATCATTTTACAGATTTATAAAATGACCATGACTGCAGCTTTTGGTTACAGAAAGATTAATTACTCTCAGATACTTGTAATAAATATTAGGAAAGGGAGTGTTATATTTATGCAAGTGCTATTACTTAACATGTGTCATTTATTTCAAAGTAGACATTTAGTATAGTGGTATTGTGATATAGGGAATTATAGACAAGTACATAGCTGAGCTGTCAGTGATAGGGTGTGGTATTATGTAATTATAGCACACAACCAAAGTATGGACTTGTTGCTATACGAATATCTACTGCAAAGTAATTATTATATCATGTTATCATAAAGGGCAAAGGTCACTAATGAAGCTCTGTGGTGGATGGTTGATTTAGGTGTAGAGTTATCTCTTGACCATGTTGAAATTACATTTGCTGTGAGTGAGTATACTATAGCTTATCTTATCTCATTTTATCCTCTAAATATAAATGTTGATGAAAACACTAACAAATCTCAGGAAATTATTTCATAGATTCAAACACTGTTTATTCAGTCATCTCATTTGCAAAGGAAACAACTGCATTTTGCAGGAATGATGATTGGTGCGTCCACGTTTTGTGTTTTATATACAGAATGGCAATATAACTAGTGTTTGAAACTGAACTAATATGTGCATTTCCTGCTAAATACGTTTTTAGTGAAACACATACACTTTCAGTTACAATGTAAGCATTTGATCAAAATTGTTTTTGGGTAAATGACCCTTTTTCAGTAATGGTCAAAAAATATTATTTTCCTAACAAGCACTATATTTATAAACAATATAGATGATAAGTATGTCTATATCACTTCATGACAGCATTGATCAACAAGGGCAGTGGAGCTACAAACCATTTAGGGAAGGAAGATAATATGAGTACAACGTGAACACTATTCATGAGGTGTTTAGTGAATTAGTAATCATGGGATTTAATCATAATATCAAATGTATGTTAACCAATGCTCAGCTTTGGAGGGGGCTAATCTCAAATTTAATTTGGGGGAAGGGCCAATCACCCCTCTTCCGCTCCACTGGCCCTTGTCCATTCTCCCACCCATCCTTTCATTGTAATTGTATCTCATTTCTCATTTACATACACTAATACAAACACAATTAATTTAGTGAATTTCTGATCCACTCTTAATGTACTAATAATGATCATGGAATATATTTTTAGTGTGTACTAATTTTAGTGATTATTACATTAGTTGCTAAAATCACTAAAATTAATACACGCAATTAAACGCATATATGCATTGTGATCAGACAAACTGTTCTTTTAAAGTTTCCTATTACAAGTGGCTATTAAAATGTTAGTGTTGCAGAGAAATGACCACCTTTTCATAATTATAGTACTTGTGCATGATTGCCAGCCAAAATGTAAAATGTAAATTGCATTTGGCCAGACACATTAACCAATTGACCACTTAATATATACATGTATGTATTCTCACACACATGGCCAGACACATTAACCAATTGACCATTTAATATATACATGTATGTATTCTCACACACATGCACATACACACAAACACAAATGCAAACACACATGCATGGACATATACCTGCTCACATATACACACAGTTTGACTGGTTCGACATTGAAAAGGATGGTACCTTATCTGTTCCATTCCAAGTATCTCTATTTGGTACTGATGGCAGACAAATCACTAGTCATGTATTTAAAGATGTTCGTCTGTTTTATCACTGGGGAAATGTAGCACAAAATGGAAGATATATTAGGGTGGATGTATTGGAACAGGAAAATGGTATGTGTTGGCTTTAATAAGCTTTCAATGAACTACATCATATCACTCATCAATCATCAATCGTCAATACCATACCTGTATATTGATTTTGAACATGTTAGCATGTATTCATTTTATTGAACATGTAGTAAGTTGTTATAGATAATTGTATTAACTATAGACGTCACTGATAATGATGGGTACCGGTGTTACAGTATAAGTAGTTTGTCCCTACATTACTTTTGGTAATCTAGATGTATAATGTCATGTAGTAAATACTTGTGATCAAAAAACCTTTACACCCTTGTTATTTGGAAGCCAACTAAATGAGGTATCCTGGAAGAGCCACTATAGTTCCTTATAAATAGTAAATTTAGTTTGCTAACTAGGCTTCCTCTGTAAAAATGGCTGAATAGCGAAAGTAAGTATTAATTTTGGTTATATCCATTCTCTCACAAATTGTAACCTGTAGCTAAGGTACTGTACCTGATTTTATTGAGTTGACATAATAATTATGATAGGAGTAAGGTAATAGTCAGCTGTACTTCTACTGTATGCAATACTAAGGTCAAACACTGTGTAGTACATTCGAAGTACAGTGTACCTCACTCACAAAGTACACTACAGTCAATAATGTCAGATACTTTATTTCTGTCGCTAAATACATTTATTTATAGATCCTCCAAAAAGACTCGTAATTTGTTCAGTAGGTGTGTACTCTGATAAAGCCACACCCACTTTGTGGCCTGACCCATTTTTGTTGGAGGTCAAGAAGTCTGTAGAAGGTCAAACATGTCGTGATGCTTGCATGGATGAGCAACTGGTGAGGAGAAATTATATTGTGTGTAATGACATGTGCAGTGTATATAATAATGGTTTACTTTATTTGCATGTTTGTATGCAATCAGTCAGTAAAGTTTAAGACGGCACCCGGGTAATTAGCAATTCATGAATCAACTTTTAAAACATGTTTTTTTTTGCTACAAAACTCCACTTTACAGATGAAGTTTTTAGTTAGTTTTGTGTTTATACAGAACTAGTTTTACTCTCATAACACACCTTAGTCTGCATAGCAATCATCTCCTTTTAGAATACATCTTGTAAGTTCTCTGAAATGAGCAGAAATGTATGGTAGTTAATGAATTGCTAATTAACCAAGTACTACTTCACTTGTTATTTTAATATAGCTTTTAGTATTTATGCAGACTGTTCAGTTTATATGGTTTTCTGCCAGTTTATGATTCAATCTAGCTACCTTCACTTTTTCAACCACATATTTTCACATAAAAAAGGCTACTTTAATATAGTGCAAAAACAAAACTATACAGGTATCCAATCCAAATGAATAAAGTTGCTACCACTAACTTTCAAATGCTTGCCTTGTAGCATTCCTACAAGTACAGATCAAAGATTTTGGTACTATAGCTTTGTTAGAACTGAGAAAGTTGTTTATCTAACTAGAAACTAAAATGTAGAAGTTATACAGATGAGTGAATCATACTAGAAAATAGCTAAAGATGCAGGCATTGCCCAAGATACGAGTAATTATTGAAACACTCTCCTTCCATGAGTTTTACATCTATGACTTAATAACTCTCCTTTGCATTAAAGTGAGATAGAATCCTGAATCTTGTAAAATTCAAGAGTTATAGTTTTAACAAACATTCCTAGATTTAATTATTAGGCTTAAACACTCTTACATTGTCTTAACTAGGGTTGATCATCTAAACAATATAGTTTGAGGATGGAAGTGTTGCTTTCTACTGTTTTTTAAAGCATAAAACATTCAAGTTTTGATTTTTACCCCATAGTCATATTTCACCTCTCTACTTCACCATTCCTCCTTCCCTCTCTCCGATTTCTCTCTCCACACATTCTTCTTAGGTTTGTGAACCTCAGTTCTTCCCACTGCTGAACAAAGAAGACATATTAAAGCAACACTTTCCATGTCAAATAATACATTTCATAGAACACAAGTGAGAATACAGATGTTGTACATTGACAACGATTGTCATCATAGGAAATTAAAAGCTGATAAATCTATGCACATATATATATTATATATATATTAGGGCTGGGATGAAGGTTGGTACATATGAAGCTTCGTCAACAAAAACAAGGGAAGGTTTGAATGCATGCTATTACCTTGATTGGGTATAGAAAGCCTCAAAAGCCTCTGGATTATTGCTTTATATCTTGTACTAGTGTTGTTCCTGTCGCTGTTTCTATTCAGTTTTAGCATAGCTGGATTGAAAAATCAGACAAAAGCAGCCAACAACACAGTCTCAATTTTCCTGGAAGATACCCACATTATTAATTAACCATATGTTTACATTGTACAAGTGTGCAAGCACAAACATTAAAGTGGGCATGGCAATGAAACTTTGAAAGGAGAATTTGAGCTTTGAATACACAGCAAACAAATGAGACATGATTTATCTACAACTGAATTTTTGATATTGTATACATGTGTATGCAAAATATACACCTAACTACATCAAATGGTTGCCATTGTAGCGTAGTTATTATATGTATATATTATATATATATATATATATATATATATATATATATATATATATATATATACTGTGAAAGCCTTATACTTCAAAGGCACCGACGATGGTGTATGTTGTTTAATCACTGGTGAATAATATACAGGATTTTCTGTATATTCACCGATGAAATATACCCATTTCTGCTCCAGACCTCCGGATCAGTTTTTTTAACCATGCTCGATATACGTATAGCAATCTGGATCAGATGAACGCTTCAATTAAGAAGGACTGAGCTTTCGCTGCTCCTCTCCTCCTTGTAAACCAACTGGATCATTGATATCGAAAACGCCACTATCCCACAGCTTCTGTTCTTCCTTCATTGTGAAAATAGGTGAACGGTTGATCTCTTTTCCAGTACCCTGACTTCTCAACTCTTGATATATGGTATCACATCACCGTCATAGGTCATGATACGTACTGGAGCAAGGAGGGTAAGGCGATCCATCTTTTTTCCTAACCTCTGTTACAATCCGACATAACTAAACATTAAGTAGCTTGGGATCTGGCTTTTGTACCAAGTCCACAGGACACTGTTCTTTAGCAGATACATTTCTTTCCAATACCCATTCTTCGAACACACGAGTAGCCCATGTTGTACTCTTCTTGGTATTCGCCAGAACAAAACCTTTCGTAATTTCCATCATCTCTGACTCAGAAGTCAGGGACTTAAATCGTTTATTTTTTTTAGGAGATTTTCATTTACTGTTTTTCGGAGATTTAAAGTCAACAGAATCAGGGTTATAGTTTTCTTTCTCAAAACAACTATTTCTCCCTCTCTTTTCCGTTCCTCTGACCTTGACCTTTCAGTTCTAGCTGATGGCCTGATGCATTCACTCGCATGCATAAGGCTTCCCTAGTATAAATCACTTATTACCATGCCTACCTGGGTTGTATACAGAAATATATACCCAAGGTAATATTTAATAAACCCTGGAGTTTATTAAAAATTACCTCGGGCATTTCATATACACCTCAGTAGGCATGGTATAACCTATACTTATATATATATATGTAATATATATAACATGGCTTCGAGGTGTGTATCAGCAATATCACACCTGAACCCCTCGATAGCAGCCCTCGGCTTCGCCTCGGGCTGCTATCAAGGGGTGAAGGGCTGATATTGCTGATACACACCGAGATTCCACAGCTACAGCTCTACACTCCTTTTCCATTTGTCTCCAACTCTTTTCAATTTACAACTTCGACTGCACATGCTCAGACTGATGCAATCTATTATGAATATCATTATATGTATATAATTATCTTAAGTTCAGTTTTTAATATTGATATTATGTGTTTAGAGGATGTTCAGTTTTTAATATTGATATTATGTGTTTAGAGGATGTTTTGTCATTGTTATAGCTATCTTTCATATACTCCTGGTTTTCTAACATCTGATGACAGCAAACTATCATTATTAAAAGGAGATTGTGTACTAAATTGTAACAAAGAGTTAATAGGATGTGCAGGTGAGGATGAAATGTCACATAGACAGGATTTCATGAAGTTGTTTGCTCCAGGCTTTGACTACCGTACATGATGAGTAATATAGTTTTCATAATCTATGGGCCAATATAACTTATGCCATGTGGTTCAAAAGGAATTTTTGAATCTATAATTAAGATCATGATGAATTAAAGTTGTCTTGATGTTCCTGTTATTGTATTGATGTGTTGTGTTCTACTTGATTTTAGTCATAGACCATCTTTAAGAAAAATGTACTTTCATTATAAAATTTGCAAAGCAATACCTTTCCTTTAAATGCTTGCTATACCAACCATTTTGTACAGGAAGTACATGTACATGAATTAGTCTTCCTGCTTGGCCAATGTAAAGCTTTTTCGAAAGGTCTGCAGGTAGTAAAAATTTACGAAATTGTGATCAATGTTTAATTAATTTTAATCCCTTGAATCCTGTGAACTGAATGCAATTGACTGTCAAACCTTTAGAATCGTATTTCTAGCAACCCAGTAAGTTTTGTGGAATTAGAAAAAACACAAATTAATATGTTCAGGTTTTAAAGTATTATATTGGCTTCCTGTACAAAATGGTAGAATAGCAAACATTCAAAGGGAGGTCATTGTATTGCAATGCCACTTCAATGAATGCACTCACAGTGCAGAACCCTTGTTGCAAGTGAAACGAAATTTCCAAGCTGTGATTTTACAGCGATAGCCTTCAAACAAGATGAGTTGTGTTTCCATGTACTCTTTTGCTACAAGAAATCTTCTGAAAGTGGTGAAACGGCAATCCTGAGTTGTAAAAATTGTCATAACTTTATAACTGAAAAAGCCTGTCTTTTATTTTGATCCTTGTATAATTTCAAGTATGTTGGCAGCTTAATCGAAGTGCCGATGTTATTAGTTGTCCAAAGGTTTTGGGAATAGACAGACAAACAAACAGAAAACCTGATTACAATAACACTCCACTCTATTGCGGGCAAGGTTAATAACGAAAGTACTTATTTTCTCAGTGCCAGTCACTATAGCTAACTATTAATCATAAGTACAATTCCAATAGTCAAAAATATTTTTCTGTATTATGTAGGTCATCATGAAAACTTTCTGAGACTATGTCCATGTCGTAAATATATCAAAGGACAAATAGCATTACCATCATTGTAGTAAAAAATAATTGAAATTTGCTGTACTGAAATGCATTGTATATAATACACATGTATAGTCATGATTTTATCCATAATGTCATTTTATCATAAATGTTTATGCAATCATCTGTAGTAACATAGTACAATTTTATTTCTTTTTTTAAATAAAATTTCGTGATCATAAGTATATGTGGTAATGACTTTTGGATGAACCTAGTAACTGCTCAAGGTGATAGGGTTTGTTTAGAGTTTTAAAAACTGTTGTTGTAGTTTCACTTCATTGCATTTTCTATTATCTTTCTCATTTTCTGTGTCACTGAAAACATCCCATGTAGGTCATTTCAAGTGGTTTCACAGTTTTAGGTATGTTGAACAGTGTTTGGATACGCTCATGTGGCACACTATTGGTCCAGAGAACTACACAATTTATTTTTTGGGCCAGAGTACATTGTCACTAATAGTCATTGGTTCAAGGTTTTGTTTCCAGTAGCACTCACTTAACTGTAGTTGGCACATGCTTAAAAACTTATTAGAAACTCTAGGGTGAATTTGATCTTGAGGTATGAAAACAAATTCATAGCATATATCACAAATCATGACTAACTGAATAACTTGTGAAGAGTATCTACCAAGATGGTTTCATTGCACTTGAAATTTAAGATCACATCACTGTGCATGCATGGTTCAGTATTAAACAAGCGCCGTCTGGACGGGACCTTCACCTACGTGGCAAAGTAATACAAACTATAATTTTTTTCTAAATAATTATAATATACCAAAAGATTATAATAATTATAGATCATTGCTCCTTTGTATGGTCATATAATAATGAAAACGTTTACTTCAGATGGTTTACTTTATGTGTACAAAACATTTGAAGTAATAAAATTGTACTGGCATGTTAGTTTGTATAATAACATTATAATAGTTATACAAACTGACATGTCAGTAGTACTACTTTATAACTGAAAGATTTTAGTATCATTATACTAGTCTCTTCCTTGTCTATACTATAAGTCTTACATTTTAGTCTAGAAGTCAGAGCTAGAAAGTAATGGAGAATGCTTGGAGCCAGTGCTTGATGTTGTAGCAACCACTACCCCAAATTTGTTTGCTTTGATGTAGTGCTTTGCTTGCGATAGCCATGATACAGGAGTAGTTATGTTTTGATGTGTCCAGATGTCCCCAAGAGTCTTCTCAAGTCTGGAAATTTAAACAGTAACCGTGAGTTATAAAAATTGTGATAACTTTATAACCGAATGTTTTGATACTTGTATAATTTGATGTCTGCCAGTAGCTCACTGGAGCCACCAATGTTCGTAGTTTTCCCTAAATTTTTCGAACACACAGACACACAGACACGATATGATTACCATATCCTTCCACCTATGCTTCACAGCAAGGGTAATCAGTAATAGGGTTGCTGGTATATAGTAACTGGTGGCATGACTAAATTGTGTGGTTGTGTAAATAATAGATTCTGATAAAATTCAGAATAGTAAGTCACTGTAAGGATTAATGTTTAAAAAATAGTGAATATTTTTGTTTCAAAACCAACGATATCAAAAGTTGCTGGGATGAACCTCACAAATGTGCAGGAGCTAGAACCCACACTGCCATCTTATCTTCTCCATTACATTTGTGTATAAAAAAAATAGAATCAAAAATAATAAATGTACTTCCAGTTTACCAAAAGAAAATTAAAACAAAAAGTAGTAACAAAACCAATAATACACAGTTATAATTATTATACGTAGCTCATATTATAGGTACATGTAAATAAACCGGTAACACTAGAAAAGTATCTACATTATTGCACTACAGAAAATTCATTATGTTATTGTTATTTATATTGAAATTAGTAAATATCACTTTCGGCAAGTATCACTTCATTGCAGCACTGTATTAAAAATTAAAAGAGCTATCAATAATTGTGTAGACAATTGTTAGATGAATGTGTTCATTATGTACTATTTATTTAAACTATATATAATTTATTATTATTTGAGCTTATCTCAGCATTTAAAATTATACAAAGTTTAATTTATATTCACATCATGTGTTCTTTTGCAATCTCTTTGGCAATATCATTCTTGTCTACAAGTGGATTTTGAATTGCCTCAACTAATCCTCTCCATGTAGCACTTCTGATGAAAGCCAAGTCGCTAACATGATAGTCAGGCAAGACGTATATTTTTCATGATTGTCGTTAGCAATTATCTCAAGCTTTGAATGATCTATTCCAAGTTCAATACCCAATGTCTGCCATTCCATGACAGCAACTGTAGCTCTCAGAACCTCACAAATCTGAATCTGTGTGTTTCATCGTACAATAAAAGACAGATAATTACAATTGTTTATACATATACAAATGAATGATTGCATAATGATGGTAATAAATTATAACAAACTTCATTGTTAATGCAAAAAGTATCAAAGACAATAATTATCTTTCATGAAACTTTAGCTATGAAATGCTTATTTATTGCAACGATGCTGAGTATACTGTTTTCAAAATTAATTATGGAAAAAAATTTATTATATATACCTGTTAATATCTCATCATCAATACAGCCCATGGGTATTAGCAAACCAAATGTACATGTACAGTATTTATATAATACATTGAAATCATAACAGTTTTCTATTTAATGTACGCAATTGTTAGTTTAAACCATTAAAAGATATCTGTTATAACATTTCACTCAGAGAAGATTCAGGATCACCAGATTGATTACAGCAAACATACATCATGCAACACACATGAATTTCTATAATGCATGGATGATAAATGTCTGAGCAATAAAGTTTCAGTATCTGAAATATTTATTTCAACTAAAATAAAGGACATCAGGTATATAATTTAATATCCTATAAGTCATACATGACATTTACCTGGTTTGATACCTCTTAGATCACTGTTGACTGTAGCATCACTTGTAGATGATGAATCATCCTGTGTTTCCAAAGAATAGGAATAAATTAAAAATAATGATAAGGTTGATTATTTGTATAGTGAATATATTCATGTTATATACATTAAACCCCGTGGAAAGCAATCATAGGGATGGCCCTGCGGGCCATAATAATAATAGGGTTGATTATTTGTATAGTGAATATATTCATGTTATATACATTGCTAATGAAGTCATGTCATCCCATGTATCTCAGCACAGCACGTACTGTACAGTCAAATTGACTTGCAGCAAGAAATCAGCTTGGCAAAACTGTTAATAACTTAAATGCAGTTACAAAAACCATTAGAAATAAGAAGAAAGGAAAACAATTATCCATTATAGGTTGTTGGGTTTTAGAAATGTCAAAGTAGATTATATCAAAAAGTAGAATATCACAAAGCAAGCAATCGTAGATAGGGATGCTTTTTCTCAATAATAATTATCTTCAATCTCATATTTATTTTACTGAAAAGATGCATACTTGTGGTGTATGTGGCTAACACTATTCTATACAGATACGATAGTGTTAACGCCTGTGCATGGACTTATTGACAGCTTTCTTATTTAGTGTTTTTTGTAATACAGTATAATAATTAGTGATATACTTCAACAGTAGTCCTTCAGGGATGTTGTTGTTGATGCATGAGTTTAGTCTCATTCCCAGACCCTTCTACACCTTATTTTAGCTACCAGTTAATATTTCAATGTTAATGAAGGTATCTCTAGATCTCATTTTCTGCTTTGCCAATTTGTTGTGTTGTGACAGAGTGGTTCAATTTGACTGGTTAAGCTAAATCTGGTTAACTGGGACCTTGTTCAGTATACTATAATATTATTATAACAACTCAATTAAACCACAGAACTGAAAAAAAACAATTTGTATGCACAGAATCATACAAATACATACACCATATCAATCCCTATTATTCATCAGTATGGTACTGTCATAGCAAACCATATGTTGTAAATTAAAAGGATTTGTGGTTCAATTAGGAACTCCTCCGATAATTGGTTAGAACGCCATACTAACACAAGTGTAATTATGTAACAGCTTTACTTAGTACAGACACAGTAACACACTGTACATTTATGTGGTCAGAGAAAAGCACACCTGCACCTGGAGTTAGAAATAAATTGTAAATACAAAATCAGTCATGCTTTGCAGATGATAGTTTTCCTGTGTTCCTTGAACGAGGTAGACAGACTGTGATCCCTGTCACCCAAATTGATCCTAAAATCTACACATTTGTATTTTCCCCAATTTACACAATACAACAAGTATACTTCTAGGATGGCTAACTGAACTATTACACAAATCATGTTAAAGCATGATCCAATTGTGCACTAAACTGGACTTGAACTATAACTATTGTTATTACTCATTATATACACATGCACTAAAAATGCTATAACTCCACTTCCATTGCAATATTTGTATAGCACTTTAAAAAATATTTATTTCCAAAAATTGCAAAATGAAAATGAATTATTACAGAAGTCACTTACAACATAAGTATAATGTATAATAGTTCTAAAAACAATCATTCATGTAATAATCAATTATAAAATCATAATAATAATAATAGTGTACAAAAACTTAATGGAAACAAAATTAATAGGATTTGGGGCACTTTCACTAGTAGTATGCAATGTCTTGAGGCTATTGAACAAATAAGCATGTTTAGCTATTACAATTCTACAAAAAACAAAAAAAAAACTTACAAAGTCTTTTGTAACTTTAAGAGTACTTCAGACTCATAATGGAGAAAAGTCATCCATTGCACTGTATTTGCTGTACGTTTCAGGTTCTTCCAAGAACCTGATAACCTTTCTGATGAGATCATTCCTTTGAAGAGCTTTTAGTGCATCCAGAACAACTACCCATTTCACTTCTTTTTTTTCCTGCTGAACCCAAATGGCAAGAACTTTTTCCAGCCTACTATTATCAGACAGGCTGACATCTCTTCTTAGAGTATCACGATCGTTCAGAGAAACTCCCATTTGTCCCCCAAACTCATTCCATGAAGCTGAGATATCATCTTTGATCAGACCAAAAACATCTGCTACTTTTGGTGGTTTCTGCTCAAGTGAACGATATGTTATATCTACATGTGTATACATAATAAAAAAATACGAAAATCCTTAAATTTTTAACATTTAAGCAAATTTTCAATTAAGATAATGCCTTTGTATCATAGATAATCAAAGCTGAATAACAGTTATGCAAATACAACCACTATACTGCTATCATTAATACAGTCCATGGCAAGGGGTATTGTAACCAGAGAAGATTTGAGTGATGATAAGATGTATAGCAAACATACATCCTGTAACAAACACATTTTTCATAATACATGGATGATAAGCTTAGTATAGATTAATTGAGCAATAAAGTGTCAGTGTGTAAACCAATTACTTCAATTAAAACAAAAGATATAAAGCAGATATTGGAATTTATATGTATTTCTTTTATATATCTAATATCCTATAAGTTCAATATATATTGTATTTACCTGGTTTGATACGTGTTAGATCACTGTTGAGAATAGCATCACTTGTAGATGATGAAACATCCTGTATATATAGCAAAAGAATAGGAATAAAGGTTACGATACTATTATGACCATGAATCCTCACCTCAAACCAAACATTTTGCTCAGGGGATACTGGAAAGGATTCATTAAATCCCCCACATCGTGGCTTATTATTACATAAAAGAGCTCTGTTTAAATCATCATCCTCACATAGATACTCACAAGGATGGAGAGCCACAGGAGTGGAAGGCAAAAAACAGCCAGGACAATAAAAACCTATGAAACATTTTTCTGTGCCAGCAGAAATATGTGGCTGAACACTCAAAGCAGCATTTACAGAATCGACGACAGTTTTACGAACTGATGTGCAACTCTTAGTAATGGCATGAGAACCTGTAAGTCTGATTTCGATGAAGGTAAGGCAAGAGCGAATCTCAATGTGGGACAACCCGAAAATAAATGTGGCTCGATTACGATAACGATTTGTCTGATCCAATTTCCATTTTTTGGATAACTCAACCATGAGTGCTGAGAAAACACCAACTGGTATAAATGCTCCTTTAAAGAATACCAGAAGTGGAGGAGGAGAAACTTTGACTATGCATTCCTTTTCACTTGTAAGCAAAGAGAGGGTGCTAGCAACAGGATTTAGTAGACAAGGCATGAAAAGGGAAGGATCATCATCGTCACCAAGGTGAGTGATGAGCTTGAAATGTGTAAGAAGATCAATAAGGTGTTGATTAGTAAGGGGGCAATCTGGAGTAAGAGGAGTGTCTATTGGAAGCACATGAGGGGGAATTTCCCCTGTTTCTCTGATTTTTTTTGCAGCACTATGCTTTTCACCAGAACCTGCAAAAGATACTGTGACAAGTCGAGATATACCACTAAACAGCACATCTGGATTGCATATAACAAACTCCTTAAGGCTGTCAACTTCCTCATAGTAAAGGATTGTTCCAAGATTCTCATGGAAGTACCCCAAAACAGTGGTGATATCTTCAGCTTGAATACCGCAATCAACAGCAAGCTCTGTACACTCGGCTAGTGTGCACACACCAGGTGATTGCTCGTAACGATAGCGAAGGATCAAATGGAATGCTGCCCATGTAACAGGAATCGATGCAGGTTTGAAACGTTCCTTTATCACCTTCAACAAGAAGATTTGAATATCTTCCAGCTCAACTTCAGACGCGGTAACATTATCTAGGGGTAAGAAAATTGGGCTACTCTCAACTCCATCAGGTGTTGGAAATGTGACGAAGCCATCTTTGTAGAACGATGTGTTTTCGATGTGCTTCAGGATAAAATTGCTGATTTTCCGGATCTGCTTTAAACGTTCTTCTTTGTCTGTACTCAAAAGATCAATGTGGCTTCCCAACAGTACAGACACTGATCGTTGAGTGCCATTGTCAAGACCTAGGCAGTAGAGGCTAGAGAGCAGCTGATGGACAATCTCAATGGAGGAAGAGCTGGCTTTATATGTCAAAGACATTCCACCATCTTCGTGACGAAAGCATACCTCTACTGGTAGAGTAAGATCATGAGAGGCATTGAAAAAAATCAAGTGAAGTGCAGGGCCACGTAAGAGAGGAGGAAGTAACTCGTGGAATTCTGGCTGTCCACCAGTATCCATAAAATATATGGTAGTTGTTTCCTCTAAGTCCTCAAGCTTCTGCATTCCCCTGCTACTCAATACTTCACTCATAAACTCACGGGCAGGTAAAAGCTGTTGTGATTTCGAACGAAAAAACTTAGAAGCAGATTTTAAAAATGTAGTGAGCGATGAAGTGTTAGGAGGATTTGCTTGAAAAGGAACAACATTACTTGAAGGCTTTGTGTGATGAAGAGGAGCAACCTTCGTTGTTTTGTTAGCAGAATCAGGGATACGAGAGGACTGTAGAGCGGTCGATTCTTCACAAAGGTGGGGTAGATGTTTTACAGACTGTAATACAAGACAGCCCTGTTCGATGATGTTGTTAGTTGTTAGCCAATGGCCTTTGCTGATGGCTGCTGCAGTAATAGTGGTAGCTTCCTCATTAAGACTAACTTCTTCTTTGACGGTAACTGTAACTGGACGTTGAAACCCAGTGCTAGGTATGGTTATCTCTTCCCGACCATGTGACTGTGCTGTTTTTGTTTTCTTTCGTTGCAATCTTCGAAGTAACGATGTCTTTCCAACGCCAGGAAGGCCGGTAAAAATACACTTCATTGGAAAGAAATTCACGACTCCATTTTTTTGGCATTCTTTAATGAATGTATCCATTTGATCTAAATGGCACAATTATGAAATCTTTGTAAATATGTATTGTAACTAGCCCTTACTTTACATGCATCAGTTAGCAGCATGACATTAATTTTATTCAAACTACTCATTACATTGTTTCCAAATAAAATATATTAAAAGTAATATTAATATATATAATCTTGCACTATAATAATTATAATTATAATTATTTCATACTGCATTTTATTTGAAAATTAGTGCGATTTAGTCGATATCATAATCTATAATGTGAATCACTACACTGTCTCAATTTAGGGGAAACATGGCTGAGCATTTTGCAAAACATGAAGTTTGTTCACTGTATATAGGGTAATTTTGGAGGAAGAAACATTTGGCACATTTGGTGATTTACTTTTCATTCGGCAATTTTTTTCCTCTGGATGTTTATTTTGCCATTAGAAGAGGGTGTGGTAGTATGTGAGTGGAGAAACAACTAAGTATGTTTTAGGGATTTCTGACTTTGATGGCAAATATTTCCAAAGAAACCACAACCTTCCTGATGTAGGTAGTCCCTTAAAGAGACATCTTCCATCCCAAGTTATCTCAACTTAAGCGTGAGTGAGGCTAAACGTGCCAATTCACCAAAATCTATTTTATGTCAATTCACCAATATTTTCTTTCTACAACATTACCCGCTATACGGTAGTTTGCAAGAAAAAAGGTGACGAGCTAATACCACACTAATTATGCCTTGCAAGCAAATTAAAGCAAATTAGTAAAAGTCAATACTATAGTGCTGAAATACCTTTCCTCTTTCTCTTTTCATTTTCCTGTAAAGAAAAAGGATGTTAATCAAATCTGTTTTTTGTTCAAAAACAAACTCACAAAAGTTTTTTTAACATCTTTACGAGCTTTGGCATCCCATAGTAACTTCACTGGTGTTTTTCCATCCTTAAAATATAATAATTATAATTATACGTATACAATGCTAAAGGAACAATTATATACAGATCATTGCGTTCGCTGTACAGAGGATAATTTAAGTAGACTATATGTAGTCTGTCTCCTCTCTGTGAATGACATAAATCATATCATCTAGGTGTACATGCATGTTCTTGTACTGTCTCTTTTGGAAATTGGTCTCAGTCTGCACTCTCAAGCAAAATATCCATAGGCAGTATAAAATTACGACCTCTAGTTGGGAGACATCCTATCCTTAAACATTACATGTCAGTGTAATGTCAAAGTCACTAGCATAATTTTTAAAAACACCATTAACTTTAGTTAAATCAATGGAATTTGAATAATATTCAAAACCTTTGGCCGACATGTTTATTATTGGAAGTATGCTATTGTAATGTTCACTTGGACTCAATAATTAGACCCATGGGATTTATATACTAGACATGAAATGATCACAACAGGCCTGAAATATTAATACAAACACACAACCATAACCCTCCACTTTGCATGATGACTGTTTATTATTATTATCCAAGTACGTCTGGAAAGACCCTGGACTCCTCCCATTGAATTATAAATTAGCTAGTACATTACTTGAATTGTACATAGTACATTACCTGTGTTAGGCAAACTATTAGACACAAGATTGATTGCTTATAATGCTTATGCAAAGCATTATTATAATGTGCAGGGTTGAGCGAAAACTGAAAAAAGTCAATAATAATGCTCTAAAAACTAATTGCAATTGTAATTGTAATCATTATGCATTTACAAAAGCATGTCTTTAAGTATTACCAATAAATCTCAGCCTAAACTAAAATCGTGGAGCTCTGAGCAAGTACAACAGAGATGAAATGTTAAAATATATATATTAAATTTGACCACTGATGCATAAGTATATAACAGATGTAATATTTTTGGCTCTTTGATACTGTTGTGTGAATTCACACAGCTCATACTGTTCAGCCTAGTGTGAGACTACATCAACCATAGCAACATAAATAAATCATAATGGCATTTACAAAATATGTCGAACAAGAAGTGCAAGGCCATTTTCAAGACAGTAGCACAAATGATAACTACACCTACAACACATAAGCAGCTTCATTTTTAATCCACAGTGTTAAACAATTGTGCATGGTTGTAGCATTCACTACTAATTTTGTTCGTAAGCTACTCACAATAATTACTGATAAAAAAATCAACATAAATTGCCTTTGTTGAAATTTGACAATATTCTAAATACATTCAATTATAATGTAAATGATGATTACAACAGCTGATATCATCACACATGACTTCCAAGTATAAGGCAAAGGTACTGATATTAGTCTATTATGAATATTACCATATCAACTACATCCATTCTGGCTCCATGTCTTATCAACACCTCCATGACATCTTTGTGTCCTTCCTGTGCTGCATTATGAAGTGGTGTTTGCTTCCACTGAAAAAAAGATAATTATATAGAAAACATATAAAAATAGTCTTTAGTTCAGTAGTATGTATTTCATGAAAACTATAGGAGCTAGTACTAAAATTTATAGTATATAGCTAATTAATTAATACAAACTGTGATTATAGCTGTAGATTAACACTGTTGTGTACTGGACAACTATTTCATTATGAAAATGTAATAATAATTACTATTATACTCAATATCAGTGTAGTGATAGATTGTAATTCAGGCTTAATAATTTATATGTGTGTTCTTCTTTACAAAATATGACTTGTGATTCAATTATTGAACTATTATAATATAACATTATTAGAGAATGTCAGGAGAGCAACATAAGTTGAAAGCATCACTTCATTATCAAAAGAGTGTAAATTACTGTGCTCATCCTTAAGTATATAGTTGTGCCATTCTGGCCTAAAACACAGAGCCGACATACATGTAGGTTCAATTATCCACAATATCAGAAATGGAAAGAAAAGGAATCTTTTCTAGAGACAACTGGAGACTTGTGAATCTACTGGAGAATACTAGACTCAAAGAGTAGTAATGAGAATCTTGAGACTAAAAATGGAATTGCTGGAGACTATATATAAAACACTACTGAGGACTCATGAGACTCAAAGCGACTACTGGAGACTCATGACACTAATGGGGACTCATGAGACTCAGGGAGACTACTGGAGACTCATGACTCTAATGGGGACTTATGAGACTCAAAGAGACTACTGGAGAGTGAAGAGACCAATGACGATTCATGAGACTCAGAGAGACTAAAGAGGACTCATGCGACTCAGAGAGACTACCATGAGACTCAAAGAGACTAGCAGAGACTCATGACACTCAGAGAGACTAATGGGAACTCATGAGACTCAAAGAGACTACTGGAGAATCAAAAGACTAATGAGGATTCATGAGACTCAGAGAGACTAATTGGGACTCACACGACTTTGAGAGAGACTCATGAGACTTCAGAGACTAATGGGGACTTATGAGACTCAAAGAGACCACTGCAGACTTATGAGACCAATGAGGACTCGCAAGAACTGGGGACTCATGATACTCAGAGAGACTACTGGGACTCATGATACTCAGAGAGACTAATGGGGGCTCATCAGATTCAGAGAGACTACTGGAGACTATTGGAGACTCAGAGAGACTAATGGGGACTCATGAGATTCAGACAGACTACTGGAGACTCATCAGACCAATGGGGACTCATGAGACTATTGGGGACTCATGAGACTCAAAACGACTACTTGGGAGTCATGAGACTACTGGGGAGTCATGACACACAGAGAGACTCCTGGGGACTCCTGATACTCAGAGAGACTACTAGAGCACTTATGGGGACTCATGAGACTCAAAGAGACTACTAGTAACTCATGAGACTCAAAGAGACTAATGGGAACTCATGAGATTCAGATAGACTTAATGGAGACTTATGAGACCAATGAGGACTCATGAGACTCAGAGACTACTTTTTGTTCGGTTATTGAGTTACACCCCATAGTACAACATCCACATCTGAATTAATGTTTGGAAGACAAATATGGACTTTATTTGATTTACTACAACCGGATTTATTTACAAAAGCATCCAAGAAACAAGAAGAGCAAACAAAGTCTCTCAATGGAAAAGCAAAAGATAGACCATTTTATCAAGGAGATTATGTTTACGTGAAAAAGTTTTCTCATAGAAATTCTGTACCTTGGATAACTGGTGTCATAGTTAAAAGGATTGGCAATGTTTCATATATGGAACGGAACACAGATAATGTTGTGAAGAGACATGTGAATCATATTTGTAAAGAAATAGTTGATATTATCCTGAAAGTAATCAATGGTCACCAGATCATCAAATGTGAGGTTAAAATTCCAGAAGACCTCAGAAATGGAGGTGAACGTCATTACGCTAGCAGACTACATCAACCTCCACAATGTTTTAGGGATGAATTCTATAATTAAAGGGGGAAGAGTGTGATGTATTGTATGTGTGATGTAATAATCACTGTATGGGTTCATGTATTTGCTTTTTGTAATGTAGTAATTTTATTTTTAGTTCAGTTATTATTGTATCGTTAGACCATAGAGAGTATTCTTAGTAAATATCAATTGTGAATTGATAATACTAAATCCTTACTATTGGTTACTGCAGGTGCAAAAGTTATAACAGATGTAATACTTGTTGTTGGATCCTGTCGTGTGACTTCAGATAGCTCATACCGTTCAGACTAGTGTGGGACTACTTGAACCATAGCAACATAAATAAATTATAGTACAAAATGTGTAGAACAAGAAGTACAAGGCCAGCTTCAAGAGAATAGCACAAACGATAACTACACCTACAACACAAGCAGCTTCACCTTTCACTATATATATATATACAATGCTGTGTATGCTCTTAGTATTCTACTAATTTTGTTAGTTTCGTTATATCTGTATGTGATGAAGTAAGATGAGATAATCTTGTTTTACATCGTAGTCTCAGATAATATAATCTCGTTATCTTATATAGTAGTCTTACAATCTTTTTGTATTATGTATTATGTAATTAGTCTTGTCATTGTTCTCTAACTTGTAAATACGTAGTCGATACGTCTACTTACTGAATATAATACTACTGTCGTTTGATTCAAAAGAAGAGTTCAGATTTAAACATAAATTGCTAAAATAACACTATATTGGTGTCAGAAAATGGGGTAAATATGGCCCAGGGCTTTGCTGTGTGACCTCCAGCACAGTTTGCAGTCGGTGGAGATTTCACCTTGTGGTGCAAATAGTTTGAACTCTGTTACTCTAAAGCAAAAATTCATGAAGCAGATTTGGGGAAAGAATTCTGTCCTTAATAGAAGATGGGACCTTTCACATTGTCGATAATTTGGGACTGGTTAAAGAAGGGTTACAAAAAAAATCTAAAATTTTCTAACTGGCACTGCTGATCAGCTAATGATAGTTAATGGCTATATAGACAGAACCCCATGCTGGTATACACTGGTCGAGACAGCCTTGTAGACCCATGATCATAGCCAATGGTAAGGAACATAAAATGTGTGGAGAAAGTGAGGTTCAACTTCACATTGGAAAATTTACCAGCAATCAGTCTGTTCTTGTTGCTAGATGACTGACTCAAGAATGCCTTCTGGAAGTAGACTTTTTATTAAAATACAATTGCATTATTGACCTACAACAACATCAAACGTTAATCATCGACAGTGAAAAGGTAAAGTAACAATCTTCCAGAAGTAACGATGTTTATCACACAGCATTCCATGTTTCCATGACAGAGACTACTGTCATTCCAGCTCAACACAAATGAGATTACCAGTCCGAATTCAAGGAGGCATTTAAGATACTACTGATGGTTTGATTGAAACTTCCACAATGTTTGGTGATTGTCATAACACTAACTACTATAGAAGACTACCCTTCTATAGGAGACAGGAACTAAAACACACACCGGTCTTCACAAATTGTGCTGGTTTCTGTGTAGAGTTTTAGATGCCTTAACCATGTAACTAAGAAAGATGCTCAACCCCTACTCCGATTAAATGATATTCTAGACCAGTTGTCCGGGACTGTCTGGTTTTCCACCTTGGATCTGGCAAGTAGCTGAACAGGACAGAGAGAAAACAGCATTCTCTACCCCTTTCAGTCTACACCAGTTTCGTGTAATGTTATTTGGCTTGTGTAATGCTCCTGCTACTTACCAATACCTGATAGAGTTGGTATTAGCAGGACTACACTGGACGACGTGTCTTGTATACCTTGATGATATTATTGTGTTCTGTAAGAACTTAGAGAAACACTTTCTTTTACAAGAAGTTTTTGAAAAGCTGAGAAATGCTGGTCTCAAGGTAAAACCCCAAAAATGCCAACTCTTTGTAAGCAAGTACAGTATCTGGGACATATAACATCTCTGTCTCCCTCCATTGGCTAACAGAAAAGGGAAGGAGGGACATATAACATCTCCATTGGCTCACAGAAAAGGGAAGGAAATAGTACTGGGATGAAGATTGTGATGAATGTCATTTCAAAATGTTAATTACAACACCAGTGCTTCACTTCCTAAACTTCAATTACACATTCCTGATGGATGTTGATGCCAATGGAGGAGGACTTGGTGCTGTACTTAGACAAAACATCGATGATCAAGAGAAGGTGATTGCCTATGCCAGTCGGACTCTAATGAGAAAGTTAATACTGTGCTACCAGAAAAGAAATGTTAGGGCTTGTATGGGCCATTTAGTACTTCAAACCATATTTATATGGTCGTTCATTTCAAACTTGTTCTGATTACCATTACCTTAAATGGCTCAGAACTTTCAAGGAACTCAAAGGACAGGTTACCTGTCGGATTGAAATGCTGCAAGAGTATGAATTTGAAGTTTTACACAGATCGGGATAAATCCATAGTAATGCTGATGCCCATCCATAGTAATGCTGATGCCCTATCAAGGAGGCCTTGTAAGCAGTGTGGAATATATATTGCTCACTCTGCTGCCATCTGCTGCCACAACGGGGACACTAGCTGCAAGTGTAGAAAATACTTGGGTGGGTACCTAAATGGAGTAATGAAGAACTTCTACACCAACAACAAAAAGATCTATCACTCAGGTTCTAAACTGGCTGGAGGATGATACTCTACCGGAAACATTCCCTTCTTCAACAAGTCATGCTGTTCAAAGTTTGTGGTCACAGAGACAACAGTTGATTGTAAAAGACCAATTGCTTTATTGTATATGGGAAGATGTTGCTGGAGGGGGGCCAAACAGGAGACAACAGTTCTGAAAAAAGATAATTATATAGCAAACATATAATAGTTGTTAGCTCAGTAGTATGTATTTCATAAAAACTATAGGAGCTAGCACTAAAAGTTAAAGTATAGCTAATTACTTAATACAAACTGTGATTGTAGCTATAGATTAACACTGTTGTGTACTGGACAACCATTTCATTATGAAAATTTAATAATCATTACTACTATACTCAATATCAGTGTAGTGATAGATTGTAATTAATAATTTACATGTGTATTCTTCCTTACAAAATATGACTTGTGATTCAATTATCAAACTCCTATAATAATGCTATTAGTGAATGTCAGGAGACATTTAGCTAATCACAGTTTCAGTATGTACAATTATGTTCTCCCAATATCAATCTGTTAATGTCATGATAGTAATGTAATAAAATTTATAATGATTTACATGCTTTATATTAGTAGCAATAAAATACAACTTATGAATTTACTAGTAATGATAGGGAACAAAATTTGAATCTGGGTAATGATCATTGTTGATTTGTTTTTAATCATCAATAATAATAATTCAGGAGGTTGGTAATTAATGTAATCATTACAGCCAAACACTTTAATCTAAAAATCATTACACACAAATTAACTTAATGTGGTTTAGAGTGATGACTTTAATAATACTCGTGGGTGTGAATGCATGCATATGCGCACTTGGCACATGCATGTGTTTGATTGCTTGTGGAGAGAGAATTTCTATCAGAAAAGAAATGATAGCCTAGAAAAGAAATGTTAGCCCATCTATTGTATAGGCCATTCAGCACTTCAAACCATATTATATGGTCGTCCATTTCAAGCTCATTCTGATTACCATTGCCTTAAATAGCTCAGAAATTTCAAGGAATCCTAAGGACAGGTTGCCTGTTGGATTGAAATGGTGCATGACGTTTTACACAGACTGAGGCAAATCCATAGTAACGCTAATGCCTTATCAAGGAAGCCTTGTAAGTAGTGTGGAATATATATTGCTTACTCGCTCCCATAATGGGACACTAGCTGCAAGTGTAGAAAATTATTGGCTACCTCATTGGAGTAATGAAGAGCTCCTCCACCAACAACAAAAAGATCCTGACATCACCCAGGTTCTAAACTGGCTGGAGGATGATATCCTACCGGAAACATTCCCTTTTTTAACAAGTCATGCTGTTCAAAGTTTGTGGTCACAGAGACAATAGTTGGTTGCAAAAGACCAATTATTACTTTACCGTATTACTGCTGGTCATTTGGGAGTACAAAAAACACTTAATAAACTGAAACAAAAATTTTACTGGGTCGGCAAAAGAAAGGATGTGAAAGAACGGTGTCGTCACTGAGACATCTGCACATGTGCATCTAGAACGTTCCCTCAAAACACCCCAAAGCTCGCTTGCTCCTTCTTTTTTTTTTTCCAACTTATTGGATCAGATAGCAATGGACATTTTACGGTCACTCCCTGCAATACCTCGAGGAAACATAAGGACATGGAAGCATACTGTAGCTCGTGTCCTCTTGTTTAATTGTCGATTTGCCTACATATCTTCACACTGCACACTAACCAAGGACGCAACTTTGAGTCTAACCTGTTCCAGGAACTATGTGCACTATTTGAAATCACAAAGACCAGAACTACTACTCTTTATCATCCCCAGATGGATGGAATGGTAGAGTGATTTTATCGCACACTATTGAGCATGCTATGTGCCACACTGGAAAAAGAAGAAGATTGGGATTTCATAGTACCACACTGGAAAGAGAAGGAGATTGGGATTTGATACTGCCTTCAGTGATGCTGACCTATAGGACATCAGTGCATAAAACAACTCACAGATCACCATTCCAGCTCGGGACGTCCAGTTGATATAATATTTGGGAGTCCTGAGAAGCTGCTATGTGTTCCTATTAAAATGTGTTGGAATTCTAACCTACCACACCAAATGAATTTACCTTCTACAATGTACTCTACCAAATGATACTATCCAGGAAGACCATGAAGAGCTTGTCATTGTGACAACAGAAGTACCAACTCCTACTCCTGCAGTCCAGAGGTCGACCAGAGTCTGACAACCAATTGACCGCTATGGGGACTTTGTATCATATTAATTAATGTGTGGAACACTACTCACAAAGAGGGGACAGTTGTGATGAACTAGGATGATATAATCTTGCTGTAGTTTCAGAATATAATCTGGTTATCTTGTACTAGTTTCATAGCCTTTTTGTATTATGTAATTAGTCTTGTCATTATTCTCTAACTTGTAAATACGTAGTCGATACCTCTAATTACTGAATATAAATTATATAATACTAGTGTTATTTGACCAAAAAGAAGAGTTCAGATTTAAACAAACTGCTAAAATAACACTACATGTACAATTAATTCCACTACTAAGTGTGTACAGTTTTACTATACCACAGTAGCTAATGAAATTTCTACTCAATAATTATTAGTGACAATAGAGAAATGAACATAAATTGTCATTGTTGAATTTTGACAATGTTCTAAACACCTTCAATTATAATGTAAATGATGATTACAACAGCTGATATCATCACACATGACTTCCAATTAAAAGACAAAGGTACTGATATTAGTATATTATGAATATTACCTTATCAACTACATCCATTCTGGCTCCATGTCTTATCAACACTTCTATGACATCTTTGTGTCCTTCCCGTGCTGCATTATGAAGTGGTGTTTGCTTCCACTGAAAAAAAGATAATTATATAGAAAACATATAAAAATAGTCTTTAGTTCAGTAGTATGTATTTCATGATAACTATAGGAGCTAGCACTAAAATTTATAGTATAGCTAATTAATTAATACAAACTGTGATTATAGCTGTAGATTAACACTGTTGTGTACTGGACAACTATTTCATTATGAAAATGTAATAATAATTACTATTATACTCAATATCAGTGTAGTGATAGATTGTAATTCAGGCTTAATAATTTATATGTGTGTTCTTCCTTACAAAATATGACTTGTGATTCAATTATAACATTATTAGAGAATGTCAGGAGAGCAACATAAGTTGAAAGCATCACTTCATTATCAAAAGAGTGTAAATTACTGTGCTCATCCTTAAGTATATAGTTGTGCCATTCTGGCCTAAAACACAGAGCCGACATACATGTAGGTTCAGTTATCCACAATATCAGAAATGGAAAGAAAAGGAATCTTTTCTAGAGACAACTGGAGACTTGTGAATCTACTGGAGAATACTACACAAAGAGTAGTAATGAGAATCTTGAGACTAAAAATGGAATTTCTGGAGACTATATATAAACCACTACTGAGGACTCATGAGACTCAAAGCGACTATTGGAGACTCATGAGACTAATGGGGACTCATGAGACTCAGGGAGACTACTGGAGACTCATGACTCTAATGGGGACTTATGAGACTCAAAGAGACTACTGGAGAGTCAAGAGACCAATGACGATTCATGAGACTCAGAGAGACTAAAGAGGACTCATGCGACTCAGAGAGACTACCATGAGACTCAAAGAGACTACCAGAAACTCATGACACTCAGAGAGACTAATGGGAACTCATGAGACTCAAAGAGACTACTGGAGAATCAAAAGACTAATGAGGATTCATGAGTCTCAGAGAGACTAATTGGGACTCACGCGACTTTGAGAGAGACTCATGAGACTTCAGAGACTAATGGGGACTTATGAGACTCAAAGAGACCACTGCAGACTTATGAGACCAATGAGGACTCACAAGAACTGGGGACTCGTGATACTCAGAGAGACTACTGGGACTCATGATACTCAGAGAGACTAATGGGGGCTCATCAGACTCAGAGAGACTACTGGAGACTATTGGAGACTCAGAGAGACTAATGGGGAGTCATGAGACACAGAGAGACAACTGGAAACTCATGAGAAAAATGGGCACTACTGAAGACTTAGAGAGACTAATGGGGAATCCTGATACTCAAAGAGACCTTATGAGACTCAAAAAAAACTAGTTGGGAGTCACGAGACTACTGGGGACTCCTGATACTCAGGGATGCTAAACGGGGTTCATGAGACTCAGAGAGACCACTGAAGACTACTGAAGACTCAGAGAGACTATTGGGGACTCATGAGACTCAAAAAGACTACTGGAGAATCATGAGACTCAGATATAAAGGAGACTCATGGTGGTACATGAGACTCAAAGAGACTACTACTGACTCATGAGACTCAAAGAGACTAGTGGGAACTCATGAGACTCAGAGAGACTACTGGAGACTAATGAGGACTCAATAGACTAATGGGGACTCATGGGACTGTGATAGAGTACTGGAGACCAGAGCTAAAAATAACATTCACATGTTGACTGGTCACTTTGTCCAGACATATTGAAATTTGCCCGGACATTGGGTTATTTTGAGTGGTCATCACTTAATGATATATTAAATAGATAATTAGACAATAATGTACGATTAGCTCCATGTATAACTCAATACAGTGTCACTGTATCGAAAAAAAAGAGTTGTACATGGAGTTAATGCCTATAATGCAATTAATTATTTGTCTATAATTTCGCCGACCAGCAATCTTAGATTTAAATTTGCGACACACTTTACAAGACAGCTTGGTTACCATCTTCTTCACACCTTCATTCTTTACTTCACAGTCCAGCCAGGACATAGTCTGAAGCTCCTTGTCCAGCTCTGTCTGCCACTTTGTAAAGGTTAAATGGGTAACACTTCTTTTCTTAGAAGGCTCATCAACATCTTGCCCTGAATGGCTTCGCTTCATTATAAAAACACTTCAAAGCTTTAACAGCTGTTACACTATAATAACTCACACATGTGTGTATGCTTTGCGCATGCGCGCTTAATTATGCTGCTTAAGCAAACATGAAAAAATGGAGAAGACAGATGTAAAAGAAAAACGCAACTTAGATGGTAAAAGATGGAGTGTTTAAATAACTATCTTTGACAACAAAAAAGTCTTCATCAATGTAAGAATTCTTGTGTTGTTAGCTAGTTAATTATATCATGCATTTTTCAAAATTTTGTCTGGACATAATGACCAAGTGTGCTATTATTTGAGTGGCCATGACCGAGATTTGCACGGAAATTGACCGTTGTCTGGATGTTATTTTTAGCTCTGGGAGACTTATGAGACCAAAGAGGACTCATGAGACTCAAAGAGACTACTGGAGACTCATGAGACTCAAAGAGACTAATGGGAACTCATGAGACTCAGATAGACTAATGGAGACTTATGAGACCAATGAGGACTCATGAGACTCAGAGACTACTGGGACTCATGCGACTCAGAGAGACTAATGGAGACTTATGAGACCAATGAGGACTCATGAGACTCAGAGACTACTGGGGACTCATGTGACTCAGAGAGACTACTAGAGCACTTATGGGGACTCATGAGACTCAAAGAGACTACTAGAAACTCATGAGACTCAAAGAGACTAATGGGAAATCATGAGACTCAGAGAGACTAATGGAGACTTATGAGACCAATGAGGACTCATGAGACTCAGAGACTACTGGGGACTCATGTGACTCAGAGAGACTACTAGAGCACTTATGGGGACTCATGAGACTTAAAGAGACTACTAGAAACTCATGACACACAAAGAGACTCCTGGGGACTCCTGATACTCAGAGAGACTAATGGGGGTTCATAAGACTCAGAGAGACCACTGGAGATTACTGGAGACTCAGAGAGACTAATGGGGACTCATGGGACTCAGATAAACTAATGGAGACTCTTGAGACTCAAAGAGACTACTGGGGATTCATGAGACTCAAAAGGATTACTTGGGAGTCACTGGGGACTCCTGATACTCAGAGAGACTAATGGGGGTTTATAGGACTCAGAGAGACCACTGGAGACTACTGGAGACTCAGAGAGACTAATGGGGACTCATGGGACTCAGATAGACTAATGGAGACTCATGAGACTCAGATATAAAGGAGACTCATGGTGGTACATGAGACTCAAAGAGACTAGTGGGAACTCATGAGACTCAGAGAGACTACTGGAGACTAATGAGGACTCAATAGACTAATGGGGACTCATGGGACTGTGATAGAGTACTGGAGACTTATGAGACCAAAGAGGACTCATGAGACTCAAAGAGACTACTGGAGACTCATGAGACTCAAAGAGACTAATGGGAACTCATGAGACTCAGATAGACTAATGGAGACTTATGAGACCAATGAGGACTCATGAGACTCAGAGACCACTGGGGACTCATGTGACTCAGAGAGACTACTAGAGCACTTATGGGGACTCATGAGACTTAAAGAGACTACTGATGACTCATAAGACTCAGAGAGACTACTGAGGACCGATGATACTCGGAGAGACTCCTGGAGACTCATGAGACCAATGGGGACTCACGAGACTCGGAGACTCATGACACTCTAAAAGACTGCTAGGGACTCATGAGACTAAAAGAGACTACTTTGGACTCATTGATTAATTAATTAATTAATTAACTAATTAATATAACAATTAATTAATTGAACCACAGAAATGTCATTATATTTGGTGCCTGCAACATCAAGACAGTGTCTTATAATATTGTTTCCATTGTCACCACATATATGTGAATGGTTAATGTTGATATAATAAGTTGTTGTTTGAAGTACATGCAGCTTTTACTTTATTATATATAATGTTGAGTGGGTGTATCAGAGTACTCATAGCTGATACAAATGAGTCGTTTTGTATTGTATGGTTTTATCATGTGTTGCAAAAACCAATATATGATAAATTCCACTCAACATAACATGAGTCAGTTGATAACACCTTTAGGAGGGCTTTATAGCTAGTATACTCAACCTTGGATTATACTCTATTTACTGTAAATTACACAGAGCTTTAATAGAGGTATTGAAACACATAAATTATCTTTAGTTTCAAACTTGCTAAAGACTATACTTGTATACAATAATACTCTTTAAGATATATTGATGTATGATACTATTATAATCATCAAAATAAAAATCAAACATACATCATCAAACCCATTCAATACCTCCTAAAAAAATTAATTACACAATCCATTAAATTTATGTGTTCAGTCATAATGAGAACAAACACTATGTGTGTAATTTATTTTATAATGATAAGTTAATCATCAAGTTTATAGCAGTCTTTAATTTCAAAAGCACAAAACAATTGCTATAACAACAGGAAGTCTATTGAATAACTGTGTGTAATATTATAAATAACTAAAGTCAGTTCTCCTATTATAATTCAGTTACACTTGTATACATCAGCTCTTGAAGGTTTTAACAGTCGCATTTTTTTCCCTATAATTATACTTGTACTTATTGTATAATAATTTCCCTTAAAATAACAAAAGATATTTATATAGGGATTCTAATTTTATATAGTAACTTAGGCATGAATAAATTATACAATACATGTAATCTAAAGTACTAAGTAACATGTGACATATTTAAAGGAGTGGACAATAAGGTATGTTATAGTAACATGATCATGATGTCACTCATAAGTAATTAATTTGATATTACATTGACACTTAATTAGTCTATGTTGGTTATTGTAAAACAATTTACAAGGAATCATTGAGTATTCATAGGGTGTAATATTATAAAATAAATATTAGAATTGAAGGAGATCAATTTTAGTGAAGAAGATTCAGCAATGAAATTGTTTTTGTAGCGAACATTTCCCACTCTACATTGAATTTTATACATACCCAACTATAACTCACCCTATCAACAGCATCAACCTTCCAGTGATTGTCCAGTAAAGACTGTACTATAACTGTATTCCTACATTTAGCACCCGCATGTAGACATGATTTATTATCCTGTATTAAGTAATGTAGTTAGTAATACAAAAATAAAATGTTTATTTATCAGTACATTGTAAGACACATACACTCATACAATTATATACATTATATTTAGTCATGTAAAAACCAGCTTGAACAACAACACAAGTTAAATTTTGATGTCATCTCTATACACATATAATTATAGATATACTTAATGTCTTATGAAATTTATAATCATGATATTATCATAGTTTAAAAAAGTTCGTAATCATTAATAAATTATCAATACTAACTGTTCATAATCATTATAACTAAACTTATTAGGTCAAGTCACACAATATATTAAGATAGTTATTCTTAACTTTTCATATTTATAATATTTCCAAAATAAAATTTGTTATTGAAGAGCACTGTACATAGTGTTTAATAGTGTACTAATAAATCATTCCAATACATATACATGTATGGTAACTTATTAACATAATTACAATAAATATCTATTTTCTACTAGTACTAGTATTAATGACTAATAGTACTGTTGAATTTATAATACTAATGATTTATTTAATTATTATTGTCAGAAATATGTTATTATATGGAACTTGTAATTTTCCATTACCATAATGAAGTGTTAATATACAACTGTAACAACTAGGATAATGAATACAATGTATATAAAAAGTATGAATATAACAATTACCTCTATTGAATTAGACCATTGTGGATCTATTAATTGATTAGTCAGGAGATGTTGTACATCATCCTCATTTTCAAACCAACAAGCCCAGTATAGACGGTTGCATTATAAAGTCAGTAGGAGTTGCTGTGGTGCTGCATTGCATCACAGTTCCCCTAGAATTTTCCTTTCCCAGTACACTGATGTCAGAGTACTCAATTTAGAAACAGTGTAATTGAAGCTGGCAGGAGGGAGAGCAGAGAGTGTGGGATTACTCATCTCATTAAATGAGGTCTTTAAATTGGTCATTTGATCATTGAATTTGCATTCATGTGTTCAGCAGTGTTTGAATTCATTCGTGACCCACCATATTTTGATGCCATTGGACACTCAAATTCATCCATGATTACACATACAACCTTTCTGTAAGTATGAAGTCAGCAAAAATGTAAGACAGAATTATCCTCATTACCTTCTCTCATATAGCCAGCCCCTCCCACTCTCGCTTGAGAGGAAGGGGTGGCTATGTGAGAGTAATCAAAGTTAGTCGAGTGTGAGTGTGTGTGTGTTTTGGGGGCTTTTGCCTCTCCTTGGAAGACTCAAGATTCGAAGCTTTAATCCCATGATAATCAAACTATTGAAACGCAATACAATTAGATAGTAAAATTTGATAAGCTAGCATGTTTACACAGCAATTCCTTTAGGGCTACTGTTGGTGAGTTATCATTACTTCAAGTTTGATATCTAATGTATATTGTCAAGAATCTCTCAAGATTGAATTCTAGAGGATCTTAAATAGTAAAATCCTAACATCCATCAGCATGACCAATGACACAAACCGGATCAACTATATTATTCGCCACCTCATTAATTATGCACGATAGGTGTGGCAGGTTGTAACTTTGCTCGCTAACATGTTGATGATATCTGTACTGACAAGGGGCCTAAACTGTGTCAGATAATTCATAATTTATATTATTCACAGTTCCACACACAGTATTTTATCTGTTGAATGTTCTGTGTATATCAACTATGTACAAATAAATAGTATGGAAGATAACTAATAATAATTACTATATAACAACAAGAACTGGTAGTGGATTCATTGGGTTTTATGATTCCTATTGTCTTGTACACAGAGAAAGACTACTTTTGATAAACTATTTATAGTAATCCTCTTCCTATTACATGTGAGGATGAAGACATAGTGAATTCTATTAAAGGATGTGGTTTCTATTGACTAGTGTGTAGACTGATTAGATGATTTAACTTATAACATTTATGATTATCAGAACAATACTAAACTGTCAGATAGAAATGATGTGTATAAATAGTAAATACAACAATACTATCACATGTGATTTATTGACCTTATTCAATATTGATTTCTTCATCAAATGTATTTACAATTATGTCAACACTTTATAAAGATACATATTCAATTTTTTATGCTATACAACTGAAATCATGTAAACTACAAAAGCTTGTACATGTACAGTATATATTTGAATGATATGTCTCTATAGTGAGGTAATTAGTTTTGTTCTTAATAACAAGAACACTTGAGATCACATTATATTCACTCACCAAATAAAGTTTATCATTCCGTGTCAGTTCATCATGTCTTGTTGCCATGTTACAAGATCTTAATTCCTGATCAGTACTAGATTACAAGATATTTTGTAGATGTTTACTACATAAAAAACTCTGAAACCATGACAACACATCATATATCAATATTCATTTTGGGCGTGTCATTGTAAACTCGTATTCATAGGTTATATGATCTTATTATGATGTTATGATATTGTATTCAGTCAGTAGTACATGTAAGTATATAATCACACTATTGTGTAAAGTACATGTAGCATAACATGTATATATACATATGCATGACACTACATATACATGAATAGCTATGAAGACACAAAAACTACTAGTAATTTGTGTGTGTGTATTTTCGTATGGATGTGCATATCTGTGTGTGTTATTTTATTTGTCTGTTGTTGCATAATGTGTGTGTACATGTATGTGTGTGTGTGTGTGTGTGTGTCTTTGTGTTTGTGCATATGTGTGAACATAAGTCTCTCTGTGTCTGTTTTTCTAATGCACATGCATGTGTGTGCATCATACACACATACATGTACATGAATAATGCATACATAAAATTACTTTACATTACATATCTACTTACATAAAACATACATATACGTATACATACAAATATACTTAAGTACATACATACATACGTACATACATTCATGCATACATTCATACATACAGTACCTGACTTTATTAAGTTTGCATACTGTGATGGGAACTACACTTTAATGAGGTGATAGTCAACTCTACTTACTTCTAAATAATAAAAATGTATTATTTTGTACTGTAACCATAGTAATGTGTGAATTCCCTTACATTTGCATGTGATAGCATAGTACTAAGGTGTAATACTGTGTAGTGTGTAGTACATTCAAAGTAGCTAGCCCTTACCACTCTAAATGAGAAAGGAGGGTCTGGTACACAACTATTGTATATCTTGTTCTGAGAGCCACTGGAAGTATGGTGGTGTTCAAGTACATGTTAACTACCAAAAGTAATTAGTCATAGGTGAAGAAACCTTTTCAACTCTATAACTATTAAATGTAACAAGACTCTTGATTCTAAATTACATTGCTGGAAGAAAGAACTGTTGAGAAAGCCAAATATGAAAAATTATCCTCTGTTAGTTGCAGGCAGACAACAAGGAGAGAGTCTGAATATTTAAACACCCAATGAACAACAATGTGCTTCTGGTGGCTCTCAGAATGAGGCATAGATCCTTCTTTTTCATTCAAAGTACAGTGAACTCTGCAGTCAATAGAAGTACAGTGATAGTATGTAAATTTAATAATGTCATGTACTGTATGTTCATACATATATACACATGCATACATAGATACTGTTACATACATAAATTATATACTTACATCTCTCCATCGTTGGTTCAATCTGTGGCAGGGCCTCTTTTACTTCAACTCTCCAAACAACAACTGCTTTGGTAGTGTCTTCAATTCCATACAACCCACACATGTACATGTACATGTATTATATTACACAAACACGCACACACAAACACAGCTGTATACAGGTGATCTTGTATAACTTCACCTGTTTCAGTCTCATTAGACCTCATCAGTACAGCATAGTGTCAAACTAATAAAATATGACAGTGTGTGATTTAATTATAAAGTTTGATGTGTGGGTGTATCAATAGTACCAACAGTGCTATATGAAAACACTGAGTTTGATTCACCCATACATCATTATACATGTAAACAAGACATATTGAGATACATGTACATGTACCCCTATAATTGCTTTATGATGACTATGTATCAATCATTGCTGATGGGACTAGTGTCTCTACCTTTCTATGTACTCGAAATCTGGGGCCTGAAGAAGTAAGTCTGACTGCAGTCCTAAGTACACATACACTAAGTTACTCAAGTGCTCTCTCTGAATCTCTCAAGGTTCTAAATGGTGACTTCATCATGTCTGAAACACAACAACTTATTATACTTATTTGTTAAAAATTCCTGACTCATCTTAATACTGTTTCTCTGCAGTAAACAACAGTTATTGGCAGTTTACAATATAACATTCTTCCTGCTGGTCTGTACTCATTCTGTAGCTCAAGCATGCGTTGTTTACGTGCCACGCCCATTTTTGGTGAACGTTCGAGCTAGTTCAGCTTCCCCCAGATGACGCAACTTTCTTTTAAAAGCATATACTTGTGCAAGTTATAGTTTGAACTAATGGAAAGGAAGTTACGGGCCATAATAAGTTAAAACACCTCCTACAGAGGACTGGTGGTGTGATCAATACAAGCATAAAGCACTCAATTCCCTTGTACTATATGTTTATCTTGATATACATATACATGTTTAGACAGACAGACAGACACAATCTCACAATCGTAATTATAATAATTATACATGTACATACATGTAACCCTTGTCACTATGGTAAGATGCTATAACTACATGTATTACATAGTGAGTGATTATGAATAGATGAATACATTCATACATATATACATATATGTACATATATGTTATACATACTGCTGAATCTTTGGTTTTTGAAAGATATTGAGTTTACCAGGCTGTCTTGTCATTAACTGTGAAATACATGTGTATGTATTAAGTATAGTTGTAAGTAATAAATACAGCCATAGAGTGTGTTTATATTCCATTCTGTGATGTAAAAGCTATGACTATTATATCAGTAGCTTGTCCCAAATAAAAATAGTCAAACCTCAATGAATGCATTCACAGTGCAGAACGCTTGCCGCCACAAATGTGATTGGGAAACAAGAATGACTCAATAGCAACAAGAAAATAACTGCAAACTATAGCTACTTGACTGTAATAATGATTATTAAACTGAGATAATAATTATTATACTTATATACATGTGTGTGTGTGTGTTACAACTTACACTCCAGTCCATAATTCCTAGTATAAGAAGTGCAGTTGCCTTTATAAAACAGTTTTGCGATTTCAACCAGATTGCAGTAACCTTCCACTCCACCTATACAAATGAGGTTTAATTAATACTTTCTGTAATACATGAACAATCTATACAATTTAATTCGAGTTGACAACAGCACATACATGTGTAGGTATACGAAATGGGAACATTACTGCATTATCAAAGTCAGTAGGAGTTGCTGTGGTGCTGCATTGCATCACAGTTCCCCTAGAATTTTCCTTTCCCAGTAGACTGATGTCAGAGTACTCAATTTAGAAACAGTGTCATTGAAGCTGGAAGGAGGGAGAGAAGAGAATGTGGAATGATTTCTCATCTCGAGGTCTTTAAATTGGTCATTTGATCATTACATTTGCATTCATGTGTTCAGCAGTGTTTGAATTCATTCGTGACCCACCATATTTTGATGCCATTGGACACTCAAATTCATCCATGATTACACATACAACTTTTTTTGTAAATATGAAGTCAGCAAAAATGTAAGACAGAATTATCCTCCTTACCTTCTCTCATATAGCCAGCCCTTCCCACTCTCGCTTGAGAGGAAGGGCTGGCTATGTGAGAGTAATCAAAGTTAGTTGAGTGTGTGTGTGTGTGTGTGTTTTGGGGGCTTTTGCCTCTCCTTGGAAGACTCAAGATTCGAAGCTTTAATCTCATGATAATCAAACTATTGATACGCAATACAAATAGATAGTAAAATTTGATAAGCTAGCAAGTTTACACAGCAATTCCTTTAGGGCTACTGTTGGTGAGTTATCATTACTTCAAGTTTGATATCTAATGTATATTTTCAAGAATCTCTCAGATTGAATTCTAGAGGATCTTAAATAGTAAAATCCTAACATCCATCAGCATGACCAATGACACAAACCGGATCAACTATAATATTCGCCACCTCATTAATTATGCAAGATAGGTGTGGCAGGTTGTAACTTTGCTCGCTAACATGCTGATGATATTCCTACCGACAAGGGGCCCAGCGTAAATGTTAAACACTGGGATTAAATAACACCACACCTATCGTGCATAATTAATGAGGTGGCGAATATTATAGTTGATCCCACAAACCTCTCCCCACCCCCCTCCTCTCCTAATTTTCTAAATGAAGCCCTACAAACATAATCATAAATGCTCTTGTTTTGTTTCGTCTGTCTGTCTGTCTGCTCGCAAATTTCTACAAACATTGGCAGACTTCAAATTATACAAGGAACAAAAATAACAAAAGGCTAAAATGTTTTGGTTACAAAGTTATGACAATTTGTATATATATATATATAGATTTCTATATACATGTATATCACTCACTGTTACCGTTTCCAGACTTGAGGGGACTGGGGACATCTACACACATCTAAACATAAATGCTAATGTATCATGACTATCGCGTACTGCGTAGTCCCTCGACTAGCTCCAAACAACTTTCTAGCTCCACCTATGTTAATTACGTCATGTGTTGTGCACGTGATTCGCACACGTGTAAGAGGGCCTCTCTTGACAGAAGACTTTTCTTACCTTTTTGAGATAAAACAGAGACTAAAATGTAAGACTATGTTATAGAGATAAGATACATGTATTTTTAATGTACTTTTTGTATTTAAAATAGATATTAAATTGAGTTCAGTTGATAGCATCCTTCACAGTTTTGCTCAGCTCAGTTCTACATACAAGTCTTATAAGCATACATATGCACATACATAGATATGTATGTATGTACATTCATACGTATATGCTATGTACACACACATACATACATGTACATACGGTTATGTACATCCATACGCAATGCACATACACAACACGTACATGCATATACACTTACATACATATATAATCACAAATTCACAATTTCATTAAATATCAGGTTTTCTCGCCTCTATTATTCATGGGCATGTATTGAATCACTTGATGATGTTCTGTTGATGTGTCAATTTCCTGACTTAGTTTATCTGTTTTGAAGTTCAGTAATTATACATTTCATATACATTATGTTGTTGATTAACTAGCAAAACCAGTGATTTATCTTGTTTACTCATGTACTCTCCTCATAAATTATATCTGCAGTAAGGAGATACATGTACTTGTATCATACAAGTACATGTATCTCCTTACTGCAGATATAATTTATAGGGAGAGTACATGAGTAAACATGTTGTATGTGTTTTGGCAACATTTGTTAACATGTTATTTCATTAATTCATGCCAAAGTGTTATGTTAAGTTTGGAATTTATATGCTTGAAAATTCAGGGGTATGGAAATAGCCAATCATGCAGGACATTGTTTTTCAAATCTAGTGAAAGTCTGGTAAATTGAAACTGAGCTATATACAAAGTACATGTATATAGGGTGTTCACAATAGATCAAAATATCTGGCACTTGGCTCACTATTTCTACACCCCTGATTGAAATTCACACATGTTGGAAAATGTAAAGGTCACTCTTCAATTAATTAATATTCAATTTGGATTGTCATTATGTGACTGGCTCATTGAAAATTGGTACTTCCATTATTCAATTCACAAACCAAAGCCTTCTCTTTAAAAACTTGCTATTCTACTATTTTGTACAGAAAACATTTTGAAGACCTATAAATGTACTACTCTACCTGTATAATAAGTTTTGTTGCCTTCCAATACAAAATGGCAGAACAAGAAGTGATTATAAAAGGAGAACAATGCCTATAAATTAAATAATGGAAGTGCCAATTTGTATAGATTGGTCATATATTACAGGAAGTATTAATTAAACCTCGTTCGTGTAGGTGGAGCGGAGGGTTACTGTAATCTGGTGTTCTGTGTGTGTATGTGTGTGTGTGAGAATAAAATTTCTGGACAACTAACAACATTAGTGTTTTGATCGAGCTACTAACAGACGTGAAATTATATAAGGATCAAACAAAACTTATGACAATTTTTACAACTCAGGATTGCCATTTCCAGAAGACTTCTGGTAGAAAATGACTACATGGAAACACAACTCATCTTGTTTGAAGGTTATCACTGTCGAATCACAGCTTGTAATCAAATACAGTTGAAGTAGTGGCTGCTACAACATCGAGCTGGCTTCAAGCTTTCTCCCATGACTGTCAATTTCTAGCTCAATTCATGCACGTGATTGAAACCACAAAACTGTTTTATAAATGCACTGTGCTTCGTATACTAGGAATTATGTACTCTTGCTAGGACTGGAGTGTTCATTGTAGCACACACATGTTATATATATATACATGTGTATATAATTATAAGCGTACATGTGTAATAATTATAATCTCAGTGTAATAATCATTGTTAAAGTCAAGTATAGTCTGTCAGTAGTCATTCTTGTTTCCCAATCACACTTGTGGTGAGGGTTCTGCATTGTGAGTGCATCAATTTGTATTGCATTTCAATTCTATCACAATCCTATTATAAATGTTTCATATTCATTTTTATTCTATTTCTATAATAGGTACAGTGTTATTCATGTGAAGATGCTAAAACATGTAGACATTTAGACTTGTGTGTTAGTACAGTGAAGAAGACTTTCCATTGTCAGTCACCTATTGCTTTATTACATGATGTTAATGTAAGCTTACTTTTGTAATGTTTATAAGGCTGGAGCAAGCAACTGGTAGCTATTTAACCTCTTATATGTAAATAATTATTAATAACAGGACAGCTTGTATGGCCCCTTAGCACCCTTGTACTTTGTAATTGATTTTAAAGAGATATTGTTTATGCTATATAGCATACTTACTGTTTAAGTGCAATTAGTTTGTATGAAGCTGCAATATCTATCAAAGTAAGTTTCATAATTACTTCAGAATTTTAATGACTATCTATCTATCTATCTTTGTATCTATCTATCTTTGTATCTATCTATCTGTCTATCTATATAATTATCTATCTATCTATCTATCATCTATCTATCTACATGTATCTGTCTAGCTATCCATGTGTATAATATTATATCAATTTATCTAATCTATGTAGTTATGTCTCGCACTACATGTATATGTCACTTTCTTTCACACAAGCGTGTTTATTTTGCTCACACAGGAGGCTTTATGTATATTCAATTATAACATTGGATTCTTTACTTTCATAATGGGTGGGTGAGGATGTTGTTGTGAAATAGTGTGAAAAGTAATATTAATTGTCATAATATAATATATATCAGTTAATTAACCCTCACCACAACTAGATGTTAGGTTACTGTAGTCTGGTTGTAGCCAAAGTTTAAAATAATTAAAAGCTAGAGCTCTGATCTTTGTATTTTTCTTTATAGCGGTGTAAGTACTTATGTCGGTTTGTATGGAAGTGGTTTGTTTAATATTGGGTCCTATGTTAGCCTCCCAACCTTGTTTGCATGCTTTTTGGGTTTTGGCGTCCCTACATCTTCTTTCATTTTTATTGAAAATGTTTTTTAATACTATAATTCAAACTGGTCATTGTTATCACACTAGAGCATGGACCATAATTTGGGTCATATCCATATACCTTTAAGTAAATTGCATTACTGCCTAGCTCTTTCGTATTTCTATTTCTCCAGTGTTTGCTTATGTTGGTGGTACTTACTTTTTTCTCCATGGAGTCCTCAATTTTGTAGCACGTACACTCAAAGCACTTGCCACTATGTTACTGAAATTCATGGGTCGTAAAACTCAACCTCATATTAAAAGATTGTATGAATATTCGGTGAACAGAAAACAGCAGAAGCAAAAGAAGTAGAAGAGGATAAATTGGAAGAGGAGGAGGAGGAAGAACGTAGGGATTTGCTTGATAATATGTCTAATGATAACATTGTTGAAGATACACCCATACATGTGACGTGAATAGATTTAGAGATACTCTGACATATGTTTATAGGAGACTCTATTTTATGTTTTCTATATAATGTATGACTTATCATGATTCAATATTTTTTAATCATTAAAGTTTTATTATTTTGTGATTGAATTTCAGAGAGCATAGAAATCTTATGTATGAATGACCTAAAGTCAATATATGTCAAAACTTTGCAGTGTCTGCTATTCTAGTGATTTATCTAACTACTGTTGATAACTTCATCAGAGAAATTCTGAACAGCAGCCAACATGACTAGTGTAATCATAGACTCTGAAATTTATTATTTTTCCAAATATATATCTCATTCTAAATCTGGTTCAATTGAAGGGCTGAGAACCATATAGCGATCTAAAATACCCAAGCAAAATGTTTGCTCTCATGTACAATGTTTCAGGAAACAATGCAATGTGGGTATTCAATTTGAGAAAGCCTGTATTATTTTAACTAACAATTTATAGTTTCAGTTATACAATTATAATTATGAAGTATCTACATACTGCCCTCATAGGAGAGTCTTGATGAAATGTGGTATGCCATATGAATAATAACTGCTTTCAATGACTGCAATCATTCTGTACATTGAAAATCACCAACAAATGTATCATTCTATGTAGTGAGTACTGCACTTCTACCCGCTCTACGATTACAAAAAAATTCAAACATTAATAACAATTATATTATTTATAAGATTATGATTTATTTTAGACTTAAGACGTACATTTATAAATAAATTTAGTAAAAGTATATGCATAACAGTTACTGTTATGAATAGCTGTGTGTGATGTATCTAATAACTATAACAGATGCCAGCATAAATGTTATTTTCATTTTCACAATCTGGATCCGTATTAGTATATACAATGTCTGAGCAGTCTCCTTTAGTACATGTTAATGTTCATCATAAATGCTTCAGTAAACTGAAGTATCGTTTAATATGTATCAAGTCTCGTGCTGCAATTCTTGTTTTATTGTTGGATCTGCTTTTTCAAGCTTACAAAAGATATACTGTATATTTTGTTGTAGTGGTGTCAGGTTTATTATCTCTTCATGAAGGGGCAGTATATTTACTGCCAGCAATTCTCTTTGTTATTCCCTTCTTGTTTTATCCAGTTGGAGGTCTGATAGCTGATGTACGAATTGGACGATATCGTATGATTGTTATCAGTGGATATATTTGCCTATTAGTGTGTTTGCTTGCTGTCATTGGATATTTACTACACTGGTACATATATGATGAACTGTACGTTTCTGTTATTGTAACTATGCTGATAATAATAGCTTGCCTCTTTGTCAGTGGTAGTGCTGGTTTTCAATCCAATATTTTACCATTCAATATTGATCAGATGATGGGAGCTTCAGGAGATCAACTAAGCGCTGTTATTCAGTGGCATATGTTTGGTACTTTCGTTTTGCTTTCCATTCCAACACCTCCAGTCAAATCTTTCTCAAGTTTGTACCTTTCATTGACAAGTCTCACAATTTCAGGTATTACCATTACATTAATTGTCATCAGTCATTATCTCTTCAAGCATTGGTTAGACACCACTCCTCAGATCACTAACCCTTTCAAATTGATTTTCAGAGTAATCAACTATAGCAGGAAAAACAAGTATCCCAGAAATCGTAGCGCCCTCACCTACTGGGAAGAGGACTATCCTTCAAGACTGGATCTTGGTAAAGAGAAATATGGTGGTCCTTTCTCTGACGAGGAGGTGGAGGATGTTAAAACTATGTTGAGATCCTTACCATTATTCACTTGTCTGGTGGGTTTTTCAATTTCATGGGGGGCATATAATGTTCCCATTGGATTGTTAAATTCAGGAAACAGTCACTTATCAAAGTTTTTGGAACTGTACATTACTGAAGATCGTATTCCTTACCTAGTTTGTTCTCTCCTAATTGTTTTCTATCAGTTTGTCATTTATCCATGTTTCTATAAATACATCCCTAGTATGCTGAAGAGAATCGGTTTGGGACTGGCATTTGCTTTATTCAGCATTCTGTTTATCACGATTGTAGCCATATGGTTTGGTAACTTCTCAGATCCTTCATTTGAATGTCCATCAAACCGTTCTGATATATCTATTGTTGTGTCACTGAATTATAAATGGATACTCATTCCGCATATCTCATTTGGCTGTGCCTTATTTTTGGTAGTTGTTACGACTCTTGAATTCACAATAGCTCAATCACCTAGGCAAATGAGAGGGCTAATGGTGGGCTTATGCTATGCTACCTATGGTACTGGAACATTAGTGAGCACTGGCTTATCATTTGTTTTAGTGCACTTCAAGTCATATTCTCGTGGTTGTATTTTCTATTATAGCATTGGAATTTTCTTATACGTCATTATTAGTTTCATATTTTTTCTGGTTTTTGCAAAACGCTACAAGTTACGTGTACGAGACAATATTGTCCCTGTGCATCAGATAGCAGAAGAACATTATGAGAGATATTTTAATCAATCAGAAGAATACAGAAGAGAATACAGACTTTAATTTCTTGCTCTGATTTATCAAATGTTACTATGTCAAAAACTTTTACCTGAAAATTAGTAATGTATTTGGCCTGTAAATGTTGTCTTTTTGCAATTCATAATGCTAGGGAGTAAAGTATAATGTAGTATATACAGCATATAAACACCTTTCTTTACATGAAGTTATGAATACAAGATATAGAAACAGGAAAAGATCAGCTATCATAAATGAACTACAATAATAATATCACAATTATTGTGAATGAGTTCTGGAGGAAGATCTCTTCCTTAATTTATTTCAAAATCTGCAATCAACCTGATCTCTCAGTACTAGTAATGTTTGCAAATCTTCTGAATATATATTTAGAGAATGTTTATCAATATATATAGAAACACCCGTCCACACACGCATACACACAGACATATCAAAAAATGAAGCACCTTTGGTGCGTGGCCTCGCCGCTGTAGCTTAAGGATAGGTTGCAATTGCAACAATTAAATAAATGAGATTCAAGAGAGAAAGTAACAAGTTTAAATTTGAATTTGTTGTTTATATAAAGTTGAAAATTGGTTGAGAAAGATTTTTGTGGCTAGACTGATTTCTGATAAATATAAAAACACATGGAAGATGACTAAGAATGATTCTCCATCAGCTATACTGCTTTGCACAATAATAACTATATTATTTATAGTCAAATTACATAATATACTCTTCCAACAAATATTCATTACCTCATTCATTACCAAAATATCTATGCCCACAACTGTCAGTTACTAAAGATAATTATCTTATAATGAATTATACATTGTTACAACTACAATGAGCAAAAACATTGAACTTACAGTTCAAATATATGTAATTTGAAAGTCAAACAAAAGTTCAATAATAGCAGAAAGGAAGATATTGCTCTAAACTGACCGCCACGTTTGATCTCACGTGATCACATTGGGTGTGGGTTATTGCAAGTAAATGGCAGAAACTGGGGAGCTTACAGAGATAGAATGTATGAGTCTGTAACTTGCTAAAACAATGTCTGTGGCAAATCTCTTTTCAATACGATTTTGATAAACTTCTTTCTCTACTCTATCAAGTCTTTAAATCGACGCTTAAAGCATCTGGCTAGGATGTGTAGTGAGTTTAGCATTTTCCATTCTAAGTAACTTTTTATACAGTTTACTTCGTTATAAAAACAACAGAGCAATAGAAGACCATGTTTGTGAACAGATCAGAAAGTTTGGCGGCTGTAGGAGGTATGCGTTTGAAGTTATAACTGTTCAAAGTAAAAAAAAAAGTTGGGAAGGAATGAATGAATAACTCGCTAAAACAATGTCTGTGGCAAATCTTTTTTCAATACGATTTTGATAAACTACTCTATGAAGTCTTTAAATCGACGATTAAATTAAAAAAGTGGGGACAGACAGAATGAATGACAACCAAAGTGCTAAAGACTCGCCCACGCGTAGGCGCGGCGAGCCCGATAACTGACCGCCATATAACTATCAAATTTCAAATGGTTGTTAAGAGACAACCAATGGTACAATTTTATTATTAGAACAGCTGTTTCAAACATCAAGCATAGTTAGAATAGTCAATGCCTATTCTACCATAGTCAGATTCTTGTATGGAAAGGGTCTATCTGGCTATACCCAGACCACCAAATGGCTGGTGGAAATGTGTTGGAGAATTGGAGTCACTAGAATCCCATGCTGGATGTTTCACCAATCCATCATAATTTAATACACACTATTAATGCTACACACACACAATTTCAGTGTAAACTTCTATTGCCTTTTTATATTATGTACTGTAGTCTTTTCATTGTTAGTTATAGAATAATAATCCGTTGTTGGTTGTTGATGTACTTTTTGGAGCCCCTCCTTCAGTAGCTAGTGTAAGCTTCTCTATGCCTTTTATATTATGTACTATCGTCTTCAAGTCTTTATTGTTGATGAGTACGTCTTCAGGAGTTAATTATATTAACTAACATGTGGAAAATCATGTGGAAAATCAGATGGAGAAGACAAAGTGTACTAGCAAGTGAGTTATGTGTTGCTATTGAAGTGGAGAACTTGTTTTGCATACACTATATATGTGTGTGACAGTGTGTGTGACAGTGTGTGTTTCTCTTCACCTAGTTTTGAGTTGTGTGATTACTAAATATGCCTTTGATCTGTTTTGACTAAGGGCTCTATAGTCATTTTAGTGTGAATAGTTAGTTCTAATTATAGTCATAGTTGAAAAGGCTTTAGTTAACTAACTAATGACATTGTTTTAGTTATTTGCAGTAGGTATATGATTTAGTAATATTTGTCTCTGTCTATATAGTTGTTTGGAATTTCAGTTTGCACAAATTTGCAGACAAAATTGAAATATTTTGTTGTGTAACTTACCATAGGCATTATTTTTTAACTGTTGAGTAACAGGACTGTAAAGATAAACTGGTTTACTATTTCCACCACATGCACAAATTCCATCAACTGTTGGGAAGACTGTATTTTTCCAACAACAGTGCTGCAACTTTCCTTGAACTATTGTGACATGACGTATTATGCATAAGAACCCACAACCATATGGAAACAAGCTACAATGCCTTACTAAAGTAGTTTAAGTTACTGTATGCAAGAAAATTACGCGAATGAGCAAACAGTAAATTTTGGAGTGTTCGCGAATTTAAATATTCATGATCTCTAATTACTGTACCTTGTCCATGTTTATACCTTTTTTGTTTTTGTGAGCAGCATTATTTTTGCCAAATGTGTGAAGGTTTTCCTTCGCATAATTTTCCCAGCCTACGGTATAAGTTAACTCAACAATTTGTTTTATATTTTTCTATAGTAACAATCATTCTTGTATTTATACTGCTCCTACTCTTAATCCTATACAAATAACCTAAATACATTCATACATACATACATACATATATATATATATACATGTATATATGGAGTGCCGTTGGGGTCAAAATCAATGTATTTATAAATACTGCAATGCATACAATATATTGACGTATTTACAAATACTGCAATGTATTTATCAACACTGCAATGCATGTGTTATATTGTATATCGTTACATCACAGTATTTGTGAAACATATTTATACTTTATATTATAGGCAAGATCATAATCAAGACAATCATCACTCTCTGATGTAGTATAATGACGGATCAATAACGATGTAGGGAAAAAATTGATTTTGAGCAATAATTCTTGCTGTGTTTCTTGACACTGAGAGTAGAAATTCTCACTATAGCAATAGTCTGCAGGGCCCATGCCATCAGAAGTCGAGAAGATTGGCCACATTCTATTTATAATTTTATTAAAGTGAGATACGTTCTCTGCCTAGTGATATAGTTAGTTATTTACAATCATATGCAACAAAAACTTCCTGCATAATAATTACTATACCTAATTAGGATTCTGTAATAATTTCTCCACTCTACACAATTAGTACTATAGTATTACTATGGTAGAGTGTGAAATAAGGGTGTATAATTGGATGGAATACAGCTTGGTTTTCATTTCCCAACTTGTAATATTGCATTGTGATTATAATTTGGATTGTTACATCTGAGGAATATAATACCTCATCCATTATTTCTTTTTAACTCGAAATGAATATAATTATATATATATATTATGTGACAGTATTTCAAAATTGATTGGTAAATTTATGTATTATGCAGGTCACATTATACATACTATCACTTTTGAAAGTGAAGTTATAGGAATTTGGAGACACCTTACAATTCTAAGTTCCTCATGTATCATCACTGCTAGCTAGAGTGGAAAGGGCTGGCTATGCTAGACTACTGCTCTGACTGTATCTCCAGTTCATTTTAAAGGAAAGATCACGAGACTTATACAGTTAAGAACACCATTCCTCTTAGAGCAGTTGTGCAGTTACTTCCTCATTTTAATTTTGTTAAACCGAAACCTGATATTAAGAACTTGACAATCACACATACTGCTTTCTTACAGTTGTCATGTTTTAAAATTCTCACAAAAATCTTCTTCACAAAACATTTGCCTTGCCACAAAATACTTCAAATCACATTATGTAAAACATGATAAATATATATCACAATACTGTATAATATTTATAATGATAGTAAAGAGAGGATCTATAAACAGAAAGCAGTTGGTAGATGATGTGAAATAAATTATATGTCCATGTCATCATCCTCATCGAGACTCCCATTCTCTTCTTGCTCCTCCTCCTCTTCTTCCTATTGAAAGAGTTGATAAAATTAAAAGAACATGTATGGATCTATCATATCAAAACCAAAAACGAATGTAAACAAAATGAGATTAACATAAACCTTGCATATGTATATCAATTTTGGGTTTGATTTTACTCCAAGTCAGGACTCATTATCTCTTACAATACTGTTATAATTATGGACAATTATAAAAATGAGAACTACACATGTGCAAATTAGTAACGGGTGTTCACAAATGGTGGAGGAGAGCACTAGCAAGGAACAGCTCTTCAATCATTTGTTAACACTTGGATCTGTAAAGTACTCCACAGAAAGAGAATGTAATTCTGCACTGGAAACACAGTGTCTACAATGGCTTTGTACAGAAGTATGATAAAATTGCAAAGCTAACTTATGATTTGTGTGTATATATGAGGAATGGTATTCCTTCATATCACCATTCTACAAACCAAACGAATTATCATTTTGGTAGTGCACCAACATAATTATGATTATTTAAATTCAATATTAGTTAAATTAATAGGTACTGGTTGTGTTGGGGTCTCTGGTTCAGTCCAGTGTTTCGTTATTCCCCAATACATGTCATTCTAGATTGTTCTGGTATAATATCCATACAGAATAAGAAAGGGGTCAGATGTAGTAATGAAATGGCCAAAAGAGGTGCTTTTATGAACACAAATAGTGCTTATAACTGAATAAAATCCTGACACCGTTATGGCGAATTTTGTTACTCAGTACCATCACAACCTTGTCTGCACAATTATGTTTTTGGTTTTCATATATGTATAGCCCAAAATGTTTGCTACATTCATAGTTAATAATGAAGGCAAGATCAAGAAGCATGGTGAGTATACGATCCTATCATCCGAGCTCAAATTGGCCAAGAAGCTTGCGAGACTGGAGTTGCTGCAGCTGTTAGGAAGTTGAATAAGCAGCTAGACATGGCTAAACATTTACTATGAAGTCTATCAAGAAATAACTTTCACGGTTTGGTCCTAACTTCAGACAAGAAAGCTTAATTGTCTGAAGTTTGAACTGAACCGCAAAATTTATTGATTATAACGAAATTTAATAAAAACGCGAAATTTTTAAATTGTGAGCTACATGTATACAGTAATACATCCCTACATGTTTATACTTTCAATAAAATGTTTTTATCATTGCCCCCAGACACATCCCGGTGATTGCTTTCGGCAAAGTAGAATATACACAATGTACATTATACATAATATTTGTGTCGCAAACATGTGTGTATGTGTTGCAATGCATGTTGCATCAATCAATGGGTCTCACTTAATTAATGGGTTTGGCAAGCAACCAAAAGCACGTTCAAACTATAATAGACCAGCAGGTAAGATGAAATCAACTTGTGGAATTGTGCAAACTGAAATTAAATAACTAACAGCTAAGGTACAAGTACATGTACATGTAGCTAAGATACATTGCGAAACTTATACGATAACTGTTAAAAAGAATGGAAAACAAGTAACTATAATAATAATTATGTTGATGGTTGCAGATGTAAGAAAGTCATCGGCAATTTTTATTGGTCATCACTGGGATAATCACAGGGATACTATTTTCTCCATAAATACTTTTTCTATTCTTTTTTTTTATCATACACATGTATGTGGTTAAATGATTATTACATGGCCACTTGTAAAGGAGGAAAACAAATTGCTATCTAGGGAGATCAATCACATGATTATAACAATCAAATGATTAACTAGTAAGGTACAGTATATGTCAATAAAAAGTCATCATACAGTAACAGCAAATACCTTAGCTCTATCGTCAATATAGTATAGTAATTACTGTCTCACTACAGTTGACATGTACAGTAATTACAGCTAAAACTACTGTTGAATTGCTGTAGTTTGAATGTACTGTACTGTATGGCGACTTCTTATTGACATATACAGTACTTCTTGGTAACTAAATTCGTCATATTATCTAAATTTTAGAACTGATAAAGACTTACTTACTTACATGTGTACTTACTTACCTCATCATCTGATGATTGAAACAATTCTGCTTCTTCTTCATCATTAAATAAATTGTCTGAAAGAAAAGGTATTCAAATTGTAAGCATCAACACATTACATTGTGTAGACTGAAGCTATCTGTAATATACAGTATATGTCAATAAAAAGTCACCATACAGTACAGTAATTACTCAGTAGTTTCATTATCACACTGCAGTAGTTCAACAGTAGTTTTAACAGTAATTGGCGTACTTGTCAATTGAACACCACAGTAGTGAGACTGTACTATAATGACAGTAGAATTAAGGTAATTACTGTTACTGTATGTTGACATTTTATTGACATATACTGTAAATTTACCAGTGACTAATTCCTACAGATATACATGTACATGTACATGTACATTATGATTTCAACTCTTCAGTTTAAGTCCCTATCTTACTTCGCCTTCACTAAAAACCCCCCTCCATAATTAAACAAATGACCGAAATGTAATCTTAAATCTAAAAGTGTTTTATTGTACCAATGTAGTCATACATGTACATAAATGCATTTACGTTAACAAATGAAGCGTGTTTCTAGTATGAATCCATGCATCTAACATTTTCCAAGACTAGTAAATATTAATAGACCCAGTTAGTATTCTTTATTGTACATTACATTATAATTCTATCAGCTCACATGTACATGTACATAACTAATGTAAAACATGCATGTACATGTCAGTACCTAAGGATGGGCGGCATATCGGTATTTAGTAAAAATCCAGTATTCATTCCTATACCGCAGTACGATATTACAAAAATTTGCACACAAAAATAAGAAAATATATGGTTAATCAAATAATTTATGTGCCATGCTCATACATGTACATGTACCTTTGAGCACATGGCCAACTGAAATCTGCTTTAGCAGTGTTTGTTAGGCTTTCTAGCCAATTCTAGGTAGCGATTGAGTTAGAAAATAGTGGTAGACATCTATTTCTTCAATAGAAGATGCTACATTTGTGTGCTGATTGGGATAACTATTGGTGTGGTTGTGTCAGGCAATTGATACGAAAGGCTTTTTGTTTGCCTTATATACAGTATGCCAAAAACGTAAGTTTACAGATACATTGTAGATGTAGTATTGTAATAGTCTGAACGAGTTGCTGGTGGTGACCAATTGGAACATGTGGTTAGTCAGTATTTAGTAATATTGTGATAACACAACTGGTATAAAAATTGCCAATACTGCCCACCCCTATCTGTAACCATTATACATGTACATGTGTAATAACTGAAATGTACATGTACAGTATGTCAATAAAATGTCACCACCATACAGTATAGTAATTACTTAGTAGTTTCATTTCCACACTACAGAAGTTCAAAAGTAGTTTTAACAGTAATTGCCATACATGTCAATTCGATACACAGTAGTAAGACAGTAATTGTTGTTGCTATATCATCAGTCTGTATAGTGACTTTTTATTGACATGTACTACATGTATGTGTATACATGTATGTGTATACATGTATGCAATCACATTAGAAATGCCATACCTCCACCAGCAGCTACTGATAAGAGAGGAGTGGTCAAAAATTGAAGTTGATTTGACATCCCATTGTCACCATTATCTTCACTAGTCTATTAGAAAATATTCAGTAATGGTTGGCATGACAACTGAACAGGTGTGACTCACTTGTGCTAACAATAGATCAAGTTTTCCTTGTAATCTGTTTAATTTATGGAACATGACAGTTCGAGAATCCATAGATTGATAAAGTGTACTTAATGTATTCAATAGGTGAGGTACCTGTGTGTTATATATTATACTGACAGTATAAGACTTAACAGTATATTTAGTGTGTTAAGTACTACTGAAGTAAAAACTTGTTACAGAATATTGTGAAAACTTCAGCACTCACAAAATTTGCGATTATTTGCAAGCGAATAACTTAAAAATTAAATTGTATGGCCAGGGTGGTTCATATTCATAATCAAACTCTTTCAGCCCACAACTCTTGAAATTTAGATCATCAAAGATTCTAACTTGATATACTTTGGTGGTAAGAAGAGTTAAGAATCCCAGTGATATAAAAATTATGCTTTGATGGGTGCAGGAAGACAGCTGGAAGCTTCACTACCATGCTCATTTTAATGTTTGCGTATGTGAATTTGTACAATCTAAACATGTAGTTAATAATGTGGCCATGTTCCAGAAAGGTTGAGGCTATGTTACTGGGAGCTGCTATCTCATTTCTTAGTCCAGCAATGCTAAACCTGAGTAGAAACAGTGACAGGATCGTGACTAGTACTTATTATGAAGTAATAATACAGTCTTAGAGGTTTTCTATAGTCAATCATGGTAAGAGTAACATTGATAAAAACATGTGAATCTTTGAACCTTTGAACCTTTGTTTGCTCTTGCTGACGAAGCTTCAAATGTTATTTCAAAAATTCATCCAAGCCCTAGCTGCCATCAATGTCAATAATCGTCTCCACCATTTGTACAGTACATATCAGATGCAACTTAAGAGGTAAACTCGTGTTGAACGCGTACGCAATTTTAGCGAACGCGTATGCAATTTCAGCGAACGCGTATGCATTTTTGGCAAACGCGTTTGAACGCGTGCGTTATATAAACACGCGCGCGCGTGCATATTAAACCCGTGCGATATAAACGCGTATACACGCGTGAACGCGTACGCGTACGCGTGCGGGTTTAACTACGAACGCGTGTAGATTTACAACGAACGCGTACCAATTTTCGACGCTCGCGTTTACATTGCGTGTAGAACGCGTGTGTCTCTTAAGTTGCATCTGATATGTACTGTATATGCACAGACCTTATAACTAAACGTATGTAGTTACAAAATGTTTAGGAAAGTAGTGAAACATTTCTGTACCATTCACTCACTCTTGTATTAATTAAAGGTATGGCTTCTGCTTTGCTCTTAAAACATGTTGTATTACACACTTACAACACTTGGTGGGAAACACAATACCTACATGTACACTGCATATTTATACCATCATAATGACTATGAGCTAATAGTATCTGCACATGTACATGTACATCATAATGTACATCATAATGTACATGTATATTATTGGTTAAGTGTAAAATACAAGATTAGAGATTTAGAGTACCTGCACATGTACATACATTTAATAGTGTGCCTTAGCCATCATAACAGAAACACCCTCTCACTTTTTGCTCCTTCAGGAGAGGGGTAAACGCCCACAATCAGGAGCAGGGCTCTGCTAGGCTCTAGGTGTGTAGCTCACTGTTAAAAGATAGGCAGTATGAGAAAGGAGTATCGCTCTTATCCAAATACTGAGCTCTGGTCCTCTTGAGGGACGAGTTTGAAGAAGATCAACTAACTGTATAATAATACAAAACAAGTTATACAATGCCAATAACCAACAGTATAATAAACATTTCCAAACCGCATAACAATGAAAACTCACAGTTTTCAAAAACGGTACTACAGTAGTAAGCGGTAGATTCCTAACTGTAGAGTTGACAACTCTATCTTTACATTCAGTCAAAACTTGTTCTAACATAGATTTATCTCCACTGTGTACAGATTGTACAACAAGAATACTTAGACTCTCTGCAGTGGGACGTAGGGAGACTCTGAAACAGAATAATAATAACAATTAGTGTCTGCAGGAATGAGATTTCTAGATTATGAAGTTCAGTGAGGGAGGAGGGGATTTATCATGTTTACAGTATCAGTAGGCCTCAGTAAAAAGTTACTGTAGCACTGTCATAATACGAGACTAGTACATAAACTGTACATGTATATGCAATGAAAGAAACTACAGTATGTGACAAAAAAAGTTCGATTTTTGTCTTTGTAGAATGATTGTACAACGAAACTACATGTAACTGTATTGTTCTCTACCCATTGCGTATAAACTGCGTTTAAACGATAATTACCATTTATGAATAATAAATTTTATTGTGCATGCGCATACCAAATACTGTGATTCAGCATTTTGGTGGTAAGTGAATCAATGATTCTTGACACGCCCACATAAAGTTGCTTTTGCTAGCTTCCATACGTTTGCAGCTAGCAATTCACGACTTTGACACATAGGCTGCATAAATGCAAAGAAAGACACTTGATGAATCCAAGGGTAGTTGAGCTAAGTTTCATTAGGAGCGAGACGAGCCTTCAAACTTGTAAGTGCAATGCCCTCTTGACCATCTTTCTCAATCATGATTGACTTATACTAAGTTTAGACTTAGTCTCAAACGCAGTACCTATTTGTAAGTAATGTCCTATATAGGAGATCTCTGGAAGAAGTATCTTGTACTATGACAGAGTTGCAATACATTAATTATGGATGTAATTAATTTCATGTTTATATGCTAAATAATGTGCAGACGTAATAATTAATATTCATATTTATACAGCATTTTACAGTTAATGTACTGCACTATGGAGTCGTACAATAGTCTTTCTACAAAAACAAAACGTGAACTTCTTTTGTCACATACTGCATGCAGTTATGCATGCATTAATGATAATTATACCCACAAATTATTTTGCATTGTGAGTGGGGAATTCACAAGTAACTTTAGTCAGCAAAAAGGTAGCACAAGCAAACCTATGGCTTGTACATACCATTGTGGGATACAAGCCTGTAACAAGTAGTGTGCAATTCAATATAGACACCATGTACATTTTGTAATTTATATGGGAAAATTTGAAGATGGATACTGCTTTTCATTGCCATTCAAAAGTGTTTTTCCAGGCCCGGAAAGTTTCCCCTTTGAAAATTTGATCTGATTCCTTCAACACTATGGCTACTACATGTACATTATGACTTATAGTGGCCCTCAATAAAAAGTCATACCATAGATATATGTATGAACTGTATGCACTATGCTATAGTGAGCATTTACAGGTACATGTACATGTATATGTGTTAGATCAAAATTACTATTTTCTTCCTATCCACAGTCCTTTTTAGTAATGTTACTCACTCTTTCTCCTCAGATTTGATGAGTTTTTCATTTATAGACAAAGACTGTAGTCTGTCTGTCATTGGAATATCCTCCATTTCCTGTACACCTTTTCCTGTCCTCCATAATGACAGTGGAGGATTACCACTCATTATTGCTACAGGTTCTTTCTTAATATTGTCAGTGAGAGAGTTCTTTCCTTCCTTAGAGAGGATAAGACCATTAGGAACTATTCTTTCTAAACATACTCTCTTGTTATCTTGGTGAAAAGACTATGAGCAAAAGAGAATTATCATGTGATTAATGATTTCCATATTTATTTATATACACTGTATTACATAATAAATTATGTATATACTTTTGGCTTTCGGGTGTATTGATACACTTGAGTGGGAGTTTAGCAGAGCTTGCTTTCCTAAACTTGCTAAATTATATGTACATGTACATGTACATGTACATTGCATAACAGGATAGCCATGATTTTCAAGTTACCATCTCAAACCAAACAGCCATTTTCTTTACATTTTATAATATATAACTGTATCACATTTTTTTACAGCAATATTTGTCAGATATATACATGAACAAACATGCATGTGTATGATGGACAATTCAGTATCTCATTCAAAATGGAGGAAGCACAGTGTGCTAATCAAGGTATAAGAAAACCATTTAAATTTACATACATGTACGTACATGTATGTTCCAAGTAGCTAGCAGTGTGAAAAACAATTCAATCATTTGTCATTGTACTACATGTATTACTACCAAACAAGGCTGGGCTAAATCAATATTTATAGCCAGTAGGGCCATCCCTATAATTGCTTTCCACAGGGTTTAATGTATATATATATATATATATATATACATGTATATATTTATATGTTTGTGTCACTTGTGCGACTATGTGTTGTATGTAGTTAAGGAAATTGTGTCATTCCAGGGGGCTCTGTCAATTAATGGGCGTGGCTCTTAAAAGAACACACATTTGAGCTACATGTACATACCAGCAGGAAGATCCAGATAGGATGTAAAACTGCTAATAACTGTTGTATATAGCAGAGAAACAGTATAAAAAGTATGCAAGAATCTTTAGCAAGTACATGTAAGTATAATAAATTGTTGAGTTTCGGACATGAGGAAGTCATCATTTCGAACCTTGAAGGAGTACTTTGTCAGTTCATCAAAGATCTGTGTACTTGGACTACACTTACTTCTTCAGGCTCCAGCTTTTGAGTACACAGAAAGGTAGAGACACTAGTGCCATCAGCCATGATTGATACATAGTCATCACAAAGCAATTATAGGGATACTTTTTTCTCAATATATCTTATTATACACGAACATGTATATTCTCCCAACTTCCCAAGAAGGCATGTATTCAATTGGTTACAATAAGGGAAATCTAGATATTGACTCTCTCCTTAGTCTCATATAGCCAGACCAAACCTACTACAAAGGAAGGGTGTGGGGACAAGCAATACTAACATTTATTTAAGTATTTGCAAACACTACTCAAAGAACAATTATACTTACAATAGTTTCAAATACAGGTCTAATATATGATGAGTGAGCTAATAGTACATCCCCTGAAGAAGTCATGTGACCTGATAATATCGGCAATGCCTGAAAACAAATAAAAATAAAATCATTACAGTGTAGTACAAATTTACTATAATATTATGTATTAGAAATTAGGGTTGTGTGTTTGGTAATACTGTGATATTAAATGTAATTCATTATAAACACTAGGCATGATAAACCTTTTCTTACAAAAGGAAAACCTGACAGATAACTGCTTCACATTTGTTTCAAGTACTGGGTATGATGCATATATCTCGCACATAATCATTTCTCACAAATAACTATTCCTTCGAAGTTTTAAATTGGATAAACGATTATAACATTCAACACACTGTGTTTTTAAGTGCCAAAGGTAAACATAAATATCTATGCCAGAGTTTTTAATAATTTTTAAAGCCTGGGCCAAAGTGACTCAACAATGGTTAGTGTGTGCACCATTGGGAATACATTTCAAGCCAATTAACTAAGAGTTAATGCAATATAATCATACTGTGCCATCTGACCCAAAATGAGAACAGTGCCAAATAAGAAGCTCTTTGGGCCAATGGTGCACCATATGAGCTTGTCAAAACACTGACCTACGCTATGTGTTTGGCCGTCTAATACAGTGTACACTGTAGGCTTGGTTTGGCATGTGGGAACACACTCAATATCAGTACAAATTCCTCATATCCAAATTATACTGAATCTTCCTTTGTCACCTCAGAGCTCTCTTCTGCACTAATATAATTATCCTGAAAATGTTCAAAGGTATCAGGACAAATATACTACAATAAATGCATTGAAAATCTCAGTAGTGATTCCTTCTGCAGCTACTGCACAGCCTTGAGTTAACAAAATACACCATTTCTTGGCACATGTATAATGAAGTTCCATTGTGGACTGAATCCATAAATCAATACTGCAAGACATATTGCATATAATTAATTAATGATAATTATACAAATAGGTTATAATTATGCCGATGTTCGTGAATCAGCCGGATTTCCAATTTGAGACCGTCCTCTTCTGGCATTGAAAACAGAATATCGTAATTATGATAACTGATGTTCATGAATCAGCCAGATTTCCAATTTGACATGGTCTTCTTCTGGCATTTAAAACAGAATATCGTAATTATACACATGTAGTAATATAAATAACTGATGTTCATGAATCAGCCGGATTTCCAATTTGACATTGTCTTCTTCGGGCATTGAAAGTGCATTTAACACTAATATTACCTACATGTACATGTACATGTACATCCAGTGCTAATTAGGCCCTGGTATTTCTCTTATATTTGAGTTCAAGCTTTTCAAACTCCATCAAAGCAGCTGCTTCATATTTGTGATAAACCACTAGCTACCATTTACTACTACTGAAGGCTCATAACAGGCTGGTAGACAGTGGCAGGGTATTCCATTGAAGTACATATGATACTTGAGTCTGTTGTTTAAAGAGATTGATGCCGGAACCTTTGTTATTACTTAACAAACATGAAATTTAATTATAGGAATAACTATTAAATTGTAGAGTTTGATTACTGACCATCAATTTTGTATACATAAAGGCATGACAAAGGTAGGAATATGGAGTGTATGAGATAAATACTTCTCCCCCATTACAGCAGCTTGTAGTGTTTAAATAAAACCATCATTAATAATTTTAAAAGAGTACAGTGTACCATTCTCTGGAGCACTGGTATCATAGTAAGCAACAAAGATCTAGGAGTATGGGACTATTCTAATAAAGATGAAGTTTATGCCACTTGTCTATATCCTTAATTTAAGACAAAAGTAAAACACTGTTACAATTGTTAAACATTTTTGATCACAAAATCATAACAGTATAAACAGTACATGGATGTAATCACAGAGAAGCCAAAGCCCTCCCCCCCCACCCCCCCCCCCCCCCCAAAAAAAAAAAAAGAGAGAAGACAACCCAGGTCATTATCTTCCCAAAATTTGTTTCATTAATTTATCAAAATAATAATAATAAAGTTACTGCACAAGGTAATATTGCAACAGTGTCTACTGACTCTGATTCAAGTATCTACATGTATGCTGGCACCAGTGGAAGGCGTGGAAAAGAATCAAGTCAGGATACAGAATTTTTGATTCCCGTTATAGAAGTAAGCATTTGTTAGGTTATAAACAAGGATGGCTTAATGAATACCCTTGGCTAGAGTCAGTTCAGACTGACAGGAAGGTAAGGAATGTTGTGTGTATTACACTGAATTAAGACGTATAGAGAAGTATATAGATAAGTACAATCAGAATACTATTGGAGTAAATGTACGTTGCCTTGTGTATCTTTACGTAAAGAATGTGTTCATTGTCACTCTAAAAGTATCTAACTGTTTCTGGGGGAGATTACACCACTAACAGAGTGAGTTTTTTTTTCACAATCCCACTCGACTTTCTATTCCTGAGGGAGACCCTGCATGTGTACAGTGTTTTAGCTAAAGCATTTATAAGTGGCAGGGTACCCCTTTAAAACTGCACTCCGCACTCTTATTACGCATGTGCAGTAAAGCCTCATGTAGGAATGAGTAGCTTATGAGTCAGAGTGGTTCTTCTTGTATATGTAGCTGAAAGGGCTATCCAACTCCCAGTAGTAGCCATTATGAGTGTGAAGAGTGTGACGATAGAGAATCTGAATGTGAACTATACAACGAACCATAAATGTCGAGAATCTTCTGATAGTGCCCACCACAGAAAAAGTGGATTTGATTCAACTTGGATACATGAGTACAAGTGGCTCGAGTACTTTGAGAAGGATGGTAGACTGGACAGGCTATGTAAGCTGTGGGAAGGGACCCAAGAAATGGAGAAAGGATGGACTTCTATACCTTGTTTTACATTGAGAAAAGACAAAATCAAGAAACATGCTGTAACATGCACTGAGGGGCAATTATAGATGAAGCAGAACTTTCAAATGGTGGGATTCTTTGTGCATTTACGGATACTGTTACTCTCCAAATAAAACCTGCTGTTAGGTGCTGTAAGTGTATATACTGGTGATATAAGCAAGAAATATCTCATACAACCATTTACCCGCATTTACAAACCTTAGCTGAGCCTGAAAGCTTGAGTTGTGAATATTTTAAAGCTCTAAATGTAGGCTATAATGCCACCTATACATGTACATGTACCTCTCCTCAGATTGTAGAAATACTTGATAATCTTGTAAATGAAATTTATTGCGAATGTTAGCGAGCTTAACCTAATGAGTCAAACGCATTATACTTTTTATATTATCTTTCATAATAAAAATACACATGTAACAATTATAAAAAACACATGTGTGAATCTCAATGAAGGAATGGAAGAGATATGACATTAAGAAAGAGACCTACAACAAGATAACATGAAGGTAGAGCTACATAATTATAATATTATATGCATAGAGAGAGACAGCGGAGAGCTTCTCTAATTTTTTTGGGCTGCATTTGTTAGCAACTGAGTAGAAAACAACTGTATAGCATTCAATTGTGAAGACAATAGCATAAGAGACTTCCAGTACACAACCTTATTGGACATGTGTCACTGTGAAACAACCTTTTAAATCTCAAAAATGCAACCTACCACCATCACCATGGAATTTCATAACTGGTCAGTGCTAACGATCGCTTTCAATGCCCAGCCTTCACCCAGTCCACAGATGTCACAGTCTTAAAATGATTTATAACCCCCTTCAATTGTGGAAGACGGTGGTTTTGTAAAGTTTGTTTTAACTGTTGACCTCCAGATACTAATATAACGGACGGTCAACAGACAAAATCTGAAAGTAATTATCATGTGACCATCCACGTTGTATAGCAGTCTGACAAAATGTCCTGCCAAAAACATCCTTTTACTCGGTCATCGAGGCATCCGCTGTTTCCTAGTGTTAGCTCTAGTTCAAGTGGTGATATACCAGCAACAAAGAAGGCTAAGCGTCAAGTTACTGTACAGTGTTTTTTTTGTGTTGTACAGCAGTGCTACAAGATGTAGTACGGGAAATTACCGTCAAAACTCCATTTAAACAGCTAGTGAAATTATTAGGTGTTAATGTTTACAAAACGCTGATTTTGCGTTTATACAGAATAATCATGTTTTGGAGGTGTGTCACTACGCACAAATTCAGTCTTTACACTTTGCAACGAAGGAAGATGGCACTGACAGCTATAATTAAAAGTACTCAGAAAGGTGAGTCCTTTGTTTTATACACCTGTATATCTTCCAAGGGTAGTTTACTACTAGCTGTTTGTTATTCCTATATAGCAAAGATGCTACTGTTATATTTTCCTGATGAAGAATCTGTAAGCGTAGTCAAGGAAAGTAGTCTCGTTAACAATATAAAAGAACTCAAACAAGGCTCTCTGTGTTGTGTTAAAGAAAGGGGGAAAGTCTACAATGGTGTTGTTGTTGAAGTTGGTAAGTCATCAAGTGTGGCTATGTTCTGTTTTATAATAATCCTGTATAATAATATATATATATATAATTATTGTTACAGATCACATGGACAAACAATCAGTCGATACAGACAACTTAAATGGTGTTGCAACACGGGAAAAAGATGTCAATGACGAAGATAAACTACATGTAACTGATGGAAACATTGAAGAAAGATGTTCAAGTTATGATAATATCCTGCTGAGTGATGATGATATATCAGAATCAGGTACTTGTACCTACAGTTTGAGAACATACCAATGTTTAACTATTTTGTCCATATTTAGATCCTCTGTTATTAGAAGTTACAATCCAAGAATTGGAAACCAGACTTGCTAAACAAGAAGCTTTAACTGAACGAGCACTAAAAAGAATTGAACACTTGGAAAATTTGTTTGCAACATCAAATCATACTTAATTTATCCTATCTCAACAGCTACAAACGTCCATGCACTAACACCTAACAGTAGAGCCTTTGAATCTACATTGCAATCCCCGCCTACATGTAGTTGCATGGTTCCTTTACTTCAATCTAGTAACCTATTCAACACTGTTGAAGTCGATGATAACTGTTATGACAAATATCAAGATCCTCCACCATTACCTGATCCTGTAATCCCCACTGATATTTTTTTGCCATCACCTTATTACATGGAGTCATCAGATACTTATCAGCCACAGCATAACATTACCAGACCACCAAAGTTGCCCATGTCATATCATTCTTCACCTCAGGGTTTACCTCCTACTCACTGTAATCAACCACAAGTTATCACTCCACAATGCTTACCAATTCAAGGAAGAAGATCCAAAAATAAAAATGAATCTCTACCATCTTCTACAATTACAAGCAAACTTACACCTGCCATTGATGTCGTAAGAAAATATCCTAATTTAAGAAAGGAAAATGTCATTGGAAAATTAGCTGTAAAGCTAGCTTTCAGTTCATGCCATACATTCTCGATGGGGTTGAGGTCAGGTGATTCGGCAGGAGTACGCCACCAATGAATGCCATTTTCTTCTAAAAATGTAGTAGCAGTTCTAGAGGTATGTTTAGGGTCATTATCTGCCATCATTTGATGACCATCTGGATACACAGAAGACACAAATGGTAGCAGAGTCTGCTTTAATATAGCGATATACAGTTCCTTATTCATAATTCCGTCGAATATACAAATCCCTGTAGTTCCTCTCATGCTAATCCCTGCCCACACGTGTACTTTAAGAGGATGTTTAGGTCTAGGTTTAGGACGAGGAGCCTCGCCTTGTTTTCTACAGCAAAATCGACGGTGAGACTCTAGCTATACTGTACATTCCTCTGTAAAAATTACATTTTCAAAATCATCATCTATATAAATCTTTGCCCAGTCAAATCTCTTCTTCTTGTTAACATCTCTAATTAGCTGACAATACGCACTCCCTCTGAATGTCCATCCCATAGATGTTCTACACCGTAAAACTAACCTGAGGGAAAGACTATATCCTTTCGATAAAAGTAGAGCATGGAGTTGATACGCTGTTGTTTCATCATCTTGCTTCATCTGCTCTTCAACTAATCTTTGAATCTCTACTGTTAACTTTGAAGGACAGCCAGATCCCGGGTGTCGATTGAGGCAGCCTGTTTCTTGGAATTTTCTAAGGAACTTGTGTATCTCTTCTCTACTGCCAGGTAATCCTTCCTCTGACAGAATCTTAGCAATCTTTGGTGGCTTAAAGCCATTTTGGTAAAGCATTAACAATCCGTTGTTTCGTATAACTACCGTAAACCATCACTGAGTGACAAAGAAAGACCTAACAGTTCACACTAATCTTTGCTGAGTCATCATCACGTGTTTAACATACACCCACAATCACGTGATTGATTTCAATCGATGTGACTGCGACATATAAACAATGTATAAACGACGTAGAAACGTTGTATAAATGACTGCTACAACTGTAGAAATGCTATCGGCCTATAATAACGTATAAACACGACGACTAAAATACGGTACAGTATGTATTGTACTACAACTGTACTACAAACCAAAAATGTGAACTATTTTTTGTCCAGTACTGTATCTACTTTCGAGAAATGGCAGCGAACCTTTGACCAGGAATACCAGTCATCGACGTGGGTGAAGTGTGACAGAGACAAACCTTATCGCTCTTCTGTGGTGTTCCAGCTGCAGGGAGTACAAAAGTAAGAGTTGTTCTATGAAGAACTACTTGCAAGCATAGATAACTGGATCTGAAAATCAGCAAACCACCAGCAACGTGTTGGATCATGTTGCAAGCGATCAGCACAGAGCAGCGATGTTCCACCTTCATACTACTCAAGCAAAAGCAAGCAATGAGCCAGCTACAAGCTATACTCCCATTACACGCTGATGCCAGTGGACTGGTGTCGTGCCTGTTAGGGTCTCTCACATCTCTAGGTATAACAGACATCCTTGACCAAAGCAATCTACTTGCAGCCGAAGGAAACTCTTAGTTGATGGGGGAACAGATGGAACATCAGTGAATGTAGCACAGCAGAATGGTATGAGAGGTATAATACAAAGTGCTCATCCTTGGTTTGTGTGGGCTTGGTATTATGCCCATTACCTAGAATTAGCCTGCAAAAGTGCTCTCCCCAGCAAGCTTTTTACAGACGTTGAAGAAATGTTGCTGCGCCTGTATTAATTACCTTTACGAGAAGACACCGAAGATGACTTGAGAACTGGGAGAAATTGTGGAAGATCTGAAGGAGGTATTTGAGCTTCCCAAAGGTGGCAACATACCTGTTCATTCACAGGGCTGGAGATGAATTAACCACAAGCATAGAGCACTTCTGCGTGTGGTCAATCGTTATGGGGCTTACATCAGCCACCTAACTGCACTCACAGAAGACAGTTCAATCAAAGATGAAGACAGAGTTCAACTCGAGGATACCTCAGGAAGCGGATGATCAAGGATGAAGGAAGTGAGAAAGTGTATCAGGTTGCTTCACTTAGGAACTTCACCACAGTAACACAAGAGAAATCAAAACAGGATACCTTGTGTGACTTGACCAGTCTCGATGAGAACTTGAGAGAACGTTTGAAGTGGTCTGATACTAAACTCATGCAGTGCCTACTGGTATTCCTTGAGACCAAGTCATGGGGAAAGCGTTCCCATACCTCTGCTACTCACAGTGACAACAAAGATAATATTGATGAGGTCTTCGCCATCTTTAGTATATCTATGCGTAACACATGCATACTACATGTATGGTAGGCAATGTAGGATTGCTGTACATGTATGTTCAATTGTTTGCTATTATTCGGCCATTTTATTCGATCAATGAAGGTTAGTATCCAGAAAGAGCTATCGTTGTGCTTCTTAGATAACATATTATATTGGATTCTTGTATAAAATGGCTGAATAGTGTCAGTAATTAAAGGTAAGCATTTGAAAAGGTCCACTTTGAAACTTTGGTCCAACAAACGCACTTTGAATGTTTTACATATTTAAACTTAGCAAATTCTGTATAAATTGGTTATTAATTATTATTATTTAATTGTTTTTACCTCAGAAGAACTTTGTGACCTAAACTGTACAGTTGAAATTGGTAAAACAGGTTCCATGTGGTTGTTAAGAGTATTTGTAAGAGTAGTGAACATATGAATTATTCCATCTTCACATATAGCGACAAGTTTCAACTATACAGAAAAATAAAGATGACAGAGATGTACATATATGTATATGACATGTACATGTTTAGAATACACTTATTAATTGTATTTGATTTACAGTAGTAGAACACAAGCAAAGGTAGGTTACTTGTAAATCAAGAAAAGTATTTCAAAAAAACATTTCAATAAAAATGACAGATGTATGGATGTCAAAACCCAAAAAGTATGCGAACGAGGTTGGGATAGCAGTAACACAGGAGGTTAATATAGGACCCAAAATTAAACAAACCGCTTCCATATAACTCTACATATGTATCTTCTATAAAGCAAAAGACAACAAACCGTACTTACAGTCGAAACCTGTATAACTGGTTTATCTACATGCATTTATACAATTTTTGTATATGATTTAGAGTTTGTTTAATTTTGGGTCCTACATTAACTTCCTGTGTTACTACAGTCCCGGCCTTGTTCACATACATTTTGGGTTTTCACATCCCTTCGTATCTCTTTCATTTTTATCGAAAACGTTTTTTTTTATCATTCTTATTTCCACTGTTTTTCTTAGTGGTGGATAATTTGTGAATATTTTTTATACATGTAGATTACAGAAATACTAGTGTAAGTTATAATTTATATCATATAAATCATACAATCATTATTGCATTAACACTTCAATGTTTACAGCATAATTACAGTATAGGGCAATAAAACGCCAGCGAACCGTAGTAGCAACTGCGCTCCAGCTTTGCTCTCTAACTACGCCCTATCACAGTGTTAATTCGCTGAAAGTGCGGGGCGTACAACTGGGCAATGTACGCTACCAAGTTACTCATTGGAATGACTGAGGTATGTTGATCTTACACGCGCATGCGCATTAGTGGTGAGTAAGTGACCAAGTGTAAAATCTTAATTCTGCTCATGGTTCTGCTCGTGATTTTCTAGTTCTCCTCTTGCCTTCTAACTGATAAGATGTCTTTGAGAAAAGAGTTTAAAGATGTACAGGAAAAATCTGGTGGGTTAATAATTATGTAATTATAATTATTATAATAATTATATTACATATAATTATATATAATTATATATATATATATATATATATATATATATAATTATATAGCGTGTTTCTACTTGGTATACTTTGAGGAAGAACATTGTGTTTCAATTGTTGGCTCTAAGGCAATAATTACATCAAGAATTTATGTCGGTGATCAAAAAGGTCTATAATGGAACCCTTGCATCATATGGTAAGCTCATAGATTATTGATAAATAATTATTGATTGGATGTAAACATATATCAGGAACAAAGAAGGATCTACAGGTATTAGAAAATAAATTTATTACCGGAGAGTATACACCGGAGTTTTTAGTTGATGCCAAGTCGTTATATAATGAAGATTCACAACTGCCGAAAAAACTAAATTTAAGTAGTAAGTTGATTGTTACTAAACAAACACTGTTTTATTCCATTTTGTTTTCCAGAATCAAAAGGGAAAGAAAATATAAATTCAAAATGAAAGTGAAAAATCCTAACCCAAAAAAGAAATCTAATAAAAAGGAAAAGACTCATTTAAAGGGTAAATATGTGTATTTATTATAAACGCTAGTGGAAATAACAACACTTTTACCTTTCTCAGAACAACAATCCACTGTCACTATTCTGAGAGTTTCAAATCCACCTATTCCAGTTTCCAACATTCTTGCAATCAACCTCTTCAACCGCTTAGTATGTAAGTTGGCTAGGGAATCTTATTTTGGACCAGCTGTTATGCAGAGATCTACAGTATATGGCTGTCAGGATAAGCCCCCACTGCCAAAAGACAAATTGGAAAAATTAAAAAAAAACACTATTTTCTCTTCATCCTCAATTTCGATCATCCCCGCAGGAATTTGAACCAATACGGAAAACAGCGACAGATGCAATAAACCATGCCTGTTCTAGTTTAAGAATGAAAGCTGTTGGTTGACAACCTGTTGTTAATAATGTGTATTAAATAGAACAGAGCCAAGTCATATAAAAGAAATTAATTAAAATGTTAATAGTGATTTTAATTACGTTTTTAAAAATTATTTTCAAAAACGTTAAATCAATTATTAGTATCCAGTGGGACCTCCATTTAACTCTATAATCTTTGGCACAACTTTTATAAGATGACAAATGTACTTCCTAACATTTCATGACGGTAACAGTTCCCCAAAATGTTTCATTCTCAGATATTAGTTGTTCCTTTGTCTTTGGTTTATCTTTATACTCCTTCAATTCATGCCATAGATTTTCTATGGGATTGATATCTGGAGATTCAGCCGGAGTCTTCCACCAATTAATTCCTTCTTTTTCCATCCACTTCTGAGCTCTTGTTGAGGCATGCTTCAGATCATTTGAGACAACATTAGTCAAGAAAGGTCTCTAGAACATTAATATAACTAATAGCATTCATCTTTCTCTCAAATATGACAACTGGAGTAGGACCTTGCCAGCTTATCCCTGCCCACACATGAACCTTTGCAGGATGTTTTGGTCTAAATGTATGAAAATAAAATTTGTATAATAAGCAATAGTTAATAATTGTAATTAATTTTGTTTACCTTGGCTTGGGTTTCGCTTGCATTCCCCTTTTCCTACAGCAAAATCTTCGATGACTCTCCAACTAAACGCTACACTCATCAGTCCACACAACATCAGTAAACTCACCATTCAAAGCAGCATCTTTATTCTCAATCGCCCACTCCAACCTCTTCGCCTTGTTCTGTTCTCTGATGAGTTGGCAGTAGGCGCTGCCATGAAAGGTCCATCCTAGCTTACTTCTCGATCGCAAAATGCTCTTCAATGATAACTTGTGTCCTTGGTCAGCTAGTATCTTCTCTAGTTGAACAGCAGTTGTTTTGTCGTCTAACTGCATCTGAGCTTCTACTATATGTAAAACCCGCAATGATATTTTAAAGATGTCTTCCTGATCCAGGTCAACAACCAATGCTTCACTTTTGCTTGTATTTCCTTCTCTTAAAAGCTTGGCAATGGTGTACATGGAGGTATGTTTCCCGAGTAGTAAATAATCCTCTGTTCCTTGTAGTTGGTATAGACTATCTTGATCAATCAAATGAACATTCAACGTTACGCTTGGTATATTTAAGGTTTGGTAATGACGTCATTCACGTCTCAGGTCACGCCTCTGGTGCATTGTAAACAGTACTTTGAGTTTGAAGCTGTACAGTGAACTACCTTGAACTACTGTGGTAGTATGGGCCATACTACAGCGTACAACAGCACAGTTACTCTGCAGTACGGTGATGTTTTATTGCCCTATACTGTACATAGAGAGGCACAATTCTTCATCATGGAAGGTTAGTATTTTGTATATACGTACATGGTTGTACATTCATCAATTATTTATGATGATTCTCTTTCAGGGTTTAATTTGGGATTAAACCCACCCCTTGATAACTTTGTAGTCTTTCAAATTCATGTTTTACCCCTCCCTCAACAAATTTTCTAAATTAAATCTTGTCTTTCACTTACAGATGATGCCTATTTCACTTACAAGATTGTCTGCAGTTCGTAGTGTCATTCACTGTGTCAACCACTCGGCATTCCGATGCTTATAGTATAGTAATATTATTATCATTAGTATACAATGGTTTAAATATTATAATCATAATTATAATCTTTATTAACAAGTATGATGAGAATGTATTTGCTTATTAATATGCTTATGATCCAACGTAACTAATATTTTCACAGAGTGACTCAATATTCTGAAGACACAAATGCACATGTGCAGTTCAATTCCCCGTGACTCAGTTAATAATGAATACACTCATTTGTCTGGAAAATAATATGATGAAGAATTTGACAGTTTTGCTACAGTACCTATCAGATATAACTTAAGGGACATACGCGTGTGGATCGCATAACAAACGCGCAAGCGTTTTGAACAATCTCATTTTAGCTATGATGCGCGTACGCGCGTACTTGAGCACACGCGTACTTAATTTACGTACGCAACGCGTACACGTATGCGCGTGTGTTAGCAAACGCGTTCACCGTTGTTGCACGTGGCTTTACGCATGCGCAAACGTTTCTAGTACGTGTTAAGGGGTAGATAGAAAATCCGGACCACGGATCACGGATCAATAAAGGCATGAATTTGATTAATATCATGTGATCGTTGCATGACATAGACACACCCTCGTTGTACTACATCGTGCATCCAGTTGATTTCACGTGGTTGTTCATGGCTGAAAAAGGAAATTCAATTGTGATATGTAATCAAAACTCATTACTTGCTTAAAATTCATTTTGGTTTGTCTGGCCATTAAGGGGATTTACATGTACATGTGCATTGGTGGTTACTTTGATACACCTACTCAACAATATACATGTACATGTACATGTACAACACTATATACATGTAGTACTGCTAAATATCAAATTACAGAACATTAAAGTGATTAGCAAGATTAAGTAAACTGGTTAGCAATACAAAATATTCCTTTGAAAGATATCCACAATACACATAATCACTACAAATGCAATCACTACAAATGCAATAGCCTTACATAACCACACACACACACACACACACACATTTACATGTATAAGTATAATTGTACATGTACATGTACATGTACATGTATACATCAGTGTTTTTGATAAGCTCATATGGCGCACCATTGGCCCATAGATCTTCTTATTTGGCACTGCACAGTTCAGTGGTGCAGTTAATTATGATTATATTGTCACTAACATCATTAACTCTTAGTTAATTGGCTCAAGATGTATTCTCAATGGCGCACAGACTAACCATTTTTGAGCCAATTTGGCCCAAGCTTCAAAAGTTATCAAAAACTCTGATGTACATGTACAGTACATATACATATTGTAAAGGTAACGATTTCTGATTACATGTACCTCTTTTTCTTCTTGTTCATGAGCTGATGATGTCACATAACTAATTGAATTCTCACATACTAATGATATACTATCACCAGATTCCCTGTTCCTGTATAAATACACTTATTATAAAGATAATTAGAAATATGTAACATACATGTACATCTATAACATCCCACACTCGCAAACTTACACATGTACATGTACATGTTGAGGTAATAGTAATAGTGTGAATATGTTTTTGAGAAACTCATGAACATTAAATGCAATGGTCATTTACATGTACATGTACACATAGTTTAAACATGACAGAATCTACTGATTTTGAAGGTAATAGTAATAGTAATAATTATATTACACTATAACTTTGGAGGTAATAGAAATAGTGATAATTATATACTGATTTGTAAGGTAATAACATTACATGTGTATATTACATTGAGTTAGGATAGTACATACATGTGTATAATATACTGATTTTTAAGGTATTACAGTAGTAATACTAACTGTATTAGTAATACTGACTTAGGTGGTATTAGTAATAGTAATATGATATACTGACTAGTAATAGTAATATATACATGTATAGTAATATACTGATTAATAGCAATAGTAATATATTACATTGCATTGTAATTGACCCCATGTCTGAATTTTGCACACAGTGTACAGTGTACATGTACATGTACATGTACGTACACATGTAATGGTATGCACATGTACATGTAAATACATTGTATATAAATACTCAATAAAATAATACTCATGAATACTCATGAAAAGTACATGTATGTGCTGGTACACACATATACATATATGAATAACTTACCATAAGCACATGGTTCTATCATCTTGAGCAGTAGAGAGTAAAATATTAGAGCTAATAAACTGAAGATTTTGAATATTACTTACATGACCTGAAAACCTCTGAAGGAAAGATAGATAAAGCTAAGAGTAATTACAACATAACTGTGTGCCAATCATAAGACAGTGATATACAATGTACATGAGTACAAGTACAGTGCATTATTCTAGGTGGTCTTTTGCACTCACCATGACCTCAGAATAATATCCATAACTTTAGTTTGAAATTACTTTACCTTCACCATATTCATGTAATTATCCTTCAAGTTCTTTTTCATATATGTCAAATTTCAATCCATAACTTCATTACTGAGTTATAGTATAATCATGTAACCTTATGATATTACTAAATATAATATAATTTATAATTATCATGTATTTAATTAGCACATTCTAATTTGAGGTCATTGTGAATGTGAACAGACTTTATGTGGTCATAAAACCATTTGAATTATGGGTAGAAGGCACATGTAAAGTGTATCGTAAGGCCAATTACTTCTAATACTAGTATTGGTTATTGGTTGTACTAGTTGTATTGGTTGTACTAGTTGTATTGGATTATGGAATCAAACATACATATAATTATGTACATACATGTATACACATTTCTTGTGAGGACTATGCTATAAATAAGCATTTTATAAGTGTATAGAAAAGAAGTATCCCTCTAACAGTGTTGTGCCCAGGATATTTAGAGTGGTGGTTGGATTTTAACTAGGGCTGGAACGGATCCTTTTTTACTATCCAGATATCTGTTCACAATAACAGTCAGGTACGCGGAAAATTGTTCTAAAAAGTTCATGACTTGTTTGCACTAAAATATACAGTATTATCTCACCTTTTTGCTATAATGAACTGCAATAGATGTTTATACAAGCAGCATTGGTCTAGTTACAGATTGTTTTGCTCTATAAAAGCCAAAAAAGCTGGTAAATTGTGGTAATACGGAGAAAGACTCTTATTAACCACCATTTTATTGCAATTTTGATTTCACGTCTGGTTTCTGCACATGCACAAACATTAAATGTTCAGTTCGTGGATAATTATCCTGATAATCAGATATCCCTTCCAGCCCTAATTTTAACTGCATTTACACAAGTAGTGCTATTAATCAAGTATCAACATGTACTTAATTCAGCCTCAGTTATCTAAGAGGTTAATTCATTTGAGTGATGGTTAATTCATGCTGAGTGGTAGTTATTCTTGACCAGTGTAGGCTATTATTGCTTTGCCTGAACCCGAAAACATTTTTACATCTTTTTCCATTCACACTTTTTAATATTTCTTGTATACGCTTTACAATTATATAACAGCTATCGATTATAACTCAAGTTCTATTAGCTTGTTGATCTGCTGCAGTTCGAGACTGCATTCATTTACATAATGTACATGTACATGTGTGTGCCACACCAACTAATTGACCGAATGATGTAACTTCCTTAACTACATGTACATGTGTGCACCACATACATGTACATGTGTGTGCCACATCAACTAATTGACCGAATGATGTAACTTCCTTAACTACATGTACATACATGTACATGTAGTTGTGTGCACCACATATATGTACATGTACAGTACCCCTCGATAAAAAGTTCCCGTAAAGTAAACGTAGTACGCCTGATATACACTGCGTATAACGCTCCGTACCGTAGTAAACTACTGTGCGCCTACGGTACGTACTTAGGTTGATGGTACGCTCCATACCGTAGTAAACTACTGTGCGCCTACGCTACGTACTTAGGTTGATGGTGCGGTACGTAACATAGTAAACTACTGTGCGCCTACGCTACGTACTTAGGTTGATGGTGCGGTACGTAACATAGTAAACTACTGTGCGCCTACGCTACGTACTTAGGTTGATGGTACGGTACGTAACATAGATTAATTATTAACCCTTTCACGTTTTAATTATAATTATTATAGAATGTTGCAGATTCGCATTGTAGATACCATACTCTGTACTCATTGGAAACTGAGATGCACACACTACGAAGGAGACATTTACTTTGTTTAAAGCAGTCAAGTTACAGGCCAAACAAAAGAGGTAAAGACGCTAAGTATGGGCGTTGCCATTAACTACTACACTTTCAAACACTTGCCATGCTGCTTTCCTACAGCTAATGAAGCATCTTTTTGGTATCTATGGCTTTCTTAGAAGGTGTTCTGTCTGGCTAAGCAGATTAGAAGTAACTGTTGTTTAAAATGCAGAAGTTGTACTCACTAACAAAGAAGTGGGCGTTGCCCGTGTGACTACTATACTTTCAAGCGCTCGCCTTGGTCTCTTCCTGCTGATAGTGAAGCATAAATTTGACATCATTGGCTTTCTTAACAACTGTTTTTTCCAGCAAAGTAAGTTAGACTTTTCAGTGTTATAAAATATGAGCTGAAAAAAAAATTAAACTATAATTATTATTAACAACAAAAACGCCCATTTCAATTATACGGGAGAGGGTTAATAATTAATTAGTACACACGGCAACGTAGTACAGATCGTAGTGCGCTCATCAGACAGTCGTATTATGCACAATATACTCTCAGTACTACGCAACGTACAGTAGTGTAGTACTTAAGTAGTACGTTTACTCTACGGGAACTTTTTATTGAGGGCTACATGTACATGTACATGTGTGCACCACATACATGTACATGTGTGTGCCACACCAACTAATTGACCGAATGATGTAACTTCCTTAACTACATGTACATACATGTACATGTGTACACCACATACATGTACATGTGTGTGACACAAACATATACAAACATACATGTATACATTGTAAACATACATGTACATGTACATTAAACGCAGTGCAAACCAATCAGAGATGACCTTGTGTGCTACAGTATAAAAAGCACTTTGATTCTGGTCCTAAATAATCTCTCAATGTTTGTTTAATAGTACATATGTACATGTACATGTACATGTATATGCAATGCCATATTCATGATCAGGTTGTTTTTAACAAAAGTAACAGATGGTCAGAGATAGATGTACAACATGATGTTTAATTTGATTAAATACATGGACATAATGACGTTGCTAATACTCTACCACTGTCGATATAAGATCCTACATGTACATGTTATGTGCTTCATTAACAAACATGTACATGTACATGTACATATACATGTACTAAATCTAATTACAGATTTAGAATTTATAACTCCTCACAGTCAATAAAGAATGATCACTAATATTCCATAACTTGATAGTCCTTCCTGCTGTTACAAGTACATTACCATCACTATTTACACATACACAAGACACACCTCTTTTATCTGCTTTCCATCTACATGTACAAGAAATAACAATAATAGATTTACATATTAACATACAAATGTAATTATACATGTAGCAAACATTATCAGTATGCATGAACACTAAATTCACTTGTTCTTGCAGAATAACAATAAATTGCTTCAAAAGATGTAGTCAAATAATCTAAGGCAATGGTTCAAGCTAAAGATTGGTAGAGAGGTGCTGCACTGCTCTATGCTAACCCATTTCTCTATGATGTGATCAAAGGAATGCTTTGATTTTTATGCCAGCACCACTCTGTTGAAGTGTAGCTAGCTAAACACTGAAGGTAAAAAGAAAGATCTCCCTCCATTACCATGCAAGTACATTTACATGTACATGTACATGTATATGAATTTGACCCCAGCTCCAATCAGTAGTTCCCCTTACTTGCAAAGCAGATGCTACATACACATAAAACCAGTTACACAGTGTATGCACATAATTACATGTATAAAGTATTTATATCATATTTTATGTAACATAAATATCTACATGTATTTACATCGTGTAGGCCAGTAACTGTTTAAAATAAAATGCACATTGTATGTACATACAGGGTTTATACATTTTTAGTTTGCATTGGTGTTCACACCCACTCCATTGCTAGTAACTACATGTAATTATACATGTACACTGTGTTAACTGTTTTAGTGAGAATCCAGCTTTACATGGATTATTGAAATGACAGACTCAGTGTTATTAAATGGATCAGTATTTGATAACAATTTATAATAATTTTAAGCTGTGCATACTTTTCTATTGTGTTATCTCCAGAATTCCATTGAGTGATCTGTGGAGATCCATCAGCAATGAACAATGTTTCCTCGTGTCCCCATGTGGTACTGATAATAGCATCAAATCCTTCGTTTGGCTACAAATATACAAATTTAGTACACATACATTTACATGTACTATGTTACTATGGATAGATGTATAGTGCATCATACATGTACATGTACATGTAAGTCTTCAACATGTAAAAGTACATGATTATACATGTACATGTACATGTATACACATACATGCACATGTATGTACAATCATGTACATGCAGTGTTTCCCCCAAAGGGTGGTAACATGGCACTCCCCGACCCTTTAGTCTTGCTCCCCCACCTTGTAATGTTAAAGTTTATACTGAAAAACAATACTGATTGAACATTGTTAACCAAACGTCATGACGTACCATGGATGCACTCCCCCATCCTTAATATTTATCCTGGGGGAAACACTGTACATTTATCACATGTACAGTATATACATGTAACTGTAGATATAGTGCATTATAAGTTTTCAAGTCACCATACATGTACATGTACATGTAATATGTGGATTCTGTATAATAAACAATGAACAAGCTAACAGTCTAAGTGAATACATACATGCAGTGTACATGTACAGTATATACAGTATACATGTGTACATGTACATGTATGTCATTATAAAGTTAAAATTCTGTTCTTGTACATGCACGTTCTGCACTCTGTAGTATGCTAAATCTTCTTTAAAATTCAGTTTAAACGGTATTTAAATATTCAGTGGATCAACTGTATAAACAGTATATGGAACGGTTTATATAACAGAAACATTGGCGGTCAAGTATTCACCATGAAATCTGAAGCTTCACATTTGTAAAACTGAACTTGAGGAGTTGTCTACTCACCAGTCCTTATGCTACATGTAACTTTGAAACAAGCCTTTCCTAACATCTATGAAGGCAGGAGAATCTGATACAACTCCATAATCTTTAGCGGTCACACCCATCTTTGTCAAGACAATCGTTTTGATATTTCAATGGAATAAAGAACTGTGACTGCAGCAAAGTTGGATAGAGCCTTAACCTTTTTGAATATCAACTTTTTTTTAGATCTGAATTCTTTTGAGAGAATCTAACAGTAAAATCTTGGTGGTTTGGCTTGTTAACCATGCCCATAATTAAATGTTTAAACAAAATCAAACCCTTTTAACACACAACATTTAATAGTACGATATGATCATAGTCATACTACAAATACAAAACGTTAACTTTTTATTGACTTATACTGTACATGTACATGTATTTTACACTTACATGTATATACGTACATGTACATGTATTTTACACTTGTATACATGTATATGTACATGTAATTCATCTTATACATATACATGTGTACATGTACATGTAGGTTAACTGTTGGAACCTTGCATGTATTATTAATTTTGTATTAATTACATGTATCTCTCGACCAGCAGATCAGCAAAAGGAAAGTTGCTTTAAGTTTACATAGAACTGGAACTACATGTACATGTACATGTACAATGTACATGTAGCTGCTCTAGCTGAAATAAAACACAAGAGGAGTAGATACATGTACTATGGTGATGAGTTTTAGGCATGAGAAAATCCAACCATGATTACTGAATGGCTTGACACCACAAAGCCATAATGGGGACACTTTTTATGGCCCGTAGGGCCATCCCTATGATTGCTTTCCCACGGGTTCGATGTATGTTTATATATATATATATTCTTGTGTCACTTACGTGAGTATGCGTTGTATACGTAGTTAAGGAAGTTATGTCATTCCCGGGGGCACGGTCAATTAATGGGCTTGGCGCGTAATAGAACGCGCGCTCAAGAGTACAGACTACAGAGCAGCAGAAAGAAAGCTGTAGCTTTACTAGCTTATGTAGAAGCTGGAACTAATAGCTGGCTATTCTTCCTGAAATATATTTCTAAATTTCTAGAAGGTCCTTAAAAGGTAGGGAGAGTAGATAATCGAAATAATAACTATAATAGGCTGTTGTATTCCAGGCATGATAAAGTCAGCCAAGATTACTGAATGCAGGGATACTTTTTTCTCTATATACCCTTGTTTCCATATACATGTACATGTATCTTGTCATCATGAGTATATGTTTTTTACATACATGTACATGTACCTTTGGTGAGGGTTCTACACTTTTGGTATATTCATTTACATGTACATTGTGATGTATTTTGTCATACAACATGTACATTTATTACACTTACTATACTTAGTACACATGTACATGTATATGTATATGTGCATCCAATCACATTACAAGTCCATGTAAATGTATATAGCACCCATACATGTACATGTACATGTACATTGATATAAAGGGCATCAGAATACCACTATCAATTAGCTCACTGAAAGATTGAAACAAACTCGCTATTGTAATGTGGTCATCACATACCCATTTTAAAATCATGTGATTAAATCATGTGATTTACCATTGCATATTGCTCTTCATTTCGCCTCACATCCCATATGGACAGACCATGATTACCACCTACAGCCAACAATGATGATGTCTTGTCTACTGTTGAACTGGTACGCTTCCGTCTTCTTCTCCCACATTGTATCTGAGGAGAGAGTAACATATGTACAACAAAACACAATGCCATAGACATGTGGATGGTTGTGAAATATCCTTAAACTGCAACGAATATATTAGCTTCGTTCGGATATTTGCTCGTTATTTTTGTATTCAAATGTATTTTTAGCATTCAGATATTCGTTTAATGTTTACGCATGTGCAGAAATTGAACACATGAAATTATAATTGCAATAAAATGGCCACAGAGAAGTTTCTTGTTCCGTGTTACCAGCTTTCTACACCTGTAGAGTAACGAACGGATAGTTTAAACAACTTTGGCTGTTGTTATAAACATCTATAGCAACTGGTAACAGCAAAATAGTGAGCTAATATTTGATATCTCACTAGAAAAGAGTTATGACAAAATTTCTCCGAAAGCAAATAAATATCCTGATATTCGTTCATTAAACTAAGCGAATATCCGGATACCAAAAACTACTATCCGTTGCAGCCATACCTTAAACCAAAGGATCAAGCATCACATCAATCCAAAAACAATAAAAATTAGGGCTAGGATGATTAATCGATTAATCAATCAATATTGAAAATTCTTCTGATTATCGATTATAAGTCTGTGATATCGATTATGCTAATTATTCCAAAAGACATATTTTTCATGCATGTGACGGCAAGTAATTACAATATGAAAGTGACAGGAAGCCTTTTTGATGTTCAAATGGGAGGAGTTTCCTGTATTAATTGACTTAATTGGCCTAATTACTTCCGCTGATTTTAATCAATTATCAATCGACTTGAAATTAGTGATAATTGATTTCAGAATCTCAGCCAATTCCCTGCCCTAATAAAAATGGATCAAGTGTAAGAACAGCACCTCCAGTAGGCGTGATAAATGATACTGATTATAACACTAATGACAAGAGACACTATAACCCTATGATCAAGGACACGCTCAAGATATCAAAGGTGCCGTTCTTTACCCTTGATCCCAAAAATGATTGCAACATTATATAGGTAATTATAACAAAAGAAGTACTGAATTGTAATTTGTACCTTTAATGGAGCCCATGCAAGACAGAACACTGATGACCAATTAGCACACGCTGGTCTACATAATTGCTTTCCTGACTGGCTTTCCCATACGCACACATCTCCCCCACTACCACTAACTGCTAACAGTGAACCATCACTTGAGAAACAAACGGTAGGTCTTATTGATCGCTCCATGCTTTCCACCACGTGGCCTTTCTAGAATTGTGGGCGCGCCCACCGGCGTACCGCCTTCAATTATTAGCCAAATTCAAAATTAATTATAATTAATTTTTATTAAAAATAATTATTATAGTAAATTAATTTACTAAAATTGTTGACAGCATAATATCCTAATCTAGATGTTCAAATATTTCTTTTATTCTGTCTTGTCTTTCTGTGCTATATATCGTTTATAGAAAAAATGCATAAATAAGATAGCATAAGACCCATAAATCGCTATTCCGGAATAGAGCATATTCCAGTTAAACCAACAGTCATTTCTTCCACTTCGAAAAAGTTTATATGAAATGTAGTTGATGTATAAACCACCAAACATTTGTGATATCTGTAAAATGGTGACCATTAAAGCAACCTTTGATGGCACATGAAATCCAAAAGCCTTTATTGCAAAGTACGAGTACATCACAACATGGACACTATAGTTCATTGCTCCAAAAAAGTAACCAATTGAATGAGCATGAAGGGTTGCAGCATACCAGGTATACAATAGAACAGTTATGTGATGGTACCAGTGTAAAAATTGTAACGGGCTTTTACGTAATATAACAAATGCTGTATCTCCAAATTCGACTATCTTTGAGAGGAGGTAGAGTAAAGACCACAGAGCAAAATGAGGATTAGATTTTAGAACATCATATTTACAAACAGTTTCTTCAAAACCATTTGTAGCAACAGCATAAATCAAATTTGGTACAGTAGCTATCACTCCACATAAAGAAAACACCACTAGGCCTACATTCCAACAACGTAAAACATTACGAAGATCATATCGAGGTCTCTTTGACATCCAATGTTGTCCAAGCAATACAAGTAGGACATAAATTGCACTGGCTATAAAGGCGATATGCAGGTTACTATAGATCCAATTAAAACATCTTTCTGCATCAAATTTAGACTCTATGTAACCTATCACTGGGACATACTCGAGTACATGTATAGTACTTCGCCCAGCCATCACTGAACATGGGGCCGGCTGTAGGGGGAGAGAGATAGATAACTATAATTATATAATTGCAAAATGGGCGTACTAGTGTAGTCCCCAGATGCAAGCCCTCTCGCCACCGACGCGACGTATCGTCTTATATGCGACGAAGCTGGGAAGGAGCCTGTCAACACTGAACACAGACTGGGAGCACTGTACTGCACTACTGGACTGAAACTGCACCCTCAATTATTGGCCATGCCCTTCCTACACGAGGATTATTGCTGACTCATCATCTCAAGTCTATCATGATAACAGTTTCAGTGGGTCGTTTTGGATCAAGTGTAAAGAACAGCACCTTGAATATTTCAAGAGGCCAATCGCAGGGTCACTTGGTTTTACCACGCCTACTTGCTGGTTGCAGTTTTGTACGTCAATTGTACGTTTACTAATAGCAACTAGAACACAAGTTACTAATATGCTTGGTTTTGGGGATCTGTTATATACAATTAAGGTTTGAACTACATTCATGTATGTTACGTCTACCAGTCCAGTAGTGTTTACACAGTCCCAACCCTAATTTTTCAAATTAGTATAGATATTAATTATAGTGCTATAAAAACAGGGGTGTGGGTCACCCAAGTGGCTGGGAAAAACACTCCCACTACACAAACACATGCACTCATATTACAACCATTCAGCAACTTCTGCTATTCCAGCCTCCTCATTAGCCATACATGGTAAAACTAAAATAATTTTTTTAAATAAATTCATGTAGCATGCATGGGATAATTATTATACTTGGCCATCATTATTTCTTGTTTTGTCTTACTACATATCGTCTATAAAAGAAATGCAAAAACAAAACAGCATATGAACCATACACCACAATTCCATAATACAGTAAGTTCCAGTTAAACCAACAATCGTGTCTCCCACTTCGAAAAAGTTTGTATAAAGTATAGTTGATGTATAAACCAAAAAACATTTGTGATATCTGCAAAACAGTGATCAGCGAAGCAACTAGTGATGGGACACGAATCCCAAAAGCCTTTAATGCAAAGTACGAGTACATCACAACATGGACACTATAGTTCATTGCTCCAAAAAAGAAACCAATACTATATGCACCAATAGTTAATCCATACCAGGAATATATTAGGACAGTTATGTGATGGTACCAGTGCAGAAACTGTAAATGGCTTTTGCGTAGTATAACAAAGGCTGTATCTCCAAATTCGACTATCTTTGAGAAGGCATATAAAAACGACCATAAGGCAACATGAGGATCAGTCTTCATTTCCTTGCATTTGCAAACAGTTTCTTCGTAGCCATTTGTAACAATAGCACGATATAGGTTTGGTACAATAGACATCATGCCAAATAAAGAAAAAATGGCTAAACCTACATTCCAACAACACAGAATATTACAGAGGTCATATGGATGTCGATTCGTCATCCATTTTTTCCCAGCAAATACAAGTGTAACATATATGGCACTAGCTGTAAAAGAAATGTGCAGGTTGTCATTCATCCAATCGAAAGTTCTTTCTGAATCAAAAGTAGACTCTATATCACCTATCACTGGGAAAATTCCCAGAAGACTTCTTGAAGGCATAATTAAAGGCGAGATAAAGGTTACATAACGCGAGGCACGTGTACGAGGGTGTGTCAAATACTCTCGTTCTTGTTTATTAATAGATGTAATTTTAATAATAACTTAATTAATTAACTTTACTTTTAAAATGTCAGAAAGTTGTCAACATGATAAGTCCTTCACATGAATCTCGACTTCAACAACAAAGAGAAAGAAGAAGAGACAAAATTGCCTTTGAGACGCCCGAAGAAACACATCTCAGATTGGAGCGTGATAAAGATTACAGGAAAAGACGACTAGCTGAGGAAACGCCAGAAGAGAAAGCCTTGAGACTAGAAAAGGAGAAGCACAGGCGACAACGAAGAGTCGCCCTGGAAACTCCAGAGGCTAAAGAGATTAGACTCAGTCGTGAGAAAGAACGAAGACGTCGTAGGCTGTCTGCTGAAACCGATGAACAGAGAGAGAGGAGGTTACAGAAAGATAAAGAGCGGAGAAGAAGAAGGATTGCTCTTGAGACTTCTGAAGAAAAAGAAAGAAGGCGTGAACGTGATAGGGAAAGAAGAAGACGAAGAATTGCAAACGAAACAGAAGAACAAAAGTTGAAAAGGAAAGAACGAGAAAGAGAACGACACAAGAACAGGCAAAGAAAAGAAATTCTAGACTTAGAAGACTTTGATCTTCCCTTGTCCCCAGAAATAGCAGTAAAGGAAGTGAATCACGCAACTGATAATTACTGCTTGGCAACACCTACCATAACAAACACATTTTTCAGATAATAATATTTTTGATTTTCATTCTGTCATATGTATCTCTCCTTGATTAGTCAAGACTGTCACAGCACAACATAAAACCATAATTATTAATAATAAAATCACGTGATTGATAATTGTTGCTAAGCAACAAGCTAACCACTATGGAAGAGTCTGGATTGAAAGTTAATCCATTGGCAAATCCAAAAGGAACCAAGAAGTTGTGTCATTTGTGTCAACACCCAGCTAAGATTCAGTGTCCACACTGTAGGGTGACATATTACTGGTAAGCTATGACCTATTTTGTCTTGGACACTTATACCTGGTTGTGTATATATATATATATATATATAATATATATATATAATATATGCGACCGAATTTGCGAAAATCAGGCTTATGGGATAAAATTTCAAAATTGATTTTTTGTATTAGCTGAATAGAGTATTCAATTAGCTCCAGAATGATATATGATACATTCCAATCACGCAAAAGACAAAGCTACAGTGGGGGGTTAAACCGTTTAGTCACAAATCCTTCATTTTGAGAAAAACGCAATTAAATCATCATTAAACGTAATGACTAAAAACGTTTTTAGGAGCGTCTAGCGAAGCACAGAGATGTCTCCAGACCTCTCTGAAGGTATGAGTGATTAGTAGGGATGGGTGATATGAGAAATTTCCAAACGATACGATATTTATCGATATTTGCCAAAATGTTTGTGACAATCGATATTTTTCGATATGATATTAAACCACACCCATTTCATAGTTAATTAATTAATTATCTACAAAATAACAGCTAGGTAACTATGTTAAGTGTTTTTGTTCAACATGTGGACATGTTTTGGCTTAAACATGTTAATTCTGCTTCTTTTGATGGAAAGCAGTTCACCAGCCTTACTAAATAGCCTTTCCGCAGGCACAGATGTGGCTACTGTTGATATTTAAAAATAATTAACTACTACTTATTTAACTATTATTAAGGTTATATGGGTGTGGTTATCGTATCGAATTGCCTATCGAATGGACTCCCGATATCGATATCATATCGATATTGAAAATATCGATAAATTATCGTTTATTTTGATATATCGCCCATCCCTAGTGATTAGGTAAGATGTTAATGAAGCTTTTTATGCAGTAAAACAGTGATCACCTGAGTAAGCCATAACAGTCTATTTTCACTCGTATCTCAAAATTAACAATTATCCCATAAGCCTGATTTTCGCAAATTCGGTCACATATATATATATATATATGTGTGTGTGAATATCTGATGTACATATGCTACTGCAAACAAAAGGAAATTTGAATTCATCAAACCCTGTACCAGTGAAGCATTTACTCAATTGTTCCTCAATTTTAGTATGGATAGTCACATTCATCAGCTAAGAGTGTAAGTGTTTAGGTTCTATTAAAGGGCATGGTTCACCAACCTATGGTGAGTACCTTTGTTAGGGTCTTCGTACTTTTTAAAGCCTTATTAACCTTCCATGGCTATGACAACTGCCCATGGTTTGGTTGACCACACCCTTTTTGCTGTGCATATATATGTAATGTTTTTAACCCTCGTAGGCGAAGCAGAGGGTTACTGTAATCATAGCAAACCTATGAATATTAGCACTTTGAAAATACTACCGGCACACTTTAAATTATACAAGGATCATTTGTAACAGCAGGCTTTTGCTAAAACCTTTCTGTTTTAAACTTATGACAATTTCTGTAACTCACGGTCGCCATTTTACAACTTTCAGAAGATGTGTGGTAGCAAATAAGTTCCCTGAAACACAACTCATCTTGTTTGAAAGCTGTCGCTGATGAATCACAGCTTGAAATAATTAAAGTTGAAGTAGTGGCTGCTACAACATTGAGCTGCCTCTAAGCTTTCTATAGCCAACTATTAGGTAGCTATAATAGTATAGTTCAATTCCCAGCTGGACTGAGCTGGTTGAGATTTTCTGTAGTTTCTTAATAAAAAATTAAACATTATGTATTTCCAGTGGTGTGGAAACAGGGACATTGTCTGATAAATGTAGTGAAAGTCTGGTAAATTTGAAACTAAACTGTATACAAATTATTTGGGGAGCAAGACAACAGTGATGAAAATACACATGTAGCTCAAAATGTCTAGTAATCGGCTCAATGTTTCCACACCCCTGTGTATTTCTGGTTAATTATCCTTATAAATGATACATGTAATTTTCAATTGTTAGTGGCATTGAAGATCAAAGGAATGACTGGAATGGTATTCATTCTCAAGTTTGTTCTCTGATAGCACTACTAAGAGCTCCTTTACCTCATGCTAATTCTGAATTAGAGAGGAAGCATAGGCGACAACAACAGCAACATAACAGGGTATGAATAATGAATATAAAATAAGGAAGGGGATGAAGCCTAAACTCAATCTGTTATATTGTAAACATCATCATAGAATGAATAAAATGTCAAACGTGTAAATACATGTGTGCTAAATGTGTGGGTTTTTTTATGGTAGAAACTAACGTCAATGTAATTAACCCTTGCCCGTGGAGCCAAATCGAAGCAGATGGTTACTGTAATTGTTCTGTCTGTCGGTCTGTCAGTCAGCATAATTCCAGCAAACCTATGAATATTAGCACTTTGAAAATACTACCAGCAGACATCCAATCATACAAGGATCAAAAGTAATAACAGGCTTTTGCTAAAACCTTTGTGTTCTAAAGTTATGACAATTTTTGTAACTCACAGTCACTGTTTAACGACTTTCAGAAGACATCTGGTAATAAAAAAGGTTGACTGAAATACATCTTGCTTGAAACCTATCGCTGTAGAATGACAGCTTGAAATGAAGCACTATTAAAGTAGTGGCTGCTTCTAGCTGTTTCTAAGCTTTTTGCCATCACTGTCAATTTCTAGCTCCACCATTTCATTTCATCCATGCCTTTTTCAAATTTTCTTGATTTTAACACAGCACTTTTTAGACATTGAGTGTAAGTTGTAATGCACACACGCACGCAAATATAATATAATCTCAGTATAATAATTGTAATAGTTATTATTACAGTCATGTTGTCTTCAGTTATTTTCTTGTTGGTGACTGAATCATTCTTGTTTCCCAAATCACACTTGTGGTGAGGGTTCTACACTGCAAGCGGCATTCATTTAAAGCTGTGGTGTTATTTGGTAGCGGCTGAGCTTCAAAGCCAAATTAATTGGGCTAATGTGTTAATTATTGTAGATATACATTATGTATAGGTTATACACCCAGGTAAAGGAATCTAGTAGAGACCGTACCAAGGTGTATAAACGCACTTCTACCATGCTGTAGCAACGCATTTCATTTGCGCGCGAAATACAGTAACTAAGCAAATCTTTGCGTGTGGCAACAATATACATAATTTCGCTAACCTATTGATATAGTGTGAGTTTCTGTGATTCTTTAGACAAGTAACTGATCAACAGTCCATCGCAAATGACAGAAAGAGCTCTACATGTGGCAGACTTCTGGCTCCTCCTCCACTCCAGTATAAGGTGTGGTCTTCCAACAGCAATCGATCGATCGCGATCGCTATCAAGGAATTCGTGATGCAAGAACACCCCCATCCAACGCTTTTGGAATCTCATACGAGAGGAAGCAATAGAGCTCTGAAAGACCTCAATCACAAGCATACAAACTGGTGTCAGATTTTGAAAAAGAACAAGCATCACTATGAATTACAGCTAATGATTATAGCTACAGTTGTATATAGTCATACCCTTCCACCTACGCTTCGTGGCGTGTAATTTATAATAAATCGATGACAACTCTGACAAAATTATTATACAATCCTGGGAGGTTTCAATATAATATTGAACCTCTCCAGGAGGTTTGATATGGGATTTCTTAACCTCATTTTGAGCAATTTCATTGGTCAATTAACTACAAGCATGGTAGAAGTACATTTACTACTATCAAATTACTTGGTACATACATGTACAGTACATTGTATGAAGTTGACACAATGTGTAGTCAACTGATTTTTGTCTGTACAGTAAAGCCCCTCTGAACTCAATACTGTTGCAACCCCTCACATACAAACACCCCACTACTCCATACAATGGACACCAGTCACACCCCCTTTCTACAATAATACTAACAAATAACCTTATAATACGGACAACGTTTTTTTGGAAGTTATTAAAAACAACATGCAACAACAGTATAAATATATATATTCCATGTTTTTACATTTGTCCAGCAAGAGCTCGAGACTGAATAACTCTCTCTAGTTTAGAACAGCCACAACAAATCTTGACTTCATTTATCCTCTCCACATGTAGCATGTCGCCACAGGTTCCTTCCCATACTTCTTTGTAAACATGGTATCCTCTTATACATGTATATGAACTCAATAGTCATCCAACATTTCCGTTTCTTGAGGTCCAACTATAGATTGACTATCCATAATAAAAGTGTGAACTGCGCATGCGCTTGCCACGTTTTATCACCCTGAGATATAGACACCATGTTATAAAGAGCAAAAAGGGCCATCCCAATGGTGTCCTCTTTAAAGGGGTTTTACTGTATTGCTACAAGTACTTATTAATTTGTAAAACCTGTAGCTTCTTCTTTCTGCATTAATGCCTGGCATGTATCACATTGTACATATACTTGTACTTGTAATCAAGTCCTTTCAAACTTATTTATAAAAGCAGATGTTAAATATTGTCATTTTGTCGTAATTCACTAAGGTTGCATTTAAACAGTTGATATTCATTAGTTGTATTGTTTCATAATTATAATTAAAAGTTTGATATGTGACTTTTGTTAGTTACAAACCACACCTACATGTATATGTAAGTACCAAATATAATACCTGGAAGCATTTGTACATATACTTGTACTTGTATTTAAATATCGTATAGCGGGTAATTTGGAAGGAGAAAAATTTGGCGGAATTGACGAATTACTGTTCATTCGCTATTCTTACTAGATACCAAAAATGTTATTCAGATGAATGAAATACCTTTTCAATTAGTTATTAACTAGGATCAGACTGGACGATGGAAAAGGAAGGATCCAAACGAATACAAATTGTAGGAATTGATGACAAAAGGCAATTGACTGCAGTTTTTACAGGATCACTAGCTGGTGATTTCTTGGCACCACAATTGATTTACCAGGGCAAAAGCCCCCGAAGTCTGCCATTGATTCGCTTTCCGAATGACTGGCATGTTACATTTAGTCCAAATCATGGGTCAAATGAAGAAACAATGAGATGCTATATTCAGAAAATTATCATACCTTATATTGTGAAGAAAAGGGAAGAACTGAAACTAGCTACAACCCATCCTGTTCTTGTTGTTTTTGATAACATCAGTGGTCAATGTACAGGGGATTTATTCCAGATTCTTGATGATAATGTCATTAACTTTTTGATAGTGCCTGCCAACTGTACAGACCGCCTCCAGCCTCTAGATCTAAGTGTTAAAAAAGCAGCTACAAATTTCTTGCTAGATCAACTTCAGGATTGGTATGCTCATCAAATAAGCTCCGCAGTTCAGAATAATACTGAAATGAAACCAGTCGATCTAAAATTAAGCATAGTGAAACCATTAGGAGCACAATAAGCCTGAGCCTATTATGCTTTTAATTTTTCCGATTGTTTTATTCAGAATTTCTCACTTTTTTGATCCTATTATTCTAACTCCTTCACCTATTATTCCTGATAATTCTCATTACAAAATGACATTATTATGTTAAAACTGACCAACCAATCTCAGTTAACAAAATTGTATTTCAAAAAAATGCAAAACCATATCAAAATACATAGTCACCATGATCAGTAGTTGTACTGTAACATAAGGGATGCTTCTAAATAGTCCTCAAGCAACGACAGTTGTTGATCTCCAAAACTATTGTTGAGTAGAGAAAATACTCGTTCTGCAGCAGCTGAAGAAGCTTGGATTAACATAATGTTTTTAGCAGTCTCACTCCATTTTGGAAGAGTAGCAGTATTATCTCTCCAGAAGTTTAAGACTGAGTACTCAGGTGAAATTCCATCTACAAGGGCCATGAACTTGGGAAATTCTTCTTGAAGTTCTGATAACATGGATTCTTTAATAAATGGCAAACTCAGTAAGCTATCTAAACAAGCAGATTCTGGTTCAATTTTCTTTAAGTAGTGAAGATTGAACAAATGAACTGCTTTAAATGCTTTTAAGGAGAACTCATATCAGCTTTCAGGTGCTCATTGTAGTAGTCTATTGCTGGCTTGATGCACTTTCTTGCTTCCTTCATCTATTTAAGCTGCTTATCTGTTTTACCACATGCAATGGATTTGATAATTGCTTGTACATTTGGGTAAATTTCTCGTTTTACAGAAATATTGAGAGAGCTGATGATATCATAACAATCGAAAACAACTAAACCATCGGACTCAAGTTTATATGTGGCCTCTACGAATGGTTTGCCTGCATCTATCACTGCTGCTAGTTCCACTTTAAAGGTGTGCAATTTCTCGGAATCTTAAAAAAACTCAAGTAACTTAGCTTTTGTTTTTTCTGAGAATTCCTCTGGCATTTTAAGAAACAACTCAGTATCTCCAAAAACCGATAGTAATTGATTCATTATTTCCCACTTGCTCCACCACCTGGTGGAGCTATATCCATCAATTGAAAGACCTGTCTTCTCTTTCCATAGGTACTTTGCCTTACGACTATGAGAAAAAAGGCTAATCCAATACATTATAAACTCATTCACTGTAGGGACATCAAATCGTTCACCGACACGATTCAAAGTGTGAGAAAAACAACCAACACCCAACATGACAGGGTACAAAATCATGAGTGTTCGCAAAGCAACCATGTTGGTTGAAGCACAATCATACATCATTCCCAACACTTGCTGTGATTGGATTGAGTATTCTACGGACAAAGTATTCACCACATCACGAGCAATCTCTTCACCGCTCATGCTAGCTGCCAGAACATGGAGACGAATTAATTTTTGCTGAATGTGCCATTCAGAATCAACAAAACGAATGGTAATCACAAAAATCTCCCCAACCCTGCTAGTACCATCAAAAATAATGGAAATTGGCTTATTCAATACTGCTGTTTTCACCTCTCCTTTCTCTTGGGTTAGAATGAAAGGTATTAAATCGGACATGTATCGGCGATCAGTTAAACGATATCCATTTTCTTCGAGTAATTCTCTAAATACAGATAGTTTATTGAGTGGCACTCCAGCTGTAAGAAATGTACGTAATACTTTTACACGATAGAGCCTCTGTTGATCTGGTGGCATTTCACCACGTGGATTTTCTGAACCTTCATAAGACTTTAATGCTTCTACAAGTTCTAGATCTTTGTTCTGCTTGCTTTTCAATGCATTTTTACCTGAGTTGTGCTTGACAGATTTGATATGGTTGACAATGCCACTGCTTTTAGTGGAAAGTTCTTCACGACATGCAAGACAAAAAAGCTTGCCATGAGATACAGTTAAACATTCATTTGGATACTTTTTAAGACGTTGCTGAGGTGTGACCGATTTAGGATCACTGCTGTGTGGACCCCTGGCACGTTTCCTGCCTTTTGGCGGATTACAAGCTACTACACGCTTCCCTGATATTTCTGCCGCTGTTGGTCTACACAGCCTAGATAGGAGGTAGTTTGACAAACAATTATTCGATGTTGAAGCAGCATCATGATCAGTTGTAGTGGTCAATGTTGTGCTTTGAGTACCAGAACCTGAATCACTACATCTATTGCTTGCATTAACATCCACAAATTCTAGTTCATCAGAGTAAGATTCAGAGTCAGTAAAAAGTTGCTCATTCTGGTCATCAACAACTGCCTCTAACACTGCATGGACTGCCATTTTTAAATCTGAATATTCTCGCTCACGTCCGATTATTCCACAATTATTCTTAATAAAAAACTTAACCTATTATTCTTAAAATTATTTCAGCATAATCAGCGCAGCCCTAGAGCACAATGGATGATTAAATTATATAACCATTTGAAATCTCATCCTGAAATAATTCAAAATGGTTTCAGAGCTGCTGGGATCACAGAGTGTCTTAAAATAACTCATAAAATTTACTTAATGAAACAATAACTTACTAAATGAATGCACTAAAGTGCAGAACCCTCGCACAGTAAATTGTTTAATGCATATGAGGCTGGTTCCACTGTGAGTGCCATGCAATCATGTGATGGCACACTCCACATGTCTCTTTACGCAATGCTATTCAACTAGAAAACACTACAAAACCCTGCATAGATACTCATGATTTTAACCTCAGATATATATGGAGGTCTGTGACAAACAGGCATTTTTTGAAGTAGCAACTACTCTAAGTGAACTAACCGAGGCAAGATGTATGCTGAGATTAACAAATCGCTCATATTACGGGACAATCATAACCAACAAGTTTGAAAATCTACCTTTAAAATCTGCACGAGTGAGTATCCACAAAGTTTGGGTAGAGACACACTCACTCACAAACCGACTACTATAACCCTCCGCCTACGTGCTCGGGTTAATAATCATAATTAATTATAATTAAAGTAATAATTTTATATTATTGTTATTATTATTATATAATCATAGTAATAATAATTTGAAAGTGTTATTTGATGGGAAATGGAGATAAACTATTTTCTTTGAAGCAACTAACCAAATGACATCGCATCTTTTCTTGGCAAAATTTTAATTTTGTAGGATCAAGTCCAAAAGCTATGGCGGAAATGAAAGCTACAACAAAGAGTCCACAGTCTGTTCCTCCTTTCTGTTTTTGTGAATTTGTTCAACTAATGCCAGGTTTGGCTGTTCCAAATTAAAACAGCTACATATAATTTCTTCTGTTGCTTCATCTGAAGTAATAGTATACTGAATTATACACAGCTACCCTACCATTTACACACCTGGCATTGGATGTTGCAATCCAATGATCGCCATGGCTATGGATTATTTGGAGTTTATTCTGAACAGTAAGTTCAGTTTCAGAAACTTTCCTTGCTTGGAGTAGAGTACACTGCAAACCATTTATTGCTGGAAACTGAGATTTTATGAGATGTTAAGCAAAGTTAATATGTTCATCTGTCAGCTTTCTTCCCATTATAATATCCTCCCAATCTTTAGCAAATTTATGCTTTTTACTTGGCGGTGACATCATCACTAATGGTGGCTGTTCTATTGGCTCTGAAGCATTCATTTCTTCTACATTCCTTTCTTCTGCAGCTGGTTGTTGGATATTTATTTCCAAGTTAGAGCCTACTTTAGGCAAGTTGAGAACTGATTGCACTAGTTTCTCAGCTTTTTTTGTCTCTTTCTCACTTCCAACAAACTTTAATAAGCATGGTATCTCCACTCCTACTTGAGACAGATCTCTATAGTAGCGCCTGGAACCAGTCACAGTGCTACTTATTAAACCTCCACGTCGAAGGAATATCAAGCATATGCTAGATATGTTTCTGGGTAAATGACCAACAATACCAATACCCGACTTTATTACACTCACAGCAAAGGGATCATGTCGGTTTCCTCTTTCTCTTTTACAGGGTAGTACCTCCATTAAGCAAACATCCCATATACTATGATAAATATGATAGCCTCGAATCATAGAATTCACACTAAAGCAGTAAGTAGCCATGCCTTTACACGTGTTACTGATCTTATGCTATATGGGTGTGGCTGTATTACGTCTAATTAAACGTGAGTGAATCTAAAAAAAATTTTTCGCCACAATTTTTTTCACCAAAATCTATTTTATGGTGATTCACCACATTTTTCTCCCTCCAAAATTACCTGCTATACGGTACTTTCAAATGTACTTGTACTTGCATGTAAATGTAGATGTAGACTAACATGATGAATACATACATGTACATGTAGTGATGTTCATTAGTTTAAAAAAGTCTTGAAGTTTAGTATATACATGTAATGATTATGTGATACAAAGCTTGTTTATTAATGACATTAATGTTAACAATATTAGTGATTCAGTACTTCAATTAGTAGTTAAGTACTTTCTTTTGAAGGATGTACAGTACCTGGCATTATTAAGTGCACGTACTTAGTGCTAAGCGGTATTAAGAACTATCTCCATCGGTATGAAATTATATTTAATATCACGGTATGATTAAATACCTTTAGTCAAATAAAAAAAATAATGTTCCTGTTGTAGGTATCTAGAGCTACCTATCATAACATCTCAACAGTTATACGCCAAATACACAAACATACGTACATGTGTATATACATGTAAATTGTTCGTTATCACTTCATTTTGAATTATAGTTATATATTTTAAACCCAATTCACTATTAAAATATATTTGAACAAAAACAAAAGTTCAACTTCATAAATTGTTTGATAAAAAAGACGTTCAACATTTTCAGGTTTTAAGCAGTTTCGCTTATTTGTAATTATATTGCCTTCTATACTCTGAACATTCGTTCAGACAGGACACTCGTGGCACGGCACACACACAGATATTTACGAGCTACAACAGAAAGGATAGGCATACAATTTGCCTTAAGTTTCCACCACTCTAACGGACATTCATCTATATGCAATGGAGGATACTGCATATACGTGTACATAGCAATTTCTCGATCAATCTCTTCAGTAGCAGACAATATTACTGAATTTTGTGCGTTAGAAAATCTACTTCCAAATGGATTTTACTGAATTTTCTCTTTTTAAGAGGAGGCTCAAATACTGGTTCTAATACATTGGAAGAATCTGGTTGTACATGAGGAGGTTCTTTAAGAATGTTTTCCATTTCGGACATAACAAGATGCACTGGTTCATCATCAGTACTAAAATCCTGCTTAAATCTAGGATCAAGAAAGGAACAGGTATCTAGTAGAAGATTTATCTCTGTTGTTGAATAACGATTTCTGAGATCTGTTGCAATCCTCTCTTTGATTGTTTGGGTAAGAGTGGCATCTTCATCTTTGGTGGCTAAAATATTCTCATTGATTACTTTAAGAAGTGGTTTAACTACAGAACAAGTTACACGTTTTTCTCCTGACGGAGTGTCTGTTATTTCTTGAAGTGGTTTAATAACACAAACCACTGAGTGTAGTACATCCAGATCCTGCCAGGAAGGAACCAAATATGAGGTCTTACGGTCCTGTCCTAGTACAACACGAATTGCTTCTTTCTGTTCTATGATTCGGGGGATCATGTCTGCTGTTGAACCCCATCGAGTTACAACATCAGCTTTCAACTTTTTTGTAGGTAAAATATTCTGTTCTATCATCATATCATAATAATTACTAAACCACATTTAACATGTATAATAATATACTCACCTCATCAGTATACTCTACATTAGCACCATTATCCAATAAAAATTGTACAGCTTGAGATGAAGAACAATAAAATAGATGTGTACGATTCCACTACAGAATATTTAAGAAAATGCAACAAATTAAATAATTGTTATAATGAATGCACAACCCTCACCACAAGCACGACAGAGACGAACAGCCAAGTCTAAATTATGGCCTATCTTCATCTGTGGTGGCTAAAATATTCTCATTGATTACTTTAAGAAGTGGTTGAACTACAGAACAAGTTACACGTTTTTCTCCTGACAGAGTGTCTGTTATTTCTTGAAGTGGTTTAATAACACAAACCACTGAGTGTAGTACATCCAGATCCTGCCAGGAAGGAACCAAATATGAGGTCTTACGGTCCTGTCCTAGTACAACACGAATTGCTTCTTTCTGTTCTATGATTCGGGGGATCATGTCTGGTGTTTAACCCCATCGGTTACAATATCAGCTTTCAACTTTTTTGTAAGTAAAATATTCTGTTCTATCATCATATCATAATAATTACTAAACCACATTTAACATGTATAATAATATACTCACCTCATCAGTATACTCTACATTAGCACCATTATCCAATAAAAATTGTGTGCTTGAGATGAAGAACAATAAAATAGAGGTGTACGATTCCACTACAGAATATTTAAGAAAATGCAACAAATTAAAATGAATGCACAACCCTCACTACAAGCACGACAGAGACGAACAGCATGGTCAATACGAGTATCAGACAAACCTTAATGAACAGCCAAGTCTAAATTATGGCCTATCTTCATCTGTGGTGGCTAAAATATTCTCATTGATTACTTTAAGAAGTGGTTTAACTACAGAACAAGTTACACGTTTTTCTCCTGATGGAGTGTCTGTTATTTCTTGAAGTGGTTTAATAACACAAACCACTAAGTGTAGTACATCCAGATCCTGCCAGGAAGGAACCAAATATGAGGTCTTACGGTCCTGTCCTAGTACAACACGAATTGCTTCTTTCTGTTCTATGATTCGGGGGATCATGTCTGGTGTTTAACCCCATCGGTTACAATATCAGCTTTCAACTTTTTTGTAGGTAAAATATTCTGTTCTATCATCATATCATAATAATTACTAAACCACATTTAACATGTATAATAATATACTCACCTCATCAGTATACTCTACATTAGCACCATTATCCAATAAAAATTGTGTGCTTGAGATGAAGAACAATAAAATAGAGGTGTACGATTCCACTACAGAATATTTAAGAAAATGCAACAAATTAAAATGAATGCACAACCCTCACCACAAGCACGACAGAGACGAACAGCATGGTCAATACGAGTATCAGACAAACCTTAATGAACAGCCAAGTCTAAATTATGGCCTATCTTCATCTGTGGTGGCTAAAATATTCTCATTGATTACTTTAAGAAGTGGTTTAACTACAGAACAAGTTACACGTTTTTCTCCTGATGGAGTGTCTGTTATTTCTTGAAGTGGTTTAATAACACAAACCACTGAGTGTAGTACATCCAGATCCTGCCAGGAAGGAACCAAATATGAGGTCTTACGGTCCTGTCCTAGTACAACACGAATTGCTTCTTTCTGTTCTATGATTCGGGGGATCATGTCTGGTGTTTAACCCCATCGGTTACAATATCAGCTTTCAACTTTTTTGTAGGTAAAATATTCTGTTCTATCATCATATCATAATAATTACTAAACCACATTTAACATGTATAATAATATACTCACCTCATCAGTATACTCTACATTAGCACCATTATCCAATAAAAATTGTGTGCTTGAGATGAAGAACAATAAAATAGAGGTGTACGATTCCACTACAGAATATTTAAGAAAATGCAACAAATTAAAATGAATGCACAACCCTCACCACAAGCACGACAGAGACGAACAGCATGGTCAATACGAGTATCAGACAAACCTTAATGAACAGCCAAGTCTAAATTATGGCCAAAGCAGCTCAAGCGCTACCAGTTCAACATTTGACAGGCTAGTTTGATTTTGCTCTCGCTATCTGTAGTGATAGCAACTTGCTTTTTTGTATTTAAATTCCGCTCTTCGAGGGTTAAACTCAAAGCATCTTGAAGTTTTTCCCCAGTGTTATCTTCTGGTATGTAATGTGTCTTCAAGCAGTAGCTTTGAAGCATCCAAGAAGAATCAATATAGTGAATTGTGTAAACCTTATAAGGCTCAGAGGTACAAGATGACCACAAATCAGTCGTTGCTGAAAAATATAAATCATAATTTTGTAATTTCTTTTGTAAAGACTGTCGTGTTTCCTCATAGAGTGATAACAGTTATCACTCTATGAGGAAACACGACAGTCTGAGTATCATGGGAGAATAACAGCACAAGTCCACAGTGTGCATTATATAGAGTTAATTAGGTTCTATGTCAAGATAAATCATGTCATAGTCTGTCATTTGGTAAAATTTATATCATAGGAGCACTTTACATACATTAATAATATTACATTTTAAACAAAACTCTCAAACTTGAGGTATGCATCTACATGTATTGGTGGATGACAAAATGCAATAATGATCTTTAAATAAAGATGTAACAGTACTGTTAATCTCCTTCACTCTCTTCGGTCTCTGAACTTATCTCTTCATTACCAGTAATAGAATCGTAAAACGATACATACTGCGATGGCACATACTTGTCCACTAGTTTTCGTATGTCATTCACTTTTGTTTGCTTTACTGGAAGTAGGCCAGAGTGCTTTTGACCAGTTGGCAATGTTGTCACTATAATACGACGTTTTTCAAGTTTAAACTTGCTCCATTCCTCATCAGGCTCACCATATTTTACCCAAACTTCGTCAGCATGCTGGCTGGAGTAGTCCAACAACATAGCTGAATGTTCAATGACTTTGTGCCGGCCTTAACAGTTTTCTTCAGGAAACGAGAGAAGTGCGTGGAATAATCATTTCTTGTGTAACAGGAACAACAGTGAAAGGTTTTCTCGTTCTTGCTGAACTTATCACTGAATGCCACCCCTCTGGTGAGTACACTCTCTCAATGCTCTTCTTCTTCTTTTCAGTAACCCCAAAATCTCGGTCATTTGGTAGAAAGGAGTGGCCTCTTACAGGAAAGTGATGGGAAATAGGCTGAAATTTCCCTATTCTAACAAGCGTAAACAAAAAATTTACAACATTAGCATTTTTATTTTGTCCCCCACAGCCATCAGAGTAAAGATTGAGAGTGGTCACTTCAGAAGGAAAATTACTGATGAAATGGATAAGGCAAGATATCACTTCGTCACTTCCTCTTCTAGAGATGGTCTCTGGCCAGCAATACATACTCGCATCATTCTTACCACAGTCATGGATGCCAAATACGTATAGCCACAGCTGATGCATGTAAAAAACTTCACCAACCGGTATGCTCGGCAAAGGTAAGTTCTGCTGAAAATCAAATGTTAGTGTGGCAATATGCATATTCCCCTTTGCCAGCCTGGTATCGGTCCTAAAGCTACTGTAGAAGGTCTCTGCTTTACGCAAGTGATCTTCCTTTTGCTGTCTCACAGAAACTTTAATAGCATCACTAGCTGCATCGAGTTGCACTTCTAACTGTTCACACATAGAGCAAGTGTCTGTTCTCAGATAGCCAAATGAAATGTTGAAATTTTCATTGAAATACTGTATATAGTATTCATAGGACACTAGTGGCTTGTCATTATCCAACTCAAATTCCTACACATAAAGCTCATACATTTTAGTGTCACTAAGCTGTGGAGACAAGTGCTTGCGGCGACAGCTAGCCTTTGATGATACCCTCTTTCTCTTCAGTTGTAAACTGATCAAAATACTTGCGCTTACAACGACATGGGGGACCAGTTTTTCTCGCTTCCACTTCCTTTCCAGTTGATGGTGAAATATACACTTCACCTCTCGTTCTCTTTACCTTAGCCACAATTTTTTTCCACGTTTCAGTCCTTTTTTTTTTTTTAGGCCTTGCAGGAGTGTCCAAACTCCCATTGGTGCTTCCATTGCCAGCTTCACGTATAGCCAGGCTAGTGGCTACGTGACATCTTGAGCCTGGACCTGACAAACTGCTAGGACCGGGAAGACTAGGACCTGGCAAATCTGATGAAAACTCAGCATGACTAGGACCGGCAGAGGACATCTATATGCTATTAAAACTTTAGTAAACCTAGACCCTTCCTAGAAGACAAAATGGACGAGAAAAAAACGTGGTATAGAGGTGCGCATGCGCTACCTTTGACTTTTAACCTCAATAATTTAGTAATCACGAGCGATGGTTCAATAATAATTATTGAACCGTCACTCGTGATTACTAAAACTGCATTTCCTCCCGTAATTAAGTTATTGACAGACGTTGTTAGCAGAACTCTTAACATTATTATTAATTAGGACTTACGTGCTTTTTCCAATAGGCTACTCTTACTTGAGAAAATGATCTTTTTGGAGAAGATCATATTGAGGGTTAAGGAATGCTACCCATTTTTCGAAAACCAGGTTTATCCACTAAATATGGAGGTAACATATCCTTTACTAAAAAATGAGTAACAGCTTTTGTTAAATGTTTGTGTTCATTAAATGTAGAAGAGAGCTTTTTGGTTTTACTTAAACATTGAACAAGTGTTTGTTGATCATTCTGACTTCCTTGGCCCTTTGATATTGATGGCTTAGCCTTAGAAGAACACCTAACCAAAGCATACTCTTCACAATGATATTTTTTCAAGTGATTAAACAGGTTACTAGTGTTTCCCCACTTTACTGTAATATCTTTGGAACAAATCTTACATCTGGGTGAGTCGAAGTTGGTTGGGTTTCCAGACGTATTATCAGGAACAAATCTGAAATATCGTCATACTTCAGACGTTGTGTTTTTTTTTGATTTAACACTACATGTATACTGCTGGCATTAGTCTCACTACCTTTAGTACTGCTACTACTGTCGCTACAAATACTGGAAGTTTCAATATCTGTCGGGAGGTCTGGGATCTCTGTCAAGTCATCCCTTCCACGTGGTAGCTTTTATTAAACAATTACGGTCAAAATTCAAAATAATAATTAAAACACACTGTATTAAAAAAATTAAAAACTTATATGGTATTAATGCTATACTTAACAGTTTGATTATGATACCGTTATACCGCTCAGCACTATACGTACTATTACTGTACTTCTATTGACTACAGTGTACTTTGTGAGTGAAGTACGCTGTACTTCAAATGTACTACACAGTATTACACCTTAGTACTGTGCTATCACGTAAAGGGAGTCACAAACTTCAGTACAGAGTAGTACTACATGTATAATAATACTAAGTATTATTATACATGTAGTACATGTACAGTACAATTGTCAGGTACTGTACATGTACTAACAATTTTAAGTGCTTGAGGATGTACTTAAGCACTTTGCAAAGTGCTTTGCCCCATGTGTGCTAAAATTACATGTACATGTACATTATAGAATATTTATCATTTCTCATATTCAAGGATCATATCATAGAGATAGCTCTAACTGAAGGACGTAAACAGCTACATAATGGAGAACCTTCCTTGGCTTTTCCTCCTTCATTGCTTGCTCTAAAATTGTTAACAGAGACACATGGATCAGCTCATATACAGCTTACTCCAGCATTGTTGCTATTAGCACAGTCTGCCATTGGTAAATTATTGTGTGTGTACATGTGTGCATGTCTGTCTGTCTGTCTATCTTGTGTGTGTGACTGTGTGTCCTTCTCTCTTTCTATCTGTCCATGTCCATGTACATGTAAAAATACTAAACTGATTATAATGTACGTGTAGTAGAGTTTCAGTGAATAGTGGTTTTTTTGTATCCGGAGATCCTTTGTACATGTATGTATATACTTGTACAAATATCTTATGAATAGTCACATTGAAGTAAACGTAATTTTTTTGCAGTTACTGGTATAATAATCTACTGTATATCATGTCCTGCCAACATTCATGCCTACGTGTAGCTGACATTGCATTTTCTTAGTACAACACAACAAGTAAAAATGGTTACCATGGTTTGCTCAGCCTTACTGCAATTTCCACTCTCATACTGGTGCATTGCCTTGTCCTTACTGTGGATCCTTCACACAGGTTGCCATTGGTTTTGTCCCACCTTAATGTACATTGTACCAGTACACTGTGTATAATTAATATAGAATTCTCTGTTTGTTATAGCTGGTAAATTCAGATGCAGTATCTGTTAAAACTTTACACTGTATATGTACATTTATACAAGCTTAGCACAAACATGACAAATATTCTTCTTTCTCCCTATTTCAGGTCAGGGACAACTAAGAGAAGCAGAGCAGTACCTTAGTCAAGCCCAGTGGACTGTTTCTCAAACACCATCAACTTCATCCAGCCTCCGGTCCCAACTGCATCGTAACCTGGGTCTCCTGGCAACTGCTCGTGGAGATTTTATCAATGCTAGGAAATACTTTGCAGAAGATGTATGACACATAGTTACATTTACGTGTACATAAACAATTTTTGTACAAATTGGAATGTAAATTATTACCATAAACTAGTCACTCTTAGGATTCATGTATGAGGGGGTCAGGTTTTCATACAGGGAGGTATCCTCCCTAACTTGAGTTCCCATTCCTAGATTTCAAGCAAATTTACTTCAAAATACAACAACATCTCAGCTGCAAGCCTTCTGGACCCCCAGAAGCAACCTCAGAGGTTGAAAATAAAAACATTACTTGAGGGTCTATACCCGCTCTCCCTCTCCCCCAGGACTATCATGCTTCACATGATCGATTATTTCCCCTCCCTAACAAGAAATACTGTATAAAGCCTTGCTAATAAAATGTTTAGTCATAATGGGTTGTCTATTCTTTCACTACACTGAACTGCACTTGTTTGAATATTGTTCTGAGCGGACAGATTTCATCACTTTGGTCGTGTGCAGTGTTTTTGATAAGCTCGAATGGCGCACCATTGGCCCAAAGAGCTTCTTATTTGGCACTGTACAGTTCTCTCTCTGGGCCAGTGGCACAGTTAATTATGATTATATTATCACTAACAGCATTAACTCTTAGTTAATTGGCTCAAGATGTATTCTCAATGGTGCACATACTAACCATTTTTGAGCCAATTTGGCCCAAGCTTCAAAACTTATCAAAAACTCTGGTCATGCTTTTTAGTGTTAGTGAATTTGCTCCAGAATAAATAATTTGGTTACTCCACACAATATACATGTACATGTACATGTATGTGTGTAATGTTCTAAAGAGAGACCTTTTATGTACCAGAATAAGTTAGAGCTTATTTTTAAGTTGTTGGTATTAGGCCATTGTGTAAGACAATTAGATCTACATGTACATGTACATGTATATGTGTAGGTAGTGCAGTTTATCTTCCTAGTCACCAGATTTGGTTGACTTCATACAGAAATGTTCAAATAGCAAATATTTAAATTTTATTATTGTCCCATTTTTCATATCCATGGTTACTAACATACATGTACATGTACATGTGTATATCCCTTATTCTTCTTAGATATATCAATCCAGTGTGGCACATAGTCCTCATTCAATACAGACAGTGGGCGGGCTATTTTACCTTGGCAATGTTTTTCTAAAGCAGAGCAAGCCATCAGTGGCTCTTTCACTTCATGAACAAGTAAGTTACACTTTGAAAGTTATGTATACATGTATCTATTACCCATTTATTATTTATAAGATATAATAATTATATTATGTTTATATACATGTACATGTACATGTATGTACAACATGTAATTATCACTATTTACATGTATACATGTAAATCATAAAGTTATTCCGTATAGCCATAAATTTTCACGGGCTATAAATTTCACGTTTTTCAAGAAAACTGACGAACTGTGAAAATTTTATTCACAAAAATAATTTTCATGCCTGCTACACGTGAGTGTTTTTGGTGAACATGAGAATTTTATCGCTAAATAATTGAATATCGTCAAAACCTAAAAATTTAGGACTATACGGTATGTATGTATTTATCTTTATTTACAAATGTATCTTTATACATGTACATTTTGTATTTTATTGTTAATCATGTTACCTATCACCAAATCAGATTTTCATAACTGGTGACTTTAACTACACTTATAAACTTACTGCACACTTGTACTTACATGTAGTTACTTGTTTACATATTAGATAATAATTTTGTATGCAGGGTTCATACAGCCAAATAATATGTTTAATTGATTGTTTTTCAGTCTTCTTATAAATAAAGCAAGTAAAACTATCACCTCTGAAAGCAATTTGTTGACCCAATTAAATATCAAATATCATTAGCTTCTTGCACAAGTCACTTTATTGTTCTTTATAATTTACATTGTAGGTTGTTAAAATATGGATGAGCCATCTTGAGAGTATAGTAAAAGAGATGGACAAGGCTATTCATACACCTTTATCTTCCGTCTCTTTACCTGGTGTTGATAACCCTCTGGATAATATCTCTACGTTAAGTAAGTGACAGTTCTCATATTTCCATCTGTGCATTTTGTGAGACAAAAATGTTTGTTTTTATGATTGCCATATAGAGAGATGGATCATGTGTAATCTATATATAATTGTCCTTGTAACATATGTCATGGTCAAAGGTCAAGCTACACGGAAAAAACCATGGCGACAAAGTGAAACTGCGCCCACAATTTTGCAAATGGAGAAATTGAGAAAGGAAGGGAAGAGTTAGAGAACTAAGATTATAAGAATAAGAATGGACGCGCGCCTTCAATTTTCAGAGTAAGATGACAGAAATGAAAGGGAAGAGTTAGAGAACTTTGAATACATCATTACTCATCAATGTTAGAAACCCACTGGATTTAGACAGTCATGCGACTACAAAGATAAAATAACGAATAAAGACGCTAGAACAATAGCAAATATGTGATTAGTCTGGAGTAGCTCACAGAATTTCTGCTGGTGTTTGCTAGTTATTATAATTACCCTCGCTGCGAAGCATACATGTAGGTGGAAGGGTATAGTAATTATATTGTGTGTCTGTCTGTCTGTCTGTATGTTTGGGTGTGTGCGTGTTCACAAAATAACAAAACGTACATAAAAAATGTTGAATTCTATCTTGTGTACTGTGTACATGTCTTGGATTAACTTGTGCTGGGAAACATGCATAACCCACTGTTTGTCCACAAGTGCAGTTGTTACTATGCTTGAAATGATTGACTATCCTGACAGACAGCTGTTAGATTCGAACTGCCACCTCCATCAGCCAGATTCATATCACAGAGTTTACAGGATATCTTCTTAACAATCCATCTTATCTCTCTTCATCTCTTCAACAACCGTTGGTTCTTTAAAAAAATTACAAAACTGAACTACTTCCTCTCTTACCATAAGTCATTATTTACAAACTTAGAAAGCACATGTTAGTAGTGCTGGGCGATACTAATACCAAGATATTGATATCACTGATACATACCCCTGCCTAAACTACTCGGTATCTATCAAAGTGAAAATACTAGTATCACCCACCACTACATGTTAGATCTACTGAGCATGCACAGGTTATACAAATTATAATTATAATTGAATGTAAAATTAACATCCGGATAGTAGTTACAACACCTGGATATTCAGGTTATTCATTTCAGCCTATATTACTAATATGAATGTACATTGACGAGCACTGAATGTCAGCCACAACAAATGACTATGGAGATATTAACCCTCTAGACAGCACACAAATCTTTGCTGGTGTGAGTGTTTCCCCCAAAATGTAGTACCATGGCACTTCCTCACTCCTTTAATCCTGCTCCCTCATCCTTCATGCTGAAAAACACTGTTTTACAACACTAATTGACCAAATGTCATGTACCACTGATGTGCACTCATCCACCCTTAACATTTATTCTGGGGGAAATAGTCATTCTCGATATCTGATTGTATATGAAAATGATGCCATTTTCATAACTTTCACGTATACAGTACTTGTCTCGTGCATAACAAGGGTCTGGTTACATGCTATACATCAGTTTAGTAAAACCTCCTCCTTAACATATTGCTAACATCATGACAGGTCATACTGGTGTGTCCAAAATTTCATAAGTGTAGTAATAGCATATATACATGGCTTCCTTAAAAGAAACTGATGTACAGTATAGCATTGGTGTGTTTAGACTGGTACGTCCACACTACTGTAGTATAATCATTATAATTACTAATAATTAATATGTATAACTACTGCACATGCGCAGTAGATTAAAATGTTCTCCTCATGTTGATGTTTTGTTCTGTACTCCCTGTTGACAATCTTCTTTAATCTATATAAAAATACCACAACTACCAGGTCAAAATCCTTTGAAAATATTGTGTATTTAGAAGTTAGTTTGCATTGACACTCCACTCATAGTCCCTTGAAACATTGAACAATTCACTGCATTTTTTTATTCAGATGTTGCAGAGCGTGTGGAAGCAAAGCATCACCTTCACTCTGTTCTCTCTCTGAAAGAGTTTCATTCTCTCTCTTCTTCATCTCTAACTTTCTGGGTTTATTACACACTTGCACTGCTCAGCATAGTAACACATGATTATAAACAGGTTAGCTTTAGAGTTCACTATTATTAACTTCTATATATACCACATTCACTAACAGGCATGTTCAGTCTTATACCTAAGTGTTATATTGGGACTTATTAGAAGTACACGTATAAATATAATACTATGATTATAGGTAAAGTAATGCTTATCACATTGGTAAAAGAGATGTTACATTTAGTAGGCACAGGGTGCAGTTACAGTAATTACTGTGTGTTTGTTAGTCTCTATGTTAGCAATTTTTTCTTACTATAAGAATGTACTGCAACAGCAAACTACACATGTACATGTACTACCTGAAAGACATGTAAATGTACATGTACGTGTAAGTAAGTAGGTAAGCTAGTTTCCTGTATGTGTCTTATTGAGAATTGTCTATTGATAACTCAAAAGCGAAATCCTCTGCGGCAGCCTAACTGCTAAGAGACATAATTATACTTCTATTAAATTATTATTATTATTATTAAATTATTACTTCTCAAGTGACTATCCACAGTCACCTAAATGTATGATTGACAAACCAAATCTCATAAAGATACTAATTAAGTATGAGTGTACATTCTAACAATTATGTCATTTTCACAACATATAGGCACTGACATGTTGCCATGAAGCACTTAACCACTTCTCATCTATACCTGAAACTGAACATCCCAATAGAGATGAAATTGAACACTTGATTAATCTGTTGCCAGATTTACAAAAATAAATTACATTATTATGTGTCTTGTATTATAATTATTTAAAAGTTTTATTAGTTGATACAAACTGTTCAATACATGTGCATGTGACCTAAATATTTTAATAGGGACACTTCCCACATACGAAGCTTAATAATAGCTCCTCTTGGATACCAAATTTCATTGACTTCCTGTACAAAATTGTTTTTGTTTATTAGACTGAGAAATAGAAGCTGTACTCAACGTTTCGTCGTCTTTGGATGTGAATATGAAGAAGGCGATGAGGCCAAACAGTTTAAAAACGACATTGGAACATCAATCCTGAAATAAATTTCCATCTGTCTAACATACATAAAATTTGAAATATGACATTACAATAGTTTCTAAACATGCATCAGAAATTAGTCATAATTATATATACATGCAAGAGTATATGCATACATTTCTAAGTGGTAAGTGTATACAAGATACATGTACATATACACTCAAGTCTGCAAGCGAACGGCACTTATTCTCCCAACATCCCTTTCTCTCTCGCTAGAACTAGCTAGAAAGCAAGTCTATACATCACACATACATAAACATCCCATTCTAGTCTCCTTTTACTTTTTTTCTAAGCTAACTTCAAAGTAACATTAAAAGGCGGACACTTGAATCAAAGCACCGCCCAACCACATCCAACAAAGCATCAGCGTTTTGAATGCCGACATGCCGCCACCACACTGTATACTCTCGTAATCTACAGTAATTTGGGGTGTGGTACATCCAAGATCCCGTGAATTGCAGTTTAAATTCAGTATTCTATTAAGTTGGTTTATACTTCCTTTCTGACAGGAAGTTGTAAAATTACAACCTTATAAAGGATACGTAGTGTATACAATCTATGCCCGCGCAAACCGTTTCTCAGAACCACTTTCCACCATAGCATAGTATTATAGGTCAACCTGTGGTGCATTATTATCACTTTGGCTGCACCGTTTTAACATCTGTGAAAACTACTTGTTAATTCCAAAGTACTTACAGTCTGTATATCAATTTGTACTATAATAATAGCCAATACACTGCAAAAAAAAAAAAAAAACAGACTAATTTAGTGGTTAGTACAGTTGCAAGGTTTTAACAATTAGTAGGTTGTTTAGAATACATACATCTTATACCACAGATACTAGCTTTGTACTGAAAATATAACTCCAATAGCCCATTAGCTTTTATAGTGGTATATATATTTATATATAGGTACTAATTATTCCCTTCCGAGAACATCACATCGACCCCTTAGCATTCACTCGTACAAGATTTCTGCTTGCTTGGAGTGATTCATGCGTTGTTTTTGGACCACTTTTGGCAATCCCTGTTTATGCATTACTCACTTTTACTCCGGAGGAAATTCAGAAATGGTATCATTTCCTATTGTTTGTAGCCGTCTTTGCAGTGCTAGCAGGTAGCACCAACCAGATTCATAAATGGTCACACCTTCATACAGGTGTACCCCGTTGGGTCAAGTTACTACAGAAATGCCATCTTATTCTTCCCTTTGATCATCATCATATTCATCATTGTCCTTCATACATGGTGAAGTATTGTATAACAAATGGATTGGCAAACTATCCACTTGATTTTATTGATTTCTGGAATAAAATGGAATGGGTGATTGAAAAGTTGACTGGTGCAAAACCGCGTCAAGATGACATGCAATGGTCCAAGAAATTTTACCAATTCTCCCAACGAAAGCGTTATCATCATGTGAAGAACTGAAACATGCAATACTCAGTATAAAACTAATTATGGTAATTTGTTTTTGAATTAGAGAAGACATAATATTTTAATTATGCAGGTTAACTGAAAAAACTTTACAAGGAATAGCATAAATTTCAATTTAGTTTGTCATACAGGTTGTTATGGCTACATGGATGTTGTTAGTATGACATAATGTCCACCCAATTAGAAAAAAAGGTACGAAATTATACATGTGTTTGCTGGTTTCCAAACCCTTTTGATGGTCAGATACATAGTAGTAAAGCTAAAATTTTTTAGTATGAATAGACAATACACTAAAATTATAGTGATTGTAGCATTAGCATGTCTGTATCTGAACATCCAACTAAATGCTATATTCTTGCAGCCATAACTAACTGATAAATTAGCACAATTTTGTTTTTGATTAATTATGGCTGAAGGGTAGCAAGATGGTCCTCCCTGTCTTTCGAAGTACAGTTGCAACTATTTAACATTTAGCCCTCTCTGACATCTCCTCCCATCTCCTTTCAGAAGCCTGGGTAATATTTATGCTACAAAAGAAAATGTTTAAGTGGACAAGAACAATTAAAATCAGAGGTCTGATGCTTGCAGACTTAATTATTGGCTTTTAGTACAGTGATCAATAATTATCAACAATGTCTAACATTAAAATTGAGAAAGTGCTTTAGGGCTAGAAATGCATACAATCTAGGCAGTGTAGTTGTTAACAAAGTGTTGAGGGTGTATGTACAATCTGGGGTTTGTGTATAATACACAAACTGTGCACTTCTTGACACACCTATAGGTACACCTATAGGTACACCTATAGATACACTGGCTAAAATTAATGTTTGACTATAAGTATAAGTATTTTAACTTGTTTAACTTCCTTGACTTAAAATCATTTGGATGTTTTAGTGGATGGCCATTAACAACGAATCACCCCTTATATAATTACCCACAAAGACACATAATGGCTTTCACCACTTTATAATTTCCATGTGTCTTTTTGGGAAGCAAAGACCATGCAGAGCAAATGTAACCTATGTAAACAATCAATTGCAAGTTCGATAATAATAAACAAATCAGTTTTTACAGTGCTATAGAACTGTGCATGGATATATATCTATGCTCTGTAAAAACTAAGTCACTACCTCTATGGTGAAGATCACCACATAGTTCTGTCTCTCTACACAGCAATGAAGAAGTGTGGTGAACATTTCACTACCTACCTATGTAGTGAAAATCACCGATCAAAACATGAACATCACCATATACACACACCTAGTCATAATCCATTCAATAGGAATACTTGTTAAGATACTGTAACATAACTTTAACTTAAACTCCCAACATTTGCATTTCAGATTTTAAAGTTAAGTTAATTATGAATGAAGGTATGGTCAACATAATTGTATTTAGCTGCAGGCTGCAGTGATATATTTATAGTGATTAATTCTTAGGACAAACAAATAAAAACCTGCTATTACCATCCCCGAAAAAACAAAATTGTCAAAATAACTGATTGATTGGTTATTACAGTTGCAAGGATTTAAAGTTGCATGTATGGTCATTCTGTTGATGTTACTGAAACCCTATTTTGCTAACTTCCTCGTAAAGTTTCATATTTCATGTTATTTATTAAACTTCAAGTAATAGAAAACCTGCAAACTCATAATCTAATTCTTTAATTTTATCAGTAATGAAATATGATATGAGGAAACTAGCAAAGTATGATTTCAGTAAATGTTATGGCATCAACAGAATGACCATACATGCAACTTTAATAACCAATCAATCAGTTATTTTGACAATTTTGTTTTTGCAGTGGCAAAGTTACAAAAATGAAGTGGAAGATAGTCTAATAGCTCATCTAATCAAAACTTCAATGTCGTTAATTATCAGAATAACCATGTATTAGAGAGATACACATCCAGAAAAGATCTGGACCAGCTGAGCTCAGTTAATAGAAGATGTGAATAGTGATTTAAAGGTCCTTGGTTCAAACCCCAGCCGGTCCAGATTTTTTTGGGATTTGTGTCTCTCTCTTTATCCAATTCAAAACTTCAGTGTTTTATTTTTTTTAAAAAAACAGCAACACTTTTGTCCTCAAACCATACTGTTTAGATGATCAACCCTAGTTCAGACATTGTAAGAGTGTTTAAGCCTAATAATTAAATTTAGGAGTGACTTTTACAAGATTCAGGATTCTAACTTACTTGCAGAAAGAAGAGTTATTAACCTTTATAGGATTGAGCTTGTTTTTCACATTTCTTCCCATTTCCAACACTGGCGACTCTATTGCATATATTTTGGCCACCGTTCACTTTCTCTACCCCAAACTAGGCTCCTTTTCCGACTACTTCTACTACCTTGCTTACTGAGACTCGAAAGTCCCTAAGTGCACTTTTGACTGGAACTGTGGCGCAAACAAAATGACCCCACTGCATGTTGGTGCTAGCTACACCTACGATTTCAGGTTTTACAACAAAGGAAATGCATAAGGTGCCCATCAAAGCGCGTGGGCAGTGAGGGGGCACAGCCCCTTTGAACCCCCATTAACGGGGGGACACCACCCTTTAAAATTCCCTGTAGTCGTTATTTGGACCAAAAGGCTGGCCGAAAAAACAGCAATTTTTTTGGCCATTTTCATGGGCTTGTGCCTGACACCAATTACAACCATTTGGAGGGCTTCATAATGCTAGGAACACACACCGAACCACATAGGGGTGAAACGTCACATGTATGTGACATCAGTCTTCTAAGGGTTAAGCAACATAATGATTCTATAAAGAAGACAGCAAGTTGAACATTTCATTGATTACTTGTATCCTGATCATTTTTCTTTTTTATCACCTATGACTAATTCTTTACTTATTAAAAAAAAATGTATTGTGTTAATTGAACTCCTGAATTCATATATATATGCTAATAGGTCCTATATACAAATATAGGACCTATTAGCATACTATGTACAATATATTGTATGGTGGCGACATCTCCTGCATAGTGTGCACATGGAAGGTCAATATACAATATCACCACATCGAAGGGATGATGTCACCATCATACTATATATACATATATATATATATATATATATGTATATATATTATATATATATATATTGAACATTCACACTGCACAATTATATACCTCGAGCTATATAAGGCGCTCGGCAATTATCTGGTCGGCCATAGATTCTTATGTACCAAGACATGCACATAAGAAATTATTATAACCACACCAACCTTGATCAAGCATATAATATGTGAGGTGTGGCTCAGCATCACAGATGCAATTGAATGCAGCTTCTTTGCAAATTTCTGGACCTCCCGGAGCAATCTAACAGTCACTTCAACCTTGCTTACCAAGTGACTGCAAGCACAGCATCCACTCAAGTCTGCAAGCAAACGGTATTTTTCACTTATTCTCCCAATATCCCTTTCTCTCTCGCTAGAACTAGCTAGAAAACATGTCTATACATCACACATACATCAACATCCCATTCTAATCTCCTTTTACTTTTTTTATAAGCTATCTTCAAAGTAACATCAAAGGGCGAAGCACCGCCCGACCGCATCCAACAAAGCATGGGCGTTTTTGAATGTCGACATGCCTTTCGTAATCTACAGTAATTTGGGGTGTGGTACATTCAAGATCCCGATTCTATTAAGTTGGTATACACTTCCTCTCTAACAGGAAGTTGTAAAATTACAACCTTATAAAGGGATACGTAGTGTATTACAATCTATTGTTTGCAACCGTTTCGTCTTTTTGCCTGTGATGGAAAATAAGATAAAAGGTGAACCACTTTCCATCAATCCAGATGAGCTTCTGGATACAGAAAAAATCAGAGAATTGGAAGAAAAGCGTATAGGTAAGTCTTGTGATCATTCATAGATTAATAGATAGATGAACAAGTATGATTGTTTTCCACAGCTCCTCATTTGATAGGATTAGTATCATTTACTGTATTTGTCATACTCAGTATAACTACATTTTGTGGTCTGTGTAAACATGTGCAGATTGAGAGATTGCCTGCTATATTGGTAACAACTTGTAAGTTAGTACGAACTATAATGTATGCATATGTGTTAAAAGTATTATGTATTAACAGTATTATTTTATTTGTGCTGCTTGCAGTTGCTGGAATGCTTGTAACTGATTTTCTTTCTGGATGTTTACATTGGTTTATGGAGACCTGGGGGACAATTGATACACCAATTGTTGGAAAGGTATGTGAAAGCTTCTTCATTAATTCATATATAACATAATGTGTATGGTATTGTAGTTATAGCTGTTATTCTGCTGAAAAACTGTTTAACTTTGTCTAAGACTAGTACTATAAATCAGCTTTTTTTACAATGTAAAAATCAATGGGTTATTTAACCCTCATTTGGTTACATGAGTTTTAGTATTTATAATTATCTTCCTGAGACTATATCAATCAAATATATACTGATTTCATTTCTTGCCAGGTAAAACGTTTAGCATTAATAATTTATGCCTTTTGATATCAGGTTATACCTATAATACACTGTAAAAAGTAATTGGTTACTGGAGTTTCAATATTCTTCAAAGCTGATTTGCTTTTCATGCTATAATCTAGTTTCATTCTATATTGAATATAGTACATAAAGTACTGTACATGTCATAATAAAGCATATTACCAAAGATTAATACAAAATAGCATAGTATTATAGGTCAACCTGTGGTGTATTATTATCAATCTGGCTGCACCATTTCAACATCTGCGAAAACTACTTACAGAGTACTTACAGTATGTATATCAATTTGTACTATAATAATAGCCAATACACTGCAAAAAAAAAAAAACAGACTAATTTAGTGGTTAGTACAGTTGCAAGGTTTTAACAATTAGTATATAGGTTGTTTAGAATACATACATCTTATACCACAGATACTTTGTACTGAAAATAAAACTCCAATAACCCATTAGCTTTTATAGTGATATATATATTTATATATAGGTACTAATGGTTCCCTTCCGAGAACATCACATCGACCCCTTAGCATTCACTCGTACGAGATTTCTGCTTGCTTGGAGTGATTCATGTGTCGCTTTTGGACCAATTTTGGCAATCCTTGTTTATGCGTTACTCACTTTTACTCCGGAGGAAATTCAGAAATGGTATCATTTCCTATTGTTTGTAGCCGTCTTTGCAGTGCTAGCAGCTAGCACCAACCAGATTCATAAATGGTCACACTTTCGTACAGGTATACCTCGTTGGGCCAAGTTACTACAGAAATGCCATCTTATTCTTCCTTTTCATCAACATCATATTCATCATCGTCCTCCATACATGGTGGGATATTGTGTAACAAATGGATTGGCCAACTATCCACTTGATTTTATTGATTTCTGGAATAAAATGGAATGGGTGATTGAAAAGTTGACTGGTGCAAAACCGCGTCAAGATGACATGCAATGGTCCAAGAAAGTTTACCAATTCTCCCAACGAAAGCGTTATCATCATGTGAAGTACTGAAACATGCAATACTGATTATAAAACTAAAGTTACGTAATTATGGTAATTTGTTTTTGAATTAAAGAAGACATAATATTTAATTACACAGGTTGACTGAATACACTTTACAAGAAATAGCATAAATTTCAATTTAGTTTGTCATACAGGTTGTTATAACTACATGGATGTTGTTACTATGACATAATGTCCACCCAATTAGGAAAAGGTACACAAAATTATACATGTGTTTTGCTGGTTTCCAAACCCTTTTGATTGTCAGATACATAGTAGTAAAGCTAAAAATTTTTAGTATGAATAGACAATACACTAAAATTATAGTGATTGTAGCATTAGCATGTCTGTATCTGAACACCCAACTAAATGCTATATTCTTGCATCCATAACTAACCAATAAATTAGCACAATTTCGTTTTTAATTAATTATCGCTGAAGGATAGCAAGATGGTCCTCCCCGTATTTCGATGTACGGTTGCAACTATTTAACATGTAGCCCTCTCTGACTTCTCCTTCCATCTCCTTTCAGAAGCCTGGGTAATAACTATGGTACAAAAGAAAATGTTTAAGTGGACAAAACAATTAAAATCAGAAGTCTGATGACTTTTTTTAGTACAGTGATCAATGATAATCATAATTATCAACAATGTCTAACGTTAAAATTGAGGAAGTGCTTTAGGGCTAGAAATGCATACAATCTAGGCAGTATAGCTGTTAACAAAGTGTTGAGGGTGTATGTAAAATCTGGGGTTTGTGTATAATATACAAACTGTGCACTTCTTGACATACACCCATAGACACACTGGCTAAAATTAACGTTTGACTATAAGTATAAGTATTTGAATTGTTTAACTTCCTTGACTATAAAAATCATTTGGATGTTTTAGTAAATGGCCATTAACAATGAATCTTCCTTTGCGAACTGTTGGAATGGCTCACACCCCTTATATAATTACCCACAAAGACACATAATGGCTTTCACCACTTCATTATTCCCATGTGTCTTTTTTGGGAAGCAAAGACCATGCAGAGCAAATGTAACCTATGTGAACAATCAATTGCAAGTTGGATAATAATAAACAAATCAGTTTTTTACAGTGCTATACAACTGTGCATGGTTATATATCTCTGCACTGTAAAAACTAAGTCACTACCTCTAGAGTAAAGATCACCACATAGTTCTGTCTCTACACAGCAGTGAAGTAGTGTGGTGAACATTTCACTAGCTACGTATACCTATGTAGTGAGGGTCACCGATCAAAACATGAACATCACCATATACACACACCTAGTCAAAATCCATTCAATAGGAATACTTGTTAAGATACTGTAACATAACTTTGATTGGTTATTACAGTTGCAAGGATTTAAAATTGCATGTATGGTCATTCTGTTGATGTTACTGAAACTCTATTTTGGTAACTTCCTTGTAAAGTTTCATATTTCATGTCATTTATAAAACTTCGAAAACCTGCAAACTCATAATCTGATACTTAGAAATTTAATCAGTATGAGGAAACTAGCAAAGTATGATTTCAGTAAATGTTATGGCATCAACAGTATGACCATACATGCAACTTTAAATCCTTGCAACTGTAATATCGAATCAATCAGTTATTTTGACAATTTTGATTTTGCAGTGGCAAAGTTACAGAAACAAAGTGGGGGATAGTCTAATAGCTCATCTAATATGTATACATTAACGACATTTGAACCACATACTTCAAATGAATGAACATGCATGTTAAAATGAATAGTATGAAACATGTCTACTCAACATAGAAAGATGTCTACTCAACATAGCACCCATGTATATGTGCTCAAATTTACTAAGAACTCTGTTCAAAATTTAAACTACCCTTCAACACGTAGAGCTGATAATATTCACTTGAAACGACCCTTAACAAATTCCTATTGTACATCTTTTGAATATCAAGGGCTCCATGTTATAATTCCTTACTAGGGTCTGTAAAGAGCTGTTAAAGGTTTGGATATATTCAAAACAAGTGTATATAAAGAAAAAAACATCCCTATATTTGCTTTGTGATGACTATGTATTAAGCATTGCTGATGGCACTAGTGTCTCTATTTTTCTGTGTACTCCTGGGGCCTGAAGACGTACATTGTAAGTGTAAGCCTAATTGCAGTCTAAATACACAGATGTCTGATGAACTGACTGAGGTACTCCTTCAAGGTTCTAAATGATGACTTCCTCGTGTCTGAAACTCAACAACTTATCATACTTACTTGTTAAAGATTCTTGCATAATATCTATACTGTTTCTCTGCTATATACAACAGTTATTAGCAGTTTTACATCCTTTCTGAATCTTCCTGGCTGGTCTGCAGCTGAAACGCGTGTTCTTTTACGCGCCACGCCCATTAATTGACCGAGCCCCCGGGAATGACGCAACTTCCTTAACTACGTATACAACGCATAGTCGCGCAAGTGACACAAGAATATATATAATTATTTATATATAATATATATTATATATATACATTAAACCCCGTGGAAAGCAATTATAGGGATGGCCCTACGGGCCATAAAAACTTTAAGAATTTAAATTGTTGTAATAATATCTATAATTATTATATATATTATATATATAATATTATTATGGCCCGTAGGGCCATTCCTATAATTGCTTTCCACGGGGTTTAATGTATAATTATATGTTTGTGTCACTTGCGCGACTATGCGTTGTATACGTAGTTAAGGAAGTTGCGTCATTATTCCTGGGGGCTCGGTCAATTAATGGGCGTGGCGCGTAACAGAACGAGCGTTCCATGCTCTTCGAGCTACAGACAAGCCAGGAAGATTCAGAAACTGCTAATAACTGTTGTATATAGCAGAGAAACAGTATACATATTATGCAAGAATCTTTAACAAGTAAGTATAATAAGTTGTTAAGTTTCAGATATGAGGAAGTCATCATTTAGAAACTTGTAGGAATACTTCAGTCAGTTCATCAAAGATCTGTATACTTAGACTGCAATCAGGCTACACTTACTTCTTCAGGCCCCAGCTTTCGAGTACACAGAAAGGTAGAGACACTAGTGCCATTAGCAATGCTTAATACATAGTCATCACAAAGCAAATATAGGGATGTTACAAGTTATGTAACATAACTTGTAACATGTTATGTTCTGACCTGTCTGAGAATTGTTAATCAGTTTGGTGACACTGTTTATGCCCCAATACTTCCTGGTGCAGCTCAACGAAATATGGAGATGGAAAACGAAGGTGCTGGACCAAAGTGGCTTCTTTAATATTACAAGTTAAATTTTAATTCAAATCCCAATGAAGCTCAGACTCAGATTCCTCTCTCTCTCCCCACAGAATTCATTTCTATTCTGTATGCAAACTGCAGAGCCTCCTTCCCAAGCTCAACCTGTCTGTGGGAATGTGACTAGCCCATCTACTATCATGCTAGCAATAGGTGTAGAAACAATTAACAAATAAACTCAACAAACAATCAAGCAGTCACAATGGCTTATAAAATAACACAGCCACAAAGGGCTTATAAAATATTAAAGAAGCCACTAGCTGATCTGTACTTCTGCTTGGCAGTGCTTGCTTATCCAGATTTCTCGAAATTCTTGTGCTCTACTTCATGCGCATGCTCAGTATCATGCGTGACCTTTGAACCATGATTTAGTACTTGATGAAGCACAGTACCTCCAGCTAGTAAAATATTAAAATTTGTAAAGCAATCATTTCATACTAGTAAAATTCTCCTTGGTAGTCATCTCTCTCTTTACACACTATAAAACAGCTAAAGCACTGTCTTGCTCATGCTGTACGGGAAATATATAGCATTCGGGGTGGGTGCTCGAAGCTGTATGAGGCTTCTCGACCCCACCCCTCATGCTGTATTTCATACATAGTTACATACGGCCAAGATATATTGAGAAAAAACATCCCATAGGGATGTTTTTTCTCTATGGGATGTTTTTTCTCAATATATCTTGTTTCTTATTTGTTTTTTCTTTATGTCGTTTGTGTTTATTCCAGGACCTGTATGAAAATCTACTGGTTTAGTAGATACAGCATTCATGTAGACAAATAAAATTTTGTCTATCTATCTATCTATTAATATTTGCAGTACAAACAAAGTTTCTTTTGCAGGGTAACAATCATAGCTATAATTTTGCCAAATATTGTCTGTATGTTGTACCATTCAGGGTAGCTGAATGTGCCCTATACAAAACAGAATATAATGGAATGTTTGATAACTGCTTTTTTAAGTTACGCATGGGTGTAATAATAGCTTTTTGTAATTGTGTCAATGTTAGCTTCATATCACTGGTCTTACAAACAAGAGGAGCTTTTATCATACTGCATTATACATACAGTATAGCAGCATAGCTACTAATGCTACCAGTTGATCTGCCATGAAATTCCAAAGCTGTTTACATAATTGACTAGGGCTTGTTATTGAAACATTTCTACATATCTAGTACTGTATACTATATTTATAATAATATGTACATGTAAAGACCAAAGGTCATATTGAGCACATAATTGACTAGGGCTTGTTATTGAAACATTTCTACATATCTAGTACTGTATACTATATTTATAATAATATGTACATGTAAAGACCAAAGGTCATATTGAGCACACAAGGCTAAAGGAGTAGTAAGTTGTAGTAACTCGAGGTATCTTATGTATAACTTCAAATACTCAATAATAATGAACTTAAATAATAATAACAACTGAACTAGAACTTGTGATATCTTTCAAGACTCCAGAACATTGTCTCCATAAACAATAGTCATGTTCATACTTTATTGTAACTATGTAGCCACTATTGTTTAGTCATTGTATTTCCAGACAATATGATTTTTAAGTGTATATATAAATTCATCCTGTTTTCATAATGATCAGTTCTAGTTGCTGCTAAGATAATACATATACCCTAACTCTCTGGGACTGTAACACAACTGTCTTGCTATTGTGACTCCATATTTCATTACGCCCACAACTAATTATTATTGCATTCCTACAAAATATATATATAGCTGAGATTCACCCTTGACACTGCACAATTATATGCCTGGCGCTAAGCACCCTGGTAAAATATAATTAAACTCATTATTGATGTTCTTTGTGTTGTCACATGATAAAACATGTGTCTTGACTATTATCATAAGCCAAAAGAAAATGTTCTGCTATTCAAAGATCATAATAGCTAAGTTGTACCGTAAATCCTTAAATAGAAGCCCGGGCGTCTATTTCTTTACAGCAAGTAGGCGACTGGCGTTTATTAATCCTTTAGCGTATATGGGCGTTCTTGTTTATTAATTACCACAAACACATGTGTGGGCGGAGCGCTTAATATATCAACTATATAACTCTCACATTTTATAATACTGAAGATTCTAACTTACTTTACTGGAAAGAAGAGTTCTTAAGAAAGCCATTGATGTAGAATTTATGCTTCGTTATCAGCAGGAAGACAGCAAGGCGAGTGCTTGAAAACAACGCCCGTATAACGTCTGCATTTTAAATAGCAGTGACTTTTAACTTAGTTAGTTAGACAGAAGACATTCTAAGTAAGCCATTGATACCAAAAACATGCTTCGTTAGCTGCATGTTTTTGGTATCGGCTGTTTCTCTGCAACAAGACGAGTTTAGAACAAATCACTTTTATTTCTTACTTGTCACTATACCAGTATTCTGCTCAGAATACAGTAAGACCTTGCAGTTGTGGAGATCAAGCGGTAACACACATGTATGGTGCCACATCACATGATGCTGTTCCCCTTATTAAGAAAACAGTTCTTACCCTCCTCCTCCTCCTCCAGGTTATGGATCCAGCAACCTCCTTTTTGCTGGTTATCAACCCCCGCCACAAGGTTGGCCAATTGTACTTCCCAAACGGTATTATTATTACCTTACAAGCTGTTTGAATGGACTCGTCATTAGTGTCCCAGAAGGAAGCAAGAACCAACTAGAGTGTGTACTAATCTGTCGGGCTCTAATTCAAAGTGTTCCCACTTTTCGGTTTCAACCTCTACGTCAATCTCTCCTACTGCTCCATCTAAATTAATATTACCTGTACTGCAATTGGAATTAGTGTGATTAGTGTTTGAGAAATCATCAGAGAAACGATTAGGTTTTTTTTTTGAGGAGATGAATCACGGCTGGGTGTGTCAGCAAAACTGTCGCGGAATCCCTGGTCACTGTCAGTACCAGACGTGTGTTTGGTAACTTCCATAGTTGTAGTAAGTTCTACTGCCATTGTCTATATCCGTATAAAAATAAACAAAATCATAATTACAAATAGTAATCTAATAAAGGTACTTCATGATGTATCGCTTCATTTCATTGTAACATGATCAAGCTGATTAAACCAGCATCATTAATTCACTACGTAAATTTGTACTTTGCCTACATATTATGTTTCAAATTAAGAATCAGTAAATTCCATTTAGATTATGGATATCTCTAACGGTCAACGTGGATTCTGTGCTTCTTTTGAAAGAATTGAAACCCTCAAGAACCAAGAGTAAAACAGACAATTACCATTATTAATTTAGTAAAAAATCAATTGATGTTAGGGCTTAATTCATCTAGGATTTACAAACAGACTGTACAGCCTTACATCCATTTTGTATGCTGAAAAAGAGCCACCATTTTAGACAACACTGTACTATGGTATATGGAGATACTTTGGAATTCTTAGTTATATGCACTTTGACGCTGAAAATACTTGCTATTATACCTGTACTTGTATACGTACATGGTTCATAGGAAATATGTGTACCACTAGCTTTTGATGTTTTGAATCATGGACCAAATTGGCTCAACAATGGTTAGTGTGTGCACAATTAGAAAAAACATGTTGAGCCAATTAACAAACTTAATGCTGTTAGTGACAATATTATTAACTGTGCCACTGGGCCGAAGAGAGAATTTTGCGGTACCAAATAAGAAGTTCTTTGGGCCAATGGTGTGCCATATACATTTATCAAAACACTGATGTGTACATTTACATTTAGGTACATGTATGAGAGAATTAGAAACACTATAAAAATATGACTAGGGATTGAACCTAGGACTGTCTAGTCAGATTCCAGATTTTCATTCTGGGGGTCTCGGTCAGTTAATGGGTGAAGCACATACATGTAATAGAATGCACACTCGAGACCAGCAGGAAGAAAAAAGCTGCTTGTAGCTTATGTAAGAAACTGGAACTAATAGCTATTCTATCTGAAATATATTCCTAAAGTTCTACAAGATCCTTTGAAAGGTAAGGAGAGTAGATAATAACTATAATAGGTTTTTGTGTTTCAGGCATGAAAAAGTCAGCCATGATTACCGAATGCTGGACACACTGTCACCACAAAGCAATTATAGGGATACTTTTCTCTCTATATATAATATTTATCTTGTTTGACTGTAATTCAATTCCTTAAATTTGCTTTAGCAAAGCTTAGCAAAACACATAGAGGTCTCCAAGCCTTGCTGAAGTTGCCAATGGAAAGGCAAGACATTAGTGAAGCTTTTTATGTAATAAAACGGTGATTGCCAATGTAACCCATAACTAACCATTTTCACTTGCATTTCAAAATTATATTTTAATCTATAATCTCAGAGCTGGTCATTATAGTTTCCATATATGTGAGAACCAATAATTCAAGCTCTCTTTCCATAATCCATATATAAATGTACAAAGCATCCATTAAAATGCTATACTAATGCCAAAAACTAATTCTTATTGATGAAGGCTAGTACACATACACTAATAAACACACTCCAAATAGTACATGTACATGGGGTGGGAAATAAACACAAATATTAACTTGCAGTACTATAATTATAGTAAATTATAATTATGTACATGAACACTACATGTTCATGTACACATGTACATAACTGCATGGGTAACAATGAAAGCAGGAACAGAGGAATGAGGAATGGAATGAGGAACAGAAATCAAAACATTTTTTCCATTATATACACAACTACACAATTTTTTTAATGCACCTTCTGTCTGTTTTCACTCAGTTGCAATGGTTTGTGAAAAGTATTTTTATTAGTAAAACATGTCTTGCTTGTGGATTTGGCAAAGAAGATGAACACTTGAAGGATGTTGGTTTAGAACAGCAATTTAATGACATTGAACGGTTTTGTGCCTGTGAAGACCAATCCAGTGGGAGTGTGCTAGGTATAGACCCAACCTTTATTTTTACGTCTCGCCATTCACTTATGAGCACAAACTGTGTTTATAGGGCCAAAATTCATCCATCAGGATCGAAAACGCAATACTTATTTGATTTTGCTTCTCAGTTGAAAAAATTAAGGGCTGGTTTGGATGGTCTGAATGCAATTGGTACAGATGGTGAGGAAGCCCTTTCATCAGCATTCAATTCCATATTTCCTTCAAGTGTTCATCTTCTTTGCCAAATCCACAAGCAAGACATGTTTTACTAATAAAAATACTTTTCACAAACCATTGCAACTGAGTGAAAACAGACAGAAGGTGCATTAAAAAAATTGTGTAGTTGTGTATATAATGGAAAAAAAATGTTTTGATTTCTGTTCCTCATTCCATTCCTCTGTTCCTGCTTTCATTGTTACCCTAACTGCATGATAGACAATGTTCATACATGAACATTGTATAGAGTATATACTTGCATGAATAATCAAATTAGTACACAATTCATTACTAATTACACATACATGTACATGTACATGACTTCCAAGTTTCTACACATTTTCACTCTATTTGGATTTTTTTGTATAATAAACTAAAAGAGGTATAAACAGATACTCTTCATCAATTACATGAGGCTGAAAGAATGATATTTGCTTCCAGGGATGGATGAAAAAACTTATCTCTAAAGGAGTGAAGAGATAGTACACTCAAACACTATGATCTGTTAACACTCAACCTATTTAGTATGTGGATTGTGTACACGTATATGTTTGAGATAGCTGTAGATATAACAATTTAGAAATCCCTTTTCTGATGTTATAGAACATCAAATAACAATTTGTCTTTGCTTTCAAATAAATGATATCATATGTTATATAGCACTGATTTTATTTAACATACTTCTTCAAGGATTATACTGGTTCCTATACTATTTATACGAAACTCATAAGGAGGCAAACATGATCAGATGAGATATTTCATAATATATTACAAATTTAATTTTTGCTTTGCTGAAATTTATTTTTTGAAGTAGAAAATGTCTCTTATAATGCAACATACAATGTAGGCGAGTATTGAGTAAAAATCATCAAAGCTGGGAGAAGAATATTGCTAAAATAGTTTGTATTATGTAACAGTTCTTACTAGGTTATCTATAGACACTACTGAAACAGTTAAAATAAAGTGACATTACCTACATTCATGGATATCTGTGTATCAATATTACTTTATATAGCCGATCATAACACCCAATATGTAATATTGAATGAACATGATAACTTCATGTATGTATACTATATATACAGTAATAGATTATCTAGACACAGGTAGATGAGGAAATCACAACACAGATATTGAAATTACAATAACAAGTATTATAGTACATGTGGTTTGAAAACATTCTTATTAGGACACTGTTGTTACAATATGAAAACTGTCTATGCTATGTATAGCTAACACTTCTTTTGTTAATGCATAATTTCACAGTAGTACATAGTGTCACTGAATTTATTAAAAAAAGATCTGACTAGCATGAAGGCCTGACCCATCACTATGATTGCTTTGTGGTTAACTACATGTATGTAATAATATATAATACACACTATATCATGTGACATTGAGTCAATCACGTTTCATATGTTGGTCACCTGATCATGTTTTAGACACACTTAAGAATGCATTCACTACTTAATGTATAGTTAACTGTGAAAATGCAAGCAACACACAGAAATGTCAAGCAATAGACAATAAATCTTTTATAACATTCTTTAACTACATGTAAGTGTTATCATGTGGCACTTGGGTGGAGCTCAATCAAGGTACTTTATTGAGTGTCACATTATAACACTTAGCAGAAAGAAAACAATTTATTGTAGAAATACTTTGAAAATTAAGTGTCATTTAAAAGTAAAAGGCATGAAAAGAAGGTCAGAAGTCTTTGACTTAATAAACAACATAAGCCAATGAATTTAAAAATGCAGATTGTAAGTAATTACCTCTCTAAGCTGTATTGACTTCATTCTAGAACATTAATAGCCATGATCATAACAACCTATACACAGGTTGTAATGACTTCATACATGATACATACTTGCGTACAAATTACTAGTACTTCTTTTTCCTTAAAGAAGCACAAAGAAGCAGAAGAGATAATTAGTGGTTGCATGGTTTTTAATTCTGTATCTAATAATAAGAAAGGATATAACAATAATAGACATCAAGTAATCGATTATGAAAACTAAATTGCAGTGTTATATAAGAATTCAAGTTGTAATATGATGTGATAATATCCATTTTCTAAAGTCAAAGCAACACTCTAATTTACAGTTGTAAACATTCAATAATAGTACCTTTCATGGATCGCGTGGAGTTAATTAAGCTGGATTGATCCATATTATAGCTGTAGAGGTAGGGAGGTGTGAAATATTCTTTTAAGTTCAACTGTCAACTCGATTTCAATTTAAACTCGTGGCCTTTTCCACTGTAGTTACATTTTTAGTCTTTGACACTTAAAGAAACATTCTAGCATTAATTTCAGCAATTGTTTCATTATTGAAGTGATGTTAAAATTAACTATCTTGCACAGCAATTTCTGTATATATTTTTGCAATTAATTGCTAAACTAAACATATTTTCAGCAAAATATAAGGGAAGTTTGAACCACCGTTAAAAGACACTGATTTGTTTAAGCAAAACATATTTGAGACAACTTAGTCTTTATATATATGAAAGAGCATAAGGCTAAAGCTATAATGAATACCTAGAAGAAATATATATGTAGCTGTAGTTTTTTTTGAGCCACTAATAATTAAACTTACAATTAAACAAGGTGGGAACATGGGAATATAATTATGATGGTATATACTCTGTTGGTAGTTGACCTAATATATATAATCATAATTTTTTTACCTTGCCGTTCACATTGTTCTTAAACTATAAATATATAGGTGGGTTGTGGTGGTTCATATCACAGCTGATCTCTACTTTTTCCAGATCTATACACACTTCTTAACATGCGTGATTTAAGTTTGGAGAGGAAACATCCCTTTGGTTCAAAATCAGAGCGCATTCGTTTTAACACAGAAGGTGCACAGACTTCATAAGAAAAACAACTATAATTATTATATTTCATTATTACTTTCATAATAGATAAAAAAAGTAACTATAGTCCCTGGAGTGACTACTGGTGAATTAATGGAAGTCTTTTTGGTTGCTTTCATTCTGATGTCATTCTCCATGGGAGTGACGTATGGAGGCATTCTTACTACTGGATGTCATGTGAGTATATACTAACACATGTATACAACAGTTCAGTAATCACAAAATGTGTATCTAGAAGATGAGATTTGGATTAAGTCATTTTGAATGCAAAATTTAGTTTTATTTATAATTTTGCATGCATTATGTTATCACAAGTGAAGACCAGCAAGTAATGTCCGATTTGATTACATCTATGAAGATAGTAGATCACAATGGAGATGTGAAAGAGTATCTTGAAGATACACAAAGCATTGTTGAGGCGACAGTAGATGCTGTTATGAATGCTGTTAGAGTCAGTATGGGAGTGTTAGGTGTTGTGGTTGAAATGATATTGAAAGTTGAAGATTCGGTATGGGCTAGAGTAGACACCAGTTATCCTACAGTTAGGATACTCTTGTATGGTAATAAGTCCACTCTTGTTCAGTTGCTACATGACTACTGGTCTGTAGAAATCTTGTGGTTCCCTTTTAATAGTTTAGGAACAATTGGAGGAGTCATTGAAGGCCTACCTTTAGTCAGTATCTGGCAACCTAAAACAGATGAGGTGTGGGTGAGAGCCATTAATCGTGACCCTGACAAGTATTGTGAAGCCAACAGGTACAATTTTAATTCTTCTATCATTCACCATTTCCGCTGCAACATTTAAAACTTTAGAAAATTGCTAATGTATTGTTAGTATAGTTGCAAGAATGTAAAATATAATATGTTAGTACAGTTACATGGAATAGTGAAAATTGTACTTTAATTGATTGATCGTGCAAGTTGTTATGACTGCATCATAACATATACATGTAGTATAATTATTATGTCCAATATCTCATTTAATACACAAGATGGTTTGAAAACCTTACAATCATTTAGTTAAAAATGTATATTCTGTACATCTACCGTATATCCAGAAGAGAAACAAATAGCACACAGTGTTAGGTACAGTTGGAAATCCTGTTCTGTCTCGCTACCATAATCTGACACCAGCGTTCACTGCCACTGGATTCAATTTCGTTAAAAGTGCTAACAAAGAAGGCACTTTGTATGAACCACTACCCTATGCGATCCATTTCTGTTATGGAATCAGTCTTGCTCCAGTTTATGACATGGAGTTTGCCTTTCCATTCAGTTTGACAGATGATGACCACTACTTTGACACAGTTCTTGCTGCAATGCACTATGTGGTGGACAAAAGCAAAGAATATGCTCAAGGTAAGTCAATGTTATTTGTGCATAATTGTTTAATTTTGTTTGCATTTAATATAAGTGGAATTTTAGGTTTTGGTCAAGACTTTTCATTTAGCACTACAATGGAGTTGCGTGTTATTGCAAAGAGCGACTGTCTACTCTGTCCAGCAACCAGGCATCCACGAGACGATGCACCAGTGACAGCACACACTGCATATTTGGAGATTCTGAGCTTTGCTGGCAGTGAAAATTATCAGAAGTTTTTCAAGGAGGTTGGTGAGAAATGGATGAAACTAGGTGGAGTTCCTCACTGGTGTAAACAGTGGACATTCCTTGACAACATCGTTGACCACACTCGAGACAACTATAAAGACAATCTTGTCAAATTTCGTACTGTTTTTGACTCAATAAACAACGACAATGGCAGCTTGTGCAAAATGTTTGTCAATTCAACCATGGAGAAAATACTTGGTTTGGACTAAAATATCGAACCACATTTTAAATTAACTGTTACATAAAATAATTCCTAAATTTTGTTCTGAAATTTGAATACATGTCTTAGCAATAATTGTCTATTGCAGATAAATGTGACATTCACATTTAGTTTTTTTTTGCAAGCAATAATAAGATTTCATCCTGTATATAATTATATGTGCATAAATGGGACAGTGTCCTAACCGGATCACCCGGATCGTGCCTATAATTACACTGTAAAACAATTATATATGTAGGTGTTTAATTCTTGTTCAAACTAGTTCGGGGAATTGGTAGAGACACCAATATCGATTGCACCCAATATCAATAATACCAGAGGAAGTAATTAATTACTTGATAGGAAAAACCTCCCACTAATTGGCATGAAAATGGATATCGTACCAAATACCAAACCAGTTGTAAGTTAAGTTACTAGGATGTTTTTAAAAAAAAACAAATGGCTTATACTGAATGTGCATGCGCATAAGTACAAATTGATATCTGGTCACAATATTGATTATTGCTAAATGTGCTATATCAATAACGATTATTTCGATTATCGAGTTGCAGCACTAGTTCAAACGTAACCTCATAACACTCAATTGTTTCTTCCATAATATACAACTTGCATGAAAGCTACATGACATGAATGATATGGATCATTGGTCAGTGTGAAGATACATAGGGGCTTCTAATCGACAAATAAACTCATCAAAGAGAATACGAGATATGCTCCTAGTCGAGGAGGAATGCTAAAGGTCCATTTTGGGAAGTAAACAGATATTCCTAAAACATTCCTCCTAATTACAAAATGAAATCATGCTTTTCTGTGGACTTCATTGCTACTGTAGTAGTATGATAATTCTTTTAAAATTGTTCTTTATTAATTCTATTATTAAGTCTATTCTGGCTTTTATTAATAAAGAACTATCATATCAAAGAGAAGACTTCTACCATCTTAGAGCATCCTGTGTGTTATACTGAAACAAGGTGGCTGTCTAGTCGCTAAATTCCCCATCAGTGAACTTAGAATAAATATTTATATTATTAAGGTTGTAGTCTTTTCCGTGGGCGGATGCTACTCCAATCAGTTTCTAGTCTTGCAAGCTTCTTGCTCCATACAATCTGGTTCCATTCTGTATTTTTTGGAAGCCACACCCACCCGGGGGTATAATTATTGGGCCTAAATGTTTTCACTGATAGTTTATTTTCAGAAACAAACCTAAACACGCCCCACGGGTGGTGGATGGGGCGGTGGGTGGTAAACAATGGCGGGTAACTGTAGTTGCTCTCTGAGAAAGATCGGAGTTTGATAGTGCCTAGAAAGGTAGATTTTATGGTTTCAGTGAAAAGCTACAGAATTCAGCTTTCTTCAGCCTCTTGTAACTATAAAAGTAAAATGAATTTCCAGAAAACGGCTCTATTTGTTTTCTCTAAATGCATTGTACTTGGTGCATGCCATGATTGGTGGGCGTGGCTTTCTCCGTTTTGTACTTATTGCGAAAGTAAAATGAATTTCCAGAAAACGGCTCTATTTGTTTTCTCTAAATGCATTGTACTTGGTGCATGCCATGATTGGTGGGCGTGGCTTTCTCCGTTTTGTACTTATTGCGATTACAAAAATGGACATTTTATATATGTTTTATCACTTCCAGGACCCTATAAAGGTGATTAGAAGATATGAAGGTTGCCATTACACCAGGTTAGAGTCATATTATATAATATTCTATTTTGAAACTGATTGGAGTCGCATCCGCCCACTCCCTAGTACCACCTTAACAGTTAAGAAGAAAGATATTGGATAACGACTCAGTGTCATCGTCATCAGGTATCTACGAAGTAGAACAATTAATTAGAAAGAAATACTCGTCGTTGGAAGTGTCGATGAACTGTATCGAGTTTGCTCGAAGCCAATTGTTGAGTGTTTCCAGGAGTTTCCATACAGCCTCCAGTGCTTTGGCCGAGATATCTTGCTCTTCGTTGTGGATTTCGGCCACCAGAAGCTTCCTTTTATGTTGCTGGAAGGCGCTTGGCCTTCGTAGCTGTTATAGCTGGTCTTTTAGCCATGCTGTACTGTGCATGTGCCATGTGTTAGGGGCGTGGTTTGACACGCGCTATTTATAGTAACGTAATTATAATAATTATGCAGTGCACACGGATTTTCATTGTTTGCGTGGGAGTTTCACGCTCCTACCCTCTTTTTTTATGGGCTCCTGATAACTACTAATCATTAAATGCAGAACCCTCGCTAGCTACTGCTAAACAGCATGGCTTTAGAACAACTTTGCCTAAGTAACATTGCAACAGCCAGGAACACACCATTCGCTATAATTTGCATATTCATGAAGTCAGTAACATGAATATGCAAATTACCTTGCCAGGGGCAGAGACAGCCTAAATCATAGTAACAAATATAATATTAATAATGTATAAAAGTATAGTATTATATAGGTATAACCTATGCAAATTATGGGGATAGCATGGCCATCAGATCTCTTGAGAACTAGCGAATTTCTGGACAAAACTTCACAAATAGCTGTATAAACACTTGTTAGGACAATAGACAAAGCTCAAGAAACAAAGCTTCAAAGAGACAAAAGTTAGAGTGGTTCAGTGTTTTCTGCTGACATCAGCAAAAACGAAGAAATTTCAAGATGGCGACAGATCGACGAGAGTTTACACGGCTGTTTCTCTGCAACAAGATGAGTTCAGGACAAATCCTTTAAATGTTGGCATTACGGATATATAACGTCTTCAACCATGTGTCAACAAATTAGTATCATCAGGTATTTGCAAAGGTTACGTGGTAACACACAGACAGACAGACAGACACACACACACACAAACCAACTACTATAACCCTCCGCCTACGCGCTCGGGTTAATTAGATTCTAGTAGTTTTTGTAATTTTTAACAGGGTCAATACTTAACGTCGTAAATGTGTGAGCGAAAGTTGGCGAGCATACGTTTGTGTCTTATATCACTTGAATTAATGTTAACTTTCTTAATTAATGATACTGCTAAGTTTAACTGTTAATATGTTAACTTTCTTAATTAATGATACTGCTAAGTTTAACTGTTAATATGTTAACTTTCTTAATTAATGATACTGCTAAGTTTAAGGTGGTACTAGGGAGTGGGCGGATGCGACTCCAATCAGTTTCAAAATAGAATATTATATAATATGACTCTAACCTGGTGTAATGGCAACCTTCATATCTTCTAATCACCTTTATAGGGTCCTGGAAGTGATAAAACATATATAAAATGTCCATTTTTGTAATCGCAAGAAGTACAAAACGGAGAAAGCCACGCCCACCAATCATGGCATGCACCAAGTACAATGCATTTAGAGAAAACAAATAGAGCCTTTTCCTGCAAATTCATTTTACTTTTATAGTTACAAGAGGCTGAAGAAAGCTGAATTCTGTAGCTTTTCACTGAAACCATAAAATCTACCTTTCTAGGCACTATCAAACTCCGATCTTTCTCAGAGAGCAACTACAGTTACCCGCCATTGTTTCCCACCCACCGCCCCCTCAACCACCCGTGGGGTGTGTTTAGGTTTGTTTCTGAAAATAAACTATCAGTGAAAACATTTAGGCCCAATAATTATACCCCCGGGTGGGTGTGGCTTCCAAAAAATACAGAATGGAACCAGATTGTATGCAGCAAGAAGCTTGCAAGACTAGAAACTGATTGGAGTAGCATCCGCCCACGGAAAAGACTACAACCTTAAAGCGCTTCAAACAATCTCTCGACTACACGATGCCATTTAATTAATTTTGCAAATTAGGGGCGTGGTTTGACACGCGCTATTTATAGTAACGTAATTATAATATGCAGTGCACACGGATTTTCATTGTTTGCGTGGGAGTTTCACGCTCCTACCCTCTCTTTTTTTTTATGGGCTCCTGTAGTTACATATAGATGTACGTATCCTGAACAACCTACTAATCATTAAATCCTTGCCAGGGGCAGAGACAGCCTAAATCATAGTAACAAATATAATATTAATAATGTATAATAGTATAGTATTATATAGGTATAGCCTATGGTAGTTTGTACTAATTATATTAAAGATATTATATGTACCAATTATAATCACCTAATATCAAATACTATGATTCAATTAAGCTAATTATGCTCCTTCTTTGTAGATCTATTAGACAGAATGAAATTACATTTATTGGATTGTAATTACATGTATATCCATAACAAGTTGTTGCGAAGATATGGTGGTAGAAAGGAGTTAAGAAGAAAGAAAGTTAAGAATATAAGGTCACAAATACACAATACACAGTTATTGGAGGATATAAATATGCCTGTGTGCTGCCGGTGTAATGGTAGTGGGCGCTGTATGTCCTGCTTCTGTGTCAAGTCGGATAGACCCTGTGTTGACTGTCTACCATCCCGTAAGGGCTACTGCTGTAACATCGCCCTCGCTCCTGTTTCTATGTCCGTAGTTGATGATGGACCTTGTTCATCATCTCACCCAAGTATTGATACACCGGTTATAACTAACAGAGATAATGTTGTTGACTCTCAAGATGCCCTGAATATCTCCACTGCTGAGTCAGGAGGTGTAAACGCTAGCGCCATAATGGATGGCGGTGTTAACGAGATCGACACAGCTATTACAAGTATGGATGTGACACAAACTCTTCCATCATTTAAATCAGTATCAAGAATGTCTTCATCATGGGGAGATCTATCAGAAGATGAATTTACAAAAGCGATTGACAGTGCCTATGCTCAAGTGGTTCACTGGAGACCTAACCTATTTAAAGTTCCATCTGGGGCATGTGGCAAGCAATTTGTAGCTAAGCTTACTCGTCTCTTCAATGCCTTTGCCCTGGAATCTGACCTGGAAGCTATTGCATTGAAAGCTGCCATGACCCTACCTTCTCTAATGCTCCAAAAACCCCATGCCAAATCTAAAACACATGAACACATCTCCTGTCTTTGGCGCAGACTAAGCCTTTGGGAGAAAGGAGATATCACAAACCTTCTTAAAGAAGGAAGAGTTCTGCAGAGGTCACTTGTTAACTCTCAATCATCTAGAAGACATACAGCAGACGTTGGTTCAACAGCTCGCAGATTTTCCAAAATGATGCTGGAGGGGCGTGTAAGAGCTGCTCTGAAGTTTTTGTCCAATAACTCTGACATAGGTCTTTTGAGCCTAGATGAAACAGTTGAAGAAACATCAGGAAAGACTGTCAGAGATATCTTGAATGACAAACACCCGGACCCAAGGTCAGCACATTTGGAAGCTCTAATAGGAGATATAGACAATGACAGCTTCCACCCTGTTATTTTTGACAACATTACCAGTGAATCCATTCGGGTTGCTGCTCTTCACACTCAAGGGGCAGCTGGACCCTCTGGACTTGATGCATTTAGTTGGAGACGATTATGTACTGCCTTCCGGCAAAAGTCCAATGACTTGTGTGAGGCCATAGCTGCAATAGCTCGAAGAATTTGTACTACATTCCTTGATCCATCTACTTTGCAGGCCTACACTTCGTGTCGTCTGATTCCCCTTAATAAGTGCCCTGGAGTTCGCCCTATAGGGATAGGAGAAGTAATGCGAAGGATTATTGGAAAGGCAGTCATGAAAGTGGTGAAAGTTGATCTGCAGGATGCAGTTGGTGCAATCCAGTTATGCGCTGGTCAAGATGCTGGGTGTGAGGCAGCCGTCCATGCGGTAGAACAGATTCTGTTAGATGAAGATACTGAGGCGTTGATACTGGTAGATGCATCAAATGCATTCAACTGCTTGAACAGACAGGTGACATTACTTAATTGTAGAACAGTCTGTCCTGCTCTGTCATACATCCTTGTTAACACTTATCGCAATAACTCGCAGCTGTTTGTTGACGGACATTGCATACTATCTAAAGAAGGGACTACACAAGGGGACCCATTAGCCATGGCTATGTACGCCATTGGGACCCAGCCATTGATCCGCAGATTGGATGGTATTGCCAAGCAAATATGGTATGCGGATGATTCTGCTGCTGGATCGAGCCTAGAGAGACTCAGGAGGTGGTGGGATCTTCTGGCCGAGGTTGGTCCAATGTATGGATACTTTCCGAACAGCTCCAAGACACATGTTCTAGCAAAGCCACATCATGTTGAGGCTGCAAAAGAGGTATTTAAAGGTACTGGAATAGTAATTTCGACTGAAGGGGAGCGCTACCTGGGTGGAGCAGTAGGTACCTCTTCGTTTGTGCGTCAGTATGTGGAAAGAAGAGTGGTAAATTGGACAAATGAAGTGGAACGGCTCAGCAAAATTGCCGAAACCCAACCACATGCAGCATATGCTGCTTTTACTCATGGACTATCTTCAAAATGGAATTACCTTTTAAGGGTAATTGATTGGGAAGAAGACCAACTGGATGGTGTATTGGAGCCTTTGGAAAGGGCAATCCACTCACACTTTATTCCAGCACTCACAGGACAACCTGCACCAGGTGAATATATGCGAGAAATGTTTGCATTACCAGCACGACTTGGTGGTTTGGGCCTGATGAATCCTGCTGCCTCAAAAAAAAGAACAGCGAGCAGCCTCACAGCAAATCAGTGCCCCACTTGTTGACAGAATCATCAATCAAGACCATCAGTTGGGTGATTGCCATTCAGTTCAGCAGAGCATTAAGAAGAGAACCCAGTATGCTAAATACACAAAGCAGAAGGAAGATGCGAAAGAACTCCAACGTAATCTATCGATCCCTCTCCAACGTTCTATCGAACTCTCCCAGGAAAAGGGAGCCTCCACCTGGCTTACAGCACTCCCCATCATTGAGCATGGCTTTGCTTTGCCAAAAGCTGCTTTCAGAGACAGCCTCTCCCTCAGATATGGTTGGCCTCTACAGAATTTGCCATCTCACTGTAGCTGTGGATATCCATTCAATGTTGAACATGCTCTGACATGCAAAACAGGAGGCTTCCCAGCAGTGAGACATAATGAAGTGAGAGATATCACTGCCATGCTGCTGACTGAAGTTTGTCATGGAGTGACAACTGAACCCCACTTGCAACCGCTTTCAGGCGAGTCCCTGTCTTACCGCTCTGCCATCACTGAAGACGGTGCTCGACTTGATGTTGCAATGTATGGATTTTGGGGGGGCAGATTTGAAAAGGCATTTGTTGATGTAAGGGTATTCAACCCTAGCGCCCAATCAAATCGTCACGGTTCCCTTTCGTCCATATATCGCAAGCATGAGCAAGAAAAGAGAAGGCAATACGATCAGCGAGTGCGGGAGATTGAACATGCAACTTTCACACCACTGGTGTTGTCCACAACAGGTGGAATGGGACGTGCTGCAACAACATTTTACAAAAGACTTGCATCAATGATAGCTGAAAAAAGAGAAGCCTCCTATGCTGTGACTTTAAATTGGATAAGATGCCGACTAAGTTTTGCACTCTTGAGAGCCTCTATTATGTCTATTAGGGGAGCTAGATCATCCCGACACCATCCAGCCAATGAATACCCGATTGACCTTCAGCTTGCCGAAGGTCATTTAATTAACTGACTTCTTAATACCTAGCTATGTACATGTCCATTATTATTATTATTATTATTTTATTTTATTTATTTATCTCTTTATCTATTTATTTATTTATTTATTTATTTATTATTAAAATAAAATATTATTGTTTACATATCCATAACAACCTACATGACCAATTAAATTACAATTTCCACTATTCCTTGCAACTATACTAACCAACAAATTAGTTATTTTAACAATTGTTTTTTGCAGCGTAATGTCACAGGATTAGTATGTATGCCAAAACAATAGCAAATAGCTTGATATAATCGTGTTACCAAAATACTTACAGATTACTTCCCTAGATTGTCAACACAATGGAAATTAATATATGCTGTGTGGATTTCTCCCTGGTGGTGCATGTGTTAGAAATGACCTCTGCATGAATTATCAATTAACTGCATAAACAATTATTCTTAAACATCTGTATAACTATTTAAGATGCATAACTACACCACATTTACAACACAGAAATACAACATCTATTTTATATATTAGAGTTCAAATAAAAACACAAATATAAATGCTATTATCTGTAGTAGTGTCACTAGTGTGACAAGTGAAAACATTAGAATTCAGACATTCTTTTTTTCTTTATGTATCGATTGTAGAAAAACTGTAAGAACAACACTGCATAGCTACCATACATTACCAAGCCCATATAGAGTATCATATAGTCAACTTTACAGTCCAAACCTTGAACTATGTTTTTGTTGTATACTGTAATATTAATGAACAAGCCAACGAACATTTGCAGTATCTGCAAAACAGTTATAAATTGAGCTACTACTGAAGGCACATATAAACCTGCAGACTTGATGGCATAGTAGGAATACATTAAAGTATGCACTCCATAGTTGATACCAGCAAACCAGTGCCCAACTCTAATGCCAGAACGACTGAAACCATACCAGCAGTATAGTAGCACTGTAGTGTGATGATACCAGTGTAAAAACTGGAGTGAACTCTTGCGAAGAACAACAAAGGCAGTGTCAAAAAGTTCAAACAGCTTGGAAATGACGAGCAAATATATCCACAAGGCTATATGTGGATCTGAAATAGTATTCGCCTCACACACACTAAAGTGGAGACCTTTTTTGACAACTGCATGTGATAACTGAGGTAATAAACTGATTGAACCAAAGAATGCAAACAAGGCCAAAGAAACATTCCAAACAAGAAGAGGTTGACGGAGTCTATAGGCAGGTTTGTTTTTCATCCATTTGATTCCAATGTATATCAATACTAGGTAAATAATACTACAAATAATTGGGATATAAAAGTGGTTAGTACACCACTCTATGGCCTTAGTTGAGTCATATTTCGATTCGACTTGTGATATTAGAGGAACACTTTCCATTAGGCTTCCAATGAGTCCATGACTGTTATACATATTCACTGTAAGTATCAATAAGCCTACTTTAAAAGAAGGAAGTTATGACATTATAGATTGATTTTAGCAGTAAAATTTACAATAGAGAGAGCCAGACAGAACTTTCATTGTTATATATGCCACACCACCCCCTTAACTACTCTGGCTGTCCCACCCATTCACTTAACGAGGAATAGTCTGGGAACACCACTATAATAAAGTTACGCCCCAGCTATAGGGTGGCAGTTAATTAATGCATACTAATGACAAACTGAAAATAAATACAAGTAACTCTAGTAACGAAATATGTTATATGCCACATTTGTAGATAAAAACCTGAGCTACAAGGATCTGCAAATGGAAATCATAGACCTACTTGCTTTCATCTGGCAATAACAATTTTGGCTTATTCCTACTAGCTTTGGAAATACTTTGGTGTTATGCATGCCTGCCTACCTGAATTATTGACCTTCATTAGTCAAAAGAAAGACCTGCCTATAGTGATTATTGTTAATAGCAGTCCTACAGAACAACATTAATATAGCTCAGTGAGCAAAAGAGCAGGGCAGCCAGACTACCTTAACTGCCTGGAACGTTTGGCTCTTAAGACACTACCTTTACAATATACTATGTGAATAATTATACAAATATACAATTGTATCATCAAAGTCAATTAATTAAAGGATTCAAATTATGCAACGATTATGATCACAATTATTATTAGCCCTGCATAGCAACTTAATTAAAAAGAAACTATAATAATAGTGAATAAAGAAGTTGATGAAACACACTCACAGTTTAAAAAAAAAGTAAGAATCCTAGGACGACAACGGTAGTTAGTCTTCGAGCCACACCTACGGTATGATGTAGCCAGGCGTGGCAAGGGTCAGGCCACGATTAATAATACTTGTTTGGTGGGAGAGGTCACTAATTCGAACTGCACTTGCACTGAGCGAGAATTTGCGATGACAGAGTATAAGTAGATCGAGTTATCCTAAAGAGCACTGGTAAGATTTTGTGTCTTACTTTACATTAAGTTATAAAATTTTTTCAATTTTAGTCATAATTTCAGTGCCTCAGTAGGTGACCTCAACTGCAAGCCCACTGCAACCTCCAGTTGAAGGGCTTCAGCTAACCAAATTTTGTACTGTAAACATGAACTAAACAAGTACTTGGTATACTGAGATGCCCCACTTTGAAAATGTTGTGTTCACAATGCTTTTGCATGTTGACTTCAGTACTAGTGTTGTGGATAGGACATTCATTTTTGATATATGTTAACTTTCTTAATGAAAGTGCTAACTTTAAATGTTAAGGTAGTACTGGGGAGTGGGCAGATGCAAGTCCAATCAGTTTCAAAATAGAATATAATAATATATATCACAAATTTTGTGTAATACCAACCTTCATATCTTCTGTAAGTGAGGAAATGTAACTAAAATCTCCATTTTTCCAATCGCAATAAGTACAAAACCACGAAAGCCATGCCCCCAAACATGTCGTACACCAAGTACAATGCTTATGAGCAAAACAAATGAAACCGTTTTCTGAAAATTTATTTTAGTTTTATAATTACAATGGGCTAAAGAAAGCTGAATTCTGTAGCTTGTAAGTGAAACCATAAACTTTACCTTTCTAGGCACTATCAAACTCTGATCTTTCTCAGAGACCAACTACAGTTACCCAGCCAGAGTGCCCACCCGTCACCCTCACCACCACCCTTAGTGTGCGTTTGATTCTGAAAATAAACTATCACAAGAAACTTTTAGGCCCTATAATTATACCTCCGGGTGGGTGTGGCTTCCAACAGATACAGATTTGGAACCAGATTGGATGCAGCAATAAACTTACAAGACTAGAAACTGATTGGAGTTTCATCTACTTTCACCACACGTAGGCAGAGGGTGACGGTAGCTTGGTTATCCATGTTGTGTGTGTGTGTGTGTGTATGTTGTTAATCCAAAGCTGCAGTTGTCTGGTTGTTCGTGTGTGTATGTGTGTGTGTGTTGTTAATCCAAGGTTACAGTAGTCTGGTTGTGTGTGTGTGTGTGTTGCCAATCCAACTGAAAACTAAAAAACAAAGAATTTTATATTTCTGATTAAGGTGTACCAAATAGGCTCAATGAAAACCGAACAAATGAATGTGTGGGAAATTCTCAAAAGACTTTTGGTTGGAAAGTAATAACAATTTGCTGTTCTTAGATCAATCCTGATGACACTATTCAAGGTGTCAAAGTACAAGTCAACATTGGTAGATGATTGTTCATAGTGCCATAAGTGGAGGCACAAAATTCTGTTAGTGAGGGCAGAAATGGTTTATTGCCCCCACAAGTTTGGGAAAAACGTAACTCAGAAAACTGATTATGAATTTTCTTACCTACATTCTTTATAATTCAAAAACAAAACAAAAAAATTCGTCTCCCCCCTCCTTTAGTAAGCCTAATATCTTTTTAATTTAACTGTAACTAACATTTTTGAGAATACCGTCATAATATAACAAAAAAGGGTCATACTAAAACAACTAGGATCATTATTGTCATGCTAAAACAACACTAATTTTAAAGTGTGAGAAGTACTGATATGTAAACTGATAACTTGCCCCACCACCTAAGTGATTGAAGTAACCAAGCTGTTTTTGCACAGTGTAGACACAAAGTTGTTTGCATAAGGCTTATCACTGCAAAAATAAGATTGTTAAAATAAATAATTGATTGTTTCTTACTGTTGCAAAGATGCCATAATATTTCCTTGAAGTTCTGTTTTGTTGTCCTGCTCATATGATATTAATACATGCTTCGAGTCACTTACAAAGCCCTCAACCCAACTGCATCTGCCAATCAACAACTATTATTAATAGTAATAGACAGTCAAGTAATATTATTAGTAATAGTAATATACAATCTCAATGTTGAGGTAATAGTAATAATTATAATTGACCTTAAATAATATGTAGTAGGGATTTTTTGGGCCAGAAAAGTGCAAACTTACTGATTTTGTTTTTGAAAAACTCATGCCCATTAAATACAATGGTAATTAAGTTTGCAACATGAAAGAATTTCAAAGAATCCTCAGTGCTATAGTAATTCACAACACTGACTTAGGCAGTAATAGTAATAGTAATATACTGATTTTTAAGGTAATAGTATTATACTGATTTATAAGGTAATAGTAATAGTAACATACTGATTTTAAGAAGGGGTTTTATTAGGATATTCTTTACATGTGCCTTCTACCTTGTATTTTGTGCATGTGTGAAAGCAAATGCTCATTTATCCTAGTACCCCAGGTTAAGAGTTTCATAATCAATCTGTGACAGTAAGGCTAAAATTAGTTCCAGCAGAATTATAGTAGCTTACCCACTTCCTCCCATCTAATTCAACCCTCTGTTTTTCTTTTGAGTGAATTCGTAGGTATTATAAGTTGTTTCACATGATTGGATGAAATTTCCATAACACAATTATTTGTTCTTTACAGCACGAGTTATATTTTGAATAGCATTCTCTAAACGAATGTTGCTGCAGGATTAATTTTGATGAAAAAATTAATTTCTAACAAGCATATCTCACTAGAATTGGTTTCCAATGTTAGTTATTTTTTTCAAAAGCTGTCCAAGCCTTTATTTTGTTCCTCACAAAGTGTATGATATAGAGCTATTGTCATGAAATGGTAGTTGACCATGTGGAAGATATGCCATTGCTTTGTTTGTTATATTTATTTCTGTAACTGTCAGATTTATCATGCACAAACTATAATTATAATTTCATTTTACATACTTACCAGAATGATGCAAATATAATATTATTACCAAAATATTCTTTTCTTATATTGTTCTCCAGGTATTTTATGACAGTGTTATGTTCACATACAACAAGCATGGAGTCATTGGGAGTCTACTGGAACCAGTCCCCATAATAACACTTATTGAATCCAAATTCGATTCAACTCGTGCTGTGAAATGGCTTTTTGACCAGTTCTATGTCTTTTTCATTTGTGGCATTGTATATCTTGTATTGATATATGTTGGAACCAAATGGATGGAAAACAGACCTGCTTATAAACTACAGCGACCTCTTCTGATGTGGAATACAGGTTTGGCTGTCTTCTCGTTCCTTGGTTCATTGAGTCTAATACCTCAGTTATTTCATGGAATTGGCAAGCATGGATTCTATTTTATGGCATGTAAAGCAAACGATCTTTCCGATCCACATGTTAGCCTGTGGTTAACTTTGCTTGTCATTTCCAAAGTGTGTGAACTTTTTGACACTGCCTTCATTATTCTTCGCAAACGTCCACTCCCTTTTTTACACTGGTATCATCATATCACAGTGATGCTTTTCAGCTGGTATTCTTTAAGTCACTCATCCCCTTCAGTTTTTCACTATGGTGCTGCTATCAATTATGGAGTGCATACTATTATGTATTCTTACTATGCAGCTAGGTCTGGTGGCTTCTATGTGCCATTACAAATAGCTCAGTTCATAACTGTTGCTCAGATCCTACAAATGTTTGCTGCCATGTTTGTTGCTATTTCTACATTCAATATAATTGATATTCAAGGATTGGACTGTGAAGCTGATAGTATGGTTGTCTATGTCAGCATGGCAGTCTATGGTAGTTATTTAATATTGTTCCTGCTTTTTTTCTACAAACGATATCTAAAGCCAAAAGAGAAGGAAAATTGATATTTTTTTTAAATGTATGACCATTAATTTTGTATTTATGATTTGTAATGCAGTATTATTTGAATTTTCTAATCTAATAATAATTTTTTCATTCATGCGGTTAGGGGTTTGTAACTTTTAAAATGAAAGCATGTCAAAACTGAAAGTATGCATTGTGACAGTAATTTGACAAAAAAAACCTTTCGTACGACCCTACATAAGCATAATACATTGATATTCCTACTTGCCCTTTCTTTTTTGTTCATGGGATGAAGGTATATAGGTAGTTGATAAATCATGAATCAGATATGCTATGGAGTTTCATGTTTTATTGTGTTTCTATAATGATAATGATTACTATAATATTATTATTATATGTAAATTAATTATATTAATATTTATTGATATACACTATGAGCTCCAGTGTAATTGTCAGTTTAATTAATTGTGTATAATTGTTATTAATATTAATTTAAAAAATAGTATTATTTGTTGAAACATATATAATTATGGTCTAAGGTCCACATTTAGCAGAAGCATAGGGTCTAGGAAGAGTAGGTTTCAAATCTGAACAAGATTGATATAATTTTACAGTTCAGTCTTTCGGGTTATAATATAATATATAATAGTTGTCATTGCATTTCAAAAACGCAACATTTTGAAGCTTCGACTTTGTAAAATTTATCAGTGCTGTATTCGAGAGTATAGGTTGTGTACCTTTGCCTGTAAAAAATATTAGTTCAGAATACAACACATATTACAATTGAAAAGTTAATATATTTATTTTAGCCAATAGAAATACAGTTCATCATAGTGCAATCAATTTTGTTCATTGGTGCTAATCATTACGTATTTAGAACTTTATAAGATTTCAACATGACTAATCAGACTTGTGTTTACATGAAATAACGTAGCATAATTGTTTATTATTATAATTACATGCTACACAGGAAATTACATTACTTACTATCATAATTTTTATAATTATACTTACAGCACAGTAGACGGTTTAACATTCAAAGAAGAAAGGCTAACAAAATTGTGAGTTTAATGAAATGGCTGAAGTAGATCATTATCAATTATAATGAAATGTTTCTTTTAGGTAATCTGTTCAATAGTAATATTGTATCCTTACTTTGTATCCTTACTTTACAAGTCAAATTACTCAAAACTTCTCCCAATTACAGCAGTAAAATCTTTTTTTAGACACAATTGCAGCTTCATATATACATAGTATAATTACAATTGCATTATTATTTTCATTTCTGCAGTTACAATGATTTCCTATAATAGTCTTGGGCTCATCGGGAGCCTACTTGAGACTGTTCCAATAATAGGAGAAGTACAATCAAAATTTGATTCAACTCGAGTTGTGAACTGGCTGTTTGACTACTTTTACATCTCAATTACTAGCAGTATTATTTATCTTATATTACTGTACATTGGAATCAAATGGATGGAAAATAAACCTGCATATAAACTCCGTCGACCTCTGCTTATGTGGAATACTGGTTTGGCAGTCTTCTCATTTTTTGGTTCAATTAGTTTGTTACCACAGTTATTACATGGAGTTATCAAGTACGGTTTCCACTTTAGCGTGTGTGAGGCAAATTGCCTGTCTGATCCACATATAGCCTTGTGGTCAGTTCTGTTTGTTTTTTCTAAAGTGTTTGAATTTGTTGACACAGCCTTCATTGTCCTTCGTAAAAGTCCACTCCAGTTCTTACACTGGTATCATCACATTACCGTGTTAATATACAGCTGGTATGCAATAAGTCACTCATCCACTCCAATTGGTCATTGGTTTGCAGCTATCAATTTTGGAGTACATACGTTAATGTATTCCTACTATGCTATGAAGTCCGCTAGCTTACATATTCCTTCAAAAGTAGCTCAGTTCATAACAGCTATACAGATACTACAAATGTTCCTTGGTTTGTTCATTACGATGACAGTTTTCAATAAACATATAGTTCAAGGTTTGAGCTGTAATGTTGATCACATGGTAATATATATGGGCCTCGTAATCTATGGCAGCTATACAGTATTGTTCTTGCGTTTCTTCTACAATCGATACATATTAAAGCAAAAACATATATAGAAAACAGTTTAACCTTTTAAAAATAGTTGATGTAGTTTTTAATATACCATGTATGTAATGCAGTAGTATATTATATAATATATATTATGTTATTATAATAATTATGTAAAAATTTTGTATGTAAATACTAATCATCATTATTTTTACTGTTGATGTAATTACATATTACATGATTCAACAATGAAATAATTACTACCTATAGGTAGTGTCTCCAGAGTCATACAGAAGTGCATATTTTCTTACAAATACAAAACAACACCATAATTGTCGCCGTGGCATCCCTTAACAGTAACCTGCCTAGAAGTTACAGCTGTATAGACACTACACACAATCGTAGTATGATGAGCAGGATCAGTATTACATATAAAGATGTAATTTAATGATAATGTACTGTACAGTGTTCTGAAACATCGCATGACACAACTTCTTTCAGTCTTCTTTGTAATATACAATTCTGCATGTATTAGTGAGTCTATTGATGGATGCTCTGATAATCATATTGGCAATATTTATTGGTATCAGTCATTGTCAGCCATTATTTCTCGTACCAATATCGGTTATTTTTGAAAGATGTAACTTATATTGTACTAATGATGTCATTTGTTGTGATTATTACATCATTAATCACTTATGGTACTCATAGCTTTCATTGAAAGCACCAGAACCCTGAAGGTAGATATACTATCAGATATCTGTGTAATGTAATTATTGGTTTATTAGAAATCTCTTATTGGTGCATCAATATGTATTACAATATTGATCAAATGACCACTGTCTAGTCTCCAAATTAATTATAATTATGCAGGAAATTGTATTACTGTAATATTTAATACCAATATACACTATAATCATATTAAATATAAATTTCTTCTAATTCGGAATACCTAAACATTAATTAAAATTTATTATTTATAATGTATTTATTAATAATATTATAGTCTATATAATTATATTATTATTATATAAACATACATCAAATCCATGGGAAAGCAATCATAGGGATGGCCCTATGGGCCATAATAACCAATTTGAATATACATGTACTTAGCTTTTATGGTACTCACAATTAATGCTGGTTTACATTGAAAGTATAGTGTTGTTTTATAGTGACCACTTTTAGTTATAGTTATACTATGCCTGGTTCCTCAAACTTTTAGTTTAGTAATTAACTAAAACAATATTAGGCCTACTATATTAGGGATTTTAGTTATAGTTATAGTTAACTAAAACAACACTAATTCAAAGCACCAGAACCGGAAGGTAGATATACTATCGGATACTTACGTCTCTCAGTTTCACTTGGTCTGAAGTATCCACTGAATCTATATAGAAACTCCACAAAGGAGGTCCAATATGTTATCTTACACTTATATTAGTGTGCATGATCTTGACACAATTGCTCGAGATCTATTGCTCCAATATCCATTGTGCGTAGAAGGTATGGTTATGCTGAAATTTACATTTAATATAATTATAGTATTAAACAACATGTACAGTGATACAATTTCCTGCATAATTATAATTAATTTAGATACCAGACAGTGTCATTTGATCAATAATGTAATAAATATTGATGCTGCACAGATACGATAAACCACTTTAGATAAAATTACACTGATACCTAAACATCTATTATTATTGTAGTATCCGGACATATACTAATTGTGTTATTATAAAATGTGGTGCATTTACTTAATATTTTAGTCCATGTAACAGTTATCATTATTCTTGTATTGTAGTTGGTTAGTTCTTGTAATAGTTATTACAATTATGATGTAATTATAATTATTTATTATAGCGTATACAAAGTATTAATTAAGGGAAAGAATGTATGTTCTCTGGCAAAGTATTGGTACTACAGTGAATGCAAATTTAAAATTACAGATAAAAATAAGTTTAATTAAGCTTAATAGGTTGTGAAACTAAACTACCTGTGTTTTTCAAAAAAGCAGAAAGCAATGCATGCCAATGGCAGAACTGAAACCCTAAAACATACAATCACTGTCCCATGTAACTAACTACCAGATTAGTCTAGCTGGCAAGATCATCTCTGCATAATACACTAATCGAGAGAAACTATACAGGTGGTGTACATATACACAATGGATTGAAATACAAGTCAATCTTGACCACTCTATTATAATAATAATTACAATTCGCAAATATACTCTCTAATGATATTAAAATTTTATAATACATATCAAATAGCAGATGATATTTAGTATGGGAAATGTTATATTTTCTGTAGCAAACAAATCACATCACATTGAATGCACTCGCAGTTCATGGATCAGAACGCTTGCCACAACAGTCTTGCATAACCAGACCGAACATATATATATCACCCCACAGACTACTATAAAAAATTAATATATTTATATGAATTATAGAAAATGTGAACTTAAATATGTATACTGCACTACAAATCATATATGCACAAACTAATTTTAGACTATGTTAATAAATTGACTTAATGGATTATACATTAATTTTTCTTCTCCTTTGGCTTCAGGTATCGGTTGTAGAAAAAGTGCAGGAACAATATTAAATAACTACCATAGATTACCATGCCCAAATATGCAACCATTTTACTATTAGCTTCACATTCCAATCCTTGAATAACAGTTTTATTGAATGTAAAAAAAACAATGAACAAGCCGGCAAACATTTGTAGGATTTGACCAACTGTTATAAACTGAGCTATCTTTAATGGCACGTAGAAGCCAGCAGACTTAACTGAATAGTAGGAATACATAATAGTATGTATTCCAAAGTTGATAGCAGCACCATAGTGATTAAGAGAAGGAGATGAGTGACTTAAACAATACCAACCGTAAATCATCACTGTGATATGATGATACCAGTGTAAAAACTGGAGTGGACGTTTGCGAAGGACAATGAAGGCAGTGTCAAAAAGTTCAAACACTTTAGAATTGACAATCAAAAATAACCACAGGGTAATATGTGGATTGGAAAGATCATTTGCCTTACATGCAATAAAATAGAATCCATGCTTGCCAATTCCATGAAATAACTGAGGTATTAGACTCAATGAACCAAGGAACGAGAAGACAGCCAAACCCGTATTCCACATCAGAAGAGGTCGCTGCAGTTTATAAGGAGGTCTGTTTTCCATCCATTTGGTTCCAACATATATCAGTACAAGATATACAATGGCAGAAATGAAATAGACATAGTAATGCTCAAAAAGCCATTTCACTGCACGAGTTGAATCGAACTTGGATTCAATATGTGTTATTATGGGTACTGGTTCCAGTAGACTCCCAATGACTCCATGCTTGTTGTATGTGAACATAACACTGTCATAAAATACCTGGAGAACAACAAGAAAAGGATATTTTGGTAATAGTATTATATTTGCATCATCCGACAAGTATGACAATAATAAAATCCTTTTCCCACTATAATTATATATGTTCAATACCAATTATATAGTTTGTTGCAAATTGTATACATAAGTATAACAAAACAATGGCATCTCCCACATGGTCAACTACCATTTCATGACAGTCATAGAACTATTTAATTACACTTTGTGGGGAATGTGGTCATATAAACATTAGAAACCAATTTGGTGGGAGTGAGATATGCTATATGGCTATATTTCTTTCCATAGGGTTGTCACATACACATTGTATACACAGTTAAAGAAGTGGCGTCATTCCTGTGGGCTCAGTCAATTAATGGGCATGGAGCGTAAAACACACTCAAGCTACTGACTATGCAGAAACTGTACTTTAGTTTGATCAAGGATCTGGTATTCAGTGTACACACAGAAAGGTAGAGACACTAGTGCAGTCAGCAAGAGTGATTCCCACTGTAAAGCAATCATATGGATACTTTTTTTTGTTGTTTTACATCAAATCATGCAGCAACATTTACCTAACATAGCTTGTGTTCTAAAAAACAAAAAGGTTTTTTTTCTGATTGTGTTATACACTTTTAAACAACATCTAATCATGTGCTGTACAGGTTTGATTTTGAAAATTCATTACGGGGGCAAAACATGAATTTGAAAGACACAGTTATCGTAGTGTAAATGTTGGCAAACAAATTCCAAGGGGGGATGAATGCCGCCAATATCATCCAATTATGCGAAAGAACTCATGTAAATGGCAAAGTTTTGTGAAGCATATATAAGTACAATCCATGGAGTCACATAATCATGAGTATTTTTATAACAGCTCGTGAGTTATTGTAGGTGGCAACAGAGTGTGTATATAGCTCCCACGAAAGTAAACATTTATAATTTACATTAATGATGTTTATGCTTTCCATCACATATAATTATAACATAAAAAATTATTATGGTGGATGGTTTTTTTCTAAAACAGAGCTGACAAGGGCCATGAATGAATACGCTGATATCTAATCAGTAAAAACAGCAAAGAGAATGATATTTATACCTACCAGCACATACTTTATATTATAAAACATTACTTGCATAATTATCGGAATGCTTTCTTTTACCATCAATTACATTCTTTATATTGATAAAGCTTCACACTTTTGTTTTTCAGATACTGTAATGCATTCATTTCCTTTTCCTATGTTAATTATTACAATTTGAAGTTATAAATTTCAATACAACAGGACAGACATAGCAATAGTGATAGTATAGATTACATGTATCAAAGTAACAGTAATAGGTAATTAAAAACTGAGGCGATGGTAATAGACACTCAAGTAATAGTATTAGTAATATTATTAGTAATAGTAATATACAATCTCAGTTTTGAGGTAATAGTAATTGTAATTGACCTTACATATAAGTAATATGCTCATTTAAAGTAGGGCAGTAGAGAGTCTTTTTAGAAATATTTTTAGTTGGAAAGGTTTAAACGTACTGATTCGGGTTTTGAGAAACTTAAATGCAATTGTCATTTAGTTTGAAACACGAAAGAATTTCAAAAATCCTCAATGCTATAGTAATCCATAACAGTAACATTGACGTGGGCAGTAATAGTAATATACATGTAATCTGCTGATTTTTAAGGTAATAGTGATTGTAATATGTTACATTGACTTAGGTAGTTGTTAAGGCAATAGTAATAGTAAATATTAGTAATATACTGATTTTTAAGGTAATATATTACACTGACTTAGGTAGTAATTGTAGTTGCTAAGGCAATACTAATAGTAAATATTAGTAATATACTGATTTTTAAGGTAATATATTACACTGACTTAGGTAGTAATTGTAGTTGCTAAGGCAATACTAATAGTAAATATTAGTAATATACTGATTTTTAAGGTAATAGTAATATATTACATTGCAGTGTAATTGATCCCATGTTTGCAACAGGTCTACATTTGGAATGTAGCACTTAGGCACCCGCACCATCACCAAGCATCCACCCCATAGCCACACCCACATATTTTTATTGACAGGGATCACATTCTTTCTGTTGTCAAATAAACCTAAACGCAGTTAATCACTGTGCTATATAATAAGCTGTATTTTCAATAATAATAATTATGACCATGAAATGATAATGGTTGTATACATTCCTAATCAAATGCATCATTGATGTAGCTAGTACCCACCCCCTTTGTATAGAAAGAAAGGGGTCTGGTATTACACGCATCATAGAATTGTCTCAAAAGAATTTAATTACTGTGAGTACACAATATGCATGCGGTTTCCCCAATATTTCGATGGAAAGGAGACAACTCTATGATGCGTACGATACCAGACCCCTTCCTCTCTATGCAAAGGGGGCATGTACCGAGACTACGATGTAACCTCCATCACAAGGTTGTCACCTTGGATGAGCCATGAAATTAATTACGAAAAACAAACATAATTATTTTATAGCATGTATCTACAGTCTCGGCAACATTTACAGCACTGGATATTTTCTCAATATTGGAGTTCCTGGCATTATGAATACACCAAATTGGTTAATGAATTTGTTTGGCCTCAAAATGAGCCAACGATTACAAAGTAGGGTTGGTTGGTTACAGGTAGACTATTTCAGCCAGACCGATTTCAATCATTTCATGTATCAAGGGGACATAGCCACCGGAAGTGGACGCGAGTTTGACCACACTTTAATAACAAAAGACCCTAGGATCGAGGGGTGGTGAATATCCTAGTTGATCCAATATCACTTTTGATTTCATACTCACAAAATACAATCTAATGAATGTTAACTTACTCAGTCTATTCCAGATCTTGAAAGTCGAGGCGTGGCCTTCGTGTGAGGTTAATTAATTAATATCTTGCGAGCCAGACTCCTCCCCTATTTGAGATCGGATCGGATCGCGGATCGCGCGCAGACGGAGGAGTCTTGCTCGCGAGACTAATTATTCATACATGCATGCAGCTCGTCCCAGCCACACCCACTAGTTTAATCTACTGTGTTGCAGAATAGCCACATGCATCATTAATAATGAAAGGTATTTGGTGGTTTGTAAGTTAAAGGAACTCTGCTGGTTTGTTATACACTATTCTACCTTAAATTGAGCAAGGTAAATTATATATATATATTTATTTATTTATTATCAAACTTTGTAAGACATTGGTAACAGTACTATAGCAATCGCATCTAACAATCTTTAATAATTATTTATAAACTAAATGTAAAGTAAACTAAAGAGATCTTTACTAGTTCAAGTTCTATATTCCAATCATCCCTAACTGAATTAAAACTGAGGAGCATTAATAATCTCCAAGCTTTGCTGTTCACTGTATTATTATACAGTGAACAACAATATTTAATAATGACAGAAAGTAAGAATCTTTAGTAGTTTAAGTTATGAAGCCAAGGATCTTTGCTAATTTTTTATGTTCCAATCATCCCTAACTTGATTTTCTTTTGAAAGTACATTATATATACTTAATTACATTCAATTGTATGTTTCTCCAAGCCCTGTTGTTCACTGTATAATAGACAGTATTTAATATCGACAGAAAATAAGGATCTTGGTAGTTTAAGTAATGAAGCTAAGGATCATTGGTCTATATTCCAATCATTCCTACCTTGATTTTCTTTTGAAAGTGCATTATACTTAATTACATTTAATTGTATGTGTCTTCAAGTGCCCTGTTTTGGAGGTAGTGTGGCATAGTGGTTAGAGCTTGAGCCTCTTGATTGAATGGTCAGTGGTTCTGGTTCTGCTCTTGGCAAGCTGTTTCCTGGAAAGAAAGGGTTTATCTTTCTATGGACTTCATCAATTCAATTACATTTAATTGTATGTTTCTTCAAGTCCTGTTATTCACTGTATAATAGACTGGTAACAGTATTTAATAACGACAGAAAGTAAGGATCTTGTAGTTTAATTTAAGTAATGAAGCTAAAGGTGTTGGAACTATATTCCAATCATCCCTAAATTGATTTCTTTTAATGGTGCATTCTACTGAATAACTCTGAATAAGCCCTGTTGTTCACTGTATTGTCCACAGAATGACAGAATTTAATACCAATGAAAGCTAAGGATCTAGCTAAGGATCTTTTATAGTTTCTATTTTCAATCATCTCTAACTTAATAAGTAGAATGATTCACAGAGGTTCACTTTCGCCTTAGTTTTGGGATTGTGTTAGTCTTTTTGCATGAACTACATGCTTGAGACAATTGCAAACCATCAACTCATATCTACTTAGGCAATTGCTTTATTTTACGTTGGTTGTAATGTAACGTGAAAGCCTCAAGAACCCTGGATACCTGTGTATCAGAGAGTAAACTTCAATTATAAATGGGTGTAGCTAAAGAACCATGTTCTGAATATCAAAACTTTCAAAAAATATGAGCTCACGACATTCGAATGTACCATGTGAGAGATTTTCAGTGACATTCGACATGAGTTGAACATACATAATGGTTGAAGAGGGTCTATTTTTCAATTTTCCTCAAAAACATGAAATCAGAAAGTGAACTTCTGACAGTCATTCTACTTTCTGATATGGTGTATATTTAAATGCTGAGTTCATATTTTCGGAAAGTTTTGACATTTGATGAATGGTTTTTAAGTTACACCCATATTTGATCATCTGGCTGCTGGATTTGCTTTCTACATGTTAGCAATATAGAAACCACTCAAACGAGCATTGATCATTAGCTTCACTTCAGATGCTCAAATATCATTCAATTTGATTAAGGAGTATAATAAGAATATCAAGTTATGATGTATGCAATATAGAAACGTGTGAAGATTGTTAGCTTCACTGCCAAAGCTCCTTACTTTCTGCCACTATTGAATACTATCATCAGTTTATGATAGAGTGTGAACAACAGGTCTTGGAGACGTATACAATTAAATGTAGTTATTGAATATATAATAACCTGTATAAGATCATGTTAGAGATGATTTTGCTTTGTTACAAAAACTGAAAAAGATGCTTAGATTCCCTTGCTATTCATACTGTCATCAGGATATGATACAGGGAACAAGAGGAATTGAGAACATATACATGTACAGTGGAACCCCTCTATTCTGGGGACAAATATAAGTGTCCTGATTACATGGGTACGTGTCCTCATTTCAGGTGTGAATTTATATTATAAAGCATAGTTTGGGATATTTGTAAGTGTCCTTAATACCATCAGGGTTTCACTGTATATACAATTGTATGAAATTATTGAGAATGATCTACTATGTTAGTAAATTTTTGATTGTGATGGGACAATAAATAATAAATTATCACCACTCCTCAAATACCTATTATAAGAATACTATAATTGACATATTTTTGATGGAAATGCATTTATAATGTATGTTAACCCTTAGAGCACTGATGTCACATATATGTGACATTTCACCCCTACGTGGTTCGCCGTGTGTTCCTAGCTACACGAAGCTCTCCAAATGCTTGTAATTGGTGTCAGGCACAAGCCAATGAACGTGGCTAAAAAGTTGATGATTTTTTGGCCGCCCTTTGGCTTAAATAACAACTAGGGGGGAATTTTAAAGGGGGGTGTCCCCCCGTTAATGCGGGGTTCGAAGGGGGTGCCGACCCACGCAATTTGCAGGTTTTGTGACCCCGCCCACGTGCTCTGGTGGGTACCTGAGGCATTTCCCTTGCTGTGAAACCTGAAATCGTGGGTGTAGCTGGTCCCAACATGCAGTGGGGTCATTTTTGTTAGCCCCAGTTCCAGTCAAAAGAGGGAGAACACTGCATTTGATTTGATCCTACGAAGTGCTTGGGGACTTTCGAGTCCCGGTAAGCAAGTTGGTGGAAGTAGTACTTCATGTCGGAAAGGGAGCCAAGTTTGGGGTAGAGAAAGTGAACGGTGGCCAAAATATATGCAATAGAGTCGCCAACGTTGGAAATGGGAAGAATTTTGAAAAACAGGCTCAGTGCTCTAAGGGTTAAGACATGCATCATTTATATAATTATACTATTTTAAAGAATCCATACATTATAAGTGTGTGAACACTACTGAATCATTCGTTCATCCATCTCTCCATCTGTTATTTCATCCAGCCGTCCAATTATAAGTTTCTTTTAAATTACATCCAATTTCGGAAATCTCTTTGTACCAGAAAGAATGTTCTCAAGTGTTGTAATCAATATTTTTAAGTTACGTATTGAGCTATCATACCATTTCATGATGAATAATGCTTGTTTACTTTTAATACTCCATCACAAAATGACATAACAATCTATCAAAGTAAATATAAGAGCAGCTCATTCAAACACCTCTCATTCACAGACGATTCCTTAATCGTAGACAAACTTTTAACCAATGAAATGTACAATCCAGTAAACACAGAAAACATTAGATGAATGTAACATAACAACTAGCAAAGACAAATATGTTGCTGTAAGTTTCTATGAAAGATCCTTCCATTCAATATTGTAACCAGTTTAAGACAACAGCAGGTGAAGAACACACAAACAATGAAATTAACATCATAATAGGATAATTGAAAAATAGAAACTAAAGCAAATATCAAAGATCCTTCCTTATATTCAATCATGTCATTATTAAGTACAATGTACCTAAAAGCATTGACAATACACTATAAGACACCAGCAATGATTGTTAGACTCTTAATACTGTCAGCAGTCTATGATATGGTGAAAAAGAGGATTTGAAAACACATGCAATTAAATATACATTTAAAAGAATTCAAATTAGGGATGATTAGAACATAGAACTATCAAAGCGCAATGTAGCTTGAATACATTGGGAAATTTAGCTGTTTCATGACTTAACCAGCAAATCCTATCAAACAGCAACAGTTTTTAACTACTGTAGTGATAAGTACAATATTTACAACACATGGTAACTTACTTCAATATGTGTAGACTATCCAACGACAAACGTCAAGAAGCATGAGGTAGCCATGACAACCTGTCTTTAACCCTAATGTTGCTGAATAGATTAGTGAAATACCTACTTTTGTGCCTTCACTATCATAAGCACTAAATCGTTTTGAACTTGTCTAGTTTTGCACTACCATAGCAATAATTGTAACATTTATAACACATTGTACCAAACTTTTTGTAGCTTACTAAACAACAAATGTCATGAAACATGAAGTAAAAATGACAAAAAGTCTGTAACCCTGAATAGATTGGTGAAATACCTATGTTCATGCCTTCACTACTGTAAGCACCAAATCTTATCAAACAAGTATAGTTTTGTGGTACTGTAGTGATAATTACAATAACTCTTTATAACACATCATACCTTACTTTGTAGCCCACCCAATCACAAATATCAAAAAGCATGAAGCAACCCTGACAACCAGATTGTATTTCAAATGTTGCTGAATAGATTGGTGAAATACCTATGTTCATGCCTTCACTACTATAAGCACCAAATCTTATTGAACATGTATACGTAGTTTTGTGGTATTGTAGTCAATAATCCCTTATAACACATTGTAACTTACTTCAACTATTGTTGACCACCCAACTAAAAATGTCAAGAAGCATGAAGTCACCATGACAACCAATCTTTAATCCCAATGTTGGCAAATAAATCGGTGAAAAGTGAAAACATAGTTTCATGCCTTCAGTATCGTAAGTACTAAAACCTAATGAACATTTCTAGTTCAGTTACACTACTGTAGTGATAATTACAATTTATATATCACAGTAGTAGTTACATCATAGTCATTTCTTTAATGAATTTTAAGTTTAGATAGTGTGGCTAATTAATACCATTGATGTCATACAGTTGTTATAATTATGACTCCAAACAGTGATCAAATAATTTATGCTGGGGATAATATCCATTTTAAAACATTCAGCCCTTGGGTGCTACATGCCCTCAGGCCTCATGTTTTAAACTGGATGTACCCCTCGCACTCGTGATATATATATATAACTTACTTCAAAGTTTATAGACCACTCAACAACAAATGTTAGGAAGCATTAAGTAACTATGACAACCAGTCTTTAATCCCCAATGCTGCCAATTAGATTGGTGAAATACCTAGTTTCATGCCTTCACTATCATAAGCACCAAATCCTATTGAACCTGTCTTGCACGTATATCTGTAATGGTAATTACAATTATAACAAATTATACCTTACTTCAAGATCTGTAGACCACCCAATGACAAATATGACCATGAAACTCTATCCCAACTTGCTGAATGTATTGGTAAAATACCTAGTTTAATCCCTTCATTATCATACGCACCAAGTCCAATCAAACATATCTTGTTTTGCACTACCATCATGATAATTACAATATTTATAACAAATTGTACCTTACTTCAAATTTTGTAGACTATCCAACGACAAATATCAAGAAGCATTCAGTAACTATGACAACCACACTTTAACCACAATGTTGCTGAACACATTAGTGAAATGGCCAGTTTCATGCCTTCACAATCGTAAGCACTAAACAAGTCTAGATATGTGCTACCACAGTAATAATTGCATTATATATAACACATTGTACTTTACTACAATGAAGTAACCTTGACAACTACTCTTTAACCCCTATATTGCTGAATACATAGCTAGTTTCATACTTTCACTATTGTAAGCACAACATCTCACCAGTGTTGAACTACTATAGTGATAATTACAATTTCTATAACATTAATTTTCGTAACTTGTTTCAAATGTTGTAGAATATCTTAACAAGAAATGTCAAGAGGTATGAAGTAACCATGACAACTCCAATGTTGCTGAAATACTTAGTGACATGCCTTCACTAAACTAGAGCACTAAACCCTATTGAACATGTCTAGTTTTGCACTACTGTTAATGTAGTACAATAACATATCGTAACTTATTTCAATTTTGAAGACGACTGCCCAACAATAAATATCAAGAGGTATGAAGCCTGACTTTAACAATGTTGCAAAATACATTGGTAAAATAGCTAGGTTCATGCATTCAGTATCGTAAGAACCCAAATGTATTGAACATGTCCAGTTTTGTACTACCGCGTGATAATTACGTAACTTGCGTTTTGCAGTCTACAAAATTTGAAGTGAGATAAAATGCAAATTATTGTAATTTTCAGTACATTAGAACAAAATTAGGATCATTGACAGGATTTGGTGATTACGATAGTGAATGCATGAACCTAGCTATTGGACCGATGTATTCTGCAAAAATAGTGTTAAAGACTGGTTTTCATTGTTACTTCATGCTTCTTATGTTTGTCACTGAGTAGTCCACAAATGTTGAAATAATATACGATGTGTTATAAATAATTAGACTGACTGTCAATGCTATTTTATGCTTCTTGACATTTCTTGTGTAGTCTATAAACTGGGAAGTAAGATAAGATGCAAATTATTGTAATTTTCATCAATGAATTCAGCAACATTGGAGTTGAAGACTGATTGTTATGGTTGGTGTGCTTCTTGACATTTGTCATGGGATAGTCTACAAAATGTGAAGTAAGATACAATGTTTTTTTTTCATAAACACTGTAATTTTCATGCTACTGTAGTGGAAACTAGGTTTGCAGCAGGTGTTGCATTTTTCATAATAGTCTAATTATTTATATGAGCATAGATTATTATCAGGGGTGGATCTAGGGGTGGGCCATCCTGGCAAAAGAATTTAATAATAATTATTCAATGTTTGTAATAAAAAATTTAAATTTAAAAATAATTAATTAATTTTGTTATTTACACAAGACTGCAGGTGTTGTCAGAACTGTTGTTACAGCTGTTCTGTTTAAGTGAGAAATGTCTTTATTTGATTGTAGTAGGGCACCAAAAAGTCTAGGTTAAGAATATATGCAAATTAAATAAATCAACTGATCTAATTATAGATTATGCAATTGCTGATCATTCCGACTTCTTCTGATGAGTCTGAAAAGGCATCCCTGGACTTCGATAATATACTTGATCAGTTTGTAGCTTCAGACCAAACAGACAAATAGTATTAAATTGATTAACTGTATTGAACACACTGTACTGTACTATACTATACTATTATTATAATTGTGCTAATAATAATTAATAATAATAAAGCTATCATTAAAACTTCCCCATATGCTAGGCCACATTTTTGGCTAGATCCGCCCCTGATAATTATATTATATACTCCACTGAGTTAGTCCTCAAGATGGATCATGGGTTCAATATGCAATGACAAAAAGATATTTCTGGATTAACCAGTAGTTGAAACCCTACAATACTAGCAGTGATTTTCTTGACCCTACTGACCCACCTTTGCAAGACCACATCCACTATGCAGCACTTATGTGAGCATTTGTGTATGTAATCATCTCATTCCCAGACCCCAGGATGTGAGCCAATGCACAATAATTATTATACAATCTTTGCATTTATTTATAGGTTATCTATTTGGAGGAACTCATCCTCTTCAGATCCTGAGAGTGAAGCCCAATTAAGGGATGCTAAATAGCATGAATTCCGATAAATTGGTGTGTAACCATTATAAACCATATTCATAGTTTTGCTGAAATTGGGCTCCATACAAAGTAAATCCCGGTTGATACTATGAACTGGGATTTATACTATATAGATCACTCATTAGAGTGTAACATCAAATGGAACTATGGAAGTATTCATAGTATATGATATATAGTATGGTATAGGTCATGAAATGGAAGAACCCCCCACAATCCCCCTTGTTTACGTATCTGAAAACCTGATGTTAATGGAAACAAAATGATAGATCCATTTGAAGATAATTGATTTTTGAACTTCTGTTTTTAGACAATTTGCTCATACAAGATGCGAAGTCTTGGATAACAATAGTGATTTAACATGATAACAATAGCGATTTAACATGATAACAATAGTGGTTTAACATGATAACAATAGTGATTTAACATGATAACAATAGTGATTTAACATAACAATAGTGATTTAACATGATAACAATAGTGATTTAACATAACAATAGTGATTTAACATGATAACAATAGTGATTTAACATGATAACAATAGTGATTTAACATGATAACAATAGTGATTTAACATAACAATAGTGATTTAACATGATAACAATAGTGGTTTAACATGATAACAATAGTGATTTAACATGATAACAATAGTGATTTAACATGATAACAATAGTGATTTAACATGATAACAATTGTGGTTTAACATGATAACAATAGCGATTTAACATGATAACAATAGTGATTATCATGATAACAATTGTGGTTTAACAAAACAATAAAGTTGTTATAAGGCCAATCTTTAGATGGATCATTTAAAATGAAAACAAATCACTTCAACTGGACAATGCTAATTAGTATCACAGTCAGACATAGACAACCAAACAATAAAAATAAACTTAATGTAACAAAATAAATAACTAAGCTTAAACCTAATACACAGTGGGCATGGCCAAAAAAAACAAAGAAGACTTCAGATGTTGTTCTATTTCAGTTTCATGTAGGGATTATAGAAAAACAATAGAGCATATATCATATATAGCTTCCGTTCATTACAAATCACATAATAGATGATCGATCGCCTTATGGTCAACATCACTATATAAAACTTCTTTGAAACACAAGTCAAATTAATAAATAAGCCTCTCCAATGTGTTACAAAATAATTATATAAAGTGTAATTCGTGAAGGTAGGTATAGGGAATACAAGTCATGAAAGTATGTACTGCATAGTTAACATTGATATACTCACTGTAAAGGTGACCTCATTTGGTCACATGACAATATTAATAATAGATCAATACATATACTCACTGTAAAGGTGACCTCATTTGGTCACATGACAATATTATCAATACTGATCAATCTATACTGACTAGTATATGCCATAATAATGGTATTCACACATACAATTTTGTGCTACTTCTCAAATATCTGTGGTGTACATGGATGCTATTTACTAAAAGTACTAATTCATGTACATAATTATCCTAATTAATCTGAAATGAGTATACTTTATTATTATACATTATAAGTAATACTGATTTTGTTAATGTGTGCTTTATTGTGGCATGCTAGTCAATGTAGATAAAGATCAAATGAAATTTGTACTTGTAAATTAACTAGCAAGAAATCAGCATTGATGAAAACAGAATTGTATTGAAACTCCTGTAACCAACTAAAGATCAAAATAACATAATTACTACTTTTTCCAGAGTAGATGCAAACCAAAGACTAGATGAGTGGTTTAACTGTATACCAACACTGTAATACCAATATAGAAATTAATCGTGAAGTGAACATTGTAATATCAATATAGACGCAAAGACCAGATGAGTGGCTTGACTTTATACGAACACTGTAATACCAATATAGAAATTAATCGTGAAGTGAACATTCACAAAGTACTGAGAATGCAGTGGAATTTAAAGGAGGATTTGTTTTTTATTCATTTAATTCTATTGTATAGCAACACATGATATATAATGCTACAAATGATTGACTTTTATAATTGGTACAGGATCCACTAAGCTCCAAATTACATGATGATGCTTGTAGTTGAACATTTCCTTGATGGTCTAATGCAGAAAGAAAAAAAGAAGAAACATGTAATACTATGCTACTTAACAACTGATGTATTAGATATCTCATGCTTTAGATAATGATGATAACATAAAGAAATAAAATATTCAAATAAATTAAAATTTTAATAAGTATATTACAAGTACATGCATATGGTTGGCAGCATGTGTACATTACTATGATTTCATGCTGTTACTAATAACAATTATTTAATTACTACAATAACAAAGGTCACTCATTTTCACCTTGACCTCTTGATAACTTTAAGGTGAAATTTGTATCACAGAATTGTACATTTTTATGTAACAGTTATACAAAAACATAAGTAAATGAATTACCAAAGGTACTTATTCTTGTTCCTTAGTTCAATCAAGTAGTCTTGATTTAGCATTATTTATAAATTCTAGCATAGCACGTCTGACGGCAAAGTTAATAAAATTAACTTAACTACAAACTGATGCTGTACAAAGCATAGTTACTTATTCCTAGTCCAATATTCAACATTGTTTAATTCCTTCACTATTTTTATTGTTTCTGTTTTATTTACATAATAATTATAGCAAATTTCAATCAAATACGATATTGATTACAGTCTGTTTTTGAGGTCAACTCATCCTCTTTATCATAACATGTCATCAAAACAGGCAGGTGTCTCCACAGTAATTATGTTACTTGTCATATATTATCATAACAGGAACTTCTGGCTATCACAACAGTATAATGTCTGACACTGAAAACTAATAAAACGTTCAGCAGTTGGAATACACATTAATATTATCCTTCCCATAATGATTATAAGTATATTATGAAGACTATAAAAACAAGACATCTGGCTTGTGTATAATCCTCTGATTTATGAGATGTCTGTTTTAACTCTATGACTCAGTGTCCCCTTTTCACTAGATACCATTTTGGGAAGAGTCTAGAACAATAAGTAGTACAGTGAATATAATCACATGCCACAGCTTTACATTACAAATACATAGATAATCATAATGAATCAACTGTTATGAACAGTAGCTATGGCAATGTTATTATATAAGAACATCCAGAAGACTTTGACCTTCACTATACTAATGATGCCACTGGGTGTGGCTCACCTCATTTGTGACCTTTTATCTAATAATAATAGTATAATAATAAGTATATATAGTCAAAAAATAATTACAATAAATTATAAAGCTGAAACAAAACAGTGTCTTAGTTTGGATTTGAGTCTGAACAGCTTTCAGCACTATTCTTTTTTATTTTTTGGACGAAGATAACGATCATAGAAAAACTGTAAGAAGAGTAGTGCGTAGCTTCCATAAATGGCCATTCCAAAATAAAATAAATTATTACCTACACCACACTCTTTTCCAGCAAGATAAAGTCTATGTGATACAAAGTTAATGAATAAACCCAGAAACATTTGTGAAATCTGCATAATAGTAATGACAAGAGCTATTCGTGATGGCACATTTATTCCAATTGCCTTCAAGGCAAAATATGAATACATCACTGTATGGACAGTAAAATTCATTGCACCAAACCATCGTGCAAACGTTGCATTGGCTCCAGCTATTAAATAAAAGCTGTAGATACATACAGTGATGTGATGATACCAATGAAGAAACTGAAGAGGCTTTTTACGAAGGACAACAAATAGTGTATCCCCGAATTCAATAATCTTTGATAGTCCGAATAAGAACCCCCACAAACTCTGATTGGGGCAATAAAAAAAAGGAGCTCCACAAATTGCAAATTCAAAGCTGTGTGAATATATTGCATGAACTATGGGAGGAAGAACAGATAACATTCCTATTAAAGAGAAAACGGCTAGCCCAGTATTCCACAACAATAGTGATCCACGGAGGTCATAAGCTGGTCGAGTAGACATCCACTTCTGTCCTCCAAACAGTAAGATTACATAAACAGCACTTGCAATCACTGAGACAAACTTATAATTTCTTAACCATTCTAGAGCATTAAAGGGTTCAAATTTTGACTGGACATAAGCAATAGGTGGTACATACTCTAGTACACCATCAACTAGATCGTTACATTCCATAATCATCAGACAGATACGTAAAGAAAGTCTGTCAGGATATATATACTCCGCCGTACTAAAACTGGGTGGAGTTGTGCTAGAGCCTTTAAAATGTAGGTGTGGCTGGCTACGCGAGATTACGGCAGTGAGGTAATTATTTGTTTTAAAGCTGCTAATTACTTGTGACAAAATGAAAATATTTGGTAAAGTTGTACCAAAGTGACACATACTAAGTGAGCACAACGACTGGAACATCAGTAAAGTTTGTTAGCGACAGAAGTTTAGCATGCTGTATATTCCCGTATCTTTCAATATGCAATGCTCACATGGTAACATTTCGAGTTACATATTATATATTAAAGATCAATCACAATGTGTAATTAAAAGGTGAATGTGGATCTTCATATATCTCTTTCCTTCCCAACCTTATTCTTTTATAGTGACATTTATTGTTCATAATTTATGCATGCCTTTGTCTATCTCCTAATATCTATGTAATTGTACCGTAGCCCTTTTGTATTCTTAATTAACTGTAATATAATAAATAATCATAGCCCTATTCCAATTTTTGTTTAGTATAATTATATGTATAGTGTGTACAATTTCTCACAAAATAAAAGCAATTTTTTCAAGGATGAGAAAGATTTCATAAAAAGTGGTATGTATTACACACAGTTTTTACAGAAAAACTCATCATCATATATATTTTCAACACTATAACAGGAATCATGCAACCATAGATCACACATTGAACACTGTGTCCAAGAAACATTTATATTGAAACGTTTATATTGCCAGTCGCCACCGTCATCTTCACTCATACATACAGCACAAAATTTAACTTCAACATTATCTAGTCTCTCTAGATAGTTCTCTTTCTCATCTCCAGTTGGCTTTGCCCAAATCATCTTCTTTGTAGAAAAAAAACCTTAATTCTCATGGTTCGGAGATGTTTTCTGACTGTGAAACTGGTGGATCTTTTTGATGCATATTTCTTAATTGCCTTCAGTGATGTAACAGTCATAACAACATGCAGTTGTAAGAGCATCTGGATTGAAACACACATCAACTAGGGTCTGAAGCTCATAAATTGCATCTTCTTTCTGCTTGCTTATGCTGGTATCAGAGGAAGCAAAATAATCAATGGAATACAGATCTGATGCAGCAGCCACTTCTTTCACAAAAACCATATGTTCATCACCACCATTCTCATCGCTTTCATTACTTACATTTACATCAGTCCTCTGATCTTCCTCAAAGACCTGTTTGTCACCATCTCTTCTATGTTCATCATCATTATTCTTCTTACTCAGGTGCAGTGCAGAATATCCATCTGTTTGTAGACGAGAAAGTTGAATGAAATGGCTGTACTTGCATACAGTACTATGTAGATGAGGATCTGCACATGAGCAAATATACATATGAATACAAGCATTACACTTAATTAAGAGGACATAAACATTCCTCCAAAACCATATTTAATTAAATACATGGTCGTTTGCCGTTCCACCTCTTACACTTTGTCATTATGCCTCCTGATGTTACACAGTGCGTCTTCTTCAGTAGAATATCTGCTTTTGCATTTATTGCACTGAATAGAACCATTTTCTGTTTGAGTGTTATAAATAGCTTTAATATGCCTCCAGAGACTTGACTTGTGTTAAAATGGCTTTGAGCACACAGGATCTATAAGTAGACAATTTGACTTTCCCGCTTAATTAAAAGCACGTGACTGTTGGATACCTCAAGAACCTTCTGTCTTTAATGGCCTGTTCTGTGACTTGGCTCTCCATACCAGGAACATAATACTCATTCTTAACATCTAGCTATCAATACCATTTCTTCTTGTAATATCTTTTGTGTTTCTCAAGTTTTGTCTCCACTTCAGAGATTCTCTCAGCACTAGTATAATCATCCTTGGTATCCTAATGACAATATGACTGTGTGTACAACTATGCATACAGTATCTATGTACTTATGTATAATTATGTGTGTTTGCTATGGATGTATATATATGACTGCATATATGTACGTATATATGTATGATGCATATACAATAAGACTGAAATAATAATTATTATGTTGATGTTTTGAGTAATGATTAATATTAAATAGAATCACCATGCAGTATCAGAGTTTATGTATTATAATGCTATGCATAGATAATATTTATTATTAAGTGTGCTATTCATACGATTATCAATGTTTTCGATGATGACAATGACAGTGACTGGTATGAAGCCAGTGATAAATTGTATGAAAAAGTAAAAGAGTACTTAATTTTAATTATTAATCTACAAATGGACAAGACATCCATAATTATGCGAGGCATACTTCCCGGATCCACACTATCATTTGCTTCTTCTGTATCATCTTCAGTACAATTGCGCTTCAGCTGACTGTCTGTAAATATTAAAGTTCTTTTGTATAATTATACTAATTCTCTACCTGTCAGTCCATCATAGGTTTTGATGCGACATTTGTAAGGCTGTATGAGCTAGGTATGTAAGGGTTTTTCCCTATCAAAAAGTTACTATTGTGTGCATTAGACAACTATGCTTCTCAGCTGTTCAAAAAAACAAGATACATATATATATATTGAGAAAAACGTATCAACATGATTGCTCTTAAAAGCAACAAATTATTACACTTACTTGTTCAGAAAACTGATACCAACGTGTTTTGGAGTTCAATACTACAGCCAAGTGCTAATTTTTGAGCTCCATTAATTCAATAGTTTAGTTGGAGTATAAATGATTGAATATAGTATGTACACATGCATTGTAAGTCAAATGAGTAATATAGACTCCAAGTGGTGGTGTGATCTCCAATGTGAAGCCACATTTAGATAACAATAGTGGTTTAATAAAACAATAAAGTTGTTATAAAGCCGGTTTTAAAATTTCTGTTGCTATGTTAACATAGTCTATAACAACTGTTAAACAATGAAGAATACGTATAAAAATGATCTTGAAAACAAATAACCTCAACTGGACAATGCTGATTAGTATCACACATAGACACGCTAAACTAATAATCAATAAAGAAACTGAGTCTAATAAATACTAAATTTAACAATACACAATGACACAGCCAAAAAAATCAAAGTAGACTTCAGACTTTTCTCTCTTTTGGTTTGATGTATCGATTATAGAAAAAATGCATAAACAACAGAGCATAGCTTCCATATACTACAAACCCCATATAGATTGCCATATGGTCAACCTCACAATACAAACCTTCAATAACACTTCTTTGAAAAACAGTAAAATTAACAAATAAGCCAATGAACATCTGCAGTATCTGCAAAATAGTAATAAAAAGCGCAATTTGTGAAGGTAGGTATAGACCAGCGGATTTTATAGCAAAGTAGGAATACATTAAAGTATGTATTGCATAGTTGATAGATGCAAACCAAAGACCAATTGCAATAGAAGAGTGGCTTAATACATACCAACTGTATACCAACACTGTGATGTGATGATACCAATGTAGAAATTGAAGCGAACTTTTACGAAGGACTAGGAATGCAGTGTCAATGAATTCAAACACTTTAGAAAACACAAAGATAGTTCCCCAAGTGCCTATATGTGGATTTAACATACCATTTGCCTCACACATGCTAAAAGAGAGGCCATATTTGATGACTGCATGGATTAAGTAAGGTAATAAACTGATTGCACCACAAAATGAGAAGATAGCCAAGCCAACATTCCACATAAGAAGAGGTCGATGCAGTTTATAGGCGGGTTTATTTTCCATCAATTTAATTCCACTGTATAGCAACACAAGATATATAATACTACAAATGATTGACATATGGAAGTAGTCGAAAAGCCAGTCTAGAGCTTTAGCTGAGTCAAATTTAGATTGTAATTGATTTACAATTGGTACAGGTTCCATTAAGCTCCCAATTAGGTCATGATGATCGTAGCTGAACATTTCCTTGATTGTCAAATGCAGACTGAAAAAAAGAAGGAACATGTAATACTTAATGCTTCTTAACAACTGATGTATGAAATATCTCAAGTTTTAGATAATGATGATGACATACACCTTCAATATTCAAATTTCCAACCAAATTTAATACTTTGATAATTATAAGCTAATACAATGAAGCACATGAGAAATTGTGCACTTGGCAGTTTGTGTACATTGCTATGAATTCATGCTGAACAATTTAATGACATAAACTACTAAAGGTCACTCTTTTCCACCTTGACTTCTCAATAACTTTACTTTAGAATATTCCAAGGATTAAAAGTGAAATATTTATTACTGTACACAACAGAATTTTACATTTTCTCAGTAACACGTACAAACCCATATTTAAACAGTACTGAAGTTACTTAGCACTGAAGTTGCTTAGCACTGAAGTTACTTAGCACTGAAGTTGCTTAGGTTAACATTGGAACAATTACGAGGTAGTCTTGATGACTTGGAATTATTTATCCACTAGCGTGTCTGACGTCAAAGTTAATAAACTAAAAAATATAGCTACAAATTGATGTTGCACAAAGCATCCCTAGTTACTGCACAACGTTTGTTGTTAACTAAACATTCAGTACGACTATACCCCACTTCCTAGGCCCAATGATATCCCCAATATTCAACATTGATAACATGTTGTGGAAAAGAATGACTAGATGACATCTGTGATCACTATAATATATAAAATGCCACTGTAACTAGGATTTGATTAAAATTTGTTATACGTAAAGAACTGAAATAATAATGCGTATATAGTGTAATATATAAATTAATAGTGAGCAAAACAGGCAGGTGTATATAGGTTTATCAGAAGTGTACAGACACAAATTATCAAAACTGTTTACAGTTCTGGTTATCACAACAATTCTGCCCACACATGGTTGCCACAGTACAATACTGTAATATATATATAGAGGGTCTCAAATACAAAAATTTACTCATAACAATGATGTTTACAAAAAACTCCAAATGTGCACATGATACAAAGATTTCACATAGTAGAAGCTCCTTGCTCTTATTATAATACAGGTTGGTTGTAATTCTAATATTATTTCTAAATAATTAATTAGCTACCTTCAACTAATAATTGCAAATTTGCAACAGACATTAATTTTGGCAAAAGATGAGCTTTTTCTGGATTGACGATATTGACATCACGGCAAAAGTCTTTCTATCAGTGATGCTGATGTAGCTGGAATGGCAAGAAATTTCCTAGCTAATTTTGATTGCAGTGGATACTATTTGAATGGTCTAATACTTAGAGATCAACTCTAATTCGAATCATTGCATCATAAGCCAGTAACCAATTGTTCAGAAAAGCTAATTACAAGCACGTTACAATAGTAAAATTCCTAACACAATTATAATAAATATACAGTTTTATGAAAAGATCTTAGAGACTATAATTATGAACATAGTATTTATAATTTGATTTACAAATCATTATAATATAAACCCCAAATACAAATAATTAACAATGGCCAATGTTACAATTAACACCAAATACCAAATCACAACAATAAAATCTCGTACTCACCAACAGAGAAGACTTCACCTTTTTCAATATGCCACAGGTGGGGCTCATCGCGCACGGGTTATTAACACTCGCCTGCGTAGGCGGATACTGTGACCTTTTAATCGAAAAATTTAATATGGGATTGAAAAAGGCATGGCCTGACCCGAACGCAAGGGTTGGGCAACGCCTGACGAAGTATACTAAATAAAGATACTAACATTTTAATGCTATACGTGGTTTGTTTCATGATCCCAACTAGAGTCTACGTGATGGGTCTAAATGGAATCCAAGTTCAAGTGACTCTACTGGAAAACAGGAATTTTTTGAGAAAAACAGGTATTGATATCTGTAGTTTAATAAAGTAACAATATCTTGTTTAGTTGCTACTCTTTTTTATAATAAGTAAAAAGACCCATTATAATTCTGAATATAATTATTTGTGTGGGTATTGTAATGACTGCTGTAGTGCCATTGAACAATGAACATTTCAATAGTCCAGATAGTTTGTTTAGATGATCACAGCATCTTTTTTCACTTTATAGCTGATGCAATAGAAACATTCTCATGTTGAACCAGAAGATGATGTTCCTCCACAACACGAAGGAGTCTTTCCGCTTGGTTTGGTATTTGGTATTTGTAAAGTTCTCTTGACAGAATTGACAGAACACTCTGCTCCCTGCTCTCCCATAAATCCCATCCAAATTTTCCACCTTGTGATGAAAGGTACCATCGGCATCCCTTACACATACATTTTGGGTGTTATGGTTGAATTAAATTCCTTTGATGAAAGGCGATAAATGTTTCGATCAAAGACTCTGAGGAGTGTAAGTGAAAAATTTAACTCTCGACATGGACACTAGTTCCAGTATATCCTTATTATTTATGAGTTGTCCATTATACAAGTTGTGACACTTGCTGAGAATTTCAAAAACTTCTCTGTACTTTGGAAGTAATGCTGGACATGTTTATTGCTAATGAATTACAAGCTAAGCATAGTATAGACTATAGAGATGTTCTCATTCTATGTTGACATGATTTCCAACAAATGTCGGAGTATAGTAAGCTTGTCTCTCCTCTCCACATCAAATGATGTTATTACATTCAAACTGTTTCTATTTCTTTCTTGTTTGATTCTTTTCTCCTACATGTATTTATAACATTAAAACATTGTGTATTTACTAGAGCTGAGAATTGGCTGAGATTCTGAAATCAATAATCGATTATCACTAACTGAAAATCGATTGATAATCAATAAAATCAGTGGAAGTAATTAGGCCAATTAAGTTGATTAATGCAGGAAACTCCTCCCATTTAATGATCAAAAAGGCTTCATGTCACTTCCTTATTGTACATTTTTGCTGTTGCATGCTTGAAATTTAAAAATAATTAGTATAATTGATATCACGAACTTACAATCAATAATCAGATCAATATCGATTAATCATCCCAGCCCTAGTATTTACTGATTTACAGAGTTATTTTTAAAGAGTTGTACCCTCTAAATTAAAAAAAAATGGCTTCCATAAAATCAGTTGACCTTTTCAATTATCATAAATGGAGGTGATAGTTCTAAATGAAATTAGTGTTGATGTATACCCAATTGAAATTCTTCCTTTGTTGAAAGAAAGATATCACAGACAACAATATTTACCTTTATGTTTCATCAAAAAAAAAATTCTATCTGTATTTTTTATTGCCATGTCCCAACAACCATACATATAACATGTACTTTGGGGCTCTCAGTTAACACAGCAATGCTAAAAAGCCTTGTGTAGACTGTTTCCCATACCCTGCAGAGGTTTCTAAGAACCGGAGAGGATTATTTATGCTATGGAAGAAGCATGGAGTATTTACTTACTTCAATTAGTTACTGTTTATTATTGTATACGATATTTATAATTATTATGTAGTATTTTCAATGTCCAGTAATAGAAAATTAGTGTGCAATTTGCCCTTGTTTTTCCACTTGGTAGCAATACAATCTGACTGGAATATAACTATTTTACCTTTGATCTTCTGATTCCAGGACTAAGAAAACTTTGTGGTAAGAAGAATGGATCTTCAAAGTAACCACACTTTACAAGATTGTCTGGATATTACAAATTCAGTGCATGCACATTTCCTTATCAAAGCAGTTATTCTTGCACGTGATGATCTGGTTGCTTGGGAGGTGTATATAATGTGTCTGGAATGTGTTGTCATGAATACTATAAATAGCTACACAACCATAGCAACCACTCTTATTAGTTGCTAAGGTAAACAGTGCCTGAAATAGTTGTACTGTAAATGATTAAATTAAAGACTAATTGAAACACCCTTGCAATTCTTATGACCTAATTAAAAAGTAATAACAAAGTAGTTTGTATTTCAGTCTGAACAGCTTTCTGTACTTATTCCTTTTTATTTTTAGGGCGAAGATAACGACCATAGAAGAAATGTACGAAGAGTAGTGCATAGCTTCCATAAATGGCCATTCCAAAATAAAATAAATTTGTACCTATACCACACTCTTTTCCAGCAAGATAAAGTCTATGTGATATAAAGTTAATGAATAAACCCAAAAACATTTGTGAAATCTGCATAATAGTAATGACAAGAGCTATTCGTGATGGCACATTTATTCCAATTGCCCTCAAGGCAAAATATGAATACATCACTGTATGGACAGTAAAATTCATTGCACACAACCAACGTGCAGAAGTTCCATTGCCTCCAGTAACTCCAGTTATTAAGTAAAAGCTGTAGATACATACAGTGACATGATGATACCAATGAATAAACTGAAGAGGCTTTTTACGAAGGACAACAAATAGTGTATCTCCGAATTCAATAATCTTCGAAAATGTGTATAAGAGCCCCCATAAACTCTGATTCTGGCATTGAAATGCAGGAGCTTCACAAAATGCAAATTCAAAACCATGTAAATATACAGCATGAACTATAGGAGGAAGAAGGGATAACATTCCTAATAAAGAGAAAACTGCTAGCCCAGTATTCCACAACAACAGTGATCCACGGAGGTCATAAGCTGCTCGAGTAGACATCCACTTCTGTCCTCCAAACAGTAAGATTACATATACAGCACTTGCAATCACTGAGACAAACCTATAATTTCTCAACCATTCTTGAACATGAACGGTTTCAAATTTTGACTGGACATAAGCAAAAGGTGGCACATACTCTAGTACACCATCAACCAGATCATTACAATCCATAACTATCAGATAAACAAAGTCTGTCCTTGAGTCACTAAAACTGGGTGGAGCTGGTAATGCCTACATGAATTTTATTTCCGTAATTTCACATCCTCTGATATAAGTAATTATGTATGTTTGTATGTACATAATTATAATTATTACTATTATTATTTATTATGTATGTATGCTTGTGTATGTATGTATAATGCATGTCTACATTCAATGTCTGACAGTCTGTGGTTCTACTTGTTTACACAGCTGTCATTCACTATGTATTAATTTAGTTTCTCAATAATAAAACCCAAACCACTTCCCATCCTTCATACTCATAATAATTATTTTGGTGTTAATTTAATAGTTCTATCACACATTAATTATCTTTCAGTCCAATGCAACAGTAGCTAATTATGCACAGTTGAAAAAGACAGATGTTTAATTGTAAAGAATTAAACATCTGTCTTTTTCAACTGTGCATAATTAATTAGCTACTGTTGCATTGGCCTGAAAGATAATTAATGTGTGGTGGAACTATTAAGACCTCTAATGGTGTAGAATGTGGGAGTTTTGCTTGCAAGACTATAGACAGCAGATTTTGTAGCATTGTAAGAATACATTATGGTATGTACTGCATAGTTAATAGACAAACGTAAACCAAAGATCAGTTGCAATAGAAGAAGAGTGGCTTAATACAAAACAACTGTATACCAATGCTGTGATGTGATGATACTAATTGAAGTGAACTTTTATGAAGGACTAGGAATGCAGTGTCAATGATTCAAACACATAGAAAACACAAAGATAGTTTCCCAAATGCCTATATGTGGATTTAACACACTATTTGCTTCATACATGCCCATATTTGACAACTGCAAGTATTAAGTAAAGTCTTAAACTGATTGTAAAATGGCCAAACTGACATTCTACATAAGCGGTCAATACAGTTTATAGGTGGTTTATTTTTCATCCATTTAGCTAATACAGCAACAAAAGAAATAATTATTTTCATATTTTGATATAGGTCTTTTATTTCATTGTTCATATTCTTTGAGATTAATTTTGAGCTTTATAAAAACAAAATAACAGTTGTGTGAACAGAACATTTCAGCCTGAGAGCTACTTATATACATAATAATGGATGAATTGTCATCAAAGTTATATTGATTAACAATGGCTTTTCCTCCAGCCTTGTATTTGCATTGGAAGCCGGTTAAAATATATATTATATATATTATATGTAATATATATAGTATGCTAACAGGTCCTATATACAAAATATAGGACCTGAGTTTTGTGTCCAAGGATGTGATATAGCCCTAGCCTGCGAGGGCTATATCACATCTGAGGACACAAAACGAGGGACCTATATTCAGTATATAGGACCCGTTAGCATACTATATCATATATATTGTATGATGGTGTCATCTCCTGCATAGTGTGCACATGGAAGGACAATATATAGAACTCACCACATCAAAGGAATGATGTCACCATCATACTATATACACATATATATATATATATATATATATATAATATATATATATATGTATAGCTAACTGATTTTAAATTAATAATTGTTATATATATAATAATTATAGCTACATAATATAATAATTATTTATAATATTCTATTATATATATATATATAATATATATATATATTAGTCCTCCTAGTGAGTAGTGGGGTGGGGCTATCTGTATAGAAGCATCGAGCAACTAACAGACTGTGCATTACCGTTTGGTCTGCCAAAAATGTTTAATGCAGTGGCAAACGCACTACAGTGGATCATCCACAAGCATGGCGTAGATTGGATTGTCCATTACCTGGACGATTTTCTATGTGCAGGCCCACCTGGATTGGCATTGTGCAGTGAGGGTTTGTGGAAGATGCTTGAGTGTTGTCAGGCTCTATGGGTCCCAGTAGCATCAGAAAAAATTGAAAGGCCAGCAACGACCTTGACATATCTAGGAATAAAGATGGACATGGTTAATATGATATTGCTTCTGCCCCAAGATAAGCTGGACGGGGTAAAAGCTGTGGTAGATCAGTGGTTTGTTCACTGAAAAGCTGGGAAGAAACGTGATCTACAATCACTGGCAGGCCTACTTCAGCATGCAGCCAAGGTGGTTAGGCCTGGACGTTCATTCATGCGTTGCCTATTTGAGACAATGGAGTCAGCAAAACAACCAGACCACTGGGTGCGTCTGAATGCAGGATTTCGATCTGACCTCCTGTTGATGCGCCGGGCACATGGGGTTGTGGTGCACTCTACGGTTTGGATTGGTTTCAGGCACAATGGTGTGAATGCTTTCAGATAGAGCCAATCCATGTAAAGGAAATGGTACCAATTGTACTAGCAGCAGCGTTAAGGGGAAGAAACTGGTCCAGGTCAGTAGTTAGATTTGTCTCCGCAGTCGTACAAGTACTGAAGAGTGGGTACACCAGAGATGGCAGTCTTATGGATTTGATGAGAATGCTATTTTTTATTGCAGCCAGATTTGAATTCTGGTATGTGGTGGCTCATTTCTTTGGGAGGCTTAATGGTGCAGCCGATGCTATATCCAGAAATTTGCTTATGGACTTATTTGATGCAGCCCCAAATTTATCTAGGTTCCCTTTGTCGATCCCTCAGGAAATGCTCAGTCTGATCACCAACCAAGCCCCTGATTGGACCTCTAAAGAGTGGGCAGAAAGGTTCACCACCTTGTGCCCCACTCGGTTGGCCCCACTCGGTTGCCCCATCAACAAGAAGAACATATGAATCCGCTCAGAGACGGTTTCTCAGATTCTGCTCACAGGGTAACCTCACACCTTTACTGGTATCACAGAACAGTTCGTATTTGTATGTTGCATTCCTGTTTCAGGAATAATGTCATCTGTGACAATCAAATCCTATTTATCAGCAGTTAGGCATTTGCAGATTTCCTATGGGCCTGCCAGACCCATTTGCAGCTTCACTCCCTCATCTCTAACAAACCCTAAGAGGGGTAAAGGTGTGTTACAATGGAACAGGAAAAAATTCAAGCTCCCAGAAATTACGCATTACTACCAAGATCCTTCGAGAAATTAAGCAACTATGGAAGCCACATGAGAAAGAATATGAATATATCATGCTCTGGGCAGCCTGTTGTTCATGTTTCTTCAGATGTTTTAGGTCGGGCGATATTACATCCTCTTCTTTAACTAATTATGATCCCCTCACCCAAGCTTTACTGATGTAGCCACTGACAGTCAATCCAATTCGTCATTAATCCGGTTTTCTTTAAAAGCTTCAAAAACCAACCTATTCAGCAAAGGAGTTCATGTTGTAGTGGGAAGAACAAGTGATGATTTGTGCTCGGTGGCAGCAATGTTGGCCTACTTGGCTGTGAGGGGTGGTTCACCTGGACCCTTGTTTCGTAGGCCTTACCACCTTTTTCTCCCGCGAGCATCTTTTGTATCATTTGTCAAAGTAGCACTGGCTATGTTGGGTTATGATGAAAGAAAAGTTGTAGATCACAGTTTCAGGGCTGCATTGACAGCAGCAGCTATGGGTATTGAGAAATCCCTCATTAAAGTGATGGGTAGGTGGGAAAGTTCTGCATATCAATTGTATGTGTGAATCCCAAAAACTCGTCTGAAAGGTCTGTCCAGTGTATTAGCCGCTGATGGTCGATAACATAAATTTGTCCACCGTATATATATATATATATATATAATATATATATATATATATATATATAAGCAGGCACATTACAGCAACAATACATTATATTGCATACATGTATGGATATGTAGGGATATGTTATAGTGATAATGAAGGTATTTTAGGTCTGAAGTTTTAATATTGTTTACATCAGTGTAAGAAACATAAGGAATGTATACAAATAACAATACTAATAATAATAAGATTTTTCATACTAATAATTTCCATAATAACAAAGGATGAAGAAAACATGGGTATATACAATGGTGATCTCTGAGTGTTAAACTGGGAGGTTTGGGGGAAGTAGGTAGCTACGCTCTACTTCTTGGGCTGTAGTGGTAGGGAATATCCCCTCCCACTGAGTACTTCCCCCGATATAAGGGGCTTAGAATTACACAAAATGGCATTCAAGTAACTAGGTACACTAAGCCCTAGCTAACCATGGGGTATGGTTGTCTCTCCGGATTGCCTACCCCCACCTCCATATCTGACATCCTTTAGTAGCGTTCCAGTGCTGTTCTGAAGATGAAGATGAGCCCCCAGCAAACATCTTCTGTTCTGACACCACCCCATGTCCTGTTCCTAATGCTCACCACAATATAGAAGCTTTGTTAACTCCTGGATGACCCATGCCCTGTTCCTTATGTTTGTCATAACAAGGAAAATATACCTACTGTGTTAGCACCTCAATGCCTTCCTACTCCATGTCCTGTTTCATGTGCTTTCAGTCCGTCCCTTACCAGAGCCATGGCTAACAAACAGTTAATAGGCAACAAAAAGCTTACACTTCTCTGTGAAGCATGTGAATTCTACTATGCGTGGTATTTGTCCATATCCAACATCAACTGAGTATGAATCGATTACTAAAACACTATGTCATAAATTCCCTGAACTCAAAAATAAGATACCTGTGAATGGTTCTTTTGGGTGAGTAAACATATAAATGTTGCTAACTTTGCAGTTCACCGTACAAATTTCGAAATTTTAGGAGAAAATCACTGCCTCAGAAGAAACAGTCTTGAGAACAGCAATCCTAGTGATAGTGTCACACATGAAAGAAGCAATCAGCGATTGATTGCTGAGTTTTCACACAAACACCCAAATAATGACCTCCTACTAAAATTACTAAAGGAGACTCATACCCAACGTAGTGTAGTGGTGGTCTCACCACATATAACGGAATATTATTGACAGAGTTAAAGAGAGTTTAGAACTGTATTCAACAACCACATGACTAAGAATTACACAACTTAAATAGAATACAGCAAACAAAAGAGCAACTAACAAAAGTAAGGCACTGTCTAACAAAAAGGTATAAGGTACAGATGATGAGATCTAGTTAACACATATGAGTACAATTATGAGGTCTGTAAGGTGAGTTAACACTTAGAGTCTAATGATGAGGTCTATAAGTCTAATGATGAGGTCTATAAGTTGGCCTCATTACAGTAGGATTGACATTGAGGCTTCTGTGAAAAGGACTGTGGAGCTACTGGAACAGTACCCTTTCTTTTCATCGGCTCTACATGTGAGTATAAAGAGACAAAAATAGATGTTATATATCATACGATTTAGGATGTGTATGTTTTAATAGCAATACATATAGTACTATAATATTATACTTGTTGTACACATACAAGAATTCAAATTGATACTGGGAGAGGACATTGAGACGAAGCTTGAAGAATCCTGGAGAAATACTATCCTATAATATAACCAATATATACCTGTGGAGGAAACTGTGAATCTCAATCGTAATGCAATGCACTTCAAGTTATCAACAAAAAATTAAGACCTAATGGACCTGCATCAAAGGCACAAGGGGCCTTCTCTTTCTACAAGGTTATCTAATAAGCTATAATTAGTATTTATAAATCACTGCATGTTAACTATTTCTCTTCTTTAGCCTGTACATCAGTAGATGACATCTTGTCAGAAAACATTTGCAGAACCAAGATTAGCCATCTTTACTATTCCAGAAATTCCCATGGAATGTACCCACTCACAAGGACTTATAATTGCAGAACGGACAGTCCTCTTAAAAATATATGACTTCACAGTTTCCAAAGTACTCTTCTATCTCATCACACTGTACTATGTATATTTTATTAACTATCCCAACTCCTGTACAGCATATGGGCTCCTTCTATTCATTCAGGAGGTACTATTTGCATTTGCATGGGCTATGTGAAAACAGTCTTACTAAATACTCTGCTTTTATTGACTCTATATATTCTTAGATATATTATAGTAGAAATTCTGGTTGTATCTCATCATTTTTAAGGCTTTAATTAAGTTATATATATTAAATCAAAACTTATCATCTTTAAATGTTCAAGTTATAATCATCTTTACGTTATAATTATTATTATGGTATTTCAGGAGGGAGGAAGCACAACCAAAGCTTAAAGGACCAATTGGTCTTAAAAGGTGAAGAAGTAAAGGTATTACATTGAACAAAAGACAGAAGGTCAGTTACCATGATTTTTTTCTTATACTGATTACTCTTTATTATACCAGTGGGTGCACAACCTCAATCTAGACAACTATGACAGAAGGATCTAGAGGAGAATGCATGCCTCCCAAGTGATAAACATAAATGCTGCCCACAAGCCTCAAAGAAAACACTTTTCTCATATCACTGGCATACACAATCAACACTTCTTAGCCAGATCGAGTCATCAATTCGCTCCTGTATCCAGTGATAGTATAGGTAAATGTGAAATAGCATATGTTTTATAATTTATATACACAATAACATTATACTTTTGCTACAAATGTAGTAGATGCAGTGTATAGCTGTCACAGATATGCTGATCAGCAACACTTGTTCCTTCACAGAAGATTTTCATTGGGTGACTTCACTTGAAAAAGATATATGTAGCTTTAAATGGCCGACAATTATAAGAGAACACGTTTTGTGTAAGGTTCAAAATCTCGACTGGAATTAGTTGGTTACACTTCCTCTCTGAAATTACAACCTACAGTACACGTCGTGCCGCACATAATGGGGGTGTGGCCACGAATTACAGCACCCTTATTTTTTAGTACAGTAGGACAAATCTAGACTTTCTGCAGTTTAGTGATGGATTGTAATGAACTATTTGATGGTGCACTAGAATATGTACCACCAATTGCTTACGTCCAGTCAAAATTCGACCAGTTTCATGCTCTAGAATGGTTGAGAAATTATACGTTTGTCTCAGTGATTGCAAGTGCTGTTTATGTAATCTTACTGTTTGGAGGACAGAAGTGGATGTCTACTCGACCAGCTTATGACCTCCGTGGATCACTGCTATTGTGGAATACTGGGCTAGCAGTTTTCTCTTTATTAGGAATGTTATCTTTTTTACCTCCCATGGTTCATGCTGTATATTCATATAGCTTTGAATTTGCAATTTGTGAAGCTCCTGCTCTTCAGTCTCGCAATCAGAGTTTGTGGGGGTTCTTATTCACACTTTCAAAGATTATAGAATTTGGAGATACACTATTTGTTGTCCTTCGTAAAAAGCCACTCCAATTTATTCACTGGTATCATCACATCACTGTATGTATCTACAGCTTTTATTTAATAGCTGGAGCCAGTGGAGCTTTTGTACGATGGTTTGGTGTAATGAATTTTACTGTCCATACAGTGATGTATTCATATTTTGCCTTGAGGGCAATCGGAATAAATGTGCCGTCACGAATAGCTCTTGTCATTACTATTATGCAGATTTCACAAATGTTTTTGGGTTTATTCTTTAACTTTGTATCACATAGACTTTATCTTGCTGGAAAAGAGTGTGGTGTAAGTAATAATTTATTTTATTTTGGAATGGCCATTTATGGAAGCTATGCACTACTCTTCTTACATTTCTTTTATGATCGCTATCTTTGTCATAAAAGTAAAAAAGAGTAAATGCTGATAGCTGTTCAGATTCAAATCTTTGTTCATTTTTTGTTCATTTTATTATAATTATTATAATTATTATAATACATTAATTAGATAAAAGGTCAAGCTGAGCAGATGGTGGAAAGAGTGCTCAAAAGCGGTGTACAAACACTGATCATTAATTGAAATGACAGAATAAGTTTGTGTTGCCTGGGCCTTGGCCCGTAGGTCCCCGGGTTCAGTTCTGCCACCTAAGCAACAACAATCAGTATAACTTCGGTAATTCAATGCTGTTTACACATGGCTTTGTATATATTATAAGTTATCAATAGGTCAAGGTGAAAAAGAGTGACCTTTAATAGTTTATGTCATTGGTAGTAATTAAAATTGTTCAGTAGCAACAGCATGAATTCATAGCAATGTACACACACTACCAAGTGCATGCACAATTTCTCATGTACTTGCATGTATTAGCATTATGCTTATAATTAAAGTTTTAATCAAAGTATTAAATTTTATTGTAAATTTAAATATTATTTTAACATGAAGCTGTATGTTATCATCATTATCTAAAACACATGAAATCTAGCTCCTTCCACTACGCATATGTACAGCGCTTGAGTGGAAGAGGCTGGATATGCCAGATTACATGTACATCTTCTACAGTCTGCATTTGATAATTCAACTACAATCATCATGACCTAAGCCTAATGGAACTTGTACCAATTATAAATCAATTACAAATTTGACTCAACTAAAGCTTTTCAATTACTTCCAAATTTTTCTATAATCGATATATCAAACTAAAAGAAAGAAAAATCTGAAGTCTACTTTGAATTTTTTGGCTGTGTCATTGTGTATTTAGTTGTATTTTATTATTTTATTAGACTCAGTTTCTTTATTGATTATTAGTTTACTGTCTATGAGTGATACTAATCAGCATTGTCCTGTTGAAGTTGTTTGTTTTCGCCATGATTTTTATATGTATTCATCATTTTTTAACAGTTGTTATAGACTATGTTAACAAAGCAACCGAATTTTTAAGCCGGCTTTACTGTTTTATTAAACCACTATTGTTATCAAAATGTGGCTTCACATTGTAGATCACACCACCACTTGGAGTCTAGTTACTCATTTGGCATGTATATATAACTGTACATGCTATATTCAATCAATTGATCATTGGTTTGCATCTATCAACTATGTAGTACATACTGTAATGTATTCTTACCATGCTATAAAATCTGCGGGTCTATATACCTACCTTCACAAGTTGCACATTTTATTAAAATGCTATAGGTGTCCAATGACTTATTCATTAATTTTACTGTGTTTTAAAGAAGTGCTATTCAAAGTTGACCATGCGGTAATCTATATGGGATTTGTAATATATGAAAGCTATGCCCTATGCAGTTTTACTATAATCAATACGTCAAACCAAAAGTGAAAAACAGTACTTTGATTTTTTTGGCTGTATCACTGTGTATCAGTCTTAACGTTAACACTAGGGCCATACCTATGATTGCTTTCCACAGGTTGAATCTATAATTTTTTGTCTCGTTCCAAACTGCACTCACTACGTTGAAAGCACAGCCAACACAGCTACAGACTAATATTTTGGGGTACCTGGTACGATATCGTGATGATGTCCTTATCATATGATCGGGAACGTGTTAATTATATTTTAATTTGATTAACACCGAAATAGTAGTTTTTGGTTTTATTCTTCAATTAAATTAAAAATTAATTATTGAGAAACTAATAATGCCAACAGTGAGAATTCAGCTGTGTAAACAAGTAGGATGTCAGACATTGAATATGTACATCATTATACATATATACATACATACAATACACACATACATACATAATATACAGACATAATAATAATAATAGTGATACACACATATATAATGTACATACAAACATACATAATTATATGTAAATATATAGATACTGTTGCGAAATTTACCAATGCTCCACTGGTCATGCCCATGTATTATGGGTAAATTTGGTACAACTTTAACAAATATTTCTACAAGTGGATGTGATTACAATCAAAATGAATGCACTCACAATGCAGAACCCTCGCCACAAGTGTGATTGGGAAACAAGAATGACTACTGACAAGAAAATAATTGCAGACTATACTTGACTGTAATAATGACTGACATTATAATTATTATACTTATAATAAAATTATATAAGTGTGTGTGTGTTACAACTTGCACTCTAGTCCTAGCAAGAGTACACAATTCCTAGCGCAGTGGTTAAAATCCTTTATAAAACAGCTTTGTGGCTTCACTACTTGATTTCAAGCTGTGAATTGACAGCGATAGCCTTCAAACAAAATGAGTTGTGTTTCCATGTACTCATTTGCTACCAGAAGTCTTCTGAAAGTGATGAAACGGCAATCGTGAGTTGTAAAAATGTCATATCTTTATAAGCGAAAAGTTTTAGAAAAAGCCTGTCTTTTATTTGATTCTTGTATAATTTAATACTATTGTATATACTATGATAAGCATTGGAATACTGAATGGTTGACTCAGTGACAGACACTAGGACTGCAGACAGTGCTGTAAGTGAAATAGAGAATAGACATCATGTGTAAGTGAAAGTATAAATGTTAATGCATAAATATTTGATATATGCAAAAGACTAGTAGTAGCTACTGACCTTCATTGATGAACAAATTTAATAAAAATATGATTGTATGATTTTATGATATATAACTTACACCAGTATTTCTGCAATGTACAAAAAATATTCATACCATTCAGAAAAAAAAAGAAGGGAAACAAGAATAATAAAAAAACATTTTCAATAAAAATGAAAGAAGATGTAGGGACGTTAAAACTGAAAAAGCACAGGAACAAGATGGCTTGGGCAACAAAATGAAATACCGCTTCCATATAACAACCCTACATAAGTATACACAACTAGAGTAAAGGTAAAACACAAAGAAGTGATACTTATGTACGATTGTTATGTGGAAGTGGTATTTCATTTTGTTGCCAAAGCCATCTTGTTCCTGTGTTTTTTCGGTTTTGACATCCCTACATCTTCTTTCATTTTTCTTGAAAATGTTTTTTATTATTCTTTTATGAATAGCATTACACTGTAACTCTAATTAACACCACACACAAAAATTAGCTATAATAATTATTAACAAGTTAAATGATTGTTGTAATTATTGCTGTCATGAGTTATTGTATAAATATTAATTAATACATTCCATATTGCATGTACTCATAATATATGCAATCTGTTGTCACTATATACATGTGAAGTATGTCGATTACACACAGCATGCTATAATATCATTATAATGTTAGTAATACTGCAACACCAGGTTTCATACAGAAATTTAAATGATAGGGGGGATTGCAAAAGCACATTGTTTGCCAACTTCATTATTATCTTTGCAGCCAGAATGCTCATGTTTGAAGAAGATTGTCAATGACCTTCGGCCACACCCCTCCCCCTTATATCCACCATTATTTTTGAATTTATCGCTGACTTTGTACTAGTCGTCATCATTGTTGCCGACAACATTGATAATCATAATGAACTATGATTATTCACAAGTACAAATAATAATAAATGTTATCCATTCATAACATTATAATATTATAGTACATAAACTCGGATATTCTATTTAACATTACTCAATACTCAAAACGTCACATGTAATAATTAGGTCATGTGATTTTAGTTTTATAGATTATATTGGTCATCAGTTATTAATTATTGTATATTAATATTTTTGAAAATGCATACATTCAGTACCTTTAGGCAACATACAAACATACACTTTTGCAATCTTTTGTCTCATCACTATATTATGTATAGGATATAGCCCTAGTTGAGGCAGTTATGGGCATATGACACCTGCAAGATAATTGGTCAAGGCATAACTAGTGTATTTTGTAACACAAAAGTATGCAATTAAATCACATTTGACATCACAGTTGTCAAGTAGAAACCATAATACTACGCTAATTTTTGTTTACTGTAAAAACTGTGAAAATACAGTGACTAGACATTAATTCTCCCTGTCTACAGGCATGTTATGGGCATACCCCTCCCGGCCCTCCGCATTTGGACTCCCCGGTCAGAGGAAGCTTTGACCCATGGTCCAATTTTTCTTGGACCCCTGTCTCAGTTTTTGGACCGCCGCTGTAATTTCGGCTTATGTGCTGAGTCACACTTACGGATAATTTCAAGGAGATTTTTGATTATTAATAGAAAATGAATGAAAACAAAGCAGTGTCTTAGTTTGGATTTGAGTCTGAACAGCTTTAAGTACTTATTCCTTCTTATTTTTCTGAGGAAGATAACGTTTATAGAAGAAATGTAAGAAAAGTAGTGCATAGCTTCCATAAATGGCCATTCCAAAATAAAAAAACTTTTGTACATACACCACACTCTTTTCCAGCAAGATAAAGTCTATGTGATACAAAGTTAAAGAATAAACCTAAAAACATTTGTGAAATCTGCATAATAGTAATGACAAGAGCTATTCGTGACGGCACATTTATTCCGATTGCCCTCAAGGCAAAATATGAATACATCACTGTATGGACAGTAAAATTCATTACACATATATAACCAACGTGTAAATGTTCCACTGGCTCCAGCTATCAGGTAAAAGCTGTAGATACATACAGTGATATGATGATACCAGTGAATAAACTGGAGAGGCTTTTTACGAAGGACAACAAATAGTGTATCCCCAAATTCAATAATCTTTATAAGAGTTGCCACAAACTCTGATTGTGGCACTGAAAAGCAGGAGCTTCACAAATTGCAAATTCAAAACAATGTGAATATACAGCATGAACTATAGGAGGAAGAAAAGATAACATTCCTAATAAAGAGAAAACTGCTAGCCCAGTATTCCACAACAACAGTGATCCACGGAGGTCATGCATAAGCTGGTCAAGTAGACATCCACTTCTGTCCTCCAGATTACATAAACAGCACTTGCAATTACTGAGACAAACTTATAATTTCTTAACCATTCTAGAATATGAATGGGTTCAAATTTTGACTGGACATAAGCAAAGGGTGGCGGCACATACTCTAGCACACCATCAACTACAAGTCTACAATCCATAACTATCATGTCTGTCACTAAAACCAGGTGGAGTTGGTAATGAGGTCAAACTGAGTTTGATTAACCCTCGCCCGCGTAGGCGGTTACTGTAATCTGGTGTTCAGTCTGTCGGTGAACTAACAACATTGGGACTTTGATCATTAATTAAGTAGGTGCCGTGTATTCCAATCAAGCTACTAAAAGACGTTAAAAGGTGTGGCATTTGCCAACAGTTTTATACTAGTTATCGCATAACAATTCCAGAACTGCGTCATCCTCTCTGCAAATAAGGGAATAATATGATACCGTGGTAAAGAACTTGACTTCTACAATCACTTACACAAAGGAAGTAAATGAAGCAACGGTCATGGCTTTCTGAGCTCCTACAGCATCAAATGCTATAGAAACCTCTGTTGCTCCTTACTTTCAGTTTTATAAGGTTGTAATTTTACAACTTCCTGTCAGAGAGGAAGTGTAACTAACTTAATCAATTTAAACTGCAATTCACGGGATCTTGGATGTATGCCACCCCAAATTACTGTAGATTACAAGAGTATACCAATCTGGTGTCGGCATTCTATTGTCAAAATGCCCACGCTTTGTTGGATGTGGTCGGGCGGTGCTTTGATTCAAGTGTCCGCCCTTTGATGTTACTTTGAAGTTAGCTTAGGGTATGTGTGATGTATAGACTTGCTTTCTGGCTAGTTCTAGTGAGAGAGAAAGGGATGTTGGGAGAATAACCATTCGCTTGCAGACTTGAGTGGATGCTGTGCTTGCAGTAATTGGTAAGCAAGGTTGAGGTGACTGTTAGATTGCTCCAGGAGGTCCAGAAAGTTGCAAGGAAGCTGTTTCAGTTGCATCTGTGATGCTGAGCCACACCTCACAGATTATATGCTTGATCAAGGTGGGTGTGGTTATAATAATTTCTGTTGCATGCAAGACTGAAAGAGTTATATAAGAAGTAGGAGGCATCTTTTTAGAAGCTCGTTTTGCATTAATTAACATAGTCTCGCGAGCCAGACTCCTCCCCCTTTTGAGATCAGACTGCATGTGTTGGTATGAAAATTAGACTACATGTAAACGTTAGTAGATGGCGAGTGAAAGTGTACTGTTTATTAAAACTGTTATTGTTACTCTTCTGTCTTTTTTAAGCTACATATGACGTTCCCGGAAGATTTATAAAAAAAAAACGATCATAAATTGTGGGGAATGAAGAGACTTCCGTGTGTAGGCAAGAGAGTGCATCAATTCCTGTGAAAAGTCAGCTACTGCTTCTTTCTGCCTCATCTTCAAAGTAACTTAGTAAAATGATTACTAAAATCATGTATCATTTGTTCATTAGCTATCTTAGTACAGATGTGGAATAAATAATAAACATGTGGTCTAATTTTCATACCTACCGGAAGTAGACTACTTATGTTAAGTGGGTGTGTGAAAAGGTATTACTAAAATGGAGAATTGCAGTTTGTGTGATAGCGAGATTAGCCCAAATGTATTAAAAGAAAGCTGTTGAATGGAAGAGCTGCAGTTAAGTTCTAAAAGGTTAGAAGGAAACGGACTCGGAACAGAGTAGGAATTCTATACTTGGCGAAGAAAGAGCGTTTGTCTGTGAAAAATGTAGCCAGAGCTATAGCCCGTGGGTAAGCATAAAAATACGACACAAAAGCTTTTATTGTGGTTATCCTTCAACAACAACAAGTTCTCTCCATCGGCGGAGCTAGCCTCGCGTAGTCAGCCCCTCCCACTCTAGTTACAGATAGAAGCAGTTGCTCCGAATTTGTAATCACTTTTTATCTAATTATTAATTAAATAATAGAAAATGAACAAATAACAAAGCAGTGTCTTAGTTTGGATTTGAGTCTGAACAATTTTCTGTACTTATTCCTTTTTATTTTTTGGGTGAAGATAACGATCATAGAAGAAATGTAAGAAGAGTAGTGCATAGCTTCCATAAATGGCCATTCCAAAATAAAATAAATTATTACTTACACCACACTCTTTTCCAGCAAGATAAAGTCTATGTGATACAAAGTTAAAGAATAAACCCAAAAACATTTGTGAAATCTGCATAATAGTAATCACAAGAGCTATTCGTGACGGCACATTTATTCCGATTGCCCTCAAGGCAAAATATGAATACATCATTGTATGGACAGTAAAATTCATTACACCAAACCATCGTACAAAAGCTCCACTGGCTCCAGCTATTAAGTAAAAGCTGTAGATACATACAGTGATGTGATGATACCAGTGAATAAATTGGAGTGGCTTTTTACGAAGGACAACAAATAGTGTATCCCCAAATTCAATAATCTTTATAAGAGTCGCCACAAACTCTGATTGTGGCACTGAAAAGCAGGAGCTTCACAAATTGCAAATTCAAAACAATGTGAATATACAGCATGAACTATAGGAGGAAGAAAAGATAACATTCCTAATAAAGAGAAAACTGCTAGCCCAGTATTCCACAACAACAGTGATCCACGGAGGTCATGCATAAGCTGGTCAAGTAGACATCCACTTCTGTCCTCCAGATTACATAAACAGCACTTGCAATTACTGAGACAAACTTATAATTTCTTAACCATTCTAGAATATGAATGGGTTCAAATTTTGACTGGACATAAGCAAAGGGTGGCGGCACATACTCTAGCACACCATCAACTACAAGTCTACAATCCATAACTATCACGTCTGTCACTAAAACCAGGTGGAGTTGGTAATGAGGTCAAACTGAGTTTGATTAACCCTCGCCCGCGTAGGCGGTTACTGTAATCTGGTGTTCAGTCTGTCGGTGAACTAACAACATTGGGACTTTGATCATTAATTAAGTAGGTGCCGTGTATTCCAATCAAGCTACTAAAAGACGTTAAAAGGTGTGGCATTTGCCAACAGTTTTATACTAGTTATCGCATAACAATTCCAGAACTGCGTCATCCTCTCCGCAAATAAGGGAATAATATGATACCGTGGTAAAGAACTTGACTTCTACAATCACTTACACAAAGGAAGTAAATGAAGCAACGGTCATGGCTTTCTGAGCTCCTACAGCATCAAATGCTATAGAAACCTCTGTTGCTCCTTACTTTCAGTTTTATAAGGTTGTAATTTTACAACTTCCTGTCAGAGAGGAAGTGTAACTAACTTAATCAATTTAAACTGCAATTCACGGGATCTTGGAAGTATGCCACCCCAAATTACTGTAGATTACAAGAGTATACCAATCTGGTGTCGGCATTCTATTGTCAAAATGCCCACGCTTTGTTGGATGTGGTCGGGCGGTGCTTTGATTCAAGTGTCCGCCCTTTGATGTTACTTTGAAGTTAGCTTAGGGTATGTGTGATGTATAGACTTGCTTTCTGGCTAGTTCTAGTGAGAGAGAAAGGGATGTTGGGAGAATAACCATTCGCTTGCAGACTTGAGTGGATGCTGTGCTTGCAGTAATTGGTAAGCAAGGTTGAGGTGACTGTTAGATTGCTCCAGGAGGTCCAGAAAGTTGCAAGGAAGCTGTTTCAGTTGCATCTGTGATGCTGAGCCACACCTCACAGATTATATGCTTGATCAAGGTGGGTGTGGTTATAATAATTTCTGTTGCATGCAAGACTGAAAGAGTTATATAAGAAGTAGGAGGCATCTTTTTAGAAGCTCGTTTTGCATTAATTAACATAGTCTCGCGAGCCAGACTCCTCCCCCTTTTGAGATCAGACTGCATGTGTTGGTATGAAAATTAGACTACATGTAAACGTTAGTAGATGGCGAGTGAAAGTGTACTGTTTATTAAAACTGTTATTGTTACTCTTCTGTCTTTTTTAAGCTACATATGACGTTCCCGGAAGATTTATAAAAAAAAAACGATCATAAATTGTGGGGAATGAAGAGACTTCCGTGTGTAGGCAAGAGAGTGCATCAATTCCTGTGAAAAGTCAGCTACTGCTTCTTTCTGCCTCATCTTCAAAATAACTTAGTAAAATGATTACTAAAATCATGTATCATTTGTTCATTAGCTATCTTAGTACAGATGTGGAATAAATAATAAACATGTGGTCTAATTTTCATACCTACCGGAAGTAGACTACTTATGTTAAGTGGGTGTGTGAAAAGGTATTACTAAAATGGAGAATTGCAGTTTGTGTGATAGCGAGATTAGCCCAAATGTATTAAAAGAAAGCTGTTGAATGGAAGAGCTGCAGTTAAGTTCTAAAAGGTTAGAAGGAAACGGACTCGGAACAGAGTAGGAATTCTATACTTGGCGAAGAAAGAGCGTTTGTCTGTGAAAAATGTAGCCAGAGCTATAGCCCGTGGGTAAGCATAAAAATACGACACAAAAGCTTTTATTGTGGTTATCCTTCAACAACAACAAGTTCTCTCCATCGGCGGAGCTAGCCTCGCGTAGTCAGCCCCTCCCACTCTAGTTACAGATAGAAGCAGTTGCTCCGAATTTGTAATCACTTTTTATCTAATTATTAATTAAATAATAGAAAATGAACAAATAACAAAGCAGTGTCTTAGTTTGGATTTGAGTCTGAACAATTTTCTGTACTTATTCCTTTTTATTTTTTGGGTGAAGATAACGATCATAGAAGAAATGTAAGAAGAGTAGTGCATAGCTTCCATAAATGGCCATTCCAAAATAAAATAAATTATTACTTACACCACACTCTTTTCCAGCAAGATAAAGTCTATGTGATACAAAGTTAAAGAATAAACCCAAAAACATTTGTGAAATCTGCATAATAGTAATCACAAGAGCTATTCGTGACGGCACATTTATTCCGATTGCCCTCAAGGCAAAATATGAATACATCATTGTATGGACAGTAAAATTCATTACACCAAACCATCGTACAAAAGCTCCACTGGCTCCAGCTATTAAGTAAAAGCTGTAGATACATACAGTGATGTGATGATACCAGTGAATAAATTGGAGTGGCTTTTTACGAAGGACAACAAATAGTGTATCTCCAAATTCTATAATCTTTGAAAGTGTGAATAAGAACCCCCACAAACTCTGATTGCGAGACTGAAGAGCAGGAGCTTCACAAATTGCAAATTCAAAGCTATATGAATATACAGCATGAACTATGGGAGGAAGAAGAGATAACATTCCTAATAAAGAGAAAACAGCTAGCCCAGTATTCCACAACAACAGCGACACACGGAGGTCATAAGCTGGCCGAGTAGACATCCACTTCTGTCCTCCAAACAGTAAGATTACATAAACAGCACTTGCAATCACTGAGACAAGCGTATAATTTCTCAACCATTCTAGAGCATGAAACTGGTCGAATCTTGACTGGACGTAAGCAATGGGTGGCACATACCCTAGTACACCATCATCTAGTTCATTACAATCCATAACTATCAGGTAAACATAAAGTCTGTCCTTGTGTCACCAAAACTGGGTGGAGCTGGTAATGCCTACAGAAGTTGTGAACTTTAAAACTGTAATTAGATTTCATACTTGAAATTATTTTGATTGTAATCACATCCACTTTTGGAAAAATTCGTTAAAGTTTTACCAAATTTACCCAACATGCATGAGCAATGACCATTGGAGCATTGGTAAAATTTGCATACAGTATCTATGTATTTACATATAATTATGTATGTTTGTATGTACATAATTATATATGTGTGTATCACTATTATTATTATTATGTATGTAATGCATGTATACCATGTATATATATGTATGTATAATACATGTACATATTCAATGTCTGTGGTTCTACTTGTTTACACAGCTGAATCGTCTCTGTTGGCATTATTAGTTTCTCAATAATTAAATTTTAATTTATTTGAAAAATAATACCCAAATTACTTCCCATCCTTAATCATAATAATTATTATTTCAGTGTTAATCTGATTAAGATACACCCCCGATCATATGAGAAGGACGTCATTGCGATATCGTACCAGGTACCCCAAAATATTAGGCTGTAGCTGTGTTGGCAGACGCTGTGCTTTCCACGTAGTGGGTGCAGTTTGGAACGAGACTAAAAATTATAGATTCAACCTTGTGGAAAGCAATCATAGGGATGGCCCTAGGGTTAAAGTTAAGACAGATACACAGTGATACACCCAAAAAAACCAAAGTACACTTCACATGTTTTCTCTTTTGGTTTGATGTATTGATTATAGTAAAACTGCATAGGGCACAGCTTTCATATATTACAAATCCTATATAGATTGCTGTATGGTCAACCTCACGATACAAACCTTGAATAGCACTTCTTTAAAACACAGCAAAATTAATGAATAAGCCATTGAACACCTGTAGTATTGTAATGAAAAGTGCAATTTGTGAAGGTAGGTATATAGACCTGCAGATTATATAGCATAGTAGAAATACATTACTGTGTGTACTGCATAGTTGATAGACGCAAACCAATGATCAATTGATTAAATGATTGAATATAGCGTGTACAGTTATATACATGCCAAATGAGTAATAAAACTCCAAATGGTGGTGTGATCTCCAATATGAAGCCACATTTAGATAACAATAGTGGTTTAATAAAACAATAAAGTTGTTATAAAGCCGGTTTCAAAATTCGGTTGCTATGTTAACATAGTCTATAATAACTGTTAAATATGAATACATATAAAAATGATGGCGAAAACAAATAACTTCAACTGGACGATGCTAAAAAATACATAGACAGGCAATTTGTAAAGGTAGGTATAGACCAGCGAATTTTATAGCATAGTAGGAATATATTAAAGTATGTACTGCATAGTTGATAGTTACAAGCCAAAGACCATGCAATTGTAATAGAGGAGTAGCTAGCTAATACATACCAACTGTGATGTGATGTTACCAGTGTAGAATTTGAAGTGAACTTTTACAAAGGACTAAGGAATGCAGTGTCAATGAATTCAAACACTTTAGAAAACACAAAGATAGTTCCCCAAGTGCCTATTTAACATACCATTTGCCTCACACATGCTAAAAGAGAGGTCATATTTGATGACTGCATGTGGTAATAAACTGATTGTACCACAAAATGAGAAGATGACCAAACGAACATTCCACATATGAAGAGGTCGATGCAGTTTATAGACGGGTCTATTTTCCATTTAATTCCACTGTACAGCAACACAAGATATATAATGCTACAAATGATTGAAGTAGAATAAAAGCCAGTCTAGAGCTTTAGCTGAGTCAAATTTAGATTGTAATTGGCATTAGGCCTAGGTCATGAAGTTTGAAAATGTTCTTGATTGTCAAATGCAGACTAAAAAAAAATAGAAGGAACATGTAATGTAGTCCGGTGTAGCCAGTTCCTCCCACTCAAGCACTACACGTAGCACCTGAGTGGGAAAAACTGGCTACGCCAGACTACTTATAAAATATCTTGTGTTTTAGATACAGCTTCATGTTAAATTAATATTCAAATTTACAATAAAATTTAATATTTTGATTAAAACTTTAGCATAATGCAAGTACATGAGAAATTATGCCCTTGGCAGTGTGTGTACATTGCTATGAACTCATGCTGCTACTAATGAACAATTTTAATTACTACAATGACAGAAACTATTAAAGGTCACTTTTTTTCCCCTTGACCTCTCAATAACTTTACTTAAGTACACAAAAGAACTGTACATTTTTATTGTAACATATACAAAGCCATATGTAAACAGCATTGAATTACCAAAGTTATACTTATTGTTGTTGCTTGTGTTAACTTTGAAACAATATTATTACGAGGTAGTCTTGATGATTTGGTATTATATATCCACCAGCATGTCTGACATCAAAGTTAATAAAATTACTCTTTCATTTTAAAAATGTTTTTATGGCCCGTAGGGCCATCCCTATGATTGCTTTCCACTGGGTTTAATGTATATATAATATATATTTATATTCTTGTGTCACTTGCGTGAGTATGTGTTGTATACGTAGTTAAGGAAGTTGCGTCATTGGACATTAAAATTCATTACACCAAACCATCGTACAAAAGCTCCACTGCAGTTTTCAAAAATATTAATTAATATACAATAATAACTGATGACCAATGTAATCTAAAATCACATAACCTAATATATATTACATGTAACGTTTTGAGTAATGAGTAATGTTAAATAGAATATCCGAGTTTATGTACTATAATATTATAATGTTATGAATAATATAACATTTATTATTATTTGTACTCGTGAATAATCATAGTTCATTATGATTATCAATGTTGTCAACGACAATGATGACAACTAGTACGAAGCCAGTGATAAAATAATTCGAAGAAATAAATAAATAATGGTCGATATAAGGGGGAGTGCCCAAAGGTAATCGACAATTGTATAATATGAGCACATGCAATATGGAATGTATTAATTAATTTTTATACAATAATTCATGACAGCAATAATTACAACAATCATTTCACTTATTCGTTAATTTTTGTGTGTGATGTTAATTAGAGTCACAGTGTATGTAGAGTATGTAATGCTATTCATAATTACGTGATTGTGTATAATTATAACCATAGCTCATATATGATTAGTGTAATTATAATGTATGTTCAATGTTCTCAATGATGATGACGAATGTTACGAAGCCAGTGATAAATTTTATAAAAATAGAATGATTATATGTAAATAAGTTATAATGAAGTAAATATTGACATATTGCTCATAATACTATAACAGTTTGAAAATAATTACAATTACCATGCTCACACTTGTGTAATTGACATACCTGTGTATCAATCCACAGAAACACCCTCTCTGGTGTTTAACAGACACGTTGTCTGATTGCTCCTCTTGTTCATAAAGACTCAAGTTTAAAGGATCAGCAGGTGGAGCAATTAATGAAAGTTGATTGGATGAGACCTGTGTGGATTACATGTACGTATGGAATAGACAATCATAATAAATCAGACATACTTGATCCACACTATCATTCTCTTCTTCTGTATCCTCTTCCTTCTCCTGTTCCTCATCACTCTTATAACAATAGTCTATAGAATATAATTATAGTAATAATTTTGATGATGAATTAAATTTTAATCCTAATTTATATAGGTTTTAGGAACTAACATTAGATCTGAAGACATGGCCTTTATATATCGCAATCATTATCTAACATCGCTTTGTTCATCATTAAAATTACAATTATAATTGTGAATACTCTGTTCTCTGCTTTTGACAGCAGTGATGAGGAACAAGAAAATGAACATTATGATCATGAGAAGAAACAAAGTTGCAAATTTGAGAAAGAAAGGAAAAGAGAACAAAAAATGGAAGATACGTAATAGTTATCATTTTCAAAATAATAATAATTTATAATAATTATTATTTTAAAAATGATAACTATTGCGTACCTTCCATTTTTTGTCCTCTTTTCCTTTCCTTCTCAAATTTGCAACTTTGTTGCTTCTCATGATCATAATGTTCATTTTCTTGTTGAATTCGCAATGTAAATTATGTTAAGGTGCATAGTGAGTAAATAATTATGTATAAAGTAATCTTATACAAAGAGAACTGATAGACCTGATCCAGCTTCATTAACAGTTGCTTGATCTAGATCTTCTTCCATGTTAATGTCTTCCAGTTTCAGTATTTGTTCCTCATGATTCTCAACCTATTATAATGAATATGTAAATTATTAAAATATTTTTGGTTATTACTATCTTCATCGCTAGTGATATAGCCCGCATACTATTTAATAATTATGTTAGATATCCAAAATAATGTTTAATACTCAGAGGACTGAGCAATTTGTTTTCAATTTCCAATACTGGTTGTACCATGTACACCTAGAAGGTCGGTGGTTTCAGGAAGAGGAATATCCCGGCTACCCTCCCATATGTATGAGCTAGACTAGTGAATCCTCCCCATAAACCAATGTCTCAAGGGGGCAGTGGCCTCACTTATCATTATGGCAGTGGCCTCACTTATCATTATGGTAATACCAACAGAAAGACATCCCACAATCAGCAAACCTCCATTATTCTTCTTTCAGTCACAAGTGTGGCCAAAAAATGTCATCACATTTCTTGCCTTTGTTAAAGGGCTTGCCACTGAGGTAAAACATGCATGAGCTGTTGATATGTTTTGTCTTGCTAGGAAAGCAACCCATGCAAAGTGGAATGGTCCAATATCACATACAATTACGTGGACAACAGCGGTATAATAATTATGTCACATGAACTATTTCATTAATCTATCACTGATGGAATTATGATTATGAAAAAAAAACATAGGTGGATACTGAATAGGATTACTGAATAACTTAGCTTACATGATCATCAAAATTGGCTTTTTTCTTTTTATTATCCCCTTGCTCTATTGCTTCCTGACACAGATCTTCTTCTTCCTTACTGCTATCCCAATTATAGTAGCCTGTCAAATATTTAAAAAAATACCATTTGTACCATGTTTTAATATCAGGAAAGAAAAGAATAAATAATAACTATACATACATTTTAATTATCAGGTGCATTTAACAATTATTATATATAGTTTTCATAAATGTTTGCACGTACATGTATATCTTGTATACTATACAGATATAATTATTACAAACCAGTTGTTTTCTTTTCTTTCGCCAGGTCTTCCTGATTACTTTCAATCTAGAATCAAGTGAATAAAAACATAACATTTTTGTTACATGTATGATGAAATTATAAGTGTGTAAACAAAATAATTCAGCTTACATAATGCTTAAAGTTTTTCTGGCTATTGCTTTTCTTGTTAGTCACTTCATTCTTCTCTTTCTCAGTTATTTTGTGTTTCTTCTGAAGAATGTTTTCAGTATCTTGATCCTCCTCCTTCTTCCCATGCACAGATGTCTCTCCTTTCTTATTATTCTTCTGTTTCTCTTCCATTTCTTGCTCAACATTTTTCTGTTGTTCCTCCTCTTTCTGTTCTTCTTCATCACTACTATCCCAATCAGAGAAATCTGAAGAAAATCAATTAATCTTTTAACTAGTGAAAGAACTACTATAACATGTATTGTATATTATATTATGAATTAGATGAACTTATAATGACTGTGTTAGATATTCATAATGTACCTAAAGTTGCCTTGCATTCATCAATCCTCTCAACCTAATGTTGGACAAGAGGATAAAAATAATTATTAATTTTAGTTTAGTGATTATTGATGTTGTTTCCTAACAACCACAATCTTGTCACATGTATGAAAGTTCTATAATATTTACGGATTTAATACATAACAATAGAACTATTAGCAACTAGAAAGATAGCTGTTTGTTTGGACAATGAAATAATATAAAATCTAACAATATCTGTTTACAAGTACAGATAATATCTATAATTACATAATTATAATTACAGCTAATCTGATTCTCATCATTTCTACCTCTTCCTTAATTTGCTTCACGTCTTCTTTTTCTTCCTCCATTTCCTCTTCACTGCTATCCCAGTCTAAATAAAAAACGATGTTTTGTTATAGTATTTAAGTTTTCACCAGTGAGTATTTAATATTTGTAACTGGTGATCTACAAGTCTTCAAAAAATTCTCTCTATTTATTATTTGTAGCATAGTGATATTAAAGGGCTGACAATGTCAACAAATAGCATGTCATACAACCACAGTACCATATCTACGACCAGAGTACCACATGTACGACCACAGTATCACATCTCAGATGTTGGCTCAAGATGGCATTGTACAATTAACAGTTTGAACACTCACTTTTCCCTTCCAAGACTGACAGTGAGTCCACAGATCAGTCCAAACGTACTACAAAGAATAGTCTGCAATGTAGAATAAATTTTACACTTTGTTTCCATGCTAGTTGTAGCATACTTCCTCATGTACATTTGTACATGGAATATATTGGCACTGTGATGATGTCAACCCCTAGGGGATATGCTAACACTGTTACAACGTTACATTAATGAATACTTGATAAAGTGTTTTGAAATATTTAGTTTTAATGGAGACAATCATTGTTTATACCTTCCCAATTAATGCAGTGCTCCTCTTGTTTCTCCTTTTCCATGTCCTCCTTTATTTTATTAAGGGATGTTTCTGTCTTCCTGATTCCCTCATCTACCTTTTGTTCCTCTTCTTCTTCACTGCTATCCCAATCAGAATAATCTGTAGAGTAGGACATAGTTAAGACTAGTTATGAAAAATAATATAACAGACCTATTGTAGCCTCATTATGTTTCATCAGCTGTTCCTGAGACTGTTATTATAATGGAAATAATTAAACAGTTTTAAAATTTTGAATGTGTGGGTACATGTTCTATAATTATCACATACTAAAACATTTTGTCAGTCTCTCTTGATTGCATTATTAATTTTATTTTCAATAATTAAATTTTACAATGCTCAGTTATAATTATCAGCAAATTCTATACATAAAAATGAAGATATAATTGAGCTTACATGACACATAAAACTGTCTTTATTCTCAACTCCTTCATTTTTCTCTTGCTCTTCTTCATTCTCTTTATTCTCTTGTTCCTCCTCATCACTGTTATCCCAATCAGAATAGTCTGTAGGATTAATAATAATAATCATAACTATAAAAATTGACACGAGTATAACATAAGAGTTTGTAATTACTTAACAAACCTAACAAAGCCTTGTCATCTGAGTGATCTTTGTCCTCAATCTATTTTAGTAGAAGTGAACAAAATTAATTATGGCATTATTCAGTATAATGGGCTTTCTATCACACAATATTAATGACATTGTAGTTTATATCATGCATTCATTTCTACCTCATCCTTCTTTTGCTCCACATCACCTTCCTTTTCCTTTTCCTTTTCCTCATTGATATCACAATTTGAATTGTCTATACATGGGATAGAAAGGATGGTAATGGCCATCCTTGTACTGCATGTACTTATACTGTCTCTTTTACAACAGTTTTGCAAAATATCATAATCATCTATAGAATATTTGATAATACCTTCCCAATCACTATCATCCTCATCTTGTTTCCCCTTCCAATTATCCTCCTCATCCTCTTCTTCCTGTTCTCCATCCTCCTGTTTGTCATTGTCCTCATAAAGTTTTGCCTCCTCTTTATCCTTCCCTTCTTCCTCTTTCTTCTCTTGTTTCTCTTTATTCTCTTGTTCTTCCTCATCACTTTTATCCCAATCAGAATAGTCTGTAGGATTATTACAATTAAATAACAATCATAACTATAATGACATGATTATAATATGAGAGTATGTATAATGGAGATATTCTTATTCAACAGACCTAATGGAGCCTTGCTATCTTTTTCTTCAACCTGTTTTAGTAGAAGTGAACAAATTTAATAAATATTGTTACAGATTTATAATTATAATGAATATTATTTACTATGAAATTGTAGCTTTATATCAACAATTATGTACCTCGTCCTTCTTTTGGTTCACATCACCTTCCTTTTCCTCATTAATATCACAATTTGAATTGTCTATACACAGGATACAAAGGATGGTAATGACTATTTAAGTTTTATATTATGATTACATGTACTTATACTGTCTGTTTTATAACAGTTTTGCAACAAAAAATCATAATCAGCTGTTTAAAAAATGATAATACCTTCCCAATCACTATCATCCTCCTCTTGTTTCCCCTTTGCACTTTCTTTCAACCATTTCAGCACTTTCTCCTTCCAATTATCCTCCTCATCCTCTTCTTCCTGTTCTCCATCCTCCTGTTTGTCATTGTCCTCATAAAGTTTTTCCTCCTCTTTATCCTTCCCTTCTTCCTCTTCTTTCTCATCAGCACAATCAGAATACTATCACATGAATGAATATCGGTAATAATAATTGTAAGTCTTCTTTCCCAAAAGATTACTATAGGAGCTACCATGCAAATTGCTTATACATTGGCCTGATTCTATAGTCATGGAAACATAGTCTATGTACACAATAACAACTGGTTCACTGAGCTGAATGAATACTTTGGTAACACATGTGCATGATTAATAATACCTTCACTACTCTCCTTTACATCTTGTTTCTCCTCATTCACTTCTTCATTGCTTGAATCACGTTCAGAGTGATCTATAAAATTTATGTGAGATTAAAAATATTTGTTGAAAAAAATAAATAATCATGTATATATATTATATATATGCCATCTAAAATATAAATAAATACATCAGTCCAATAGCGAATAATTACCTATCATCTGTTCTTCTTTATAATTATTTGCTTGTTTCTCTCTAATGGAACGAACTACACACACAATAAAATTTAATGACAATCGGTAACAAAAAACTGCTTTTAGATCTCCTATGTTATTATTACTGTAACAGCTACATAATAATTATGATTTGATATGTAATTATAATATTTATATTTTAAAGTTGCAATTGTCAACATACGATATATTTCCTTAAAAGGTGCGGCATTTGCCAACACTTTAGTTTTAGTCTGGTTATCGCACAATAACTCCAGAACTGCGTCATCCTCTCTGCAAATAAGGGAATAATATGATACCATGGTAAAGAACTTGACTTCTACAATCGCTTACACAAAGGAAGCAACGGCCATGGCTTTCTTGAGCTCCTACAGCGTCAAATGCCATAGAAGCTTCTGTTGCTCCTTATATAAGAAGTAGGAGGCATCTTTTTAGACGCTCGTTTTGTATTAACATACATGGAAACGCGCGTTTACGTAACTATGGTTTTGTGCCCAAATTTTTTCTATAAATCCCAAATTCTTTGTTTACCATCTTCACACCATTAATATTATACCATATATACATAGTTAAAGAAAATCATTGCCTTGTGGCATTCATACTAATGAATAGTGCAGTTTTCTCGTATCGATCTCAAACGAAAAGAGGGAGGGGCTGGCTATCCTCGCTATAATTATACTATGAAGGGGATGAAACAATCAATTGAAACATCCGCCCCAAGAAATATGAAGAGGGTTGCTGTTGTAGGAGCTGGTGTTATTGGATCTTCCACTGCACTTCATTTAAGTGAATCATTGAGGAATAAATGTGAAATAACACTCATCTCCGAGCATTTCAGCCCTAATACCACAAGTGATAAGTCAAGTGGTGCAATCTTGCCATTCGAAGTAACACGAGATCCAGTTTCTGACAGTGTCGAGGGGATAGGTGATATAGGAAGATGGTCAAAGGATACTATTGAACATATGCATACTTTATTTAACTCCTGTAACGCTTCTAAAGTGGGATTGACACATGTCTATGGATGTGATGGTGTTAAGGAAGAAAATGCTGAAGCACCGTGGTGGGCAAATCATGCACATGGTTTTCGTAGAGTGGTTGATAAAGAAGAAAGGAAGGCATTCAACATACCAGAGGATTGTGGTACTGTTTTCTTTTTTGGTACATATGTTATAGATTGCCGTGTGTATCTTCCGTGGATGATGGAGCAATTTAAAAAAAATGGTGGAACAATAGTTCAAAAGAAAGTTTCTAATCTTTCTGAACTGTATTCATCTTATGATGTTATAATAAATTGTACTGGACTGGGGGCATTCTCTTTAGTTAATGACACAAATCTTTTCCCCATAAGTGGTGAGGCTGCTTCGTTTGCTGCACCTTGGATTAAGAACTTTACCATATTACCTCCTGGTGAAGACGGCGTCTTTCCAGTAGTGTATCCACGTGCCTTTGATGTAGTCTGTGGTGGTACTTCCAATTGTAATGATTGGTCTTCTAAAGTAGATCCATCGTCTTCTAGTTCTGTTGTGGAAAGTTGTAAAGCAGCATTCCCGAGCCTCATGAATGCTGAACTACTATCAACATGGGTTGGCTTAAGACCGGCACGACAACAGATTCGGTTAACATGTGATCAATCATCTGATAAACCTGCTTTGATTCATTGTTATGGACATGGGTCTAAAGGAGTGTCACTTCATTGGGGATGTGCATTGGAAATTGGAAGACTTGTGAATAAAATAGTTAATAACTGAAATGTAGAATAGTTACTGCTATGAAGAATGTTCCCATTTCAATTTTCGATAAATGAGTCAAGTTTTACATGGTGCACTATGACCAGTCAGATTATAGAGTATTAGTCACTTATTGCATGCATTAATATGTTACTTATTGCATATACGTATGCATGCTTATGTGATTTAACTAGTATTCTGATTGGTCATAGCACACTAGATAGGTAATAATAATTATTATTATTCAAATTTTCTGTTACTTTTGTTCTGAAATGTTGATAATTTCTCAATTAAGAGTTGTATTACATCATACATGGAAAATTTGGATTTCATTATAATGTGCTTATATAGCTATATTTTAAGTTTTGCCGAATTGTCCATAATGTAAGGATTAAAAAAATGTTCCAGTTTGTTTACTTATGACCTCTCGTATAGTGGTACTAACATGTGTTAGAAGACAGGTCATAATTATTCGAGTCATTATTGGCACACAAAGCTAATGGGACCTTTATTATTGATGAGTAGCCTAACTTGTGCCACTGATAAGTTTGTAAATCCAGCTCATGCAAATCCTGATAATATACATCACTTGCTGCATATCTATCAGCCAGGTAAAGAGCTTGTTTCTGATTCCAACAAGTGAAGTTTTAGTTATATTTTAGGGCATTTCTCGTTATTGTGTGTTCATTCTACTTATTGGTCATAAAGTACAAGATTTGAGTTTATCTACTCCATGATCATCCCTGAAAGCTGTGGTTCCTCTCCATCGACAAAAACGTTCCTGCATAGTCTAGCCTCACAGCTATACACCAATGATCGAGTTTTAACCAGTGAGGCCCCTTACTGGTCAAACATAAGGAACCACTTTTATTGATGAACATAAAAAAGACAAATAAACAAAAAAAGGAATTTAGCAGATATAATCACAGTTCATAACAAGAATTACAAAACAAGGCTAAAAAAGAAGCAACTAATAATTATTATTAATATAATTCGAGACTATCATCAGTACTCTAAATAATAAAAAAATGCGATTCACACTAAATAAGACACATGTAAAACAGTTAAAATTTTTCATAATGTATGAAGGAGCAAAAAAAAAAGGAAAAGTTAATAAAATTACTTAAAGTTCTCCCCATCGTCAGGTTGAAAAGTGAAATCTTGAAAATGTACACCTTCACCAACACCAGCCTTAGGATCATCTGGAGGAAATACATTATAATACATGTAATTATAATTACACAAAAATCATATACAGAATAGTTCTATATGAGTGTCCAAGTTTGCCACCAAAGATTACTTGCTTGCAGGCTTGGGTGGATGCTATGTTTGTAATAATTGGTAAGCAAGGTTGAGGTGACTATTGGATTGCTCCAGTAGGTCCAGAAATTTGCAAAGAACCTGTATTCAGTTGTAGCGAAAGCTTTGGTGCAATGCTCAGCCACACCTCACACTAAGTATATTGTTATGCTTGATCATTACCCTACCCTAAATGAACTACATGTGTACATAATAATTTCATACCACTTTGATACACGCATTTGGACATTGTAGTAAAGCTAAATGTAATAAGGTTACATGATTATAATGAAGCAAATTTGACATACACAAAAAGGATAATTATAATTATAATGGTAGTGGTGTTGATAAAAAGATTGTTTGTCATTTGAAACTAAAGTTATGAACATTTTCCTGAAGTCATGGTGAATGTGAATGACCTTTAGAGGAAATACATGTACATGTACATGTAAGTTACACATTACACAAAATAATACTACTGTTTAGGAAATTTGTTTCTCCCAAAGGGTGGTACCATGGTGCTCCCCCACCCTTTATGCTGTTTTTGTACCACTAATGCATTCCTCCACCCTTAATATTTATCATGGGGAAAACATTGAATAAAATTAAATTATGTACAGTGTACATGCAGTTGCAGTGTACATGTAGTTGCAGTGTACATGTAGTTGCAGTGTACATGTAGTTGCAGTGTACATGTAGTTGCAGTGTACATGTAGTTGTAGACTTCTACTATACTTGAACATATACATGTATGTGTGTGTGTGTGTGTATCATTGACACATGTTTTAAATGATCGCTAATACACACTGTTAGTAAGTAGACAAAACTTAGTATGTAAGAAGCTCAATGATAATTAATAGGAATATTGTACAAAATGAATGAATAGTGAGTGCAATTTAGCATTTTATCAAAAAGTCCAAGACTTTGACTTAATTAAATAGATCATGTACATGTACAAGCTTACTGCAAATAATATGAAAAGTCTGTTAGTATACAGTTAGACACTCCTTTGTGGTTTCACCAGTTTTTGAGTGATAATTAAACACCTTTATGAGGATCAATAAAGGTGATGTTTACATAATGCGAACTGAAAGCAGTATGTAATAACCAATAAGATCTTTATCCAAGTGCTACACTGAAATACACATGGTTAAGTGTGCTTTAAATGATTTATTGCACTGGTCATGGAACAGTTACACATCATTAGTAGAGGTGAATCAATAAATAACTTAATAATATAGCACACACTTACATTTTAAAATAGGGCTGGAATCCTGGAACGCATACTCAATATTAAATTCGAAGCTTCATTAAGAAAAGCTTCCAAAGCTTTGAAGGTTTGCACTTGTTTTTAACAATGTTGCTCTTACCACGATTGACTATAAAAAGCCTCCAAACCTGTATTATTACTTCATAACAAGTACTAGTCTTGTTCCTGTAGCTAATTCCACTTGAATTTAACATCACAATTGACTGAGAAATGAGACAGAAGCAGCCAGCAACACAGCCTCAACTTTACTGGAACACACCCATATTATTTATCACACGTTTAGAATGTGAAAATGTGCAAACATTAAAGTATATGTAGGCATGGCAGCGAAGCTTCAAAGCAAGAACTAAGCTTTGAATGCACAACAAACAAACGAACTTTCAAACCTTTTTCCAGGCCTATTTTAAAGTGTGCCATAATTAAGTGATTTAGTGCTCAATCATGTGATGAGTTTTCTGTAATCTGATCACATGATCAGTTCAGCAAGCTCAGGCTCATTCTCATGTAAAAGCCATACTTACAATGTAATACATGTACAATGTACATGCATAAATATAAATGTCACATTGAACAATACTAACTTTCATCAGGTGGAGTTAGTCTAGGTACTTCTGATGTAAAATCATCATCAAAATTACTGACATCAGTTTGACTTCTTACTTCAGGTTTGAATGGTGCTTCAATCTACATGTACATATGAGAGAGGAATGGAATCATTATACATGTACATGTACATGTACACACTACTTCTCCCTCCATTTCACTTTTTGACTGTTTCATGTGGTTTAAATGAACACAGTGGAATCCCTCTATTCTGGTCACCATTGGGACAAATATAAGTGCCCTGGTGTCCTTATTTCAGGAGTGAATTTATAATACCGTATAGTGGGATATTTTCATGGGGTCTAATTTTCATGTTTTTATAGATATTCAATTTTTGTGGGTCAAAATTTCGGTTTTCAATTGATGTTGCTCAAACTCAACCCATGACAATACAAAAATTCAATTTTTGTTACATGTAGTTAAATATTCGTGAAATGGCCTTGTATCACGAAAACACGAAAAAGTAGACCCCATGGAAATATCCTAAGACATCCGTAAGTAGGGGTGTCCTCATTTCAGGGTGTTTTGAACAGAGGGTATATAAAATGCCTTTTATTTCAGACTTCTCTAATCTTGAAATAAAATAATTTTGAATCTTTTTTATACTTACATGTACATGTAACTCAATATCCTTTAAAATTTAATACATTTCAACATTACTCAGTACTATATACCATATACATGAGGGGAGGGGATTTATTGTAGGACTGGAAGAACGAATAAACATACATGTATACATGTACATGTTACATAGTACAGTAGTACATAAATAATTTAAAAATTACATGTACATACAGCACCAGTCTAGATATATATAGTACAATATACTTAGTATACTATAATCTATACTGTAGTGTATTGTGAGACAGTTTTATAAATGTACTGTACATGTACATACATGTAGTACTATAACTAATGTACATACATGTACATGTACAATGTACATGTAGTACTATAATGTTGTGATTTTCTTTTATTGTCCATCCAGTACTGTATACTGTGTAATGGAATTATGCATCACCTTTTTGTTATATAAGTCCTGAAAATTAATAGTAGCAAAGAAAGGGTGACTCTTGACTTCTTCAGCATCTAGTTTACCTCCTCCAAGCCTAAAATAATGAAGATATAATTATCATTGATTGTATTCTTCATTCAGTACAGTACTGATAAACACATGCACTTTACCATAGAATATGACTGAATGGATCAGTGGTACATGTATCTAGAAGGAGTTACTTTCATAAAATTTATAGTGTAACACACTGATCCAGTCAACCACAGATATCTATTAAAGCAATGAGAATGAGCTAATGAAGAATGGATGTTGTTTGAATCTTTCTCAAAACAATATACTAGGTGTAATACAAATCGAAATCATTAATTACATGTACATGTACAGTATTTGTCAATAAAATGTCACCATACAGTACAGTAATTACCCTCGCCGCGTAGCATAGGCGGAAGGGTACGGTAATCGTTTTGTCTGTGTGTGTGTCTGTGTGTCTGTTAGCAATTTTTCTGGAAAAATAAAAACATTGAGATTTTAAACGGGGTACTGGTAGACTTCAAATTATACAAGGAAAAAAAATAATGTAGGAATTCTTCTAAAACCTTTTGGTTCTAAAGTTATGACAATTTTTACAACTCACAGTTACCGTTTCACAACTTTAAGATGAAACGAGGGCAATAACGAGAGTAAATATGGACACACAAAACACAAGTGATCCTATTTCATGGCTGTCGCTAGCCAAGAAACACTTCAAACCAAAAACAATCGAGGTAATGGTTGCTACTACACCGCCATTGATGCAAGATAGAGCTACATAGCTCCGCCTACTGGTATGTGCACGTGCATGCTTGCAAAGTGTCATGTACTAAACACGTGATAGAGGTGATTCAATACGTTTTCACACGTTGGAGACTTTAGAGGTAGACTTGAGAACTTCTTCATTGTTTTTCGAAGGAAAACAGAGAATAAGATGTACATGTAAGATATATATACAAATTATACGTTGATATTCTTATTTTGTCTTTTAGGATATAAAGTTATAACAGTTTTAATGCCCATAAATGTTTTTCAAATTTATAAATATGTGTATTCCATGTAACAAAAGTATTGTAGTGCTTTATATTTCTTTGCCACATAGGCGAGGGTCCCGTCCCGACGGCGCTCGTTACTTAGTAGTTTCATTTCTATACTACAGTATAGTTCAACAGTGGTTTTGACAGTAATTGGTGTACACATGTACTTGTCAATTGAACACCACAGTAGTGAGATAGTAATTACTGTACTATACTGACAGTAGAACTAAGATACATGTAACTACTGTTACTGTATGGTGACTTTTTTTTTACAAGTACATGTGTAGATGTGTTCTAGCACTATTTTACACTCTATAGTTAATTAGACTGTATTCTCATTTACACAAAGCCTATATACATTATCTACATAAGTACATGTACGTTGAAGAAAATCAATTGTTTGGGTCAAATGAAATAGCCATTTTATACAGAAAACCAATTAAAATACATACCGTACATGTACATGTACATGTATGTACTCAGCTATACTACAGTACATTATCAGTACTTGTACATTAACCTGCATGTACATGTACATGTAGCTTACTTAAAAGACAGTAGTGTGTTCTTTTGAGACCAGGCTTTTAAAAATTGATTATTTTGTACATACATGTACAGTACATGTGGTTCTAAATACAAACCTTTTTGTTGGATCTTTGGTTAGTAGACCTGATAAAATTCCTTTAGCTAATGCAGTAAGTCGAGCAGGGAACTTCACCTCTTCCTACACAAAATACATGTGCATGTACATGTATATAATATTATTTCTTTATACTGAATGTTAATGTACATGTACATGTATGCAGAGTGTAAAGCATTAATTTATTTGAACAGCTGTCTGTTTACAAAAGCACAAGTCTGTACATTGTACATGTAAATGTACAGTATACAATGTACATGTACATGTATGTAACATGTCATGTGATGAGTAAGTTTGTGACATACATGTACATGTATGTACATATACATGTACACTTGTACATTGCACATCTACATTTTGGGGGGGATTAAAATGTTCACATATTGAATATCCAAATATACAAGTACATGTACTTGCTTGCTTCCAGTATAAATTACTTGTGGTGAAACACAGTGTGCTAGCTCACCAATTCACTGTACATGTACATGCAAGTACATGTTACTACTTTACTGTTTGTTAAGTAATATACCATACACATGTACATGTAGTTGCTCTAAACATTCGCCATGATAGGTGTCTTGGGAGTGCAATTAAGGCAAATTTTAGAGGTCTATTTCCTTTGAATTTATAATTATTTTGCCGAATGTTCAAGAGTGATTGGAAGCCCAACATTGGAGATGGATTCAAAACAAAAGCTGAAGATGTGACAGATATACTGTTGCTGTGGTAGTGGAAGACTCAACTGTTGGCCATATTCCACGTGAGATACAGTATCAATGACTGTTATATGGAAGAAGCACCATCAATATGCTCCCAACAATGGAGTGGATCATAGCTAAGTCTGTCAGTGGATTACAGTTACAATGGCCTAGAAAACGAGGGTTGTGGGTTCAAATTTTAACAAGAATTCAGCATCTTCAATACCCAATATTCATTTCAGCTCCAGTACATGTAAATGTACATGCAAGTACAGTATATGTCAATAAAAAGTCACCATACAGTACAGTAATTACTCAGTAGTTTCATTTCCACACTACTGTACGTGGTAGTTTTGACAGTAATTGATGTACATGTGCTGGGCTGTATTTAGGGGGGGGGGGGGGGGGGTGGGGGGGGAGCATTGGCCCCCCCTTATTGATATTTTGCCCCCCCTTGAACATTGACAAATAATAATTAATGATTTAGCAGTACACTGTGCAGTCAGCAAAAATAACAGTCCTTACACCTACTGTATATAGAGTAACAATTAGCCTAAGAATGCATGTAAAGTGAGCTTTGAGCCTCTACTATATGTAAAATTTTCTTCCAAACCCCCCTAGCTTTACACGTGCTTACACACAAACTGGGGGGCTTTGCCCCCCCTTCATTCCCAGACACACATATTTGTCCCCCCTTCCGAAGAATCCTAAATACAGCACTGATGTGTACTTGTCAATTGAACACCACAGTAGTGAGATAGTAATTACTGTATTATACTGACAGTAGAACTAAGATAATTACTGTTACTGTATGGTGGTGACATTTCATTGACATATACTGTACATGTGCATGTACATGTGTATTACCCTTTTATGCAAAAACTGAACTGTAACACGTACATGTATATCTCCCACATACCACTAAAATTAGTTCGAATAATACTTCATGATCTCGTGAATAAAATGGCAAACGACCACACATCATTTCATACATAACCACACCCACACCCCACCAATCAACAGCTCGTCCATAATCATTATCTTCTAATACCTGTAAGAAAATAAATGTACATAATAACAAGATCAGTGTTTTTGATATATGTACATGTATGCTTTGAAGCATGGGCCAAACTGGTTAGTGTATGCCCCTGACATCTTGAGCCAATTAACAAACAGTTAATGCTATTAGTGATGATATAATCATAATTAACTGTACCATCTGTGCAGTGCCGAATTAGAAGTTCTTTGGGCCAATGGTCTGCCCATGAGCTTATCAAAAACTCTTACACTATAGTCAATGGAAGTACACTGATAGTATGTAAACTTAATAATGTCATATACTAGCTGTATATGAAGAAAACAAATCCCTATAACTGCTTTGTGATTACCAATTAAAAGTAATCATGTCTGAAATCTACCAACATTTTAATTATATTACAGCCAATTATTTTTCTTAGTTTTCAGTTTCAGTTTCAGTTTCAGTTTCCATACATCAACTTAAAATTTGCATACTCTCATATACACATGAACATTTTACATACAAACACTCATACATGCACATACATGTACATGTACTTACATACACATGTATATTCTTTCATATATGTACATGCATACTATCAACTGCAGAAAACCTAATCTGTGTTTATTGGGGCGAGCCTGAGCAAGCCCCACACTTATCAGTTAGCTGGAAAGTTTGCATTATACATGTATGTATGTTTGCGTACGTATACCGTAAAAATCTTTTTATTCGAATGTAGTTACGTATTCCGTAAACATCTTATTTATTAGTAAATACTTTCAATCATTTTGAAAGCCACGTGTTTGATCGATGGATGAAGACAGATTAAGGAGAAGAAAGGGACAGAGCTAAACAAGTTGCAGAAACGAAAGAGGAGAGAGAAGCGCGATTGTGTAATAGAAGAGAGACTGACAGAGCTCGAAGAGCCCATGATTGCAAAAATATGGAGAGGGATCATGAAAGAGAAATAAGGTAAAACAATACTTTCCACTTTAAGCACCTCCTCAGGCTCGCCCCACAATGATTAGCATTCTCTAGTAATATAATTATTATCCACTAACATGCTTTTCCATTTACATGTAAGGGGAGGGGAGATGGAATTGGACAAAAATTAAGTTTGAAGGGGGACATACAATGTACATATACATGTACATGTACATGTACATGTATATTAGAATGTGCTTTAATTGTACACCAAATATAAGAGAGGTCTTGGAGAATGTAGCAGTATACATACGTGTATACATGTACATGTATATGTGTGTGTATTACATACAGTACCTCTGGAGCTAAGTATTCAGGTGTACCACAGAATGTACGTGTGGTGGCTCCAAATGTAATCTCCTCCTTACATAAACCAAAGTCAGTCAATTTAATATGTCCTTCACTGTCAAGAAGAAGATTCTCCAGCTACAAATGAAGAAAACAAAAATATAATCCACATGTTACCCTGGACCATTTAATTGTAGATAGGAGTGGGTGGTATTCCTATGATGATATTACAAAAATTTGCATACTGAAATATTAAAATACATGGTTAATTAAATAATTTATGCACTATGCTAATACTGTACATGTGAGCACATGGCCAACTGCTTTAGCAGTGTTTGTTAGGCTTCCTAGCCAATTCTAGGTAGCGAGTGAGTTAGAAAAGAGTGGTAGACATCTATTTCTTCAATAGAAGATGTTACATTTGTGTGCTGATTGGGATAACTATTGGTTTGGTTGTGTCAGGCAATTGATACGAAAGACTTTTTGTTTGCCTTATACTACAATAAGCCAAAAACGTAAGTTTACAGATACATTGTAGATGTAGTACATGTATTGTAATAGTCTGAACGAGTTGTTGGTGGTGACCAATTGGAACATGTGGTTAGTCAGTATTTAGTAATATCAAGATATTTTTTTTTATATCGCAGCCGGTATCAAAATTGCCAATATTGCCCACCCCTACTTGTAGATGTACATACATTGTATATATATATGTACAGTACATTAGTTACAATAAAAATCACTATACAGTCTATACACAGTACATGATCACTGTACAGTACAGTATTTGAGCATGCATGCACTTATCATGTACTTGTACATGTAGTAATTGTACCATACTGTACAGTAGTGTACTGCAAACATTCAAGTGGGAATGGCAGCGAAGCTTTAAAGGAAGAAATTTAGCTTTAAATGCACAGCAAATGAGCAAAAGTTCAAAGATTCAAACCTTTTTCCCAGCCCTCATTATTAGCCTCGCTTTCTTCAGCAATAATACATGTACATGTACATGTATTATATAATTATCCAAGTGACTGATATTACATGTATCATTCATGGTCACATTTGATCATTTATTCACTGCAAACCATTCATTTTTCAACAATATTTGTGACCATATTTATGAATATGAAATGTTTGAATGAAGCATACATGTAACAAATTGATGTACATGTACATGTACATCAGTATGTTTGATAAGCTCATATGGCGCACCATTGACCCAAAGAGCTTCTTATTTGGCACTGCACAGTTCTCTCTTTGGGCTAGTGGCACAGTTAATTATGATTATTTTGTCACTAACAGCATTAACTCCTTGTTAATTGGCTCAAAATGTATTCTCAATGGTGCACACACTAACCATTTTGGAGCCAATTTTGCCCATGCTTCAAAACTTATCAAAATCTCTGATGTACACATGTACATGTACATGTAGTTTCCTTTATAAAACAGATGAATAGCAAGGTGTCCAATTGAAAATATTTTCTTAGTCAGATATTTACCTTCAAGTCTCGATAAACAACTCCTAAGCCGTGTAAATATTCAATTGCTAATACAATTTCGGCTCCATAAAATCTTGTTCTATTTTCTGTGAAAACCCTTTCTCGAGACAAATGGAAGAAGAGTTCACCACCATTAACATATTCCATCACAAAGCAAAGTCTGTCAGCAGTTTGAAAAGAGTATTGGAGAGACTAAGAGAGAGAGAGAGAGAGAGAGAGAGAGAGAGAGAGAGAGAGAGAGAGAGAGAGAGAGAGAGAGAGAGAGAGAGAGCCTTTTCAACAAAAATCAGAATTGAGATTAAATATGATGGAGTAACACTAAAAGGAAAAACGAAGCTACATGTACATGTAGAATGCCAAGAAAGCTCCACAGAAACAGCAGGTACATGTACATTATTAATGATTAGAATCTAGCTTGAATATAGTGTTGTTTGAATGAACTACACATGTACATGTAATCATGTATGAATTATAATTATTAATGAGAGCTAGATGTCAACTCAATCAAATTGTATGTATTCATACAGTATTTGAGATAGAAAAATGATGATGAGTGAATTAGGACTAAGACACAAGATAGTAATATGAGGATTCAGACTAAGACATGAGAATGGAGAACATGACATGAGAATGAGGATGTATTAATTTGTATGAGATGTACATGTAGAACTGAGATATGAGAATGAGGACTAAGATACATGTACATGTACAAGAATGAAAAAAGAGACAGGAAGATTAGGGCTGAGATATGGGAATGGGAGATATGAGATGTACAACTGATATATGAGAGCGAGGACTACGATTACAAAATGTATGAGTAGGACATGGGAATGAGGACTGACATATATGTATATTATTATAAATTGAGAATGAGGATTGAAATGCATGTACATGATGTTATCGGAGATGTAGAAGGAAAGAAAGAAAGAAAGACACCTGAGGCAATGGAAAAATAAAAATGTACATGGGTAGAGCATCTGTCCGGAGTACAGAGTGTCGTGGGTTCGAATCCCACCTGAGGCAACTCTCATTTTCATTTTTCCATTGCCTCAGGTGTCTTTCTTTCTTTCTTTCTACATCTCTGATAACATCATGTACAAGAACAACGATAAAGAAATGGTTGTACAAGTTGGAATATGGATTTCAAAATGAGGATTGATAATTTCACTTACAGTTAGAAAGGGATGTTTAGCCATCTGAAGCACTCTGTTTTCTGTAAGTGTGTGAGCAATTTCATCTTTAGCAACAATCACATCTTTTTTTAAGATCTTCATAGCAAAGATTTCTTGAGTTGCCTTTTCTCTACACAACATTACTTTACCAAATGTACCTTTACCAAGAACCTTCAACATCTCAAAATCATCCATCACCTATGAAATTAATGTAATGTGACAATCTACATGTACATTATGGTAATGACATGTACACGTACATTGTATGTGTCAATGAAATGTTATTATACATGCGGTAACAGTAATTACACATGTACCTTAGTTCTACTGTCAGTAACTACATGTACTGTTTCACTACTGTGGTGTTGAATTGACAAGTAAATGTACATGTATACCAATTATTGTTAAAACTACTGTTGAACTACTATAGAGTGAAAATGAAACTAAGTAATTACTGTACTTAGTGTACTACATGTATAGTGTATAGTATATGGTGACTTTTTGCATACATTGTACATGTACATACTGTATGTACTGCTTGTACATGTAAGACTGTTTTCTGTACAGTACATGTAAGGGTTGGAGTTCACTCAACATTTTAAGCAAGCTCATGTTGTTACATTACACTTGAAATGTATTCATAGCTACACTCCAACGCTATTTTAAACTGTTAAGTAAATGCTACTATGTAATATGTACATGTATAGTTACTGTTTGTACTAGTAGTTTCAAAGCATACATGTACAGTATAATGTGATATTAGCTTACATGTATTATTAAACACTGTACATGTACATGAAACTAGCATGCTAGCAATAGGCTTAGACAAACATGTACATGTACAAGTACAGTATCACAATGAGCTCCATCTGTACATACATGTACACATATACATGTATGTACATGCACATGTACATGTATACATGCCAATATATATACATGTACATTGTACATGTACATGTATATATATTATCACAATGAACCATGCTTGCAACACAGTACTGAGATGAAGGAATCATGAAGATGCAATTATGACATTTAAATCGCATTCACCGTCTACATGTACATGCAGTTATATACATGTACATGTACATGCCATATTGTGGCTGATTATTTTTCTAAGCCATAGTGGCTGCTTGTTTGTTTGTTGTGTGTGTGTGCGTGTGTTTGTCTGCGCCTATTGCTAGCATGCTAGACACATAAATTTTCATGTAAATGTAAAATTGAAACCCACATGTACATGTACATCTCTATATATTACCTTTTGTTCAACAGGAGGTGTTAAATTCTTGTCTGTAGACTTATCATTTGGGAGTACTCCTAAAGCTGCTTTGTCTTCATCTGTTTGTAGTTTTTGTAATTTTTCTTTCACAATCTCCATTGCAGCTATCCATTCAGATCTGAAGAATAAATATATGTATATACATACATGTACAAATTAAGTCTTTGTTTAGTACATACATGTACATGTACATGTATGATGCTTTGTGGTTTTTAGCTAAGAAATACTACACTGAAATATACCATTTAATTATAAACATGTAAACGTACATATTACATGTACATGTAGTTGTACAGACAAGTTTCCATAAGATGAATTCATCCTGCTGGCCATGTCCATTAAATTGACCAAGTGCTCGAACCCTCAGAATGACGTAAATTATTTAATTAAGCATACAACATGTATGTGACACAAGAAAACCTAAATATAATTATATACATTAAACCTAGTGCTTGAAATAACGTCCAGCAATTGGCCATTTTACCTCTTTGCACATCTTGACAAATTGTCTGATTAGTTATAAGAATAATACAAAATTAAGAACAGTAACCTCACAGCAAAGTTAATTATTAGTCAAGAGCAGTCATGGCCTAGTAGCTATATCTCATAAGCAATAAATGGTTACAGTGTTGGTTTTCTCGACAAAATTCACAATTTCCTGGTCAAATATTGTTTTACCCAGATGTTTCTGCTGGACACTTTCAAAACCTTTTTTGAGCACTAACTAAGCGCTATGAAAAGCAATCTGAAATCCAACAACCAAACATAATCATTTGGTTTTATACTTGTGCAAGAGCTGAGGAATTACCATTGATGGTGTGACATCAGATCTGGTTGCTCTCTTACATGTATATGGAACTCAATGTTCCTTGTGGATGGTTGAACTATTCTACCTAGAGCTAATTATAGAGCTTTACTGTAGTGCTTGAAGTACAATGTAAGAAAATCTGTTGAAGTGTGAGCAAAGAATAAGCACTTTTGGTTATGTAAGAGTCTAGCTATATAGCTATAAGAATTAAAGTTATATACATACAGGTGAAGCTACTGTGAATCTTACTGCAGCAATGAACAACTATTTTCACTGTCCAAGTTATCCTAGTAAAAGAAAAAGCCACTTTACTTCTTTTGGATTGTCGAGAATCTGTTTTCTTTCTTGCGTAGAGAAGCCACTACCAATGCAAGTACTATGTAAATGACACTATGAGTACTCATTTACAGTATACGTGTATGTCAATAAAACGTCACAATACAGTACAGTAATTACTCAGTAGTTTCACTTCCATATAGTAGTTCAATAGTAGTTTTAACAGTAATTGATGTACTTGTGAATTGAACACCACAGTAGTGAGACAGTAATTACTGTACTATACTGACTGGAACTACTGTTACTGTATGGTGACATTTTATTGACTCTGCCCTAGCTACATATATGAAATGTACAACACAGAAATTACAATTAACAGAATTGCACTGTTCTTGCTCATATCTCAACAGATTATCTCATCATTGTGCATGACGATAAATAGAATAAATAGTATAGTATAGGCACCTCGAGGAAATTTGTAAACTCTTTCTTTACTACCATATTTAAGAGAACAATTAACCAGATCATAAGAGAGTACACGTGTACATGTAATTAACAAGATCATTAGAGAGTAATTAACAAGATCATAAGATATAGTAATCATTCCATTCATTCTTTAGCCTTGTATATATGTAAAATGGTATTATTAATTGCATGACACAAAATCAAGAATGTGGGAAAGACTTGTAAGACAAACATCAACCAAGTAGGCTTTTAATATTGGCTGGAGCGGAGGGGGGGAATTGTAAAATTTAGACTCACTAATGTGCTTCTGGGGCCCACTCATAAGGATGATTTGTGACCCAATTTTGGAAAACCCCACTTGTGATGCTTTGAACAAGTGCTTACTTTCAAACACTTGCTATTCGGCCATTATATGCAGGAAGCCAATGAAATTTGGTGTCTTGGGGAAGAGCATTAACTGGTTTTCATTGGCTTCCTGTAAAAAAATGGCTGAATAGTGAGTGCATTTGTTGAAAATTATTATGTGCCATAAGTGTGGTTTTCCTAAATTGGGTCACATTTGTTTCTTAGATTAGGCATGTATACATGTAGTAATTCACTAACTACATGTACATGTAAGTCATTATTGCCTTACAAGACCAAACTATACTCATTAGAATGCTATTCAATAATTTAGCTAGTAAATACATGTACAATAATTATTGGTATACTGTACATGTATAGTACATGCCACCAAACATGTACATGTAGTCTATAGTTGTATGCTCATCTTAGACGTATATATTGTAACTTGTATCACTACTACATGTAATAGTAAGAATGGATGTCATTGGTTGTAACAAATGGTGTTATATGTACAAAGTAGGTCAAGGTGAATATGAATGTCCTTTAATAAAGTAGAAACATTAATAATAAGTAGAAATTTAGTTTTGAACATAATTATGTACATGTGTACATGTACAGTGTACACTTGTACATGTACATGTCTACATGTACATGTACATGTATGTACGTACCTTTCCGAATCACTTTCAGTGCACAAGTTTCTTTCAACAAAAGTTGTTAACTGGAGACATCTATAGAAAGATGATAATTAACAATAAATAAATAAATACATGTAAATATATATATTATATATATATACATGTATATATATATATATATTATATATATATATATATATATAATTATATACATATATCAGTTGATAACAAAAACAAGCTCATATCTTAGTTGACTATTATGTACTGCATATAGAGCAACTACTAAACAGCTAATTGACTATATCAAGATCATTTTTTAACAGTGCAAATTATATTTCATAACTTTAGCTAAGTCATTATGCATGAATTACAAATGTGACCTAATTTGGGAAACCACACTTGTGGCACACAATCAAATGCTTAGCTTCAAAAACTCACTATTCAGCCATTTTGCTCAGCAAGCCAATGAAATTTGATATCCAGGAAGATTAGTTAATGCTCCTCCTAGACACCATGGTTTCCTGGCCGAATAGCAAGTGTTTGAAGGTAATTAAGCATTTGTTCAAAATTATTACAATATACAAGGGTTTCCAAAACTGGGTCACATATACATGTACATGTAATTACATTAAACTGTACTTGTATATACCCATTATCAATTTACTATCACCCTGAAATTAAATTTCGATTATATAGTTTGGTTACTCTCTGATTAGATAACAAACTTTATTAAAAGTGAAATATATGATGATAGGCATTATCTATCTATGCATTAATTAGATATTTATGATATTCATCACCACTTCAGACTTGATTATCAAGTAAATAGGTGTGTGGAAACATTGAATCAACTGCAGAACATTTCAACCTATTTTCTACACTCTTGTCCTGCTCCCTATATACTTTGTATACAGTTCGGTTTCAATTTACCAGACATTCACTAGATGTATTGGACAATGTGCTGTATGACTGGCTGTTTCCATACCACTGGAAGTAATATGGATTGAAATATCATGAACATTTTCAGAGGTACAATGTAAGGTGAATGAGAATGATTTTTACTATTTCTAATTCAAACTAAACATTTCATGTAGTGTTGTTATAGTTAACTATAACTAAAACCTCTTTTAGTAAGATATTGGGACTTTTAGTTAATTGAACTACAACTAAATTACAAGTATGTTGCAGGAACTATATATACTTAACTAAAATGAAAAATGGCCAATAATGGGAATTTTTAGTTAGTTAACTAAAACTAAAACCCTTTAGTTATAAGCCTGTTATTATTTTACAATAACTATATAATGATAAACTACATGTAGATTATAACTAAAAGTGGTCATTATTGTCATACTAAAACAACACTAATTTCATGATTTCATGTTAATCGTTACATGACTTTGCAGTTAGCTCCAAATACAACATTTACAATGTGCATGTACCTACAAAATCAACCATAAATCTCTTCAGAGGGAAGGAAATGGGCATATTGTCACATACCTTACATGTACAGTAAATGAACTTTGTACCAACTTACATTGGTATATACATGTATATATATACACACATAACTAGATAATCTCTAAGGAATACATGACTACATGTCATACATACATTGTAATTACATGTATTGTAGAATAGTAATATACATGTACATTGTACATGTACATGTAAGTACATTATAAATGTACATGTGTGTATATACACTAGTTCCTAATATCAATATGATATTATTATCATCTCATTCTTACACTATCAACATCACAAGTAACCCAAAGAACTATATTTCCTGGGGAAACATTTTCAAATGAACCATGTACATGTACATGTACATGTACATGTACGACTTCTTTTCATTAATCATCAGAAAATTACTATAATTAATATACATGTAAACATATATAATTAATATACATGTACTGTATATACATGTACATGTACATGTACAGCTGTATAGGAACCATGCACATGTATGACTTTCATTAAACATCACATAAAAAATAATATAAATGTACATGTACATGCACATGTAGAAGAGCAGCTGTATAAACAATGTACAATGTACATCTACATGTACATGCATATGTAGATATCAGTGTTTTACATAACATTGTACATGTACAATGTACATGTACTGTAAAAATATTATTGTACTACATACACTGTAAGAGGAAGTACAGTTGTATATACACTGTAATTAATTTATATCTACATGAATGATGTTGTTTAGCACGCCTACATGCACTTACCTTGTATACTGTGTACATTTATACATAAACAATTACATTAAAAAACAACAATATTGATAAAACAGTTTCAAAATACAATTCAATTACATGTAGATTTGCAAAAAAGGAATTATTATAAAATTTCAAATACTCGTCACTATTTCACAATACCCTTTTGTTATTATCTACACAGCATATACAAAATGTATGTACATGTAGTGACTTATAAACACAAACAAATGTAATGTTGATAGTACTTACCATATACAGTACATGTACATGTGTATGTAACAATGCTATTTCAAATCTAGCTACAGACAGTGGTACAAAGAATGGAATGCAGGTAGGATTTGGGGAAATAGATTGATCATGTGAATCACACTGCTCCTGGGGCAGTGTTTTTGATAAGCTCATATGGCGCACCATTGGCCCAAAGAGCTTCTTATTTGGCACTGCACAGTTCTCTCTTTGGGCCAGTGACACAGTTAATTATGATTATATTGTCACTAACAGCATCAACTCTTTGATTGTCTCAAGATGTGTTCCCAATGGTGCACACACTAACTATTTTTCAGCCAATTTGGTCCATGCTCCCAAACGTATCAAAAACCCTGTCCTGGGGGTATATTCTCCAAGAAATGTTTTAAATTTAGGCCCTCTGAGGTGGCTTCTGGGGCTGAAGCTGAGATGCTGAAATGAATTTGGAGTGGAGAAAATCACTTCTCCGCCATGCTGTAATAAACCCTGGAAACAGTCCAATAGGCAGCACATTGTCATAAAAATCTATTGAATGTCTTGTAAATTAAAGGTATCCAGCAGATGGTTCAAACACTACTGGTAACACATGTTTCATAGTTTATGATAAACTCATATGGCAAACCATTTAAAAGAAACACAGTAAACAAACTGAACACTCTGAATGAGTCGTTTTTTTTTGTGTGTGTACTGAAGTTTGTTGGATGACAAATTACAAATATGCATGTACATGTACATGTATTTTATTACATGTAGGTAAACAAATTGATGCTATTTTCCCTTTTTTTGATCATAATAAACTAGCTCAGACATTAACTACAGTAGGTTTACAGCATTATTACTTTAACAAGGTACATGTACAAGTGTACAATGTACAAAGTGTGTATTTAGCATGTACTGTACATATACATGTACATGTTCTGTATATGTACTGTAAATGTGCATGTACATGTACTGTACATATACACGTACTGAACATGTACATGTTCAGTATATGTACATGTACTGTAAATGTTCATGTATATGTACATGTATGTGATACAACACTTCTTGGATACCAATTACACACTTCATCATGGAATTACCCTTCCTGTACCAACACTATAGGACTACACTACAAAGAAGAATGTATAATATAATATATTACTGATTTCTATATAAGAGATAAATACATTAATCTAGTCAATACATGTACATGTATTTCAACTTTCAATTTACTTTAACACTATGGAATTCAATATTACACAAACAACAAACTACATGTACATGTACATGAATGTACATCTCAAGACTGGGCATCCAGTGCTTCATTCCTTTCTAAGCCATCGTGGCTGTTTCCTAAATTTTCTAAGCCATTGCAGCTGTTAAATTTTATAAGCCACTGTAGCTTTTAAATCTTCTGCAGCTATTTCTAAGTCTTTGTGGTTTTTAAATGTATATATGTATATTTTGTGTGTGAATGCACATGTGTTGTAATATGTGTTGTAGTATGTGTTGTGATATGTGTTGTTTCCTCTGTGCTAGCTCACTGAACATACAATTTTTCATGTACATGTACATGTACAATGAACATGCATAAAAGTAGAATGAGAAATATTAAACAACAAGTCTAAAAAAGTATAATTTTGGTGATTTATATACATTGTTCTTCCCAATACTTCATAATTCTGTCATGTTGGAGAACAACTAAAACTATTACATATGTAACAAGTGTATATAGAGAAAAAAACATCCCTATATTTGCTTTGTGATGACTATGTATTAAGCATTGCTGATGGCACTAGTGTCTCTACCTTTCTGTGTACTCCTGGGGCCTGAAGACGTAAGTGTAAGCCTAATTGCAGTCTAAACACACAGATGTCTGATGAACTGACTGAGGTACTCCTTTAAGGTTCTAAATGATGACTTCCTCATGTCTGAAACTCAACAACTTACTTGTTAAAGATTCTTGCATAATATCTATACTGTTTCTCTGCTATATACAACAGTTATTAGCAGTTTTACATCCTTTCTGAATCTTCCTGGCTGGTCTGTAGCTCAAATGCGCATTCTTTTACGCGCCACGCCCATTAATTGACCGAGCCCCTGGGAATGACGCAACTTCCTTAACTACGTATACAACGCATAGTCGCGCAAGTGACACAAACATATAAATATATATATATACATTAAACCTCGTGGAAAGCAATTATAGGGATGGCCCTACGGGCCATAATAATAGAATAATTTACATGTATAGTACTGTTGATAATAGTACATGTATTTAGAGTGCAGTACAGTACATGTACATGTATACATGTAGATACATACACGTACACATGTATACTACAGGTGCAAGATTTTGTACTGTACATGTACATGTACATTATAACTAAAACCCTTGACTTTTATATACATGTAGGCCTACTATAATAACTAAAACCCTTTTAGTAAGCCTAATATTATTACTATATATAACTAATCTAATAAACTACATATAGACATACAATGTACATGTACTATAACTACAGCTACAGGTCAATAATGCAAACCTAATGTACATGTACATGTGGTATAGTACACTAGACATTTGGTACTTGTGCTTAAGTACAAGTACCAAAGTGCCTCAAGTACTCATTGTTGAATTTAACTGTATTTATACTTTGTGTATAAACCCTTCATAATTTAATTACTAATGCTTTTAAGCATTTTTCCTCTACATGTACATGTACATGTCTATAGCTCCTGACTTCTTATTACAGGAAAGTTAAGATATAGGCTAACAAAAAAGTAATTTATAAAGATGATGTTCATTAGGTGAGGCAGTTAAAATTCTTGAAACTTTACAATAATTTATCTAAATACTTATGAAATACATGATGTTATCGGAAATGTAGATAGAAAGAAAGAAAGAAAGAAAGAAAGAAAGAAAGACACCTGAGGCAACGGAAAAATGAAAATGAGAGTTGCCTCAGGTGGGATTCGAACCCACGACACTCTGTACTCCGGAAAGATGCTCTACCAACTGAGCTACCAAGGCAGCTCAGCTGGCAGGGTCCGAATCAAACATCTCATACGCCTGTATGAACAGGCTAACTTGACACTAGGCATTAGGTGAAGGCCGGGGTAATGAAACCACCAAAGACACCAACACCAGACCTAAGCGATTCTGTTCTTCAATTCATACTTAACTCTCAAAAGTACATGTAGTAGTTGTCACAATTACTAGAGCTTGACAATGTACATGTACATGTACAAATTGTACATGTATGTATACTTAAGCACTTTGTAAAGTGCTACCTATATCTGTAGTACACTATTACTGTATGGCAACATCGTATAGCTCATTACTGTACAGTGTATAGGTACGTATAATGTTAATTCTATTGATTGCTGATCAGTAAAATTATCATACATGTACAAACATTTTTATAAACATTCTACAACTCTACCGACATGTAAAGTTTTGTGTTGAAAGCAGTTTTGAAAAAATAATAAACAGACACAATATATGTACATGTACAATAACACTTTTGTACATGTATGTAGTGAGATTCTTCACTTCATCAAAAATACATGTACAGTGTACATGTCTGACATATTGAGTACAAGTACATACTGTAGTAACAATGTTACTATTAACTGGTCAGTAATACGTGTACATTTATAGTGACTATCCAGCCACTTCTTCAACACAAACATGAGTATAAATGTAATTTAAGCAACTGAATTTTATAATCTTGAGAACTCCTTGATGATTGACTTACAATACAAATGTACTTCAGTAAACAACAAGTGGGGCACGTTTATGTAAAGACAGGTAGCTGGATAGCAACTACACGTACATGTACAATTGTACATGCATATTACTAATTAGTTAATTAGTTACATTGTTATACATGTATATGTGTAGTTCAGTATGTACATGTATTACATGTATAAATATACATGTACATGTACATATAATTATGAAAGTACATGTAAGTAGTAATTAATGATCACTAAAGGACAACAAGTAAAGTACATTATAAGGCTGGGAAAAAGGTTCGAATTCTCAAACTTTTGTTTGTTTGCTACACATTCAAAGTTACATTTTTCCTTCGAATCTTTGTTGCCACGCCCACTTTAATGTTTCCACGTGCACACTTCTGCAATCTAAACGTGTGGTCAATAATGTGGGCGTGTTCCAGTAAAGTTGAAGCTGTGTTGTTGGCTGCTTTTGTCTTGTTTGTCTGTCCAGTGATGCTAAATCAGAGTAGCAACAGCAACAAGACTAGTACTTGTTATAAAGCAATAATCCAGTTTTGAAGGCATTCTATACCTAATCAAAGTTAGAGTAACATTGATAAAAATTATTAAAAACACATGCGAACCTTTGAATGTTGTTTTGCAACCTTCATCCCAGCCCTAGTACAGTGTACATGTACAATTGTCTAGCTATGTATGCACAATACACAACAGAAGCTCTTATATACATGTACATTTATATACTGTACATGTATATGTACATGTACCAGTGCACAGATATACACTGTACATGTTTATGTACAAGTTGTACATTGTTCTTATTATGTAAATACATTACGATGTTTCATAATACTTTCATTATTGCACATCTTGAAAAAAATGTTGCACACAAAAACAATAACAAAACATACATTGTAAACAAGTACATGTACAAGTAAACTACTGTTGTATATAATTGTACATGTACATGAACATGTATACAACTACATGGACATGTAAACTACTGTTATATAATTGTACATGCACATGTAAACTGCTGTTCTATAATTGTACATGGACATTGTAGTATACTGTATGTACTAAAGTACATGTACATGTATAAATTTTTCAAATGGTCTTCCTACACATGTAATAGGTACATGTAAATTAAAAGTCATAATGGAAATAGAAAAGCAGTTATATTATAACATGTATGATGTCATGTAGACAGAAGATATACATGTGCATGTACCTGATAGAAGTACTCATAATTCATATATACATGTACATGTACTCCTTTTAAATGTACAATGTACATGCATACAGAGTTTTATACAGCCAGCTATATTACATCATTACATGTATCTAGTTAATAGGTACATGTACTAAACTATACATTATAGAGTCATCACATCATAGTTTTGAGGACATCGTGAATGTGAACAGACTTTATATACATGTAGTACATGTACTGTAAAAATTGTACATTCACAAGCATTTAACATACAACAGTAACAAGCACTCGGTCATAGGGAAAGTGAAAATATATATACATGAGTGTACATGTACATGTATGTGTACTTTCTTACATGGATATATTTACCATAATTTATAACAGGTCACACAAGTATTGTCTAGAAGTCAAATTTGATGATTCCAAACATCATGTAGTGTATACATACATATACACATGTAGTACACATGTAAATTTTGACAGATCAAATGTACATCCTACATACTAATTTTCAAGAAGGCATACTTTCCTACAAAGTAATTGCTTATCGATATCTTTAAATTGCTTGTCATTCTGCCATTTTGTACAGGAAGTCAATAAAATTTCATTATCTTAAAAAGCTTCATAGCTCTTTCTGGAGTCCAAATTTCATTGACTTACTTTACAAAATGGCGGAATTACGAGGTATTTGGAATTTGTGTGAAAGCGTCCGCCTCTGAAAATTAGGCTAAATACATATACAGTGTTTCCCCCAATAGGTGGTACCATGGCACTTCCCACCCTTTAATTTTAAAATTCATGTTGAAAAACACCATTTGATTGAACATTGTTAACCAAACTACTAATGCACCCCACCTTACTGGGGGAAACAGTCATATAATTATACTATCATGTGGAAATCCCTGTACTACAGTGTTCTCTGAGCTTCAATTTCCTAGAAACATCAATATACATGTATAACCACTACATATTAATCACTAGACTTCCTTTTAATTTTAATTTAGTCTGTTTACATTTTAACTATATACACACAAGATAGCACACAGAGATATTATTAGTTCATTGATGTTTATATAATAACTTCATGTCACTTCAGGGGCATTTCAGAGAATGTACGCACAGTATGTATAGGGCAACTTTTAATTAATGTTTTGGGTATAAACTAATTAAGTGGATAGGTCCACTCACTAACCTGACAACAAATCCATTCTTCTTGATTTTGTCATTTTTTAAAATATTTGCACTAGCTATAGACAAGAGACAAGTCATATAAAACAGTCTTGAGCAAAGACAGTGAGAAATATAATATATATATGTGGGTTGTCATGTAACAAGGAGTGGCTGATGTCTTACCATCTATCTTGAAGTTATTCAGGGCCTCTAGAGGAGCTCCTGTTTGAGGTTTATTTTTATAACCCAAGAATGTTCCATCAGAGTGTAGAATAAACCATCTTGGTCTCCAGTTTTTGATATATTCGCCTGGATATTCAATGTAGAAAGCATTCAACATCAATCAAGACGCATCCCCTTTGTGTGCAAAATGAATCTCACCTCGCTTTTGCAACCAGCCTTCTTTCACAATATCTCCTAAACTACTAGTGGCCACAGCCATTGCAGATTTATAGAAGAACTAGTACCCACAGAGATGAACTGATGTCTGTCTGTTTGTCCGTCTGTATTCTGTAATCATCAGCACAGAGCATGCGCAATCAGCTTTACAGCTGGCTCGTTCGAGGGGCGTGGCTAAGAGTGATAAATTAATGGGAGTGATAATTAAATATTTCGGGCGTGGTAATTACTACTGCATAGGCGTGGTTTGTGAAAATGGCTACCAACATTGAAGGAATGAAGCATGGATTATCTGCTTCTGAATGTCCTGTATGTTGGGGTGAACTTGGAGACGAGAGAATGCCTTACTCTTTAACGTGTGGTCATACTTTGTGTCTTGTGTGTATCAAGAGATTGAGTGTAAGGCATAATAATTTTCCATGTCCATTGTGTAGAGAGGTTGTACCACTAGCCAGTATCAAGGTAATACATTTTGTATACTACAACTTCATTTCATCATTCTGTTGTCATGAGTATCTTCCCTCCACCCCCACTTCCTCTCTCTATCTCTGTCTATGTCTGTCCATCTCTCTCTCTCTCTCTCTCTCTCTCTCTCTCTCAGCGAAATGTAACTCTTTATCAACTACTATCTCAATTAAGACAAGGACTAGTAGGATCATTCTCTCATGCATTGACCACCTCATTTGAATCAGTTAAACTCAATCAGTTATTAGACAGGGGAGCAAGTGGAGAAGTGTACAGAGGTAACTGGCAAGAAAATGATGTCGCTATTAAGGTACTCAAAATGTTTATATGGACCAAATTTGCATGTACATGTATTGCTTTGATGTTTATAATATTTATAATTATAATTTTCATGTACAAACAAAACCAACACTGACCACATGATTACATCACGGAATTTACTACATGTACATGTAGTTTGTAGTACTACAGGTTACAAATACATGTACACACACACATGTACATGTACATAATATTACATTATGTATACATACAGGTGTACACATTCATTTATGTACATATATACATGATGTTATTGGAGATGTAGAAAGAAAGAAAGAAAGAAAGAAAGAAAGAAAGACACCTGAGGCAATGGAAAAATGAAAATGAGAGTTGCCTCAGGTGTGTACACAGTCAATATACACATAGTAAACGAATTCACATGTATACATAATACCAGTATGTACACTGTATGTGTATGACCAGGAGCACATGAAAAAGAATATGTAGGGAAGGAGTGCATAACTCCAACAGGATTAATTAAAATTGCTAAAGTCAGACATTTAGCTTGTGTTACTCTCTACATTGCCACACCCATCACGAATGTAACAACTGCTTACTAGCTTCATTAATGCCCTCAACCACATTGTCATACACTAGGCATGGCCTCAACAAGCATACATGTACATCACTAGCTGCACTAGCTTCATTCATGCTCTCAACCACAATTGTCACACTTCCAGTAATACACTTGAACGAATACATAACATAAGTACATGTACATATTCAATACATACACAAGTACATACATGTACAATTATAATATTATAATAATTATGAAGTTACATACATCTGTACATACATCTGTACATACACAAGTACATACACAAGTACATACATGTACTTGTATTTACATACATATGTACATATATATATATTATTATATGTAATTATGTAGTCACATACATGTACCTAACAGTGTTGCAGTATCAATGGATAGTACTCCAAACAGGTGTATGAAGGACGATTCAGTTGGAATAAACAGAGAAGCTGTTTACTACAACTCTACAAGTACCAGTAGTAGATGTTCTGAGTAAAGTTGCTGCAATTGTCTAGAACAATTTCAATTCTTTATATGTTCACATCAACACTGTAGCATCAACTGTTTATCAACTAGAGAGATACATGTACTTGAGAGTATCAAAAACATGCTTGTTTCTTTTCTTTGCTGGTTGTGTTTCTTTACTTTTTCTACAAGCAGTACACATGCAGTGGGCGTGGCCACAGAGTGTTTACAAAATAGTAATACATGCTAAATATCTGGCTTTACCTATTTTAAAAAAAATTGGGAATTTGCACATTCCTTTTCTCATGCGTTTAGTCATGGGCTCTTGGTATGACAGACATACATTAAAACAGTATATACTTATGTACGTGTGTACATTCATTCTTTCCACACGCATTTATATATTCAAAAATACATACTGTACTATACATGTACATGTAGGTTAGGAACGTTTTGCAATTATTACATTTATTTTCACAGGAATTAAATTTTTAAAAGATTGCCTCAGTTTTAGCCTGGTACAAAATATTGAACATGTGTAATAGATTGTTGTTGTTTTTTTTTTTGCAATTCACAAATTTTGAAAGCAAAATTTAAACCATAGTGAATACATGTATATGTGAATGATATACATGTACAGGACAGCATGTACATGTAGGAGTGAGCAGCTAATGTATATAATATGTAATAACTGAATTAACATTCCCATATATGGACAAAGTGATTATATTAAAACTCACATATACTTGCAATGTCATGCACATGTATACATGTACATATATACATGTACATATATACATGTTTACATGTACATATATACATGTACATATATACATGTATACATGTACATATATACATGTAGTCAGGAAATGAGGTACATAAATTGAATGATTTAATTCCATAAAACGTAAGCTACTTCCATACATGTATTTACATGTAAACTACACAAATTTATGTACATGCAAAAGTATTTATAAGTATGTACATGTACATGAGCGTTTAATATTTATAGCATATTAGATACTCTAAACATGTACATGTATATGTACATTGTACATGTACAATATATATACACATGGACATGTGTACAGATCCAGACATGTACATTTATATACAATGTACATGCATACTGTACATACATTGTACATGCATACTGTACATACAATGTACATGCATACTGTACATACATTGTACATGCATACTGTACATACAATGTACATGCATACTGTACATACAATGTACATGCATACTGTACATACATTGTACATGCATACTGTACATACAATGTACATGCATACTGTACATACAATGTACATGCATACTGTACATACATTGTACATGCATACTGTACATACAATGTACATGCATACTGTACATACATTGTACATGTAATAATACTTTTAGATGTAAATAATTATATACTGTTGAAGTATAAGTACATGTCTATTTTATATGTATATTTTTCTATTTATGTTTAACAAATTCCATACATTCTACTATGCTGTGTCTACGTACTACATGTACATGTATTTGTTAATTCACACATTAACTAATGACCATTTATGTGTACTAAATAAATGATAATGATAGATAATATTTCAAACATATATTATGTAGTATCGAGTAATTTATAACACTGTACACATTTATCAGGTGTTGTACATGTGTGTGTGTGTAGTTTTCTCTTGCCAATATCTCACTAAGCTTACAGTGCTCAAAATAGTTTTTGAAAGTGTCCAGTAGAAACATCTGGACAAAACAATATTTGAACAGCAAATTGTGAATTTTGTCCAGAAAACAAACACTGTACCCATTTATGGCTTATGAGATATAGAAGTAACCCACTAGGCCATGACTGCTCTTGACTAATAATTAACCTTGCTGTGAGTTATTCATTGAACAATTTGTCCAGAAACTGGTCAATTTCAAGCACTGGGCTAATGGCATCATACCATTTCATATGTTCATAAAATTTTAAATTTTTATGAAGTAAAATGTCACTGATCATCTTTACATATATGTATGTTAGGAACTAAAATACTTCCATAGTAGATAAACATCTGTCATGTTTGTGGAATGCATAAAGCTCATGTTTACATAATAACAGTATCTAAAATGGTTACATGTACATTTATAAGTCTCCTTATTTGGCATTTTGTACATGTACCAACAAGCTCACTATATGTCCATATATGGTATACAGAAACATGCATGTACATGTACATAACAAGCAACTCAAAATAACAGAAATGATTGTTATAAAAGTTCTCACAGTGCATCATTAATCATTCCCATTGAGTAGGCAGAGAGTTATGTTGATAATTTGTGTGTAAATACACAGTATATTATTTAACTCACAGCAGAAACTGTAAATGCTACCAGCAGGACAAAGGGCGTCCATTGGACAATTCAAAACATTGATATTGAGCTTTCAACATAATTATATTGTGCATTACATGATTGAACAAAACTTTCAGTATTGTCAATTGTCCTAGCAATTTGATCTCCAATACATTGTGTAGTGTTCTGCCCACACTGGTTGCACTGGTCCGGAATAACCACTGAATTAACCACCTCTCAGGAAATACATATACATGTACAGTTGTACATGTATATATAGACTACTGAGACAGAATTAAGTATATACTGGATAAACAGCACTAAATGCAACGTAGAATCCAACCACCATTCTAAATATCCTGGGCAGAACACTGGTACTGTATCAATAAACTCAAAATGAAATAACAAGTTGAATATAATTAATATAATGTTAGAGACATTTGGTTCAAGTATTTACAGTAGTTGTGCAAGTGCCTATTTAATTACAATTACAATTTATGAAGTTACGTTCATACGCCTAGCAATTATTAACAAACAAGCAGCCTCAATGGCTTATAAAATTCATAAAACACAGCCACAAAGGGCTTAGAAAATATTAAAGCAGCCACACTGACTCAGAAAAATAACAATCAGCCACAGTCTAGCTTGTCATAAAGGAATAATTATTTGTTATATTTAAAGATTCTTTATTTGGCATTTATACAATAAACCAAATAAATTTGTATAATATAATAACAAGAGCATTATAATAATTAATATTTGAACTAAATTACTTCATAAATAGCAAGATATAATTATGGAGAATAATGTATCCTTACACATGTACATGTATGATTGTTGAAGACCCAAAACAACGTGGATGTCTTTCTTATGTATGAAACCCAACAACCTACATGTACATGTACATGATGTTATCCGAGATGTAGAAAGAAAGTAGAAAGAAAGTAGAAAGTAAGAAAGAAAGAAAGACACCTGAGGCAATGGAAAAATGAAAAATGAGAGTTGCCTCAGGTGGGATTCGAACCCAGTACTCCGGACAGATGCTCTACCAACTGAGCTACCAAGGCAGCTCAGCTGGCAGGGTCCAAATCAAACATCTCATATGCCAGTATGAACAGGCTAACTTGACACAAGGCATTAGGTGAAGGCCAGGGTAATGAAACCACCAATGACACCAACACCAAACCTAAGAATATATATGATGTTATCCGAGGCAATGGAAAAATGAGAGTTGCCTCAGGTGTGTGTTTCCATTCAATGTACCTTTTAATAGAAGGTATACATGTATATAGCAGCTGTTAATTGAAGGTTCCACAAAAAGTACTGTTATACAATGTATATCATGGACGTATGTACATGTGTATATACATGTACGCGTATAGTATATTCTGTTTACATTCATGATGACCTCAAAACTAGGTTGCAATAAATTTATCTGTTATATACAGTGTATTGTATAGTGTAATGTCATAAGGCTAATACATGATTATATTGAAACTCATTCATGAATGTGTGCTGATGTACAGTATAGAGAATGGTATCAACACATGCATTGCTAGTAACATAAAACCACACCTAACCCTTATCACTAAACTGTACGATGTAATGAGGTAAATGGTTTCATGAAGAAGGTGTACTGACGTACTGTACTGTCTGTACTTTGTTGTGTTGTACTTCATTGAACTGTACTGCAATATATTTCACTATACATGCCAGTGAGTTTTGGTATGAGAATATAATAACCACTTTAGTTATAATATTGGGCTCACTAAAAGTGTTTTAGTTTCACACATGTGGTTAACTAACCATTCTCAGCAATTTTTCGTTTTAGTTTAGTTATAGTTATTACAGTACACTTGTAATTTAGTTATAGTTTAGTTAACTAGAAGTTATAATGACTTACTAAAAGGGGTTTTAGTTATAGTTAACTAAAACAACACTAATACAAGTGTGTATATTATACTCACTAAATTAATACACTATACATGTACTACCTCATTGATCAAGTATCATACCATATGTACATGATGTTATCCGAGATGTAGAAAGAAAGAAAGAAAGAAAGAAAGAAAGAAAGACACCTGAGGCAATGGAAAAATGAAAAATGAGAGTTGCCTCAGGTGGGATTCGAACCCACAACACTCTGTACTCCGGACAGATTGTCTACCAACTGAGCTACCAAGGCAGCTCAGCTGGCAGGGTCCGAATCAAACATATCATATGCCTGTATGAACAGGCTAACTTGACACAAGGCATTAGTACATGTACATTTAGATTTTTTTCTCCTGTATAATTTATATACACGTATGTATATATATACACATGTAGGTATTTTCATCTGGTCAGTTATCACCTGAAGCACAGGAATCATTCAGAAGAGAAGTGTGTGTCATGAACACACTTCGTCATCCAAATGTTGTTCTACTCTTGGCAGCTTGTCCTACTCCTCCTCGACTTGCTATTGTCATGGAATATGTAGGAGGTGGATCTTTATACTCACACATATATATAAACAAAACAATTATTGAATTAGAAACTATGGCTCGATTGTTGATTGATGTAAGTCGAGGTTTGCAGTATTTACACTCCATTAATATTCTTCATCGTGATCTAAAAAGTAAGAATGTTCTATTGAGTGCTGTTCCTCCTCATTGTCAAGCTAAACTTTGTGATTTTGGACTTGCAAGAATGAGACTAGAGAGTGCTACAATGACAGGTACATGACTACATGTACATTGTACATAGTAACTATATTAGTGCATACATGTACATGTAAAATTGTGCATGTACACAACTACATGCACATTGTCCATATACATGTAAATGCAGTTTGTACGTGTACGTACATGTACATGTAAAATGGTACATGTGCATGACTACATGTACGTTGTACATAATAAGTGTAGTTTGTATGTACATTGTGACTGGAATGGAAAAGGGCACATTTTCATAACAAGTACTTTTACATTATGGGTTACTACACATGTACATGTAGATGATGCATGTATATTTACATCATGTAACATGGTAATGACACAAATACATGTACATGTATAATTCTCATTGGACCATATTTTATATCACAAGAAGTGTACATGTATAAACAATAAAGGAACTTTATTTCTTTTGTACATGTACATGTACATGTAGATATCAAATTTACTTGTCCTATTGTACAATGTACATATCCATATACACAATTTACATGTACATAATATGTACATTTAAATTGTATATATTATATGTTCAAATTAATTATTGTGGACATGACGACATCACACTCCACAAGTAACTCCATGTTGTGAAGCTTGTCAATTGCTAGTGCTATTTCATTGTAACTACATGTACATGTCAATTGCTAGTGCTATTTCATTGTAACTACATGTACATGTCAATTGCTAGTGCTATTTCATTGTAACTACATGTACATGTCAATTGCTAGTGCTATTTCATTGTAACTACATGTACATGTCAATTGCTAGTGCTATTTCATTGTAACTACATGTACATGTCAATTGCTAGTGCTATTTCATTGTAACTACATGTACATGTCAATTGCTAGTGCTATTTCATTGTAACTACATGTACATGTCAATTGCTAGTGCTATTTCATTGTAACTGCATGTACATGTACATGTACATGTACATGTAGTTACATTTTGGTGAAAGCTTTAAGATTGATTTTGCATGATGTATACATGTAACTCTTGAAAATTTGTGAAATTATTAAAGGATTTCATAAAAACATGTGATCTATTGCTATTTCAAACATGAATATATTATGTTAATAGTAGTTTCAGTTTTACGGTAAATGTGTATACAAATGTACATGCATGTACATGTGTGTACATGCATGTACATCTAATTATGATATCATTTTGTAATTATACTCATACAAGGTAAGTAGTTATGTAATTATATGTACACTGTGCACATTGCATACCACATGTGCATATACATGTAGGTACATGTACATGTACATGTTTTGCATACATTTATGTCGTATATATCATGTACATGTACATGTATTGTAATTACTAAGATTACCTCATAATGTATGTCCTATATAATTATTTTCATGTACATTATATTCCTTAACTTACTGTAGTGTACATGTACATGTATATATGTACATGTACAATGTATGTGTGTATGTGATTTGATAAAGCACATGTATGTTATTATAATTATGAAGTGTTTATATCAATAACCTTAATTATACATGTAAACATGTACATTAAGGACAAATATGCATGTACATTAAGGACAAATATGCATGTACATTAAGGACAAATATGCAGTTATGCATATACATTTTGTACGTACATTATTGATTGTGTACATGTACATGTACATTTAATACACATGTACAATCCTTTACATGTTCATATGTGTTATGTACATGTACATTTAATATACACGTACAATTCTATACATGTTCATATGTGTTATGTACATGTACATGTACATTCATGTACCATCCTATACATGTTCATAATATGTTATGTACATGTACATGTACATTCATGTACCATCCTATACATGTTCATAATATGTTATGTACATGTACATGTACATTCATGTACCATCCTATACATGTTCATAATATGTTATGTACCTGTACATGTACATTCATGTACCATCCTATACATGTTCATAATATGTTATGTAATGTTATTATAGTTTAGGTATTTGTTTTCATACATATAAATGTATTTTACTAATTGGCATTATCATATACCTGTTTTTGTTTTTCATATGTTCACTTTCAGCATGAACACGTTGTTTATGTTTGTGTATATGTACATGTTTATGTAAATGTATGTTTATGTATATGTACATGTTTGTGTACGTCATATACATGTACATTTTTGTGTACGTGTACTGTACACGTTTGTGTACATGTATGTGTACGTGTAATGTACATGTTTGTGTACGTGTGTATATGTTTGTGTATATATATGTGTACATGTACATATTTGTGTATGTATGTATGTACATGTATGTTTGTGTACATGTATATTTACATATTTGCGTATATGTACATGTACATGTTTGTGTACGTGTACATGTATATGTACATACATGTATTTGTGTATATGTACAATTTAGTTGTGCATTTATTTATACAATTATTATATAGCACTGTATTGCAATTAATTAATTGTGTTGTAATTATAATCAAAGCCTCATTGAATTGACCAATCAGATTGCTTTATATCAGGTGTATAATTCACGTATACACCTTCCAGCAAAAGATGAGATGTGTAATAAACTAATAAAGATAATGACAATAATAATAATAATAAATATAATAATAATAATAATTATAATAATAAAATAACGATGATGATGATGATGATGATGATGATGAAGCTATTTGTCGACGTTTATAGTTATGAAGATGTAATCACTGAAATATTGGAACTGATGATGTGGTGATGATGATATGATAACATACTGATGAGTGCATGGATACTGATAATCAGCCTCTTTATATTGTATATTTTTTGTAGTTCATGTTTCCATTTGTACCAGAGTATGTGATTCATTCTCTGCTTGTCTGATATTCTTTTGTACAAGTAAGTTCACACTCAATCAAGTAAAGGTCATTCACATTCACCACGTCCTCAGAAAAATATTCATAACTTTACATGTAGTTTGGAATGTCCAACAATCCTTTTGCCTGCACCATTTTCATATAATAGTCCTTCCCATTCTTTTTTGTGTATGTCAAATTTCAATCTATTACTTTATTATTGAGTTACAGTATAGTCATGTATTAACCTTATGACATTAAACTATACATTATATTGTCATCATATCATCATAATTTTGAGGACATTGTGAATGGGAACAGACTATAGCTCCGCCTTAGAACATTCTTGTTGCAGTAGCGATACACAGGGAATGATTTGTTCTGTAGCCTTTCATTCCTGCACTAGTGCACAATCGAAACATTGTTTGTGAGAGAGTTCTTGCCTACATGCAGGAACTTCACTATACCAAAAGATATCTTTTGGTTTCTTCAGAGGTGTTAAGTAGAATGCAGTTTTAACAGTACTTGATAGATTCTGTATAGGTTAACCAAACATCATTTGGAATTATGTTTATTGCAGTGGTGAACAATTTGTTTAGGTTTAACCTTTCTATGTGACAGGCCACCACTGTTATTCCTGTCCAATTCTTAAAGCGAATTGAATCCCACATACATGTGTAGATATATCATGTCAAGTAACACCTTTGGACTGTCTTCACCAAGTAGACCTTTCTCCCATAGAATCTCCTCTTTTTCAGCTCTTTTTTGTTTGATACCTACACCTTGTGAACACAATCTTTTCATTTCACTGTCCAAAGTGGTCTGTTGACCAACAAACTCAAAATCCTTAAAGAAATCTATCTTACATGTACATGTAGGTCTTAACTCGAGGTCTCTAATAAATCTCAGCAGACCACAACAAATACTGTATAAGCTATTTGGAGGGTTAGTTTGTCCATTTACTTTTCTAACTTCCGAAATAAACTTACTGATCCAGTAATCCAATTGATGGTCTGTACAAATGACCAAATATGTAGGACAGTCCATTGGGCCACAGACTTCATGTCTATGAGTGGTCCACTCTTTTCAAATATTAACTGCCCAGTTAGTGGATTTCACTGTGTTTTTGGACATTGCATTCTCTCTCGCATCTTGCAGCTCTTTATTCGATATAGGACCTGCAAAACGAGATGGAGCTGATGTACATGTAGTAGAGAGAGACTCGTTGTGTCGTGCTGTGCAACAAAGCTCATCGAGATTGACAGTCAAAATCTTCCATATTTTTCCAGTTCCAACAAGTTACACAGAGTGTTTTGTCAAAAGTAAAACACACTAGTATCTAGTCATGTAGCCAAGACGCACACGTACCAATACAGCAAAATATAATGCAATCTGATTGGTCAACATGGTATAAGTTGGTTATACACCTCGGTCTTGGTTGTTACATGGTTACCCTCACCTTGGTGTATAACCTATACTTATTACATGTAACATCCATACATTGATTAGGTGTATGATGCTCTTAACGTCATTATAATTATTGATGTATTAATAAGTAGAGATTGTAAACAGGTAGAATCATGAATATAATTAAGTGTTGACTTGATTAAACTTATAATGTATAGCCCTAAAGTGATGAGTAAAATTATCACATTTTGACAATATTCAACTATTTTGTGATAAAATGTTCGCATTCACCAAAAATGGTCACATGTGACAGCATGACTTATTTTCGCGAATAAATGTTTCACTGTTTGTCAGTTTTCGCAAACATTTAGTGCTATATTGGTATTCAACAACATGAGGCAAACAAGATTGACATTAGTGCAGAAATACAGAGCTTAAAACAGTTTTTAAAAGTGTCCAGCAGAAACATCTGGACAAAAACACTATTTGATCAGCAAGTCATGAATTCTTATAACTAATCAGACAATTTGTCCAGTCAAATGTAATTTTGTACAGACAAAGAGCCAAAATCTCTGGAAAATGGCCAATTGCTTGATGTTATTTTGAGCACTGAAATACAGACATTGCCAAATTGTTCAAGAGCCTAGTGTACTTGCGTATAGTTTCAAGGCTAACATAAATTTATATTCAATTTGTTAATTCATATACACTTACATGAATATGATACATGTACATTTCCATCTCAAGTCATCATGTATATACTTAGGTTTAGTGTTTGGTGTCTTTGGTGGTTTAATTGCCCCGGCCTTCACTTATACACCGAGTTTCAGTTAGCCTGTTCATACAAGTGAATGAGACATTTACTTTGGACCCTGCCAGCTGGCCTGCCTTGGTAGCTCAGTTGGTAATCCAGAGTGCAGAGTGTCATGGGTTCAAATCCCACCTGTGGCAACTCATTTTCATTTTGGCCTGCCTTGGTAGCTCAGTTGGTAATCCAGAGTGCAGAGTGTCGTGGGTTCAAATCCCACCTGTGGCAACTCATTTTCATTTTGGCCTGCCTTGGTAGCTCAGTTGGTAATCCAGAGTGCAGAGTGTCGTGGGTTCAAATCTCACCTGTGGCAACTCATTTTCATTTTGGCCTGCCTTGGTAGCTCAGTTGGTAATCCAGAGTGCAGAGTGTCGTGGGTTCAAATCCCACCTGTGGCAACTCATTTTCATTTTGGCCTGCCTTGGTAGCTCAGTTGGTAATCCAGAGTGCAGAGTGTCGTGGGTTCAAATCCCACCTGTGGCAACTCATTTTCATTTTGGCCTGCCTTGGTACTCAGTTGGTAATCCAGAGTGCAGAGTGTCGTGGGTTCAAATCTCACCTGTGGCAACTCATTTTCATTTTGGCCTGCCTTGGTAGCTCAGTTGGTAATCCAGAGTGCAGAGTGTCGTGGGTTCAAATCCCACCTGTGGCAACTCATTTTCATTTTGGCCTGCCTTGGTAGCTCAGTTGGTAATCCAGAGTGCAGAGTGTCGTGGGTTCAAATCCCACCTGTGGCAACTCATTTTCATTTTGGCCTGCCTTGGTAGCTCAGTTGGTAATCCAGAGTGCAGAGTGTCGTGGGTTCAAATCCCACCTGTGGCAACTCATTTTCATTTTGGCCTGCCTTGGTAGCTCAGTTGGTAATCCAGAGTGCAGAGTGTCGTGGGTTCAAATCCCACCTGTGGCAACTCATTTTCATTTTGGCCTGCCTTGGTAGCTCAGTTGGTAATCCAGAGTGCAGAGTGTCGTGGGTTCAAATCCCACCTGTGACAACTCATTTTCATTTTGGCCTGCCTTGGTAGCTCAGTTGGTAATCCAGAGTGCAGAGTGTCATGGGTTCAAATCCCACCTGTGGCAACTTATTTTCATTTTGGCCTGCCTTGGTAGCTCAGTTGGTAATCCAGAGTGCAGAGTGTCATGGGTTCAAATCCCACCTGTGGCAACTCATTTTCATTTTGGCCTGCCTTGGTAGCTCAGTTGGTAATCCAGAGTGCAGAGTGTCATGGGTTCAAATCCCACCTGTGGCAACTTATTTTCATTTTGGCCTGCCTTGGTAGCTCAGTTGGTAATCCAGAGTGCAGAGTGTCATGGGTTCAAATCCCACCTGTGGCAACTCATTTTCATTTTGGCCTGCCTTGGTAGCTCAGTTGGTAATCCAGAGTGCAGAGTGTCGTGGGTTCAAATCCCACCTGTGGCAACTCATTTTCGTTTTTTCATTGCCTCAGGTGTCTGTCTTTCTTTCTTTCCATCTCAAGTGTTGTCATGTATTAATTAATTTTTCACAGGTAATATTGGTACTGTACATTGGACAGCCCCTGAAGTACTAAACTGTGGTAGATATCAATTCTCTGCTGATATTTATAGTCTGGGAATGGTCATGTATGAGGTAATTAGTGGATGTATACCTTTTGGTAACCTCCCACCTCCTGCTGTCATAGTTGCTGTTCTGCTACGAAGAGAGAAACCACGTCCACCTAATGATTGTAATCGTATTCTTGCTTCACTTGTTGACAGGTAAGAGAATAAAGTATGTATTTGTGAAATGTACATTTACATGTGTGTGTGTGTGTGTACAGTACATGTACATCGATGCATGACATTGCATGTATATACGTTGTACATGTACATGTAATGTACATATGATAATTGTATAGACTGAAAAATATTGTCTTCTTACGATAAACATGTAAGTCATAGAAACACTGTTCTTCATGTGCTTCAGCTTGCTATATGCTTGAAAGCACACTCAATATAATAATTCCAGAATGGCTAAAACCACATCGATGGTAGCAAGCTATTCTCAATTGTATGAAGAAGGTGAAGTCGAACATATCAACAGTCTATGGCCAGTTTTCACGCTCAAAAAAGCTAACTTTGAAGCTCGTTGGCTTAATTTTTATCACATGCAGTAGGCGTGTTCATTCAACTATTTAAAAGACCTGTGACCCTTTGTTCACGTTGGGCTTTTTATTACTCCCAAACATTATTGTGTATAAGGTGGGAGAATCGGGGAGGGACTGTTAATATGCTCAACTTCACCTTCTTCATTGGCATGTGCATATTGTAGTTACACCAGTATTGTAGTTAAAAGATGACATCTTTTGAAAATTTAGTGGCTCTAAAAAAGGTCTTAATGGAGAATAAAGAAAGACTGTAGACACTGTATTCCTTCTGTAATTACTGTATGTACTGTATGGTGACTTTTTATTGACATATACTTGTACATGTACAATTCAGAGTGGGAAATAACAGTGCTCCAGTGCTCATTTGAGCACCAAAATTAGCTTAAGGAGCACCAGATTTTGACATGACAATGCATGCTAGTTGTACTGCGGTGAGCACTGGTGATGGAATTGCTCACCAAATGTTGTAGGCTTATTTCCCGTCCTGATGTACATGTACATGTACATTCTGCTTCTGTACTATTACTAGTTTCTGTCTCAACTCTACAGGTGTACATCATGGGATGCACAAAATCGTCCATCAATATCTGCCATTCTTAGAGACCTCCAAACTCTCCTCTCTCGACCTGACACAGAAGTGAAGGATGGACAAACTGATATCATGTTTGATCATACAGATAGTTTAGGTCATGTGATGATTGATTTAGAATTAGATGATGAAACTGATAATGAATTATTTAAATTTTTGTTAGAAGTAAGCAATTGAGTGTTATTATACACATGTACTAATTATATGTTCATGACTACATGTAATCATGTACATGTACATATACAATTGTGCACATGTACAATGTACATTGTACATACATGTACATGTACATGTATGTACATGTATATGTACATAGTACATGTATTTATGGTGTTAAGATATCATTAAAATACCCTATACAAAAGATGTACATGTAATGTACAATAGATGTACATTGATATACATGTACAAGCACATGTGCTTATTCTTACTTAAGTTCCGTATCATATAGAAACCCAGTAACATTCGATCTTACTGTATGTAACACAAAGATTATTATATATACTAGGGGCTGGGAAAAAGTTCGAATTTTTGAGCCTTCGTTCGTTTGGTATGCATTCGAATCTAAATTTCTCCCATCAAAGCTTTGCTGCCATGCCCACTTTAATCTTTGCACATGTGCACTTGTGCAATCTAAACGTGTGGTCAATAATGTGGACTTGTTCCAGAAATGTTGAAGCTGTGTTGCTGGCTGCTTCTGTCTTAGTTTCTCTGTCCAGCAATGCTAAATCAGAGTAGCAACAGCGACAGGAATAAGACTAGTACTCGTTATAAAGCAATAATCCAGTTTTGAAGACGTTCTATAGCCAATCAAGGTTAGAGTAACATCGATAAAAAATTATTAAAAACACGTGCAAACCTTCGAATATTCGTTTGTTTCTGCTGACGAATGTTGTTTTGCAACCTTCGTCCCAGCTCTAATATATACACATGGATTAGGCTTAGTAGAGAATTATTATTCACAAAGAATTTTCGGCCATGTTTAGAGTTTAGATATTTGGTTTTCTTTCTCTGTACTGCTTACTTTGCCTGTTCATTTTAATATACATGTACATATACATGTACATACTGTACATGCATCTATCTGCTACATGTACATGTACATGTATCTATGTACATGTACATAGTGTACATGTATTTATTTGCTACATATACATGTACATACTGTACATGCATCTATTTGCTACATGTACATGTACATGTACTTGTATGTACTAACTTCAATTTCTATAGAATCAGTTAAATGATTCAAATGAAGAAGAAATTGGCTTGCAATTTGAGGTAACATTATTATAATACTATCTACAGCACATGTATATATGTATATGCACATGTACATGTACATGTACATGTACATCAGAGTTTTTGATACATTTTGAAGCATGGGCCAAATTGGCTCAACAATGGTTAGTGTGTGCACCATTGGGAATACATCTTGAGCCAATTAACAAAGAGTTAATGCTGTTAGTGACAATATAACTGCACCATCTGGCCCAAGGAAAGAACTGTGCTGTGCCAAATAACAAGCCAATGATGTGCCATATGAGCTTATCAAAAACACTGATGTACATGTACATGTATACTCCCTTTGTGGTACATGTCAAAGCTGGGAATGTAGAGGACATGTATATGTACACGTACATATATACATATACATGTATGATGTATGTACATCTGTATTTGTGTACTACATGTTACATGTACCCGGTATATCTAATTTTGGCATAATATTATTATTATTATTATTTTCTCATGCTTTTGATGTAGAGTACAAGTGCAAGCACAAATATAGTATCGAACTCTGAGAAAGGGTAAGTACATGTACTATGTACATGTATGTATACATGTATTATTTGAAATGTGATCACAGTGTTTATAAATGTGTATAACATGTACATTGTGTACATGTACATGTACCTCATGAACAGGGACACATACATGTACTATAGATATATAATACTCACCTATTCAAACTTGTTATGAAAAGTACACTATTACTATTACATGTACATGTACAGTACATGTAGCTACGATAGTTTTGCACTTCCATAAATATATTTTCATTATACATGTACATGTAACATGTACCTATTCATGTTATATATATATATATCAGATTTATAATCACCTCGGGCCTTCAACACTCTGGCTTAAATCAGACATACATTGTACATACACATGTATGTACAATGTGTACTAGAATGTGTATTTATAAAAAGCATGTGATTACAAAGCAAGTTCAAATTCCCCCCCCTCCCCCCTCATTTATATTAGATTACAGTAATTATGGGTATAATAATTATGTTCAAGTGTTCAAGTATGTAATAATTACATGTACATGTCATCACAGCTGTCTCACTGTTGTCATGACTACATCTCCATGGCTACTGCAATTTACATGCAGACTGATTGTATAGTACTTTATTATCAGTGCTTGCTTTTCATATTTATTGATTAACTTTCTCTTTCTCTCTGTCTCTCTCTCCCTCTCCTCAGTGGACTTCTATCAGCACAGGAACTTGAGGAATATCATGATATGGTTGATCAAGCTAGCTACTCAAGTTCAAAGGAAGCTCATGTATGTCATTCAAATACATACACCTATGTACATGTACATGTATAGTAGTTTTACACACATGTACATTTTCATGACAGTTTTACACACATGTACATGTACATGTACAGGTATATCATATATACATGTACATGATGCTATAATGGTTTTCCCCTTTCTGTGTACCACTCTGTTGCTAACACTTGGTGATACTCCCAGTCTTTTATTCAGAAATTGTTTTAAAGGGTGAACTAAATGACTTGCTAGGGTTCTATAGCAAGAGGCTATGGTATCATTGATTATTAAACTTGCTGCCTTCTTTTAATGATAGAAGAGCATTCAATCACTTGCTAATTGATCAGGATTCCATACAGAGGGCGGGGGTGCGCAGAGTTTAGCAACTGTTAAACCATTGTGGTTTTTGAATATTTACATCTCTGGAACTTGAGTGGCTGCCCAAAGCCAACAGAAGCAACCTAGATTTAAAGGTTTTCGTGGGACATACCCCCACATCCCCAGTGATGGTTTGCCTTTGTACAATCTTCTATTATTCCCCTCCTAAATAAATTCTTTTATGAAACCCTTAGGATGATGATGATGATACTAACATATATACAATGTATGTATTAAATAATAATTACATTGTATATAAAGTGTTCTTGCACATCCACAAAGCAGATGGTTGGGGTACTGAGGGTGCTCCAATGCTTTTAGATCATCATGTTTTATTTCAAGAGAGAAACACAATACAACTTACATACATGTACATGTACATGTAGTTAGTGTTGAGCACTAGTGCTTTCCAGCTGTTGTGGGCTTATTTGACAGAATTGAGACCCTTATACAGATGCTTCTCATTTACATGTATATACATGTACATGTACATGTACCACAAGCTCAAATACTGTACATTTTAGCGCATATATTTTTTGGTTTCAGATTCATAGTCACTTGAAACAAAGAAATACAAACCGAAATAGAAACGAATATGAAGTTCAATATGAAGATTATATCAGTAATGATGATGATGATGATATTGATGATGATATAAATCTTCATTTTCAAGGAGTCGATGACTTAGAAGATGCTAATGATCAAAATCCTTTATCAATGGTTGGTGATATTTACACATGTACATGTATAATGTACATGTACATGTGTGTATGTTGATACATAATTATATTATTAATTATGCATGTACTGTATAACAGAGTTTTGATACGTTTTGAAGCATGGACCAAATTGGCTCAACAATGGTTAGTATGTGCGCCACTGGGAATACATCTTCAGCCAATTACAGAAGAGTTAATGTTGTTAGTGAGAGTATAATCATGCCCAATGAGAGAACTGTGTAATAAGAGTCTCTTTGGGTCAATGGTTCTCCATATTAGCTTATCAAAAACAGTGATGTACATGTATAATATTTATATAATTATAGTGTTTCATAGTTTGGGGGATGTATTTTAAAAATCATGGAAATGTTTACGCTAATTTGAAGTACATACATGTATGTTCATGTCATACAACTCAATCTAGATTTTTGGCATATTACCTCATACACAATAAGAAAGGGTCAGCTACATGTACATGTACATGGTGTATACGAAGCACTGACATGTATATTCAAAATCAATTCAATATCTAAGAAGCTTATTAATAGCTCTTCCTGAATACCAAATTTCATTAATTTCCTGTACAAAATGACAAAATGGCTAGCGAGTGAAAGTACAATGTAAGCATTTGATAGAAATTATATTGTGGAATATAGTATCTCTTTTTTTGAAAATTAGGCTTTATAATTACAGTATATATACATGTACATGGTTTACATACATGTACATATACATGTATGTACAATATACAGATGTCCTTAGTATGAAGGTGTCCTTAATCAAGAGCGTTCTTTATCAGGGCATTCTGCTGTATTTATTATTCTTCATAAACATTTTGTAAAATATAATAATTTTTACTCTAGAGCACTCATTCTTTACAAGATGATGACCTAGAACTAGCTTTAGCCCTTTACCAAGAAGAGAAAGAAATTCTCGAACGACAAGATTATCATATAGCCTCAAAACTTTATCGTCAACTCAACACTAAAATTCCTCAACCGCCTCCACTTCCTCCTATACAACCAATACCTCAACTACCTCTTAAGCAACTTCCATTTCAACCAAGTCAAAAAGATCTACTGTTCAGTCAACTAAAAGGTAGAGGAAAGCCAAAGAAGCTGAAACGAGTTAAAACTGTGGAGAAGAGAGCTTTCTTAGTTGGTATGTCATTTAGTTTCACTCTTGAACTACTTTATTAAGTTACATGTAACATACTATAATGGGAACTACACTTTATAATAAGGTGATAATTTCCTTTACATTTGTATGTGATAGCATAGTACTAAGGTGTAATACTGTATAGTACATTCAAAGTACAGTATACTTCACTACACAGTAGTCAATGGAATTACATGTAAATGATATACATGTACATGTACATGTATGTTCATACAGATTTCTATGATTCCAATGCTAGTGTTGTTTCAGTATGACAATAATGACCATCAGGCAACAACATCTCAACAACAAGCCTTCTGGGACCCCAGAAGCATCCTCGGAGGACCTAAATGTTTAAACATTTCCTTGGGGAATATGTATACCGCAGAGTTTTTGATACATTTTGAAGCCTGGGCCAAATTGGCTCAACAATGGTTAGTGTGTGCGCCATTGGGAATACTTGTTGAGCCAATTAACAATGAATTAATGCTGTTAGTGACAATATAATCACAATTAACTGCACCATCTGGCCCAAAGAAAGAACTGTGCAATGCCAAATAAGAAGCTCTTTAGGGTAATGGTGCACCATATGAGTTATGAGGTTATCAAAAACACTGGTATACCACTACATTGGATGACTGGATTACTGTATTGATCTAAATGTAAAATTCATAAACATACATGTACATGTATTTCATGTAGACAATAGTCTTAACTACAGGCTAAACAATACCCGACTTGGACAGTAATCTGGTTCACTGAAAACCTTATCAATAATCAATCATTAGGCTTGTTGAACAAGTGATAGGCTTGCTAATGGAACCTGAAGAATTCATCTTTTGCTTTCTAGAGTTTAAATATTCAGAGGGCATTATAATCCATCCATGTTCACTTGACACACAGGAATTTTAAAGCAGTTCCATTTGCTAAATATTATGACAAAGTAACAAAGTTTACATGTTGTATGTCTTCATTCTTGTACTATGCATAGTTTCAAAATTTAAACATACTTCAAGGGCAGTAGAAAGGTGAACATGGAATACTTTAGAACACAACACCTGAAGAGACTTTCATGTAGCCCTTACATGTGTATATACATACATGCAAGAGTATATAATTTATATACTCTTGATACATGTAATAGTGTTGTTTTAGTTTGACAATAATGACCACTTTTAGTTATAGTTATAGTATGACTAGTTTATCACAATTTTAGTTTAAGTTAACTAGCTAATTAAAAGTGCCCATTATTGGCCAATTTTCATTTTAGTTAGTTATACATGTAGTTACTGCTGCAGGCTTGTAAGGTAGTTATAGTTTAGTTAATTAAAATACCTTACTAAAAAGGGGTTTTAGTTATAGTTATAGTTAACTAAAACAACACTAGTCATAATTGATATCACATGTTGATCACATGACCATTTTCGCAGGTCGTGTTGTAGATGGTACTGACAGTGAGCAAGCAAACTTCACTTTACAAAAGGAGGTTGCTGCATTCAACAAGACGTTATTGTATCCGGTAGCATTTCAAGAACCTGAACCTGCTTTTCCTGTTGGAAGTAAGTTAGAGAATTATTAATTTAGATTTAAGAAGTTTTTATGAACTGAAGCTCAATGTCCCATATTTGTGATTGCTTTTCACAGGGTGAATCTACATTTTACATGTACATAGACAGTACATTTGTATATATGTACATGTACATGCTGGTGCTATACTGTGCTATACTGTACTATACTGTGCTATACTATGCTACTATACTGTGCTATACTGTGCTATACTGTACTATACTGTGCTATACTATGCTACTATACTGTGCTATACTGTGCTATACTGTACTATACTGTGCTATACTATGCTACTATACTGTGCTATACTGTGCTATACTGTACTATACTGTGCTATACTGTGCTTTTCTGTACTATACTGTGCTATACTGTGCTATACTGTGCTATATTGTGCTATACTGTGCTATATTGTGCTATACTGTGCTATACTGTACTATATCGTACTATACTATACTAGTGATAAAATAGGCGGGTCTATAAACACTAGTGATAATAATAGTAATACATGTACTTTATTATACTATAATAAAGTACATGTGTTATTATATATACACTCACTAGTACAATACAGCACAGTATAGCACAATACAGTACAGTATAGCACAGTATTTACTTACTGTCTGGCTTTAATGTAAATTGTACATGAAATTTTATAAGCCATTGCAGCTGTTAAATGTACATTTTATTAGCCATTTCAGCTGTTAAATTATAAGCTTTAAATCTTCTTAGGTTATTCTAAGTCTTTATGGTTTATTAATTATTTATATACAGGTACATGTACTTGTACTCGTATAATTATATTAATTGTGTTGATGTACATGTGTTGTGATATGTGTTGTTTCTTCTGTGCTAGCTTGCTGAGCACATGATTTTACATGTACATGTGCACACTTGTATAAGTACATGTACATGCATGTAATTTGCATCGTATAAAATTATATTCTTGATTAAATGTTTCAGTTTAGATATCATTGAAATACCTGATTTGTGTATAGTGAGAGAATCTATAGTTTATGAATTATTTGGGAACATTAAAAGTGAAGAAAGGTGTAGGCATGTAATTCTCTCACCAAAAAATGAGGATTCTTTATTTATTTAATAAGGTAGGAATTTACTTACCTAAACCTGTACTTTCGCATGGTCAGTTTTACGTCGCCTTTTCAAGAGCAAGAGCTTTAGAACATGTCAGATTACAAGTTAAAGATACTGATCAACAGGGTAAAAAGCAAGCTAAAATTGTAACCAAAAACATCATTTGTCATGCAGTATTACGTTAACAAAAATGGATTAATAGGAGGATGAAAGAGAGTGATGAATATGTAATCTATGAAAATTTTAATTTTACACAAATGTATATCTAAAAATTATAATAACAATGTATATAGAGAAAAAAGTATCCCTATGACTGCTTTGTGGTGTCCATCATTCAGTAATCATGGCTAACTTTATGATGCCTGAAACACATCAGCCTATTATAGTTATTATTTTGATTATCTACTCTGTTTACCTTTTAAAGAACCTTGTAGAACTTGTAGAATATATTTCAGGTAGAATAGCTAGCTATTAGTTCCAGTTTCTACGTAAACTACACAGCTTTCTTTATTTATTATTCATCATTACTCTTTCATCTTCTAATAATTTTTAATTGATCATTGTTTTATTTTAAGGACTATAACACATTATGACTTTACGAGCACCTAGCGAAATAATGGCCAAAGGCCGTTATTTCGCTAGTCCTTATGATTGACCATTAATCAATTCCACATATTCATGCATCACTTATTTATTAGTCAAGTCTCTGTGTAGGTAATTTAGTTATATACATGTGACAATCACTAGTCAGGGTTTCATTTAGAGGGGGGCCAGAGGGGGCATTCGCCCCCCCTTGCTAGAATCTTGCCCCCCCTTGGGAATTTGGTTGCCCAAAAATATTTTTAATGTTAATAGTTAGCTGAGTACAACTCAAAAAAAAACAACAACAAAACTTAAGTAGTTCAACCTAAACTGCTATTCTTATACTCTTTCTGTTCCATACATCTACAATGTCTTCAAGGTCACTATCTGTCAGTTTGTCTGGGGACTCAATTTTGGGTTTAGATTCCAAAAATAGTATCTCAAACAGTTATTTCATTGTGGTATGAAAATGCACCAGAAATGACCTCAGAGAGTCTAACACCAAAAAAATCCCTGGGGGAGCATGTGCAGAGCACACAAACCCTATACATCGCCACCCCCCCCCCCCCCCCCCCCCAAAGTTCTCAGCCATCAAATTTTTCCCCCCCTTGCCAATTTTTCTAAATGAAAGCCTGCTAGTACATTTGAATTGTATATTTACACTCCACTGGTGGTAACATACATATGCATGTACATGTACATGTAGCTTCCAAGTACTGGCTATTTCTATATGATCATTTTTTACTGGGAATTGGGAGTATACATGTACATGTACATAATGATATACATTTACAGCTATACATGTATGTATATACATGTATATGTACTTGTAATATTGTATATAATCTTTAAATTATAATATTATATATAAATAATGTATATACATCTATATGTAATTATGTACATGTATTAATAATATAATTTATGTTAAATTCCATGCTTAATAGGAGTGCTACCTGATCCTAAACGCCCAATAGTTAAACCTATGGTTGCTAGAATCAACTCACAGGTTCGTAAATATGAGAAATCAAATTTGAAGCATACAGAGACTAAGGAGAAAATCATACTGCCAACTGTCAATGGTAATATGTCTGTCTGTCTGTCTGTCTGTTTTCTGTACATGCATGCAGTTCCATCTGTCTGCATGCATGTGTTGAGAGACAAACTACATGTACATGTATGTAGGAAGTATAAATGTTTTCTATTAATATTCATGACTGGCAGCCTAGCTAAATTCACACAAACTGATAAATACTTCAAAAGAGACAAAAGGTGATTTTATAGGAGAGCAAATTACTATCATCTCTACTGAACATCCAGTTATATGTACATTGTATATGCACAAAAGAACACACACACCATTGTAATCTCTGCCCACACAATGAGGGTTAAAACTTAAAATTATCAATATTTTATCTTTATACAGATGTTCTGGTAGAAAAACAGGAAGCACAGCTGGTAGAAAAACAGGAAGTACAGAGTAGTCATGATTCTGACAGTGATATCACTACAGTCTCAAAGGATGCAACACCATCACATATCTTGGGATCAGATTCTGCTAAAAAGAAGGTGAAAAGTAAAGTACATGTAAAATCTGTGCAAAAATCTCCTGAATTAAAAAAGAAAGCACAGTCTTCGTCTACTACCATGCCATCAAAACGTATATCTAAGACTACATCCAAGCCTATACCATATACATCTGAGAGTAAATATACTCAGGAAACTGTAACTAATAAATTAAGTAGACCTGTAAATAGTCAAGCTATGAAAACTAAACAAGTGACACAGAGTTCGTCAGTGAATCCTCTAAAGGTTAAAAAACACAGTCCACTTAAGTCTAAGAGCTCTGGTGGTGACTTATCTCCTTCAACAAAAACAGGGCTTAGCAGTTCAGTTACAAAGAGCAGCAGTGAAGGCCTTGGTTTGTCGAATGAGAATCCTCCAAAGGTTAATAAGAAACACAGCCCACTTAAGTCAAAGATCCTTATTTCTAAAGCTCCTGACTTATCTTCATTAACAGAAACAGGGGATATGAGTCCAGTTACAAAGAGCAGCAGTGAAGGCCGTGGTTTGTCGATTGAGAAGAAACACAGCCCACTTAAATCTAGTGTTTCTCAAGCCCCTGACTTGTCTTCAACACAAACAGGGCATAGTGGTTCAGTAGCTAATACTGACAGTGAGAGTAGTAGTTTGATAATTTCAGAGCAAAAAGAAGAACTTCCTATGAAACCTACCAAGAAAATGATGAGAAAAGGCAAGAAATAGTAAATTCATTTTTATTAGATTTTAACCCTTCCACTGCAATCATTAATATAATTATTTTTCAATATAATTATTATTATTTTCCCTTACTAATCTAGAAATAATACTATGAATAGTTGATATTATTCTTTATTTCACAGTTTTGATATATATGGCATATATTATTTTATTTAACTAATAAAGTAATTATAATTATGACTTGAAATTAAACAGAAGTGGGTTGTGATTTTTTAATGAATAATTGTCATTTTTTATCTGTCGTAAAATTACCCTGCAGTATCAAGAGTCATTCAACTGAACAAATACTCTTGTTAGCTTTTAAGAATGACCTTTGTGATGTATGAACTGGGACAGAGGGATCAAGTGAGGGTCTGGCATGGCCCAGTCATTCACTTGCAGAGGATTTGTGTGTGTGCCAAACCCGTGAGTGACCACCCTCCTCCAACTATTTCTAGTAAGCTTATAGGCATGGCTAGAAAGGAAACGTAGAAACGGTTATAAGATTATAATATATGTTGGATTTCATATAGTTATGAACTGTTAATGATTTCAAGAACCAGATACCGTATAGCGGGAAATTACCGTTGGAAGAAATTTTCGTTAAAAATACAAAAAGCTTTTAGAATAAATTTTCGTTGAAATAAATTTCGTTGGCGAGCGATAGTTGGAAAAATCAATAAAATTTGTGTTAGCTATCATTATCTAGTTCTTACCGCTTCATTGGCATCCTTTATAGCCTCTGGCTTAACTATGTCTGATAGCGGTCCCTTGGGGTCTGGAAGAGATGAAGCAGGCTTAAAATACTGATAAAGAGCCATCACGTGTGAGAGGTGTGACTTTGAAACCACACGTGACTGTTGCAAAATTTTCCTCGAGTCAAATTTTTGTTGATTCAAATTTTCGTTGCCCTCATAATAGTTATTAGTTTTTAATAACAGAGTTACCGCCCCACGATTTTGAAAAATTGAAATTGGGATTTTGAAAGGTTAGTAAAGCTTTGTTGTATCGTTAAATATGTACGTGATGATAGATGGACATTCTATTTGTCGTATATATATTTAAATTGTATAATTATTATTTCACATGCAGCAAATTGCATAGGTGAAAGGGAATTTTGCCTGACCCACATTGGGACATACAACCTCATTAATATATATTATTAATGAGTATTTTGATATGATAATTTAGATTTCAACCCCAAAGTAAAGTAATTAGGACTGTTGAGAAGAGTGCCTCCCTTGATATAATATATCCAGCTGTTTTGGGTGTGGTGTGATTTATATTAGTGATGGGTGATATATCGATATTTTATCGATACATGTGGTGTTTACGGTATCAATTTGGTATCGTTATCGATTGTAATTTTCTGTCTTACCGATACGATGACCATGCCTGATTACGCCCATTAATTATAACCACACCCATATGTTACACATGCAGTTTGCACTAGTAAGGCTTTACAAAATACAAATTCCATCTAGTATGGCTATAAGTTCATGATAGAAATGAAGTGTGATTTGCAGAATCTGTTTCCTGTGAGAAAAAGGCTATTTGGGACATAATTTATAATTTTTACATCTTTAATTTTTTTAAACAATGGTAACCACCCCTTGTGCATTCAAAATGGGTGTGGTATCAATACAAGTGAAAATCTATATCGTATCATTTCAATTTTATCAGTATCACCCATCACTAATTTATATTAGATAATAAAGTAAAGGGATTGGAAACATGTGATAGGCATGGCTACTTTTATACACAATTTATATACGCGTTATGTAAAACAATACTACTTGTTATTTCATGCATGCACGTTGCAGTCCTTTCTAAACATGGTCAAAAAGAAGAAGAAGCTTACACTAGAAAGACTGTTTCTACATACAATTGGAGGCTAAAAAAGAATTGGCAATATTTTAAGGTGTGCAAGGCCTCTCTCATCCAATGATATTGAAAACTTACAGAAATGTGTACTATCACATTCACACACACACTCCTGTTTTGCCTTGCAGTTGTAAACAAATTTCTTCGTTGTTCTGTAACTTGAAAACTAATAAATGAATTTACAAATAATCCAAACATGTTATAATACGATACATGGGTTATGAGACGAACCAAGTTTGGAACTTCGAATACAAATAATAATCTCTCTACTCTTTGAAATCTGCTCAAAAGGTACCTAGACTGGCTGTACCTGTAATTTCACAACAATCGCCTAAATGGTGATTCAGACCCATTACATAATAGCACAATGATTGGGTCATGAGACAAACCACGATTGAAACTTAAAGCATTGAAATATTAGCCACTAACTTACCTTTATTTACGTACTTCATTTCCACATTGATTTGCCATTTTCAATAACATTTCAAAATAAGTTTTCTAATTACATGTATGTAAATATAATACGGCCCAAGTAGCATATTTCACCTGTTTCCAATCCTTTATTTATTATCTATGATAATACATACACAACCAAAGTATGGGTGGCCAAACTACTCCATGACTGGCCCAATGAACTAACTTGTCATTAAAAACTAGTAATTCAAATGTAGTTAGCATGTAGAGGTATGAATACTTCAAGTTAATTGAACCCATGGAGTCTATTTTTTATATTTACAGTACTGCCTATTACAGAGCTTAATATCATATCATTATATAATCATGAGTAACAAAGAAAAATAATTAACGGTTACTGAAACGGAACAACCTCTAGTTTCCTGTGAAAGCTACTTTAATCTTTCTTAAAGCTTTCACTGGAAAGTGTATAGAAAAATATATGTACATGTACTTTGGCTTCTATTATACATGTGCATGGTATATCATACATATATAGAAGTTATGAAATGCCATATCATTTTACAAAATTATATGTAATTATAAAATTATATTATACATAATTAATTACTGTATATATAATTTTATAAAGTCTATATATGTATGGTAAAGTCTTCCATTGAGGAAAACAGAATCCCATCAAGTATCATTAAGAATTAAACAGAAATGCATCAAAGGTTACTTATATTTTGTGAGTATTGTATACTATCCTTATCATGTGACACATCAAACACTATGTATACACTTGTACGGTTATACCAAACCTAGCATAGTAATCACATATCAAAGACCATAATCAGGGGCGTAGCAATCAAGAATTAGATGGTCTGGCCAGGCTGTTAACTTACTAGTGTATCAGTCTGTCAACCTGTCTCCTGTGAACTTTGTAGGTGTTTAATACTGTACAACCAAAGCATAACCAAATTATCACACTTTACATATGTCGAAATGTAATGGGTGTGGTTAATTTTAAAACCACACCTTAATAGTACTCTAAAAACTGGTCCGGCCAAATCGTAGCAGCCGTAGTGCCTGATAATGATATTAGAGGTATATTATTATGAATGAACATGTAGACTGTACTGATATGAAACCAAAACCTTATGCTAACAAGATTTCAAATGGTAGCTAAATTAAACTCACCACTTCTATGTATAACCCTACATAGCATGTAGTTACTATACTTAATGAGAAAATTTAACACTTAATGAATGTAGACAGTGCAACTTCAACCTGATTAAACTATAGTGTTCACAACTGACATAATAACTTTAATACGTTTAATTACTCATTCATTAGTTAGATTCTGTGGTAAAAGTTTAAAAGATTAATTGCAAAAAAAATTAAGGCAATACATATCTACCACCAAAATTTCCCAATCTCGGTGTGTATACAGTTATATGGAAGTGGTTAGTTTAATTTAAATATTATATTTATTGGCCTTTATTATTGCTATGGTCCCTGTAACTATGTCAATTAATGTAAAAGATGATGCACTTGAGTCGTAGACCAGTGTGAATAATAGGATAAAAAAGAGAAGCACTGCAGAAATAATGCTACCAACAATATATATTGGAAATCAATTGTTCCAAATAGCATACTTCAAAAAGTGAATCCTTTAACACTTGTTGAATTTTACCCACTAATGGTAGTATTTTACCCTCAATAACGATATGTTTATTAGGAAAAGTGTTTTTTCAGGCACATGCAAAAAGAACAATAATTTAATGAATCTGTATAAAAGTAATCACGATTATGAAGTTCACAATATTTATTCATTTTATTGACACATTGCACCTAAGGTATCTTGTCAAAAACTATAAATTACTAACTTACTGGTTCATTCAATAGTGCTAGTTAGTTGATAGTCAGATTATCACATCTCTACTTCATTTGACATTTTTTTACTTTTTTAGGTCAACATTAGTAACAACGATGGCAAACGTTCATGCCAGTCAGCTAGTAGGGAGTCCACTTGAATATTTACCAGTAATAGAATATATACAGTCCAGATTTGATATGCCAAAAGCACTTAAATGGCTACATAACTATTGGTATTTTTCTGTCATTGGTAGTGCTGTTTACCTGATGGTGGTATATTTTGGACGTAGATGGATGTCCACTAAATCACCCTATAAACTCCGTCGTCCTCTAGTAATGTGGAATGTTGGGCTTGCCGTTTTTTCGATGCTTGGTGCTATATCTTTATTCCCAAATTTAATACACAGTATAATAAAGTATGGAATTAGTTACTCCGTATGCCACACAGAGTGTATAATCAATCCTCATCTATCTTTATGGGCTTATATATTTGTGCTTTCAAAGGTTCCTGAATTCGGTGACACGTTTTTCATCATCTTAAGAAAAAGCCCTCTTGTGTTTCTTCACTGGTATCATCACATCACAGTATGTATGTATAGTTGGTATGGACTAGGTCATTCAAACAGTGCTATTGGAGTATGGTTTGCAAGTATGAACTTCACAGTACATTCTGTAATGTATTCATACTATGCATTCAAAGCTGCTGGAGTTAAAGTGCCATCTCGTATTGCTCTTCTGATCACAATCATGCAGATAGCACAGATGTTTATTGCCCTATTTGTGTTTTTCGGTAATTATTTTCTGCATTATCAAGAAGACGTCGATTGTGAATTTAATAGAGACATTTTCAATGCAGGATTGATTGTGTATGGATCGTATGCAATTCTCTTTCTTCATTACTTCTACAGACGATATTGTTCAAAAAAGAGTAAAACAGACTAAAAGTAGCAGATATAGCTAATTATTATTTTTTTAAATTAGATATTAAGTGTTATGAATATTATTATTTTTACCTCCTTACTAACTTTTTTTTTTTTAATTATGATCATAACAAAAGATTTTAGAAGGCTTGATGACTGAACTTAGCAAGGTGGTTGATTCTGTTGCACAGGCAGCTAATGACAATTCAAACTATCTATGATTATACATATGGATAGTTTTTATTCCACAAGACTAGCAGATATATTCTTAAACAAAATTAGTGGTGTTATGAAGATTATTATTTTTACCTCCACTATACTATACTAATGATTAAGTATGGGTGTGGTTATAATTATTTTCGCGTAAAACCATAGTTACGTAAACGCGTATTTTATTAACGAGCGTTTATTTTAATACCCAAAAGAGCGTCTGAAAAGATGCTTCCTAAATTCTTATATAAAGGAACAACACAAGCTTCAATATCATTTGACGCTGTAGGAGCTCAAGAAAGACATGGCTGTTGCTTCATTTACTGTTGTGTAAGCGATTGTATAGAAGTCAAATTCTTTACTATGGTATCATATCATTCCCTTATTTGCAGAGAGGATGACCCAGTTCTGGAGTTATTATGCGATAACTCGACTGAAAATAAATTGTTGGCAAATGCTGCACCTTTTAAAGAAATATATCGTATGTTAATAGTGACAATTGCAACTTTATATTATAACTAAGAACAAGTATCAAATCTATCATTTACAATACTGATTGTTATTAAATTTTATTGTGTGTGCAGTTCGTTCCATTAGAGAGAAACAAGCAAATAAGGAGAAAGAAGAACAGAGTAAGATGACAGGTAATTATGATGTATTTATACTAAGTTGGATATGACATACATGATTATCTATCAATAAAATAATCTCATATAATAAATAAATCTCATAGATCACTCTGAACGAGATTCAAGCAACGATAAAAAGAATGAAGAGAAGGAAGATGTAAAGGAGAATGGTGAAGGTATTATTAATCATGCTCATGTGTTACCAAAGTATTCAGTGAACCAGTTGTTATTGTGTACATATACTAATAGAATCAGGCCAATGTATGAGCAATTTGCATGGTAGATCCTATAGCAATCTTGTTGGCAAGAAATCTTACAAAAATATTATCACCAAAATTTCCATTCCTGTGATAGATTATTCTGATTGTGCTGATGAGAAAGAAGAGGAAGAAGGGAAGGATAAAGAGGAGGAAAAACTGTATGAGAACAATGACAAACAGGAGGATGGAGAACAGGAAGAAGAGGATGAGGAGGATAATTGGAAGGAGAAAGTGCTGAAATGGTTGAAAGAAAGTGCAAAGAGGAAACAAGAGGAGGATGATAGTGATTGGGAAGGTACTATCATTTTTTAAACAGCTGATTATGATTTTTTGTTGCAAAAACGTTATAAAGGAGACAGTATAAGTACATGTAATCATAATAATTATAAAACTTAAATAGTTGTTACATGTACTATCCTTTCTATCCTGTGGATAGACAATTCAAATTGGGATATTAATGAGGAAGAGGAAACGGAAGGTGATGTGGAGCAAAAGAAGGACGAGGTACATAATTGTTGATATAAAGCTACAATGTCATACTATATAATATTCATTATAATTATAAATCTGTAACAAGAGTAAGAGCCTAACAATTACAAATACTTTGTGATACCACAATATTTATTAAATTTGTTCACTTCTACTAAAACAGGTTGAAGAAAAAGATCAATCAGATAGCAAGGCTCCATTAGGTCTGTTGAATAAGAATATATACTCTCATATTATAATCATATCAATTATAGTTATGATTGTTATTTAATTGTGATAATCCTACAGACTACTCTGATTGGGATAACACTGATGAGGAGGAACAAGAGAACAAAGAGAAACAAGAGAAGGAAGAGGAACAAGAGAAGGAAGAGGAAGAAGGGAAAGATAAAGGGGTTGAGGATAAAGACAGTTTTAATTGTCATGTAAGCTGAATTATATCTTCATTATAATTATATAGAATTTGTTGATAATTATAACTGAGCAATTGAAAATTAATAATGTGACAGACAAAACAATTTTATGATGTTTTAGTGTGTAATAATTATAGAACATGTGCCCACACATTCAAAATTTTAAAACTGTTTACTTATTTCCATTATAATAACAGTCTCAGGAACAGCTGATGAAACATAATGAGGCTACAATAGGTTTGTTATATCATTTTACTAAACTTTCATAACTAGTCTTAATTATGTCCTACTCTACAGATTATTCTGATTGGGATAGCAGTGAAGAAGAAGAGGAACAAAAGGAAGATGATGAAACCAAGAAGACAGAAAAATTGCTTAATGAAATAAAGGAAGACATGGAAAAGGAGAAACAAGAGGAACACTGCATTAATTGGGAAGGTATATGATTGTACCATGTAATTGTAGTGTAATTACAGTCTTGATTTGTTAATCGATTTTATAAAGTAATGATTAATGTAACCATGTGTATTATGTAAAAGTGTTATTGCATGTCCATACCCCCTTGGGCTTGAAATCATCACAGTGCCAATATATTCCACGTACGTGGGTACACGAGGAAGTACAAAACAAGGGTTTCGTAGCGTGGAAATAAAGTGTAAAACTTGTTCTACTTTGTAGTAAATTTGAGTTGATCTATGCACTCACTGTCTGTCTTGGAAGAGGAAAGTGAGTTTTAAACTGTTAACTTAACTGCCATCTTGAGCCAACATGTGAAATGTGGTAATGTAGTTGTAGAGATGCACTCTGCTTGTAGTATGGTACTGTGCATGCTAAGTTGTATCACATGCTGTTTGTTTACATTGTCAGGCCTTTAATATCATATAATGCTACAAATAATGAATACAGACATTATTTTTCTGAAGACTCGATGTAATGCACTGTAGATCACTGATCAGTTACAAATATTAAATATTCACCTGTGAAAACATAAATACTACACGTATAACAAAACATCATTTTATATTCTAAATTTAGACTGGGATAGCAGTGAAGAGGAAATGGAGGAAGAAGAAGAAGAAGACATGAAACAAATTACAGACAAGGTAGAAAAGAGAGAATCACATTATAATTGTAGATATTAGCTGTAATATTGTAAATAGATATTGTTACATTACCATTGTCCAAACAAACATCTAATAGTATCCATCTACTTGCTAATAGTTGTATTGTCATGTATTAAATCCACAAATACTTTTATGCATGTGACAAGATTGAGGTTGTTAGGAGACAACGTCATTAATCACTAAACTAAAATCAATAATCATTATTATCGCTCTTGTCTAAATCTAGGATGAGAAAAAGTTGGGAATTAATCAGTCTGAACACAAGGCGACATTAGGTAAATTAAGAATATCTATCACTCATTTTAAGCTCATCTAATACAATAAACCTTATAATAGTTCTTTCTCTAGTTATAATGTTGATTGATTTTCTGCAGATTTCTCTGATTGGGATAGTAGTGATGAAGAGGAACAGAAAGAGGAGGAACAACAGAAGAATTTTGAGCAAGAGAAGGAAGAGAAACAGAAGAAAGGAGAGACATCTGTGAATGAGAAGAAGGAGGAGGATCAAGATAATAAAAACATTCTTCAGAAGAAACATGCAATAACTGAGAATGAGAAGAATGAAGTGACTAACAAGAAAAGCAATAGCCAGAAAAACTTTAAGGATCATGTAAGATGAATTATTTTGTTTACTCACTTATAATTTCATCATTCACATAACAATAATGTTATATTTTTATTTGTATTTACTTGATTCTAGATTGAAAGTAATCAGGAAGAGCTGGTGAAAGAAAAGGACACAACTGGTTTGTAATAACAAGATATACATACATGTACATGTACATGCAAAAGCTATAATAATTGTTAAATGCACCTGGTATGTATAATCATTATTTATTTGTCTTCATGTTTTCTTTTCTGATATTAAAACATGGTACAAATAACATTTTTTTATATTTGACAGACTATTGTGATTGGGATAGCAGTGAGGAAGAAGAAGATCTGTGTCAGGCAGCAGTGGAGCAAGGGGAGAATAAAGAAAAAAATGCCAATTTTGATGATGATGTAAGCTAATGTTTTCATCCTATTCTCTGATAGATTAGTTTATGTGACATAATTAATAGCCCTGGTGTCCTCATAATTGTATGTGACATTGGATCATTACATCTTACATGGGTTGCTTTCCTACAACACTGAACGTTCCAAGAGCTCATGCATATTTTACCTCAGTGGCAAGTCCCTTAAACAAAGACCAAAACATGGTAGTTTTTCAGGCACACCTGTTGTTGCTAAAAGAGATAGGGTGTTTGTTAGGACCATAGGAGGTTTGAAGGGGACATTGTCCCATCAAAACTTTGGTTTGTGGGGATTCAGTGACCTAAATTCTGTGCACATGTTCACAATGTCCTCAATTTAGGATGAAATGACTTTATAGTAATTTAATTTAGTGTATAATTTTTAATGTCATAAGGTTATTACATGAATATACTGTAACTCAATAATAAAGTAATGGATCGAAATTTGACATAACTACATGAACATTAATCACTAGCACTGAAGAAATAGATATTTATGAGAGCAATGACAATTAATTTTAATAATTTACTTATTGTAGGTTGAGAATCACGAGAAACAAATACTGAAACTGAAAGACATTAACATGGAAGAAGATCCAGATCAAGTAAATGTTAATAAAGTTGGATCAGGTCTGTAATAATAGATTACTTTATAAATAATTATACAAACGTCAATTTGTTTTTAATCTGAGTACTTGCTATAATTATATTCGCCTTAACATACTTTTAAATACTCCTTTCAATAGATTACTCTGCTTTTGACAGCAGTGATGAAGAACAAGAAAATGAATATTATGATCATGAGAAGCAACAAAGTTGCAAATTTGAGAAGGAAAGTAAAGGAGGACAAAAAATGGAAGGTACATGTACATAATAGTTTTGTTTTCAAAATAATAATTTATACTTTGTAATAGTGATTTTAATGATGAATAAAGCAATGATACATAATGACTGCATGACTAATGTCTAGTTACTAAAACCTGTATAAATTATATTCATGTATGAGGATTAAAATTCAATTCATCATCAAAATTAATAATAATTATTACTATAATTATATCCTATAGACTATTGTGATGAGGAACAGGAGGAGGAAGAGGATACAGAAGAAGAGAATGATAGTGTAGATCAGGTAAGTCAGATTTATTATGGATGTTCTGTCCATACGTACATGTAATCCACACAGGTCTCATCCAATCAACTTTCATTAACTGCTCCACCTGTTGATCCTTTAAACTTGAGTCTTTATGAACAAGAGGAGCAACCAGACAACGTGTCTGTTAAACACCAGAGAGGGTGTTTCTGTGGATTGATACACAGGTACGTCAATTACACAAGTGTGAGCATGGTAGTTGTAATTTTTTTCAGACTGTTATAGTATATGAGCAATATGTCAATATTTACTTCATTATAATTATTTACATAATTATTCTTTTTCATAGAATTTATCACTGGCTTCGTAACATTCGTCGTCATCGTTGAGAACATTGAACATTATGATAATCATATGAGCTATGATTATATACACGATCACAAATAACAGTAATTATGAATAGCATTACATTATACATACACTGTAACTTTAATTACACACCACATACAAAACATTGACTATAATTATTAATAAGTTAAATGATTGTTGTAATTAATTGGATTCAGTTATTGTTAATTAATACATTCCATATTGCTTGTGTTCATACAATCTGTTGTCACATCACTACATGCGAAGCAGTGATATCAAAGCATCTAATCATCTATGATTAAATGACATATTGTTATTGCAGAATAATGAAATAATTATAATAATGATTATCGGGGTATCAACTTATTATTTTGTGAAGAATTCAAATGACATCCGTCCTTCATTACATCTTTGTCATTGACTAGTAGATTTTAATTAACTGGATCAGTGTTATACTAAAGATTTTATCTACTTCCCAATTCACTATTACTTAAAGCTGCAACTGGATATTCTGAAGATCTTCTGAACATAATAGCAACAGTAGAAGTGAGGGGTTATCTATTAATGTTTACTCAGAAAAACAAAACAATTGTGAACAGCAGAAATAAAAAAATAATAGTTACATTGCCAGTGAAAAGTTAAAAAAACATTGAGATGTAATCCAAATTGAAATGTATTTATAACTACTGTTAAAACAAAAATATTAGCATAGTGAATATACAAACTTTGTTTGTCGTGCATTTAGATCATTGTAATAAGAGTAGTCAGAATTATTATATACACACAAGGAATTCAACATGCAACCATCACAATTCATTTTTATCATTCTCAGCAGTAAACAACTGTGTAAAATCCATATATTGTGCCATTGGTTCAAGTATCTTATTCAAACAGTCAACCAAGTCTGAGAAAGAAGGTCTTTTTTCTGGAAATTCAGCCCAACAGGATACCATTAAAGAATAACTGCATGGTGATAAATATGAGACTGAGTAAAATATTACACTTTGAACAGCAAATAGCAAGATATATTATTTCTTACATTTCTTCTGAACATGCTGCATTTCCTGGTTTATTAAGTCTTCCTCCATGATCAAGAAGATCAACTACTCCTCTTGGGTCCAGACCAGGATAAGGCATCTTACCAACACTAAATACTTCCCAGCACAATACCCCATATGACCACTGAGGATAAAACAAATCATTGAATCAGATGCTGGTTACAAATACTTATTCCCCATGGATAACTATAGTGGGTGCTGTAATAGCATTGTACCCAGGGTTTTAACATGGTGGCATTTTAAAAACCTGGGTACACTGCAAAAATATAATTGTTGTAAAAAATAACTGTTGGTTAATACATTTCCAAACCTTATTTGTGAATCTAATATGAGATATTAGGCATGATAATTGATTGTAATTGGTACATGTATATTTTACGTATTTTAATAATTATAATTACTGCAGAGTAGCTATGGCATTAGATGTGTGTATCCTGAACAACCAAGTAATTGTTAAATCCTTGCAACTGTACATACATTTATTTCAACAACTGCAGTGTACAAGGCTAGTGCCGTAATTGAGATGATATTATTGATGTATAATTATAAATACTAATCTACTCTGTTTATTATTACATTATAATTATAAGTGTAAGATGTTCTCACCACATCAGTCTTTTCAGTAAACAATCCATCATGAAGGCTCTCTAATGCCATCCATTTTATAGGTAATTTTACTACACAATCATTATTTTTGGTTTGCTTAAAATAGTTACGTGAATAGATATCTTCAGTTAGACCAAAATCAGCCACTTTTATAACTCCATTCAATGAAATCCTAATTACAGAAGGATAGAAATAGATATATTCAATTGTTACTAATCTCACATGCAATTCCTTGCTGCAAGATCTCTGTGTACAAATCTCTGCTCGGCTAGATACAGCATTCCATTAGCTACTTGAAGGCACATGGACATAAGCTGTTTGCTTGTATTTAGTATAATGTTTTCGTTTGCAGTTTCAGAAACAGTCAAATTAGGTCTCTCTCTTTTTAAATATGAAAGCAAACTCCCTTCGCTCATGTAAGGCATTATGACGTATGGAGCATCTCCAAGATCAATACAAACACCAATAAGAGGTAAAACATTCAAATGATCAAAGGACTTCATCTTCAAGCTTTCTTGGATAAGGCTGTCAATATCAGTTAAAGTGAAGTACCCTATGTGTATTATCAGAACAGTAATGAAATATTTTCTATTGGGATTTAAGATCACTTTACATTTTTCTCAGCCACATATGCCTGAACATTATTTTATATACTTATACCTGTAAGTGTTTTGACTGCTACTGCTTGAGGAGGCATGCCACTCTCATCATTTGTTAGAAGAGCACGATGTACAATACCAAATTCACCTATAGAGAGATTTAAAGGATGCAATTATTTATGGCATAGCTCTTTTACAAATTTGATCTAGCATTACACACAAATTCTGAATGTATAACATAGAAAACATAATTTAAATATATATACCAATAGAGAATGTTCATAAACTTGAATGTGAGTAATGACTTATATGTACACAAATGTATAAGTATACTGAAATTAGTAATTATCTCAATAACATTATTCTACCATTTGGATGATTTATTTAAGATATGGCCGGTAATTACAGTATTCTTCACCTTGACCAATCTTTTCTATTAATTTAATTTTATCTCCAGTAATGAGGCTAGTCGATAGTTCATTTAAAATACCAGAAGTCACATGAATTCGAGGAATACTAGGTCTCTCTTTAAAAGTTTGATTTGAAATAGACAATGTAAACTCTATACATCAGAAAATATAAATATAAACTAGTGGACTAGTGGTCATGTATACATATATCTTTTTTCCATACCATATCTTTGTGACATATTTTCCAACTCTCTGTCCCTATCATAAATTGTATATATATATATATATATATATATATATATATATATATATATATATATGTATATACACAGAAAAAAATATAACTAATTTATTCATTAGTACAGTTGCAGGAATAGTGGAAATTGTAATTTAATTGGTTGTGTAGGTTGTGATTGTAATTTCTCAATTATCCTTATACTGTTTATTTGATATACAAAAAGGAAGAATAACATTTTAATTAAATTATTTTAGGTTTCCAAACCTTCTTTGTGCATCTAATATAAGATATTGGACATGATAATTGATTATAGTACAAGTATCTTTTATCACGAAGTCACCTGTATGACTAATTAAATTCTAATTTGTATCCTTGCAACTGTACTAACCAATACATTTGATATTTTACAATTCTATTTTTGCAGTATAATTATATATATATATATATAGTATGATGGTGACATCATTCCTTTGTTGTGCTGAGTTCTATATATTGTATATAGCCTGCTACTATGTTGTTGCTATGTGTTATATTTCGCGTACTGGAAGTTATAGACCGGTTTATAACTTCCCAGTTTCGCAGACGAACTAACCAAGGCAATAGTATTGCGCATGTGTAAATTAGAAAATTATGTGGGCGGGGCAGGGGCGTTACAGAAACAACTGTTCTTTGCTCGATAACTCTTGCATTTTTCAAGATTCAAGATTCTAATTTCTTTTGCTGGACAGTTGAAATTTGAAGAAAGGTATAAATGTGAAATTCATGCTGTGATAGTTGCAGAAAGACACCAAGGCGAGTGTATGAAAAGTCCAGGGCAATGCCCACACTGGTTTTAACTTCCGTATTTTTAACAATACAGACTTCTAACTTGTTTGCATGTATAGAAGAACTTCTAAGAAAGACATGTATCAACATTATCCTTCTTTAGTTGCTGGAAAGTAACAAGGCGAGTGTTTGAATTGAAGTGGGTGGCTTTTACTGAAATATGATCCCGTGCACTCGGGCGTGCCGCCCTCGTTGCTAAGGATTATATTTCAGTAATAGACCTTGTGCGTATTCTATAACTATAACATATAGACCTTCCACGTGCACACAGGAGATGTCACCATCATACAATATATTGTATATAGTATGCTAATAGGTCCTATATACTGTATATAGGACCCTCGTTTTGACCTGTTAGCATACTATATATATTACATCTATATATTATATATATATATATATATATATGTCATGGTAGAGCCACACATCAAAGCTATTTGCAGTGCTATAAATCCCATACAGTGCACTGAGTGCATATATATTCCTTTGATGTTTCATACATGCACTGTGGTTTGATACGTGCACCGTGGTTTGATACGTGCACTATGTGGTTTGTGGTGTCATGCCCACTTGTGCAATATCAGGCTTATAATCACCTTCGGGCCTGCCCCTTCGGGCCTGCCCCCCTCGGGCTCAATGATTATAAACCTCATATACCACTTGTGGCTCACCTTCGGGCCTGCCCCCCTCGGGCTCAATGATCATAAACCTCATATACCACTTGTGGCATGACATAACATATACATATAATTATATATTATATAATATAATTATTATATATAATATTATATATTATATATTATGACAATATAATTGTACATGTATATAATATATATATGCATATATATTATATATATATATATATATATATATATATGACACTTTGCATTTAATATAATTATTGAATGTGTACATTTAGTAATATTAATCATCTTATCATGAGCTACCAAAGGCACATTATGATAACAATAAAATTATGAATTTTTACAAATCATCGTATTATAATTATACTCATAAAATGTTAACATACTTGAATTGTGCTTTTCGTTTTTTTCTTATGGATTTTTTCACAATCAAGAGTATAAATGTGACGATAATTACACATGTCAGACAAAACACAACTGGAATTCCAGTGAATAGAATGATATCTAACTGTATATTAGAGGACACTGGAAGTTCTGTAGCTTGTATAGAAAAGGACACTGGAGTTTCTGTGGTTTCTACGGAAGAGGTCCCTGTAGCTTGTATAGAAGAGGATCCTGGAATATCTGTGCTTTGTACAGAAGAGGTCCCTGTAGCTTGTATAGAAGAGGATCCTGGAATATCTGTGCTTTGTACAGAAGAGATCCCTGTAGCTTGTAAAGAAAAAGACCCTATCATTTTTGTGGTTTGTATAGGAGAATGTGTAAACATACTTAAATCCTCGCTAGACATAAAATACACAGGAGATGATGTGATAGGAACAGTCATACTTGAGGTAGGTGACACCATGGCTTCTTCTGTATAATAATGTATGCATATATGAATGCACATATGAATGATAAGTATTAATTTATAGTTATAGTAAAGTATTGAGTGTAATTGTTTATGCTATTAATTATAGTTCATTAAATGTTAGTAATAGTTATAGTACTAGTAGGTTTTGTCTGGTTAATTGCTAAATACAATTTGTTATTCTAAAATAAAATTCTCGCTCAAGGAACTGATATTCACAAATGTTAAGTATGGAAGCTTTTTATTATAACAATAACACAACAGGTTTGTTTAATTCCAATGCAATATTAATAATATGCTCATGTACCACAAAAAAAAATTATTATTACATCAAAAATAAAATTGTCTAATTTATTGGTTAGTACAGTTGCAAGGAAGAGTGGAAATTGTAATTTAATTGTTGTGTAGGTTGTTATGATCACATAGTGACATACATTTATTTATAACAAGAATTGTAAATCCTTTTAGGTTTTCAAACCTTCTTTGTGCATCTAATATGAGATATTGGATGTGATAATTTGATTATAGAACTATCATGCAGTCATAACAACAACCTGTATGACCAATTAAATTATCATTGGTGTCCTTGCAACTGTATAACCAATACAGTTGTAATGTACTAATTACTCTGAAACGAGTAACTAGCATGTTCTTATTGCTATGCTTTATTATGTCATGTAGTTTATATACAAATCAATATATAGATCAAGATGAAATGAACTTGCGAATATTAACAAAAAAATCAGCATTGATCACGAAGAATATTCAAACTTCTGTAACCAACTGAGGATTAAAATTATTTTTGCAGTGTGTTGTGTTTCACAGTTAGTTGCAGCAATAAGTATTTTATGATCTCAAAGCTATACAGTTTAGAGGCATAAATAATGGAAAAGTCATAATTCAAATTCAAATGAAATCAATACCTGGAATAACTATTCCACCATTTGTGCAGCAGTTATCATCAAGATTAAGGAAATCAATTTGCTTTTGTGGTTCACTGCAATTTGGTAATTGAAGACTTTCATCATTTTGATACTGTGGAGCTACTAGATTTGTTAGAGCATCAGTAGCAAGCAGCCACACATCGGGGCAGAATGTCTCGGAATAGTAAGTACAAACATTTGAACAAACAAACCTTGGAACACTGTAAGTTCCATTGCGTCCACATGGTAAATAAAAATGAGTGCATAGTAAACGTTTGCCAAAATCTATACATTCGGGTCTAACAAATGTAAAAGCAATATTTGCATCCTCAACAACAATGCGAAGAGTATGTTGATTTCCATCCAAGCGAGTATTTGGAATATAGACATAATCTATATCAGGAGTAAAATACCCATCACAAGGTGAAATCCTGTTTGTTGATGTTCCAACATATGGTTCACAAACACCACCATCTCTGTAATTACAGGCATAAAGAATTAATTCATACATCCACCATTTATTACTTACTCCATTTTTCCCCACAAATCATGATCTAAGTTTGTATCACAGACTGATACATTCATTTCATGATTGGCTTGAGTTATAGCTACTGAAGATTATCAAAATTCAATCAAGTTCAGAGTAATCAATCATTGATTCACATCTTACCATGAAAGAAGAAGTATAGAACAACCACATCAAACATATTAAAAGGAAGAGCTAGTCCCAACTAAAATCCAGCTTAAAATAAAATAGGTGTGGCTCGTAAAAATTCAAGTGGCTGTTAACTACTGGATTTAATTAATATATTGTATATAATATATAAATAATACTGACGACTACCTATTATCTAAAATATTGTTACATTTAAGTTTGTGTAGCTAATGCCATTTGAAATTGCTAGAGCTCTGTTGAGTGGGTATATCAAAGGAACTGCCAGTGCTTCAAATTAGATAAAGCATGGTGATATCCCTGTAATACTTTTTAATGCAAAAACCAAAATGAATTTTAACTAGATATTTTTCCCATTTCCAACACAGGCATCTCTGCTGCATAAGTTTTGGCCACCATTCACTTTCTCTACCCCAAATTTGGCTCCTTTTCCGATATGGAGTACTTCTTCTACCAACTTGCTTACCATTACTCGAAAGTTTTCAAGCGCTTCGTAATATTGATTTTATATTTTATAGTCGCAATAAATGTCATATCTAATGTTCAAATACCTATTTCCTAAAACTTGCATGTATTATATATATTCAAGTGGATTAAAATTCCAAATTGTAATTAATTATATCCTGTAGACTATTGTGACGAGGAACAGGAGAAGGGAGAGAATACGGAAAATGATAGTGTTGATCAAGTAAGTCTGATTTATTATGGATGTCTTGTCCATACGTACATGTAATCCATACAGGTCTCATCCAATCGACTTTCATTAATTAATCCACCTGTTGATCCTTTAAACTTGAGTCTTTATGAACAAGAGGAGCAATCAGACAACGTGTCTGTTAAACACCAGAAAGGGTGTTTCTGTGGATTGTCAATTACACAAGTGTGAGCATGGTAGTTGTAATTATTTCAAACTGTTATATGAGCAACATTTTATGTAATTTCAACATTTGCTTTTTTAAACATTATTTTTGTAATGGAATTATCACTGGCTTCATAACAGTTGTCTTCGTCGTCAAAAATATTGAACATACATTATAACAATTATACATAATAATAATGATGAATAGCATTTCATACATACACTTTGATACTGGTAACATTATAAACAATTATTACTAGGTCAAATGATTGTTGTCGCATTGCTGAAATGAGTTTATTGTATAAAAATTGATTGATACATTCCATATTGCATGTAATCATACAATTTGTTGTAGCAGTGATATCAAATCTATGATTAAATGAGATATCAGTATTGTAGAATTAATAATGATGATTATCAGGGTGTGGCTATCAGAGATGTTTCCCCGTGGGCGTTTAATGAGAGGCGGAGCGTCCTGTCGGCCATGTTGGTTGGCAAAAGCCACGTGAAGTAGCGTGTCCAGGAAAATACACTGTGGAGCGAATACTTACAACAATTAAGCCCAGTTGCGAAGCATAGATACAAAAAAAAAGTTTCGCTATCTGGTCTAAAGACAGATCCATACTGTATTAAAGATCTTGAATGGGAAAAAAGTCCAGAATTGTTGCCTGAGATATCATGGAGTGATGTAATGATCTACATGATATCTACTCCAAGTCCTTATACTGGAGAAGCTGTAAAGGTACCCTAAAGTGAAAGTATTTTAGTAGCAATTGACATTATTTAAATATAAAAGGCATGGAAGGGGATGTTGGATTCGGAAGGGTTTGTTTCTGCAGGATGGGTCCATGATCTACAGTTATACAGTTTTGTTGTGAATAGTCAGAAGAAGTTTCTAATGAAAGCAAAGGTGTGTTGTGGTGTTCATCACAATTGTATAGGGTAATAAATCAGATTTAAAACTGTAGGTAAATCACTCCCAACGAACCACTGCTACACCTTTGTTGCCATGGGTAGTAGTTGAAGAAGATGCATCAGTAACAGCTGATTATGATAAAATAAGCATTGACAACTCAGTATACACACTTCTATGCAGTGGGTATCACAAATGTTAGTGAATGACCTATGTATTAATGTTAGCTAGTCTTAAAAACATTAAGATTAGCACAGTAAAAACACAAACTTTGTTTCTCATATATACAGACATGTTTTTCACCGTCTTACTAAAAAGCCCTCTTGTGTTTCTTCACTGGTATCATCACAGCACTGTATGTATAGTTTGTATGGACTAGGTCAATCAAGCAGTGCTATTGGGCATGGTTAATGATGGTTTACAAGTATGAACTATACACTACATTCTGTAATGTATTCATACTATGCATTCAAAGCTGCTGGAGGTAATGTGCGATCTCGTATTGCTCCCAGGCTTGTTATCACAATCATGCATTAGCACAGATGTTTAATTGTGTTTATTTGTGTAATTATTTTCTGCATTATCAAGGAGACATCGATTGCAGGATTTTCAATGCAAGACTGATTGTGTATGGATCGTATGCAATTCTCTTTCTTCATTTCTTCTACAGATGATATTGTTCAAAAAAGAGTAAAGATTACTTAAGTATGGGTGTGGTCATAATTATTTCCGCGTAAAACCATAGTTACGTAAACGCGCATTTTATTATAAACGAGCGTTTATTTTTAATACCCAAAAGAGCGTCTGAAAAGATGCTTCCTAAGTTCTTATATAAAGAAACAACACAAGCTTCAATATCATTTGACGCTGTAGGACCTCAAGAAAGCCATGGCTGTTGCTTCATTTACTGTTGTGTAAGTCATTGTATAGAAGTCAAATCCTTTACCATGGTATCATATCACTCCCTTATTTGCAGAGAGGATGACCCAGTTCTTGAGTTATTATGCGATAACTCGAATGAGAATAAATTGTTGGCAAATGCCACACCTTTTAAAGAAATATATCGTATGTTAATTGTGACAATTGCAACTTTATATAATGACAAGTATCAAATCTTTTATTTGCATAACCATGAAGCTATTATGTTAAATTGACATAATAGTAAGTAGCCATTATAGTAATAATATAGGACAGTTTATCTTGTTATGGATTACAATACTGATTGTTATTAAATTTATTGCGTGTGCAGTTCGTGCCATTAGAGAGAAACAAGCTAATAAGGAGAAAGAAGAACAGAGTAAGATGACAGGTAATTATGATGTATTTATACTAAGTTGGATATGACATACATGATTATCTATCAATAAAACAATCTCATATAATAAATAAATCTTATAGATCACTCTGAACGAGATTCAAGCAATGATAAAAAGAAGGAAGAGAAGGAAGATGTAAAGGAGAATAGTGAAGGTGTTAATCATGCACATGTGTTACCAAAGTATTCATTCAGCTCAGTGAACCAGTTGTTATTGTCTATATGCTTACTATAGAATCAGGCCAATGTATGAGCAATTTGCATTGTAGATCCTATAGCAATCTTGTGGGGAAGATAATATTATTACTAAAATATTCCATTCCTGCGATAGATTACTCTGATTGCACTGATGAGAAGGAAGAGGAAGAAGGAAAGGATAAAGAGGAGGAAAAACTGTATGAGGACAATGACAAACAGGAGGACGGAGAACAGGAAGAAGAGGATGAGGAGGATAATTGGAAGGAGAAAGTGCTGAAATGGTTGAAAGAAAGTCCAAAGGGGAAAAAAGAAGGGGACAATAGTGATTGGGAAGGTACCATGATGTTTTCATTACCTGATTTTCTTTGCAAAACTGTTATAAAACAGACAGTATAAGTACATGTAATCAATTATATAAAACTTAAATAGTCATTACCATCCTTTCTATCCCATGTATAGACAATTCAAATTGTGATATCAATGAGGAAGGGGAAAAGGAAGGTGATGTGAACCAAAAGAAGGACGAGGTACATAATTGTTGATATAAAGCTACAATGTCATAGTAAATAATATTCATTATAATTATAAATCTGTAACAAGAGTAAGAGCCTAACAATTACAAATACTTTGTGATACCACAATATTTATTAAATTTGTTCACTTCTACTAAAACAGGTTGAAGAAAAAGATCAATCAGATAGCAAGGCTCCATTAGGTCTGTTGAATAAGAATATCTCCATTATACATACTCTCATATTATAATCATGTCATTATAGTTGTGATTGTTATTTAATTGTAATAATCCTACAGACTATTCTGATTGGGATAACACTGATGAGGAAGAACAAGAGAATAAAGAGAAACAAGAGAAGGAAGAGGAAGAAGGGAAGGATAAAGAGGAGGAAAAACTGTGTGAGGACAATGACAAACAGGAGGATGGAGAACAGGAAGAAGAGGATGAGGAGGATAATTGGAAGGAGAAAGTGCTGAAATGGTTGAAAGAAAATGCAAAGGGGAAACAAGATGAGGATGATAGTGATTGGGAAGGTACTATCAAATATTCTATAGATGATTATGTTATTTTGCAAAACTGTTGTAAAAGAGACAGTATAAGTACATGCAGTACTTGTATGGCCATTACCATCCTTTCTATCCCATGTATAGACAATTCAAATTGTGATATCAATGAGGAAGAGGAAAACAAAGGTGATGTGGACCAAAAGAAGGACGAGGTACATAATTGTTGATATAAAGCTACAATGTCATAGTAGATAATATTCCTTATAATTATAAATCTGTAACAAGAGTAAGAGCCTAACAATTATAAATACTTTGTGATAGATAGACACCACAATATTAATATTGTTCACTTCTACTAAAACAGGTTGAAGAAAAAGATCAATCAGATAGCAAGGCTCCATTAGGTCTGTTGAATAAATACATACTCTCATATTATAATCATGTCGATTATAGTTATGATTGTTATTTAATTGTACAGACTATTCTGATTGGAATAACAGTGAAGAAGAAGAAAAAGAGAATAAAGAGAACAAAGAGAAACAAGAGAAGGAAGAGGAACAAGAGAAGGAAGTGGAAGAAGGGAAGGATAAAGGGGTTGAGGATAAAGACAGTTTTATGTGTCATGTAAGCTCAATTATATTATATCTTCATTATAATTATATAGAATTTGCTGATAATTATAACTGAGCTTTGTAAATTATTGAAAATAGAATTATGTGACTCACAAAAAATGATGTTTTAGTGTGTGATAATTATAGAACATGTACCCACACATTCAAAATTTTAAAACTGTTTAATTATTTCCATAATAACAGTCTCAGGAACGGCTGATGAAACATAATGAGGCTACAATAGGTCTGTTATATTATTTTACTAAACTTTCATAACTAGTCTTAATTATGTCCTACTCTACAGATTATTCTGATTGGGATAGCAGTGAAGAAGAACAGGAACAAAAGGAAGATGATGAAACCAGGAAGACAGAAACATCCCTTAATAAAATAAAGGAAGACATGGAAAAGGAGAAACAAGAGGAGCACTGCATTAATTGGGAAGGTATATGATTGTACCATGTAATTGTAGTGTAATTTACAGTCTTGATTTGTTATTCGATTTTATCAAGTAATGATTAATGTAACCATGTGTATTATGTAAAAGTGTTATTGCATGTCCATACCCCCTTGGGCTTGAAATCATCACAGTGCCAATATATTCCACGTACATGGGTATACGAGGAAGTACAAAACAAGGGTTTCGTAGCGTGGAAATGAAGTGTAAAACTTGTTCTACTTTGTAGTAAATTTGAGTTGATCTACGCACTCACTGTCTGTCTTGGAAGAGAAAAGTGAGTTTTAAACTGTTAACATAACGCCATCTTGAGCCAACATGTGAGATGTGGTAATGTAGTTGTAGAGATGGCACTCTGCTTGTAGTATGGTACTGTGCATGCTAAGTTGTATCACATGCTGTTTGTTGACATTGTCAGCCCTTTAATATCATATAATGCTACAAATAGTGAATAGAGACATTATTGTTTTGAGGACTCGATGTAATGCACTGTAGATCACTGATCAGTTACAAATATTAAATATTCACCTGTGAAAACATAAATACTACACGTATAACAAAACATCATTTTATATTCTAAATTTAGACTGGGATAGCAGTGAAGAAGAAGAAGAAGACATGAAACAAATTACAGACAAGGTAGAAAAGAGAGAATCACATTATAATTGTAGATATTAGCTGTAATATTGTAAATAGATATTGTTAGATTACCATTGTCCAAACAAACATCTAATAGTATCAATCTACTTGCTAATAGTTCTATTGTCATGTATTAAATCCACAAATACATGTATTTTTATACATGTGACAAGATTGAGGTTGTTAGGAGACAATGTTATTAATCACTAAACTAAAATTAATAATCCTCTTGTCCAAATCTAGGATGAGAAAAAGTTGGGTATTAATCAGTCTGAACACAAGGCAACATTAGGTACATTAAGAATATCTATCACTCATTTTAAGCTCATCTAATACAATAAACCTTATAGTAGTTCTTTCTCTAGTTTAAAGGTTAATAATTGCTTTTCTGCAGATTTCTCTGATTGGGATAGTAGTGATGAAGAGGAACAAACAGAGGAGGAACAACAGATAAATTTTGAGCAAGAAAAGGAAGAGAAACATAAGAAAGGAGAGACATCTGTGCATGAAAAGGAGGAGGATCAAGATAATGAAAACATTGTTCAGAAGAAACATGAAATAACTGAGAATGAGAAGAATGAAATGACTAACAAGAAAAGCAATGGCAAGGAAAACTTTAAGGATCATGTAAGATGAATTATTTTATTTACTCACTTATAATTTCATCATTCACATAACAATAATGTTATATTTTTATTTGTATTTACTAACTTGATTCTAGATTGAAAGTAATCAGGAAGACCTGGTGAAAGAAAAGGACACAACTGGTTTGTAATAACAAGATATACATACATGTACATGTACATGCAAAAGCTATAATAATTGTTAAATGCACCTGGTATGTATAATCATTATTTATTTGTCTTCATGTTTTCTTTTCTGATATTAAAACATGGTACAAATAACATTTTTTTATATTTGACAGACTATTGTGATTGGGATAGCAGTGAGGAAGAAGAAGATCTGTGTCAGGCAGCAGTGGAGCAAGGGGAGAATAAAGAAAAAAATGCCAATTTTGATGATCATGTAAGCTAATGTTTTCATCCTATTCTCTGATAGATTAGTTTATGTGACATAATTAATAGCCCTGGTGTCCTCATAACATTGGATCATTGCATCTTACATGGGTTGCTTTCCTACAACACTAAACATTCCAAGAGCTCATGCATATTTTACCTCAGTGGCAAGTTCCTTAAACAAAGGCCCAAACATGATAGTTTTTCAGCCACACCTATTGTTGCTAAAAGAGATAGGGTGTTTGGTAGGACCATAGGAGGTTTGAAGGGGACATTGTCCCATAAAGACTTTGGTTTGTGGGGATTCAGTGACATAAAGTCTGCATGTGCACATGTTCACAATGTCCTCAATTTAGGATGAAATGACTCTATAGTAATTTAATTTAGTGTATAGTTTCTAATGTCATAAAGTTAATACATGAATATACTGTAACTCAATAATAAAGTAATGGATCGAAATTTGACATAACTACATGAACATTAATGGGAAGGATAATCATAGATAAAAAGATTGCAGGTCATTCTGAACTAAAGTTAGGAACATTTTTTTGAGCTCAAGGTGAACATGAATGTTTTTTAGCTAACATGCACATTTGAGAGGGTAGCTGGGACATTTCTCTTCCTGAAAGAAGCAACCTTCTTTGCTATACTAGATGGTACAACCAGTAATTGATAAAAATGCTCAGTCCTCCAAGTTTTAACATCATTTTAGATCTATCATTTTCAATAGACATGATGTATCACTAGCACTGAAGAAATAGATGTTTATGAGAGCAATGACAATTAATTTTAATAATTTACATATTGTAGGTTGAGAACCACAAGAAACAAATACTGAAACTGGAAGACATTAACATAGAAGAAGATCCAGATCTAGCAAATGTTAATAAAGCTGGATCAGGTCTGTAATAATAGATTACTTTATACATAATTATGCAAACATCAATTTGTTTTTAATGTGAGTACTTGCTATAATAATATTCACCTCAACATACTATGATGAATAAAGTAATGATAGATAATGATTGCTATAAAGTCATGTCTTCAGATCTAATGTTCAAATTCCTAGTTCCTAAAATATGTATAAATTATATTCATGTATGAGGATTAAAATTCAATTCATCATCAAAATTAATAGTAATTAATAAGAATGATGAGGAACTGGAGAAGGAAGAGGATACAGAAGAAGAGAATGATAGTGTGGATCAGGTAAGTCTGATTTATTACGGATGTCTTGCCCATATGTACATGTAATACATACAGGTCTCATCCAATCAACTTTCATTAATTGCTCCACCTGTTGATCCTTTAAACTTGAGTCTTTATGAACAAGAGGAGCAATCAGACAACGTGTCTGTTAAACACCAGAGAGGGTGTTTCTGTGGATTGATACACAGGTATGTCAATTACACAAGTGTGAGCATGGTAATTGTAATTATTTTCAAACTGTTGTAATATTATGAGCAATATGTCAATATTTACTTCATTATAATTATTTACATAATTATTCTTTTTCATAGAATTTATCACTGGCTTCGTAACATTCGTCGTCATCGTTGAGAACATTGAACATTATGATAATCATATGAGCTATGATTATATACACAATCGCAAATAACAGTAATTATGAATAGCATTACATTATACATGCACTGTAACTTTAATTAACACCACATACAAAAAATTAACTATAATTAATAATAAGTGAAATGATTGTTGTAATTAATTGTATTGAGTTATTGTATAAAAATTAATTAATACATTCCATATTGCTTGTGCTCATATGATCTGTTGTCACATCACTACATGCAAAGCAGTGATATCAAAGCATCTAATCATCTATGATTAAATGACATATTGTTATTGCGGAATAATGAAATAATTATAATAATGATTATCGGGGTATCAAATTATTATTTTGCAATTGTGAAGAATTCAAACGACATCCATCCTTCGTTGCATCTTTGTCATTGTCTAGTAGATTTTGATTAACTGGATCAGTATTATACTAAAGATTTTATCAACTTCCCAATTCACTATTACTTAAAGCTGCAACCGGATATTCTGAAGATATTCTGAACATATAGCAATAATAGAAGTGAGGGGTTATCAATTAATGTTTACTCAGAAAAACAAAACAATTGTGAACAGCAGGAATAAAAAATTAATAGTTACATTGCCAGTGAAAAGTCATTGAGATGTAATCCAAATTGAAATGAATTTATAACTACTGTTAAAACATAAACATTAGCATAGTAAATATACAAACTTTGTTTGTCATGCATTTAGATCATTGTAATAATTATAAGAGTAGTCAGAATTATTATATACACACAAGGAATTCAACATGCAACCATCACAATTCATTTTTATCATTCTCAGCAGTAAACAACTGTGTAAAATCCATATATTGTGCCATTGGTTCAAGTATCTTATTCAAACAGTCAACCAAGTCTGAGAAAGAAGGTCTTTTTTCTGGAAATTCAGCCCAACAGGATACCATTAAAGAATAACTGCATGGTGATAAATATGAGACTAAGTAAAATATTACACTTTGAACAGCAAATAATAATTTGCAAGATATATTATTTCTTACATTTCTTCTGAACATGCTGCATTTCATGGTTTATTAAGTCTTCCTCCATGATCAAGAAGATCAACCACTCCTCTTGGGTCCAGACCAGGATAAGGCATCTTACCAACACTAAATACTTCCCAGCACAATACCCCATATGACCACTGAGGATAAAACAAATCATTGAATCAGATGCTGGTTGCTTGTAAATTAAATATTTATTCCCATGGATAACTATAGTGGGTGCTGGATTCCACTAGATCCCAAAAGGAGTCCATTAGGACCCAATAAGAGTCCACTAAGACCCATTATGAGTCCACTAGGACCCATTACCAGTCCACTAGGACTTATCAGGAGTCAACTAGGACCCAATAGGAGTCCAATAGGAGTCCACTAGGACCCATTTCGAGTCCACCAGAACACAATATGAGTCCACTAGGACCCAATAGGAGTCCAATAGGTCCGAATAGGAGTCCAATTGGACCGAATAGGAGTCCACTAGGACCCAGGATGATTCCACAAAATCCCAAAAGGAGTCCATTAGGACCCAAAAAGAGTCCATTAAGACCAATTAAGAGTCCACTAGGACCCATTACCAGTCCATTAGGACCTATTAGGAGTCCACTAGGACCCAATAGGAGTCCACTAGGACCCATTACGAGTCCACTAGGACCCAATAGGAGTCCACTAGGACAGATTTGAGTCCACTAGAACCCAATAGGAGTCCAATAGCAACCATCATGTGTCCACTAGGACTCAATAGGAGTCCACTAGGACCCATTAGGAGTCCACTAGGACCCACTAGGACCCATTAGGAGTCCAATAGGATCCAATAGCAGTCCACTAGGACCCATTAGGAGTCCACTAGGACACATTAGGACTCCAGTAGGACCCATTACGAGTCCAATAGGACCAACTAGGTCTCCACTAGGAACCAATAGGTCTCCACTAGGACAAAATACGAGTCCACTAGGGCACAATAAAAGTCCACTAGGACCCATTAGGAGTCCACTAGGACCCAATAGGAGTCCACTAGGACCCAGTAGGAGTCCACTATGACCCACAAGGAGTCCACTAGGACCCAATAGGAGTCGAATAGGAGTCCATTAGGACCCAATTGGAGTCCACTACAACCCAATAGGAGTCCACTAGGACCCATTAGGAGTCCATTAGGACTCAATAGGTGTCCACTAGGACCCATTAGTACTCAACTAGGACCCTATACGAGTCCACTAGGACCCATTAGGAGTCCACTAGGACCCAATAAGAGTCCACTAGCACCCATTAGGAGTCCACTAGGACCCAATAGGAGTCCAGTAGGACCCATTAGGAGTGCACTAGGACCAACTAGGTCTCCAATAGGTCTCCACTAGGACACAATAAGAGTCCACTAGGACCAATTAGGAGTCCATTAGGACACAATAGGAGTGCACTAGGACCCATTACCAGTCCACTAGGACCTATTAGGAGTCCACTAGGACACAATAGGAGTCCACCAGGACCCAATAGTAGTCCACTAGGACCCATTAGGTGTCCACTAGGACCCAATAGGAGTCCGATAGGATCCAATAGGAGTCCACTATGACCCATTATGATTCCCCTAGATCCCAAAAGGAGTCCATTAGGACCCAATAAGTGTCCAATAAGACCCATTATGAGTCCACTAGGACCCATTACCAGTCCACTAGGACCTATTAGGAGTCCACTCGGACTAAATAGGAGTCCAATAGAGTCTACTATGACCCAATAAGAGTCCACTAGGACCCATTAGGAGTCCATTAGGACCTGTTAGGAGTCCACCAGTACCAGTAAGGAGTCCACTAGGATCCATTAGGATTCCACTACGACCCAATAGGAGTGCACTAGGACTCAATAAGAGTCCAATCAGAGTTTACTAGGACCCATTACGAGTCCACTAGGACCCAATAGGAGTCCAATAGGACCCAATAGGAGTCCAATAGGACCCAATAGGAGTCTACTAGCACCCATTATGATTCCACTAGATCCCAGGAGGAGTCCACTAGGACCCAATAGGAGTCCACCAGGACCCAGTAGGAGTCCACTAGGACCCACTAGGAGTCAACTAGGACATAATAGGAGTGCAACAGAAGTCCACTAGGACCAATAAGGAGTCTACTAGGACCCATTAGGATTCAACTATAACCCAATAGGAGTCCACTAGGATTCAATAGGAGTCAATAGGACCCAATAGGAGTCCACCAGGGCCTATTAGAATTCCACTAGGACCCAATACAATTCCATTAGGACCCATTAGGAGTCCACTAGGACACAATAGGAGTCCATTAGGACATATTACGAGTCCACAAGGACCCATTAGGAGTACACTAGGACCCACTAGGATTCCACTACGACCCAATAGGAGTCTACTATGACTCAGTAGGAGTCCAAAAGGAGTCTACTAGGACCTATAAGGAGTCCACTAGGACCTATTATGAGTCCACTTGGACCCAATAGGATTCCACTAGGACACGTTAGGAGTCCACTAGGACCCAATACCAGTCTAATAAGACCCATTATGTGTCCACTAGGACCCATTACCAATCCACTAGGACCTATTATCAGTCCACTTGGACCCAATAGGAGTCCAGTAGGACCGATTAGGAGTCCACTAGGACAAAATATGAGTCCACTAGGGCACAATAGGAGTCCACTAGGACCCAATACCTGTCCAATAAGACCCATTATGAGTCCACTAGGACCCATTACCAGTCCACTAGGACCTATTATGAGTCCAATTGGACCGAATAGGAGTCCACTAGGACCCATTAGGAGTCCACTAGGACCCAGTAGGAGTCCAGTAGGACCTATTAGGACTCCACTAGGACCCACTAGGAGTCCACTAGGACCTAATAGGAGTCCAATATGAGTCCACTAGGACCAATAAGGAGTCCATTAGGACCCATTAGGACCCATTAGGATTCCAATAAGACCCAATAGGAGTCCAATAGGACACAATAGGAGTCCAATAGGACCCAAGAGGAGTCCACTAGCACCCATTATAATTCCACTAGATCCTAGGAGGAGTCCATTAGGACCCAATACGAGTCCACTAAGACCCATTATGAGTCCACTAGGACCCAATAGGTGTCCATTAGGACCCAGTAATAGTCCACTAGGACCCACTAAGAGTCCACTAGGACATAATAGGAGTGCAATAGGAGTCCACTAGGACCAATAACAGAGATTATCAAAACCCTCACATGTTTACTTCTATGTCTCCCAACGATCACAAGAGAAAACATGTAAAACCTGGTCATATTGCTATTCAAATTGAGTTTGAATCAAATACTATTGGAACCTGGGTATGAAAATGTACCTTGAAATAATTATAAACTGATTCCTATTACAAAGAATAATCTGCATAATTATCATAAATTTAATTGATAATCTATCAATTGTACAATAATAATTACGTATTATTATGGTTTCTGTTAATTCTGTTTATTAATAAAAACATTTGCATTATGGATTGTTTGTAATGTAATTATAATTACCTGTAGTGAAGTCTGTGGATTGGTAAACTTTGTGTTTATCAATAAGTCCATTATTAATTATCAACAGCTTCGCTTTGTACTCCTCCATTATAAGCTAGATGAGCTAGAGAAAAACACATCAACTGTCACTCGCTATGGTCGTGACTTCTAAGCTAAAAATGAAGTTACCATAATTATATATATGATCATAATAAATATCTCCAAACTAAGCTACTGTTAGCAATTAATAACACTCTCTGCACTGTATCATGATCAATCTCTGTGTGGTACACATGTCAAAATAACATGCATGAAAACTAAATGTGTAGAACTACTAATCGACTTCTCACTAACAGCATCAGTTAGACACATCTAGCCACACCAGCCCGCATGTATTTAGCAGGCCTGAAATAACAGTCTGGTGACTCTTGTAAACTTTCTGTGCCCACTGCAGGAATGTGTGCTGTCATGTGAAGCATAAAGGAATGTTAGTACTGATTGCCTCAATTTGGCTATATATTCATTAATGTGTATCTCGAACTCTCTCAAACATTCGAACTTTAATTAAAGAACTGAGGCACAAACAAGAATCATTACAAAGCTTTATGCAGGAAAGGTGTTTTTGTGACTGTTAGTGTTCAATTTGTAGTTTTGTGCATGTGACATTTCCTAGTCACCAGACTATTATTTCAAAGGAAGGCTGGTCTTTCACTGTAAGACTTAAAATGGAGTGCTCATAGGAGTCCACTAGGACCCATTAGGAGTCCACTAGGACCCAATAGGAGTCCACTAGGACCCTTTAGGAGTCCTCTAGGACCCACTAGGAGTCCACTAGGACCCAATAGGAGTGCAATAGCAGTCCACTATGACCAATAAGGAGTCCAGTAGGACCCATTAGGAATCCACTAGAACCATTACAAGTCCACTAGGACCCAATAGGAATCCAATAGGAGTCCACTAGGACCCAATAGGAGTCCAATTGGTCCCAATAGGAGTCCAATAGGAACCAAGAGGAGTCCACTAGGAACCATTATAATTCCACTAAATCCCAAAAGGAGTCCATTAGGACCCAATAGGAGTCCATCAAGACCCATTATGAGTCCACTAGGACCCATTACCAGTCCAATAAGACCCATTATTAGTCCACTAGGACCCATTACCAGTCCACTAGGACATATTAGGTGTCCACCAGCACACAATAGAAGTCCACTAGGACCCATTAGGAGTCCACTAGGACCCAATAGGAGACCAGTAGGACCCAGTAGGAGTCCTCTAGGACCTATTAGGAGTTAACTAGAACCCAATAGGAGTCCAATAGGAGTCCACTAGGACCCATTTCAAGTCCACTAGAACACAATAGAAGTCCACTAGGACCCATTAGGATTCCACTAGGACCCAATAAGAGTCCACTAGGACCCAGTAGGAGTCAACTAGGACCCATTAGGAGTCCACTAGGACCCATAAGGACTACACTAGGAACCATTAGGATTCCACTACGACCAATAGGAGTCCAATAGGAGTCTACTAGGAACCATTACGAGTCCACTAGGACCCATTAGGAGGACCCAATAGGAGTCCACTAGGACCCAAAAGGAGTCCAATAGGAGTCCACTAGGACCAATAAAGAGTCCACTAGGACCCATTATGATTCAACTAGATCACAAAAGGAGTCCATTATGACCCATTAGGAGTCCACTAGGACACAATAGGAGTCCACTAGGACCCAGTAGGAGTCCACTATGTCCCATTAGGAGTCCACTAGGACCCAATAGGAGTCAAATAGGTGTCCACTGAGACAGATTTTGAATCCACTAGAACCCATTAGGAGTCCAATAGGACCCAATAGGAGTCGAATAGGAGTCCACTAGGACAGAATTTGCGTCCACTAGAACCCAATAGGAGTCCACTAGGACCCATTAGGTGTCCACTAGGACTCAATAGGAGTCCATTAGGACCTATTAGGAGTCCAATAGGATCAAATAGAAGTCCACTAAGACCCATTATGAGTCCACTAGGACCCACTACCAGTCCATTATGACCCATTATGAGTCCACTAGGATCCTTTACCAGTCCACTAGGACCTATTAGGTGTCCACCAGGACCGAATATGAGTCTACCAGGGCCCATTAGGAGACCACTAGGACCCAATAGGAGTCCAGTAGGACCCATTAGGAGTCCACTAGGACCCACTAGGAATTCTCTAGTACCCAATAGGAGTCCAGTAGGACCCAATAGGCGTCCAATAGGACCCAATAGGAGTCCGAAAGGATCCAATACGAGTCCACTATGACCCATTACGATTCCACTAGATCCCAAGAGGAGTCCATTAGGACCCAATAAGAGTCCACTAAGACCCATTATGAGTCCACTAGGACTCATTACCAGTCCACTAGGACCTATTAAGAGTCAACTAGGACCCAATAGGAGTCCACTAGGACCCATTAGGAGTCAACTAGGACCCAGTAGGAGTCCACTAGGACCCAGTAGGAGTCCACTATGACCCACTAGGAGTACACTAGGACCCAATAGGAGTCGAATAGGAGTCCACCAGGACCAATTTTGAGTGCACTAGAACCCAATAGGAGTCCACTAGGCCCCATTAGGTGTTCACTAGGACTCAAAAGGAGTCCACTAGGACACATTAAGATTCCAAAAGGATCCAATAGGAGTCCACTAGGACCCATTAGAATTCCACTACGACCCAATAGGAGCCCACTAGGACTCAATAGGAGTCCAATATGAGTCTACTAGGACCCAAAACGAGTCCACTAGAACCTAATAGGAGTCCGCTAGGACCCAATAGAAGTCCAATAGGAGTCCATTAGGACCCATTTGGAGTGCACTAAAACCCAATAGGAGTCCACTAGGACCCATTGGGAGTCCATTAGGACTCAATACGAGTCCACTATGACCCATTACGATTCCACTAGATCCCAAGAGGAGTCCATTAGGACCCAATAAGAGTCCACTAAGACCCATTATGAGTCCACTAGGACTCATTACCAGTCCACTAGGACCTATTAAGAGTCAACTAGGACCCAATAGGAGTCCACTAGGACCCATTAGGAGTCAACTAGGACCCAGTAGGAGTCCACTAGGACCCAGTAGGAGTCCACTATGACCCACTAGGAGTACACTAGGACCCAATAGGAGTCGAATAGGAGTCCACCAGGACCAATTTTGAGTGCACTAGAACCCAATAGGAGTCCACTAGGCCCCATTAGGTGTTCACTAGGACTCAAAAGGAGTCCACTAGGACACATTAAGATTCCAAAAGGATCCAATAGGAGTCCACTAGGACCCATTAGAATTCCACTACGACCCAATAGGAGCCCACTAGGACTCAATAGGAGTCCAATACGAGTCTACTAGGACCCAAAACGAGTCCACTAGAACCTAATAGGAGTCCGCTAGGACCCAATAGGAGTCCAATAGGAGTCCATTAGGACCCATTTGGAGTGCACTAAAACCCAATAGGAGTCCACTAGGACCCATTGGAAGTCCATTAGGACTCAATACGAGTCCACTAGGACCCATTAGTACTCAACTAGGACCCTATACGAGTCCACTAGGACCCATTAGGGGTCCACTAGGACTCAATAGGAGTCCTCTAGGACCCATTAGGTGTCCACTAGGATCCAATAACAGTCAACTAGGACCCAGCAGGTGTCCACTAGGACCCATTAGGAGTCCACTACGACCCGTAAAGAATACACTAGGAGCCATTAAGATTCCACTACGACCCAATAGGAGTCCACTACGACTCAATAGGAGTCCAATAGGAGTCTACTAGGACCCAATAAGATTCAAATAGGACCCATTAGGAGTGCAATAGGACCCAGTAGGTGTCCAATAGGACCCAATAGGAGTCGAATAGGACCCATTAGGAGTCCAATAGGACCCATTATGATTCCACTAGATCTCAAAAGGAGTCCATTAGGACCCAATAGGAGTCCACTAAGACCCATTATGAGTCCACTAGGACCCATTACCAGTACACTAGGACCTATTATGAGTCCACTAGGACCCATTAGGAGTCCAGTAGGACCCAGTAGGGGTCCAGTAGAACCCATTAGGATTCCACTAGGACCCACTAGGAGTCCACTTTGACCCACTAGGAGTCCACTAGGACCCAATAGGAGTTGAATAGGAGTCCACTAGGAAAGATTTTGCGTCCACTAGAACCCAATAGGAGTCCACTAGGACCCATTAGGTGTCCAATAGGACTCAATAGGAGTCCATTAGGACCTATTAGGAGTCCAATAGGATTCAATAGGAGTCCAGTAGGACCCATTATGAGTCCATTAGGACCCACTAGGACCCACTAGGAGTCCTCTAGTACCCAATAGGAGTCCAGTAGGACCCAATAGGCGTCCACTAGAACCCAATAGGCGTCCAATAGGACCCAATAGGAGTCCGATAGGATCCAATAGGAGTCCACTATGACTCATTATGATTCCACTAGACCCCAAGAGGAGTCCATTAGGACCCAATAAGAGTCCACCAAGACTCATTATGAGTCCACTAGGACCCATTACCAGTCCACTAGGACCTATTAGGAGTCCACTAGGACAAATTAGGAGTCAATTAGGACAAAATAGGAGTCCACTAGGACACAATAGGAGTCCACTAGGACCCATTAGAATTACACTACAACCCAATAGGAGCCCAATAGGACTCGATAGGAGTCCAATACGAGTCCACTAGGACCCAAAATGAGTCCACTAGAACCCAATAGGAGTCCACTAGGACTCAATAGGAGTCCAATAGGAGTCCATTAGGACCCATTTGGAGTCCACTAGAACCCAATAGGAATCCACTAGGACCCATTAGGAGTCCATTAGAACCCATTAGGAGTCCACTAGGACCCGTAAGGAATACATTAGGAGCCATTAGGATTCCACTACGACCCAATAGGAGTGCATTACGACTCAATAGGAGTCCAACAGGAGTCTACTAGGACCCAATACGAGTCCACTAGGACCCATTAGGAGTGCAGTAGGACCCAATAGGAGTCCAATAGGACCCAATAGGATTCCACTAGGACCCAATAGCAGTCCACTAGGACTCATTATGATTCCACTAGAACCCAATAGGAATCCACTAGGACCCATTAGGAGTGCAGTAGGACCCAATAGGAGTCCATTAGGACCCAATAGGAGTCCACTAAGACCCATTAGCTGTCCACAAGGACCCAATAGGAGTCCACATGGACCCAGTAGGAGTCCAATAGGACCTATTAGGATTCCACGAGGACACAATAGGAGTCCACTAGGACCCATTATGAGTCCACTAGGACCCAATAGGAGTCCACTAGGACCCAGTAGGAGTCCAATATGACCCACTAGGAGTCCACTAGGACCCTATGGGAGTCGAATAAGAGTCCACTAGCAGCAATTAGGAGTCCAATAGGATCCAATAGGAGTCCACTAGGACCCATTAGGAGTCCACTAGGACCCATTAGCAGTCCATTAGGACCAACTAGGACTCCACTGGGACACAATACGTGTCCAATAGGACCAATTAGGAGTCCATTAGGACAAAATAGGAGTCAACTAGGACCCATTAGGATTCCACAACGACCGAATAGGAGTCCACTAGGACCCAAAAAGAGTCCACTAGGACCCATTAGGAGTCTACTAGGACCCATTAGGAGTCCACTAGGACCGATAAGGAGTCCACTAGGACACATTAGGATTCCGCTAGAACCCAATAGGAGTCCACTAGGACCCAATAGGAGTCCACTAGAACCCAAAAGTAGTCCACTAGTACCTATTAGGAGTCCATTAGGACTCAATAGGAGTCCACTAGGACCCATTAGTACTCAACTAGGACCCTATACGAGTCCACTAGGACCCATTAGGAGTCCACTAGGACTCAATAGGAGTCCTCTAGGACCCATTAGGAATCCACTAGGACCCAATAAGAGTCCACTAGGACCCAGTACATTGTAGGTGTCCACTAGGACCCATTAGGTGTCCATTAGGACCGGTAACGAATACACTAGGAACCAATAGGATCCCACTACGACCCAATAGGAGTCCAACACGACTCAATAGGAGTCCAATAAGAGCCTACTAGGACCCAATACGAGTCCACTAGGACCCAATAGGAGTACAGTAGGACCCAGTAGGAGTCCACTATGACCCAATAGGATTCCACTAGGACCCAATAGCAGTCCACTAGGACCCATTATGATTCCACTACATCCCAAAAGGAGTCCATTAGGACCCAATAGGAGTCCACTAAGACCCATTATGAGTCCACTAGGACCCATTACCAGTCCATTAAGACCCATTATGAGTCCACTAGGACCCATTACCACTAGGACCCATAGGAGTCCACTAGGACCCATTAGTACTCTACTAGTACCTTACACGAGTCCACTAGGACCAATTAGGAGTCCACTAGGACACAATAGGAGTCCACTACGACTCAATAGGAGTCCAATAGGAGTCCAATAGGAGTCTACTAGGACCCAATAGGAGTCCACTAAGACCCATTATGTGTCCAATAGGACCCATTACCAGTCAATTAAGACCTATTAGGAGTCCAGTCGGGCCCAATAGGAGTCCACTAGGACCCATTAGGAATCCACTAGGACCCAATAGGAGTCCACTAGGACCCATCAGGAGTCCAATAGGACCCATTAGGAGTCCACAAGGACCAAATAGGACTCCACTAGGACCCAATAGGACTCACTAGGACCCAAAACGAGTCCACACGAACAAATTAGGAGTTCATTAGGACTCAATAGGAGTCCAATAGGAGTCTACTAGTACCCAATAAGAGTCCACTAGGACCCATTAGGAGTGCAGTATGACCGAATAGGAGTCCAATAGGACCCAATAGGAGTCCACTAAGACCCATTATGAGTCCACTAGGACCCATTAACAGTCCATTAAGACCCATTATGAGTCCACTAGGACCTATGAGGTGTCCACGAGGACCCAATGGGAGTCCACTAGGACTCATTAGGAGTCCACTAGGACCCATTAGGGGTCCACATAGGAGTCCAATAGGACCCAATAGGGGTCAACTAGGACCTAATAGGAGTCCAGTAGGACCTATGAGGAGTCCACTAGGACCCACTAGGAGTCCACTGGGACCCAACAGGTGTCCAATAGGAGTCCACTAGGACACATAAGGAGTCCACTAGGATCCATTATCATTCCACTAGACCCCAAAAGGAGTCCATTAGGACCCAATAGGAGTCCACTAGGACCCATTTGGACTCCACTAGGACCCAATACGAGTCCACTAGGACCCAATAAGAGTCCACTAGGACACAACAGGAGTCCACAAGGACCTATTAGGAGTCCAATAAGACTCCTACAGGAGTACTCTACGACACATTAGGAGTCCACTAGGACCCACTAGGAGTCCAATAGGACCCATAAGGAGTCCACTAGGAGCCATTATGATTCCACTACGACCCAATAGGAGTCCACTAGGACTCAATAGGAGTCCAATAGTCTAATAGGACCCATTACGAGTCCACTAGGACACAATAGGAGTTCACTAGGAACACAATATGAGTCCACTAGGAACCAATAGGAGTCCAATAGGAATCCACTAGGACCCATTTGGAGTCCACTAGGACCCAATACGAGTCCACTAGGACTCCTATAGGAGTACTCTACGCTACATTAGGAGTCCACTAGGACCCATTAGGAGTCCACTAGGACACATAAGGAGTCCACTAGGATCCATTATCATTCCACTAGACCCCAAAAGGAGTCCATTAGGACCAAATAGGAGTCCACTAGGACCCATTTGGACTCCACTAGGACCCAATACGAGTCCACTAGGACCCAATAGGAGTCCACTAGGACACAACAGGAGTCCACAAGGACCTATTAGGAGTCCAATAGGACTCCTACAGGAGTACACTACGACACATTAGGAGTCCACTAGGACCCACTAGGAGTGCAATAGGACCGATAAGGAGTCCACTAGGAGCCATTAGGATTCCACTACGACCCAATAGGAGTCCACTAGGACTCAATAGGAGTCCAATAGTAGTCTAATAGGACCCATTACGAGTCCACTAGGACACAATAGGAGTTCACTAGGAACCATAAGGAGTCCACTAGGACCCAATAGGAGTCCAATAGGAGTCTAAAACGACCCAATAGGATTCCAATAGGACCCAATAGGAGTCCCATTGGACCCAATAAAACTCCTCTAGGACCCATTATGATTCCACTAAATCCAAAAAGGAGTCCATTAGGACCCACTAAGAGTCCACTAGGACCCATTAGGAGTCCACTAAATCCAAAAAGGAGTCCATTAGGACCCACTAAGAGTCCACTAGGACCCACTAGGAGTCAACTAGGACCTAATAGGAGTGCAATAGAAGTCCACTAGGACCAATAAGGAGTCTACTAGGACCCATTAGGAGTCCACTAGGACACATAAGGAGTCCACTAGGATCCATTATCATTCCACTAGACCCTAAAAGGAGTCCACTAGGACCAATAAGGAGTCTAATAGGACCCATTACGAGTCCACTAGGACACAATAGGAGTTCACTAGGAACCATAAGGAGTCCACTAGGACCCAATAGGAGTCCAATAGGAGTCTAAAACGACCCAATAGGATTCCAATAGGACCCACTAGGAGTCCACTAGGACCCAATAGGAGTCCAATATGAGTCCACTAGGACCAATAAGGAGTCCATTAGGACCCATTAGGATTCCAATAGGACCCAATAGGAGTCCACTAGCACCCATTATGATTCTACTACATGTAGATCCCAGGAGTCCATTAGGACCCAATAAGAGTCCACTAAGACCCATTATTAGTCCACTGGACCCATTACCAGTCCACTAGGACATATTAGGTGTCCACCAGCACACAATAGAAGTCCAAGGAGTTAACTAGAACCCAATAGGAGTCCAATAGGAGTCCACTAGGACCCATTTCAAGTCCACTAGAACACAATAGAAGTCCACTAGGACCCATTAGGAGTCCACTAGGACCCAATAAGAGTCCACTAGGACCCAGTAGGAGTCAACTAGGACCCATTAGGAGTCCACTAGGACCCATAAGGACTACACTAGGAACCATTAGGATTCCACTACGACCAATAGGAGTCCACTACGACTCAATAGGAGTCCAATAGGAGTCTACTAGGAACCATTACGAGTCCACTAGGACCCATTAGGAGGACCCAATAAAAGTCCACTAGAACCCACTAGGAGTCCAGTAGGACCCATTAGGAGTCCACTAGGACCCATTAGGAGTCCACTAGCACCAACTAGGATTCCACTAGGATCCAATAGGACTCTACTAGGACACAATACGTGTCCAATAGGACCAATTAGGAGTCCATTAGGACAAAATTGGAGTCCACTAGGACCCATTAGGATTCCACTACGACCCAATAGGAGTCCACTAGGACCCAATAAGTCAACAAGGACCCATTAGGAGTCCACTAGGACCAATAAGGAGTCCACTAGGACACATTAGGATTGCGCTAGAACCCAATAGGAGTCCACTAGGACCCAATAGGAGTACCCAATAGGAGTACCCACTAGGACCCATTAGGATTCATCTACGACCCAATAGGAGTCCACTAGGACTCAATAGGAGTCCAATATGTGTCTACTAGAACCCAAAAAGAGTGCCCTAGGACCCATTAGGAGTCCACTAGGACCCATTAGGAGTCTAATAGGATCCAATAGGAGTCCACTAGGACCCATTAGGAGCCCACTAGGACCCATTAGGAGTCCAGTAGGACCCATTAGGAGTCCACTACGACAAACTAGGACTCCACTAGGATCCAATAGGTCTCCACTATGACACAATAAGAGTCCACTAGGACCAATTAGGAGTCCATTAGGACACAATAGGAGTCTACTAGGACCCATTACCAGTCCACTAGGACCCAATAGGAGTCCAATAGGACCCATTAGGAGTCCACTAGGACACAATAGGAGTCCACTAGGACCCAGTAGGAGTCCACTATGTCCCATTAGGAGTCCACTAGGACCCAATAGGAGTCGAATAGGAGTCCACTGAGACAGATTTTGAATCCACTAGAACCCATTAGGAGTCCAATAGGACCCAATAGGAGTCGAATAGGAGTCCACTAGGACAGAATTTGCGTCCACTAGAACCCAATAGGAGTCCACTAGGACCCATTAGGTGTCCACTAGGACTCAATAGGAGTCCATTAGGACCTATTAGGAGTCCAATAGGATCAAATAGGAGTCCACTAAAACCCATTATGAGTCCACTAGGACCCACTACCAGTCCATTATGACCCATTATGAGTCCACTAGGATCCTTTACCAGTCCACTAGGACCTATTAGGTGTCCACCAGGACCGAATATGAGTCTACCAGGGCCCATTAGGAGACCACTAGGACACAATAGGAGTCCACTAGGACCCATTAGAATTCCACTACGACCCAATAGGAGCCCACTAGGACTCAATAGGAGTCCAATACGAGTCTACTAGGACCCAAAACGAGTCCACTAGAACCTAATAGGAGTCCGCTAGGACCCAATAGGAGTCCAATAGGAGTCCATTAGGACCCATTTGGAGTGCACTAAAACCCAATAGGAGTCCACTAGGACCCATTGGGAGTCCATTAGGACTCAATAGGAGTCCACTAGGACCCATTAGTACTCAACTAGGACCCTATACGAGTCCACTAGGACCCATTAGGGGTCCACTAGGATCCAATAACAGTCCACTAGGACCCAGCAGGTGTCCACTAGGACCCATTAGGAGTCCACTACAACCCGTAAAGAATACACTAGGAGCCATTAAGATTCCACTACGACCCAATAGGAGTCCACTACGACTCAATAGGAGTCCAATAGGAGTCTACTAGGACCCATTAGGAGTGCAGTAGGACCCAGTAGGTGTCCAATAGGACCCAATAGGAGTCGAATAGAACCCATTAGGAGTCCAATAGGACCCATTATGATTCCACTAGATCTCAAAAGGAGTCCATTAGGACCCAATAGGAGTCCACTAAGACCCATTATGAGTCCACTAGGACCCATTACCAGTCCACTAGGACCTATTATGAGTCCACTTGGACCGAATAGGAGTCCACTAAGACCCACTAGGAGTCCAATAGGAACCAATAGGAGTCCACTAAGACCCATTATGAGTCCACTAGGACCCACTACCAGTCCATTATGACCCATTATGAGTCCACTAGGATCCTTTACCAGTCCACTAGGACCTATTAGGTGTCCACCAGGACCGAATATGAGTCTACCAGGGCCCATTAGGAGACCACTAGGACCCAATAGGAGTCCAGTAGGACCCTTTAAGAGTCCACTAGGACCCACTAGGAATTCTCTAGTACCCAATAGGAGTCCAGTAGGACCCAATAGGCGTCCAATAGGACCCAATAGGAGTCCGATAGGATCCAATACGAGTCCACTATGACCCATTACGATTCCACTAGATCCCAAGAGGAGTCCATTAGGACCCAATACGAGTCCACTAAGACCCATTATGAGTCCACTAGGACTCATTACCAGTCCACTAGGACCTATTAAGAGTCAACTAGGACCCAATAGGAGTCCACTATGACCCACTAGGAGTACACTAGGACCCAATAGGAGTCGAATAGGAGTCCACCAGGACCAATTTTGAGTGCACTAGAACCCAATAGGAGTCCACTAGGCCCCATTAGGTGTTCACTAGGACTCAAAAGGAGTCCACTAGGACACATTAAGATTCCAAAAGGATCCAATAGGAGTCCACTAGGACCCATTAGTATTCCACTACGACCCAATAGGAGCCCACTAGGACTCAATAGGAGTCCAATACGAGTCTACTAGGACCCAAAACGAGTCCACTAAAACCTAATAGGAGTCCGCTAGGACCCAATAGGAGTCCAATAGGAGTCCATTAGGACCCATTTGGAGTGCACTAAAACCCAATAGGAGTCCACTAGGACCCATTGGGAGTCCATTAGGACTCAATAGGAGTCCACTAGGACCCATTAGTACTCAACTAGGACCCTATACGAGTCCACTAGGACCCATTAGGGGTCCACTAGGACTCAATAGGAGTCCTCTAGAACCCATTAGGTGTCCACTAGGATCCAATAACAGTCAACTAGGACCCAGCAGGTGTCCACTAGGACCCATTAGGAGTCCACTACAACCCGTAAAGAATACACTAGGAGCCATTAAGATTCCACTACGACCCAATAGGAGTCCACTACGACTCAATAGGAGTCCAATAGGAGTCTACTAGGACCCATTAGGAGTGCAGTAGGACCCAGTAGGTGTCCAATAGGACCCAATAGGAGTCGAATAGAACCCATTAGGAGTCCAATAGGACCCATTATGATTCCACTAGATCTCAAAAGGAGTCCATTAGGACCCAATAGGAGTCCACTAAGACCCATTATGAGTCCACTAGGACCCATTACCAGTCCACTAGGACCTATTATGAGTCCACTTGGACCGAATAGGAGTCCACTAAGACCCACTAGGAGTCCAATAGGAACCAATAGGAGTCCACTAAGACCCATTATGAGTCCACTAGGACCCACTACCAGTCCATTATGACCCATTATGAGTCCACTAGGATCCTTTACCAGTCCACTAGGACCTATTAGGTGTCCACCAGGACCGAATATGAGTCTACCAGGGCCCATTAGGAGACCACTAGGACCCAATAGGAGTCCAGTAGGACCCTTTAAGAGTCCACTAGGACCCACTAGGAATTCTCTAGTACCCAATAGGAGTCCAGTAGGACCCAATAGGCGTCCAATAGGACCCAATAGGAGTCCGATAGGATCCAATACGAGTCCACTATGACCCATTACGATTCCACTAGATCCCAAGAGGAGTCCATTAGGACCCAATACGAGTCCACTAAGACCCATTATGAGTCCACTAGGACTCATTACCAGTCCACTAGGACCTATTAAGAGTCAACTAGGACCCAATAGGAGTCCACTATGACCCACTAGGAGTACACTAGGACCCAATAGGAGTCGAATAGGAGTCCACCAGGACCAATTTTGAGTGCACTAGAACCCAATAGGAGTCCACTAGGCCCCATTAGGTGTTCACTAGGACTCAAAAGGAGTCCACTAGGACACATTAAGATTCCAAAAGGATCCAATAGGAGTCCACTAGGACCCATTAGTATTCCACTACGACCCAATAGGAGCCCACTAGGACTCAATAGGAGTCCAATACGAGTCTACTAGGACCCAAAACGAGTCCACTAAAACCTAATAGGAGTCCGCTAGGACCCATTAGGAGTCCAGTAGGACCCAGTAGGGGTCCAGTAGGACCCATTAGGATTCCACTAGGACCCACTAGGAGTCCAATAGGAACCAATAGGAGTCCAATATGAGTCCACTAGGACCAATAAGGAGTCCATTAGGATTCCAATAGGACCCAATAGGAGTCCAGTAGGACCTATTAGGAGTCCACTAGGACCCAATAAAAGTCCACTAGGACCCAGTAGGAGTCAACTAGGACCCATTAGCAGTCCACTAGGACCCGTAAGGTCTACATTAGGAACAATTAGGATTCCACTACGACCCAATAGGAGTCCACTACGACTCAATAGGAGTCCAATAGGAGTCTACTAGGAACCATTACGAGTCCACTAGGACCCATTAGGAGTGCAGTAGGACCCAATAGGAGTCCACTAGGACCCAAAAGGAGTCCACTAGGACCAATAAAGAGTCCACTAGGACCCATTATGATTCAACTAGATCCCAAAAGGAGTCCATTATGACCCATTAGGAGTCCACTAGGACTTAATAAGAGTCCACTAGGACCCTTTAGGAGACCACTAGGACCCACTAGGAGTCCACTAGGACCCAATAGGAGTGCAATAGGAGTCCACTAGGACCAATAAGCCGTCCAGTAGGACCCATTAGGATTCCAATAGAACCCATTAGGAGTTCACGTGGACCCAATTGGAGTCCAATAGGAGTCCATCGGGACCCATTAGGATTCCACTAGATCCCAAAAGGAGTCCATTAGGACGTAATAAGAGTCCACTAAGACCCATTATGAGTCCAATAGGACCCATTACCAGTCCACTAGGACCTATTAGGAGTCAACTAGGACCCAATAGGAGTCCAATATGAGTCCACTAGGACCCATTTCGAGTCCACTAGACCACAACAGGAGTCCACTAGGACCCATTAGGTGTCCATTAGGACTCAATAGGAGTCCACTAGGACCCATTAGTAGTCCACTAGGATCCAATAGGCGTCCACTAGGACACATTATGATTCCACCAAATCCCAAAAGGAGTCCATTAGGACCCATTATCAGTCCACTAAGACCCATTATGAGTCCACTAGGACACATTAGGAGTCCACTAGGACAAAATAGGAGTCCACTAGGACACAATAGGAGTCCACTACAACCCATTAGGACTCAACTAGGACCCTATGCGAGTCCACTAGGACCCATTAGGAGTCCACTGGGACCTGTAAGCAATACAATATGAACGATTAGGATGCCACTAAGACCCATTATGAGTCCACTAGGACCAAATAGGAGTCCACTAGGACCCAGTAGAAGTCCACTATGTCCCATTAGGAGTCCACTAGGACCCAATAGGAATCCACTAGGACCCGTAAAGTGTACACTAGGATCCATTAGGATTCCACTACGACCCAATAGGAGTCCACTAGGACTCAATAGGAGTCCAACAGGAGTCTACTAAGACCCAATACGAGTCCACTAAAACCCAATAGGAGTTCACTAGGACCCATAAGGAGTCCACTAGTACCCATTAGGAGTCCAATGGGACCCATTAGGTGTCCAACAGGACCCAATAGGTGTCCAATACGACTCAATAGGAGTCCAATATTACCCAATAGGAGTCCACTAGGACACATTATGATTCCACTAGATCCCAAAATGAGTCCATTAGGACCCAATTGGAGTCCAATGGGACCCATTAGGTGTCCAACAGGACCCAATAGGTGTCCAATACGACCCATTAGGAGTCCACTAGGACCCAATAGGAGTCCACTAGGACCCACTAGGAGTCCACTAGGACCCAATAGGAGTTGAATAGGAGTCCACTAGGAAAGATTTTGCGTCCACTAGAACCCAATAGGAGTCCACTAGGACCCATTAGGTGTCCAATAGGACTCAATAGGAGTCCATTAGGACCTATTAGGAGTCCAATAGGATTCAATAGGAGTCCAGTAGGACCCATTATGAGTCCATTAGGACCCACTAGGACCCACTAGGAGTCCTCTAGTACCCAATAGGAGTCCAGTAGGACCCAATAGGCGTCCACTAAAACCCAATAGGCGTCCAATAGGACCCAATAGGAGTCCGATAGGATCCAATAGGAGTCCACTATGACTCATTATGATTCCACTAGACCCCAAGAGGAGTCCATTAGGACCCAATAAGAGTCCACCAAGACTCATTATGAGTCCACTAGGACCCATTACCAGTCCACTAGGACCTATTAGGAGTCCACTAGGACAAATTAGGAGTCAATTAGGACAAAATAGGAGTCCACTAGGACACAATAGGAGTCCACTAGGACCCATTAGAATTACACTACAACCCAATAGGAGCCCAATAGGACTCGATAGGAGTCCAATACGAGTCCACTAGGACCCAAAATGAGTCCACTAGAACCCAATAGGAGTCCACTAGGACTCAATAGGAGTCCAATAGGAGTCCATTAGGACCCATTTGGAGTCCACTAGAACCCAATAGGAATCCACTAGGACCCATTAGGAGTCCATTAGGACCCATTAGGAGTCCACTAGGACCCGTAAGGAATACATTAGGAGCCATTAGGATTCCACTACGACCCAATAGGAGTGCATTACGACTCAATAGGAGTCCAACAGGAGTCTACTAGGACCCAATACGAGTCCACTAGGACCCATTAGGAGTGCAGTAGGACCCAATAGGATTCCACTAGGACCCAATAGCAGTCCACTAGGACTCATTATGATTCCACTAGAACCCAATAGGAATCCACTAGGACCCATTAGGAGTGCAGTAGGACCCAATAGGAGTCCATTAGGACCCAATAGGAGTCCACTAAGACCCATTAGCTGTCCACAAGGACCCAATAGGAGTCCACATGGACCCAGTAGGAGTCCAATAGGACCTATTAGGATTCCACGAGGACACAATAGGAGTCCACTAGGACCCATTATGAGTCCACTAGGACCCAATAGGAGTCCACTAGGACCCAGTAGGAGTCCAATATGACCCACTAGGAGTCCACTAGGACCCAATGGGAGTCGAATAGGAGTCCACTAGCAGCAATTAGGAGTCCAATAGGATCCAATAGGAGTCCACTAGGACCCATTAGGAGTCCACTAGGACCCATTAGCAGTCCATTAGGACCAACTAGGACTCCACTGGGACACAATACGTGTCCAATAGGACCAATTAGGAGTCCATTAGGACAAAATAGGAGTCAACTAGGACCCATTAGGATTCCACAACGACCGAATAGGAGTCCACTAGGACCCAAAAAGAGTCCACTAGGACCCATTAGGAGTCTACTAGGACCCATTAGGAGTCCACTAGGACCAATAAGGAGTCCACTAGGACACATTAGGATTCCGCTAGAACCCAATAGGAGTCCACTAGGACCCAATAGGAGTCCACTAGAACCCAAAAGTAGTCCACTAGTACCTATTAGGAGTCCATTAGGACTCAATAGGAGTCCACTAGGACCCATTAGTACTCAACTAGGACCCTATACGAGTCCACTAGGACCCATTAGGAGTCCACTAGGACTCAATAGGAGTCCTCTAGGACCCATTAGGAATCCACTAGGACCCAATAAGAGTCCACTAGGACCCAGTACATTGTAGGTGTCCACTAGGACCCATTAGGTGTCCATTAGGACCGGTAACAAATACACTAGGAACCAATAGGATTCCACTACGACCCAATAGGAGTCCAACACGACTCAATAGGAGTCCAATAAGAGCCTACTAGGACCCAATACGAGTCCACTAGGACCCAATAGGAGTACAGTAGGACCCAGTAGGAGTCCACTATGACCCAATAGGATTCCACTAGGACCCAATAGCAGTCCACTAGGACCCATTATGATTCCACTACATCCCAAAAGGAGTCCATTAGGACCCAATAGGAGTCCACTAAGACCCATTATGAGTCCACTAGGACCCATTACCAGTCCATTAAGACCCATTATGAGTCCACTAGGACCCATTACCACTAGGACCCATAGGAGTCCACTAGGACCCATTAGTACTCTACTAGTACCTTACACGAGTCCACTAGGACCAATTAGGAGTCCACTACGACTCAATAGGAGTCCAATAGGAGTCCAATAGGAGTCTACTAGGACCCAATAGGAGTCCACTAAGACCCATTATGTGTCCAATAGGACCCATTACCTGTCAATTAAGACCTATTAGGAGTCCAGTCGGGCCCAATAGGAGTCCACTAGGAGCCATTAGGAATCCACTAGGACCCAATAGGAGTCCACTAGGACCCATCAGGAGTCCAATAGGACCCATTAGGAGTCCACTAGGACCAAATAGGACTCCACTAGGACCCAATAGGACTCACTAGAACCCAAAACGAGTCCACACGGACAAATTAGGAGTCCATTAGGACTCAATAGGAGTCCAATAGGAGTCTACTAGTACCCAATAAGAGTCCACTAGGACCCATTAGGAGTGCAGTATGACCGAATAGGAGTCCAATAGGACCCAATAGGAGTCCACTAAGACCCATTATGAGTCCACTAGGACCCATTAACAGTCCATTAAGACCCATTATGAGTCCACTAGGACCTATGAGGTGTCCACGAGGACCCTATGGGAGTCCACTAGGACCCATTAGGAGTCCACTAGGACCCATTAGGGGTCCACATAGGAGTCCAATAGGACCCAATAGGGGTCAACTAGGACCTAATAGGAGTCCAGTAGGACCTATGAGGAGTCCACTAGGACCCACTAGGAGTCCACTGGGACCCAACAGGTGTCCAATAGGAGTCCACTAGGACAAATAAGGAGTCCACTAGGATCCATTATCCTTCCACTAGACCCCAAAAGGAGTCCATTAGGACCCAATAGGAGTCCACAAGGACCCATTTGGACTCCACTAGGACCCAATACGAGTCCACTAGGACCCAATAGGAGTCCACTAGGACACAACAGGAGTCCACAAGGACCTATTAGGAGTCCAATAGGACTCCTACAGGAGTACACTACGACACATTAGGAGTCCACTAGGACCCACTAGGAGTGCAATAGGACCGATAAGGAGTCCACTAGGAGCCATTAGGATTCCACTACGACCCAATAGGAGTCCACTAGGACTCAATAGGAGTCCAATAGTAGTCTAATAGGACCCATTACGAGTCCACTAGGACACAATAGGAGTTCACTAGGAACCATAAGGAGTCCACTAGGACCCAATAGGAGTCCAATAGGAGTCTAAAACGACCCAATAGGATTCCAATAGGACCCAATAGGAGTCCCATTGGACCCAATAGGACTCCTCTAGGACCCATTATGATTCCACTAAATCCAAAAAGGAGTCCATTAGGACCCACTAAGAGTCCACTAGGACCCATTAGGAGTCCACTAAATCCAAAAAGGAGTCCATTAGGACCCACTAAGAGTCCACTAGGACCCACTAGGAGTCAACTAGGACCTAATAGGAGTGCAATAGAAGTCCACTAGGACCAATAAGGAGTCTACTAGGACCCATTAGGATTCCACTAGAACCCAATAGGAGTCCACTAGGATCCATTAGGAGTCAACTAGGACCCACTAGGAGTCCACTAGGACCCATTAGGAGTCCATTAGGACACATCACGAGTCCACAAGGACCTATTAGGAGTACACTAGGACCCACTAGGATTCCACTACGACCCAATAGGAGTCCACTAAAACCAATAAGGAGTCCATTAGGACCCATTAGGAGTCCACTCAGACCCAATACGACTCTACTAGGACCCATTAGGAGACAACTACGACACAATAGGAGTCCACTAGGACCCATTAGGAGTCCACTAGGACAAAATACGAGTCCACTAGGGCACAATAGGAGTCCACTAGGACTCAATACCAGTCCAATAAGACCCATTATGAGTCCACTAGGACCCATTACCAGTCCACTAGGACCTATTATGAGTCCACTTGGACCCAATAGGATTCCACTAGGACCCACTAGGAGTCCACTAGGACCCAATAGGAGTCCAATATGAGTCCACTAGGACCAATAAGGAGTCCATTAGGACCCATTAGGATTCCAATAGGACCCAATAGGAGTCCACTAGCACCCATTATGATTCCACTACATGTAGATCCCAGGAGTCCATTAGGACCCAATAAGAGTCCACTAAGACCCATTATGAGTCCACTAGGACCCATTACCAGTCAACCAGGAGCTATTAGGAGTCCACTAGGACCCAATAGGTGTCCACTAGGATCCATTAGGAGTCCACTAGGACCCAATAGGTGTCCATTAGGACCCAGTAATAGTCCACTAGGACCCACTAAGAGTCCACTAGGACATAATAGGAGTGCAATAGGAGTCCACTAGGACCAATAACAGAGATTATCAAAACCCTCACATGTTTACTTCTATGTCTCCCAACGATCACAAGAGAAAACATGTAAAACCTGGTCATATTGCTATTCAAATTGAGTTTGAATCAAATACTATTGGAACCTGGGTATGAAAATGTACCTTGAAATAATTATAAACTGATTCCTATTACAAAGAATAATCTGCATAATTATCATAAATTTAATTGATAATCTATCAATTGTACAATAATAATTACGTATTATTATGGTTTCTGTTAATTCTGTTTATTAATAAAAACATTTGCATTATGGATTGTTTGGTAATGTAATTATAATTACCTGTAGTGAAGTCTGTGGATTGGTAAACTTTGTGTTTATCAATAAGTCCATTATTAATTATCAACAGCTTCGCTTTGTACTCCTCCATTATAAGCTAGATGAGCTAGAGAAAAACACATCAACTGTCACTCGCTATGGTCGTGACTTCTAAGCTAAAAATGAAGTTACCATAATTATATATATGATCATAATAAATATCTCCAAACTAAGCTACTGTTAGCAATTAATAACACTCTCTGCACTGTATCATGATCAATCTCTGTGTGGTACACATGTCAAAATAACATGCATGAAAACTAAATGTGTAGAACTACTAATCGACTTCTCACTAACAGCATCAGTTAGACACATCTAGCCACACCAGCCCGCATGTATTTAGCAGGCCTGAAATAACAGTCTGGTGACTCTTGTAAACTTTCTGTGCCCACTGCAGGAATGTGTGCTGTCATGTGAAGCATAAAGGAATGTTAGTACTGATTGCCTCAATTTGGCTATATATTCATTAATGTGTATCTCGAACTCTCTCAAACATTCGAACTTTAATTAAAGAACTGAGGCACAAACAAGAATCATTACAAAGCTTTATGCAGGAAAGGTGTTTTTGTGACTGTTAGTGTTCAATTTGTAGTTTTGTGCATGTGACATTTCCTAGTCACCAGACTATTATTTCAAAGGAAGGCTGGTCTTTCACTGTAAGACTTAAAATGGAGTGCTCATAGGAGTCCACTAGGACCCATTAGGAGTCCACTAGGACCCAATAGGAGTCCACTAGGACCCTTTAGGAGTCCTCTAGGACCCACTAGGAGTCCACTAGGACCCAATAGGAGTGCAATAGCAGTCTGGTGACTCTTGTAAACTTTCTCTGCCCACTGCAGGAATGTGTGCTGTCATGTGAAGCATAAAGGAATGTTAGTATTGATTGCCTCAATTTGGCTATATACAGGATGTATTCATTAATGTGTATCTCGAACTCTCTCAAACATTCGAACTTTAATTAAAGAACTGAGGCACAAACAAGAAGAATCATTACAAAGCTTTATGCAGGAAAGGTGTTTTTGTGACTGTTAGTGTTCAATTTGTAGTTTTGTGCATGTGACATTTCCAAGTCACCAGACTGTTATTTCAGGGGCAGGCTGGGCTTTCACTGTAAGACTTAAAATGGAGTGCTCATATGCATGTTTAAAATAAGATTGTGGGGTGCAAGCTAGGTTGTCATTTGATGCTGAAAATTTCACTCCTATTGAAGGATTTACTTTATATTACTAAGTTTAGTGTATAAAAGATTAAACGTTTCATGATTAAACCCATGGGGTGCTATTTTCAAACGTGTATGAGCCCTCCATTTTTAACAGTCAAGTCACTATGGTCCGTAATTTGTGCCATTTTCTACTGCACTTGTCATTACAGCAGGTGCTCCAGTGGATAATACATACACTGTTATGAGTCAACAACTCCACATGGTCTTCCACAAACCCTTCACGGGTTTAAAATGTATAATACAAAGTTAAGAAAACTCACTCGGTCAAGTAATGAACATGGAGCATTTCTTTATTATTCTTGTTTCAATAAATGTTTGAAATGACAATATTGTTAGAAAGTTCACTGAAATTTAAATGGAATGTAAAAATATAAATTTAATGTTTCATTAATTTTGTTTCTTTTCAAGACCAGTATCTTCAGTTTTTTATACACATGTATATGTATATTCATATCAACTGGATACAACCTGTGTAATACAGTATATTAATAACCTGATTTCTTGAAAATGTAAAATTTTTTTTTCTATACATGGCATACTATAATTATGTTTGTATATTCAAAATATTTCACATTGCATATAGTTGGTTGAATAATCAAATCACAGGATACCGAGCTTCAAGATGGGGCTAGAACCAAAGATATTAGGTGTGGTTACCACCTAACAGTATTTTGTGATAGCACATCGTTGAGTCAAGAGATTCTTATTTGGCACTGAATTTAGGAACAGATTGAATAACTATTAATATTGTCGCAGTATTAACTCTTTGTTATTAATTGGCTCAAGCTTTAAGGTTATTCTCAAATTCACACACACTCAATTTGGATCATGTTTCAAAACCACATCAAAATTCTGTTATCTAACTATGCTTTAGTACATGTATATACTGTTTCAAAGAAATCTCTTGTATAAACTAAACACTAAGTCTATGTAAAAGTATTAAAGAGGATGTCTGGATGGTGTGCTTGCAACATTTACTTTCACATAATGATAATGAAATTCATGTACATTACAGTGATGGACAATATGAAACTAGAAGTACTAGAGCATTGTAGCACGGAGTCTAGTAACTAGACTCCGTGCTACAATGTATTCAAAAGGAATACCTATTCTGTAATTGAGACTGACTCCAAACTGCCACACCTACTACTTATGGTGAATTGGAGTAAGGTACATATAACCTAGCCTTAACTTGGATTATATTCTAATTATGGTTAGGGTTAAGATTTCTATATTGCATATGCTCTAATTATTTCATGCAAGGCTATAAAAACAAGCTCATTAATTGACCAAGCCCCCTGGAATGACGCAACTTCCTACATTTATGCAACACATATGTGACACAAACATATTATATCAACATACATTGAACTAGGGCTGGAACAAATAACTGGTTAGGATATCCATAATGTTTGCTTAGTACCTGGATCTATTTTTACATCTGGATACTTGTGTATACCACTTGTTTAATTTAGTAGACTATACATGTTCACAATTATACACAAACATAAGTGTATGTATTAGTGAAGCTTTAAGAATCTTCTTCTAATATTAAGTCACTTAAAATAATTGTTGCTGAAGTAAGCTAAATGTCTAATCATACATGTACATGCACCAATTAATCATACATGTACATGCACCAATTCACATTCCAATACATGTTTTTACACTATGTTCGAATGTTGGTACATGTACAAGTACTACGTATATTACATGCACATGTACATTGTACAGATTATAATTACCTGTTCACTCAGCAGTATCACAAACTATCATCAAATTGTAGTCTTCATTTCAACTGAGTGTATCCGACTCCAGTTGACTCACTGTATCATAACATTACATGTACATAATAATATTTCTATAAATACATTTATCTATCTATCTAATACACATGTACATGCTTATAATTTATAATCAATTCTCAGTCCTCAATTCTCAACAGTTCATTCAGACACACTTGAATACATGTATATTTACTACGAACACTGGGTACCTTGAATGAATCACATGTAATATGTATCATTCTACAACATGTACTGTATCTACCCATCTATTGATAGACTTGCACAATTACAGGACACGAGTGTTCAACTAAATAAGGAGATGGTTAGCAATAAACTAACTGAAGTTAATAAATGATGCTACAAGCCCTTTTACCAAGAAAAGAGTTGATTGTCTTTTGTGCCATCATATTCACTGCATGCGCATAACCTAGACTTTGTAACCAGCACCTTCCCTCCTCTTATAGATTTGGTGCATAATCAGGACTTTGCTGTCAGATTCGGTGAAAAAGCAAAAACATTTTCCCCCTTGTATAGGACTTATACTACGCAGTGTTGGAGATAACACCACTGAAATGCACACTAATTTATATTCAAGAAAAGTGTAAATTTTAGGAACTCAACATATACTCAAATGTTAGTGACACTATTGTGGGTTTAAGAATTATCCTGTTTAGTCATATTCATAATACAGTTTCAGACATATTCATTGTACATGTGACTCCTTGTTTCAAGACTATCACATTACTTCAAATCAAGTGCATACTCCATGTACCATGATACTTTGTAGTGAATATAAACACATACATGTACATTGTGCACATGTACATTACAAAGGTTCCATGCTGCAGTGTTAGCTGTCCATATGAGTCACAATATTAATGATGTTATTTCTTCATACGAAATAATGTTGTATTTATATACCTACAATACTATCCTTATATGAAGTAACAACAACCCATAATGGTGAATAATATTATAATTACTATGATATGAGTAATACACTGATAGAAAAAGGTTAGAGTTATTAAGTGTTGAGAATAATAAAAGTTACTGACAAAGTCAAATTTTACTACAGCATTTCTAATAGGCTAAGAGTTTTAATTGATGATAATGTAATTCATGTACATTACAGTGATGGGCAATATGGTAAAAGTACTAGACTCAAAACTCCAAATGTATTTGCCTATTCTGAAGTCGAGACTGACTCCAAAACTGTCACACCTACTACTTACATGTATAGTGAATTGGAGATATGTTTCGTATAACCTTGGCCTTTATATACATGTATGGCAGTATTTATATTGTATATGGTTATAGGTCGGGTTTCTGCTAGGCTACAAAATCTTGTCTAGTCCCCAGCCACACCCACTACACAGAGAAGCATCTGGCGACTTTCTAGCAATTTCCTGGTTGTGCTGACTCAGCATATCATGTGTGATTATTTAGCGCAGATCCCATGATCATTCAAAATTGTGTGCCACCATTGCCTGGCAATGACAAAATATCAGAGACTGGTTGCTTTCCCATAATCGCTGCCAGTTACTGGGTATCAAATAACAATGGTAGACTCGCTGGTATAACATACAGGCTCTATTCTGAGTTGGAAAATTAACGAACACATTTTTCCCACGTACCATGCATGCTGAGTCAGCACAACTAAGAAATTGCTAGAAATTCACCAGACACATGTAGTGGGTGTAGCTGAGGATGAGACTAACAAAAAAAAAGTTAATTTACATGCCATGCCCATTATTTGACCACGCCCCATGGAATCACACAACTTCCCACATGTATCCTATATGTATCCAACATGTATGTCACACATATCCCCATACATTGAACTAGGGCTGGAACAAATAACTTAGTATCTGGATCTATTTATTGTGTATCCAAATAGCTACATGTTAACATCTGCACTTGTGCAGAAATTGAACACGTGAAATCAAAATGCCAATACAATAGTGGTGGATAGGTGTCTGCTCTTATAATTATCTGTTATACATGTAGTTCATTACAGCAAAGAAGTTAGGTAATACATTCCATTACAAACAAGTCATGAATGTTCAATTATTGAACCAGTGGGAAAGGAATGGGCCTGTGTTCCATAAAATGAGAAAGGAGTAGCAGCTTCAATTCTGCTGGAACATACACTGTACCACTTGGTTTAGACTGTACTTGTGCACATACACAAACATAAGTGTATTTATCAGTGAACCTTTTAGAATCTTCTTCGAAGAACTGATATTAACCTAATTGTTACTTAATTAAGCTAAATTTCTAGTCATCTATGCACATGTACATGCACCAATTCACATCACAGCACACATTTATACACTATGTTTAAATGTTGTACATGTACAAATACTGCGTATATTACATGTACATGTACATTATTATTACCTGATATTACTGAATGAAGTGTCTATTCAGCAGTATCACAAACTATCATCAAATTTAAGTCTTCATTTGAACCGAGTGTACCTGACTCCAGTTGACTGACTGTATCGTAACACTACATGTACATGTACAACTTCATAACACACTTTCTACACATCACAAACATACATACATCAATTTATCCATCTAATACACATGTACATGCATATACATGTATATACAAATGAGTTCATTCACACACAAATGAGTACATGTACATACACTATATTATACATGTACATGAACACTGGATATGAATGAATCACATGTCATTGTGGCTATTGTGGCTGCTTGTTTGTTGTGTTTGTTTGTTAATTGTTTTACGCCTTTTGCTAGCATGCTAGGCACATCATGTAGTATGTATCACTATACAACATGTACTGTATCTACTGATAGACTTGTACAATTACAGGACCTACTGTACATCAGGGTTGGAGATAACACTACTGAAATGCACACTAATCTATATTCATTTGGTGAGCATTTAAGCACTCCGGCAATGTTTAGTGATTGATGATATACTGAAAATCTCAATCAATACTATTAATATTTGGAGTATCACTAAATATCCACATTGAATTTTCAATTAGCATTTTTGTCTGATCAACAACCAGTAGCAAGTCGGTCTTCTGATAAAGCCAATAAATGAATTAACTACAGAAGAAAGATAAGACAAGTTTTGGGAGAGGTGTTTAAACAGTTTGCTTTGAGCTGTTTCATTCTGATGATGCATTTGGAATTATGACTCTACCAAATTCATCTGATGTAGTTATTCATGCTGGTTTTAAATGTTCAACTAAATGTATCACTATCAACGTTGACTGCATCATTAACATTAGCACATTAACATTGCTGTTACTCTCACTCACCAGTTTTGGCGCTTTTAACAAAATGTAGTGCTTATTGCTGACCTACAGTACATGTACACATGTATACACATGCATACGTACAGTAATGTATTACTAGTACACTAGTAAACTACAATGAAAATAGACAGTTCTGAATTACTTGGGCAATCACAATTTATTACATCAAAAGCATCACAAATGTCTTAGACACCTCTCGGTGCTTCGCTAGCCACTGCTAAATAAACTGTTAATCATTAATTTCAATGATTAAAACAATTGATTTAATTGCGTTTTTCTCCAAATGAAGTATTTATGACTAGAATGGTTTAATCGCTCACTGTAGCTTTGTTGATTTTAATGTATAATATATCATTCCAGAGCTAAATTAATGCATGCTCTATTCAGGTAAGACAACAAATGAATTTTGAAATCTTAATCCATAACATTGGTTTTCACATAGCGGGTCACATCAATTACATTATCATACATAATATGTATATATATATATATATATATATAATTATATATATATATATATATATATATATATATATATATTATAATGCCTAACAGCTGTTTCTCATACACACCAAACTGGATATTCTGCCATTAACACTTTAAAGACTTGCATATTCGGGCTTTCACAAATTTCTACTCAACTATACAGTATTACAAATTACCACTGTTCTGTCAATATCCGTGTCCTTGCTGATCCTCTAAGTTCCTCTTATGCCAATGACCACTGACCAGCTCTAGGCGTATATCGATCGATAAGAGTAAAGTATGGGTGTGGTCATAATTATTTTAGCGTAAAACCATAGTTACGTAAACGCACATTTTATTATAAACGAGCGTTTATTTTTAATACCAAAAGAGCGTCTGAAGAGATGCTTCCTAAGTTCTTATATAAAGGAACAACACAAGCTTCAATATCATTTGACGCTGTAGGAGCTCAAGAAAGCCATGGCTGTTGCTTCATTTACTGTTGTGTAAGCGATAGTATAGAAGTCAAATTCTTCACCATGGTATCATATCATTCCCTTATTTGCAGAGAGGATGACCCAGTTCTGGAGTTATTATGCGATAACTCGACTGAAAATAAATTGTTGGCAAATGCTGCACCTTTTAAAGAAATATATCGTATGTTAATTGTGACAATTGCAACTTTATATTATAACTATGACAAGTATCAAATCTATCATTTGCATATTACATAATTATAGCTATTATGTTAATAATAATAATAATAGGACAGTTTATCTTGTTATATATTACAATACTGATTGTTATTGAATTTTATTGTGTGTGCAGTTCGTTCCATTAGAGAGAAACAAGCAAATAAGGAGAAAGAAGAACAGAGTAAGATGACAGGTAATTATATACTAAGTTTGAGATGACATACATTATTATCTATCAATAAAATAATCTCATATAATAAATAAATCCCATAGATCACTCTGAACGAGATTCAAGCAATGATAAAAAGAATGAAGAGAAGGAAGATGTAAAGGAGAATAGTGAAGGTGTTAATCATGCACATGTGTTACCAAAGTATTCATTCAGCTCAGTGAACCAGTTGTTATTGTGTACATATACTATTAGAATCAGGCCAATGTATGAGCAATTTGCATTGTAGATCCTATAGCAATCTTGTGGGGAAGATAATATTATTACTAAAATATTCCATTCCTGCGATAGATTATTCTGATGAGAAGGAAGAGGAAGAAGGGAAGGATAAAGAGGAGGAAAAACTGTATGAGGACAATGACAAACAGGAGGATGGAGAACAGGAAGAAGAGGATGAGGAGGATAATTGGAAGGAGAAAGTGCTGAAATGGTTGAAAGAAAGTGCAAAGGGGAAACAAGAGGAGGATGATAGTGATTGGGAAGGTACTATCATTTTTTAAATAGCTGATTATGATTTTCTTTGCAAAACTGTTGTAAAAGGAACAGTATAAGTACATGTAATCATAATATAAAACTTAATTAGTCATTACTATCCTTTCTATCCTGTGTATAGACAATTCAAATTGTGATATCAATGAGGAAGAGGAAAACAAAGGTGATGTGGACCAAAAGAAGGATGAGGTACATAATTATTGATATAAAGCTACAATGATAATATTCCTAAATCTGTAACAAAAGTAAGAGCCTAACAATTATAAATACTTTGTGATAGATAGACACCACATTATTATAATTTATTAATATTGTTCACTTCTACTAAAACAGGTTGAAGGAAAAGATCAATCAGATAGCAAGGCTCCATTAGGTCTGTTGAAGAAGAATATCCTACTCTCATATTATAATCATGTCAATTATAGTTATGATTGTTATTTAATTGCCTACAGACTATTCTGATTGGGATAACAGTGAAGAAGAAGAACAAGAGAATAAAGAGAACAAAGAGAAACAAGAGAAGGAAGAGGAACAAGAGAAGGAAGAGGAAAAAGGGAAAGATAAAGGGGTTGAGGATAAAGACAGTTTTATGTGTCATGTAAGCTCAATTATATTATATCTTCATTATAATTATATAGAATTTGCTGATAATTATAACTGAGCTTTGTAAATTAATGAAAATAGAATTAATAATGTGACTGACAAAAAATGATGTTTTAGCGTGTGATAATTATAGAATATGTACCCACACATTCAAAATTTTAAAACTGTTTAATTATTTCCATTATAATAACAGTCTCAGGAACAGCTGATGAAACATAATGAGGCTACAATAGGTCTGTTATATAATTTTACTAAACTTTCATAACTAGTCTTAATTATGTCCTACTCTACAGATTATTCTGATTGGGATAGCAGTGAAGAAGAAGAGGAACAAAAGGAAGATGATGAAACCAAGAAGACAGAAACATCCCTTAAAGAAATAAAGGAAGACATGGAAAAGGAGAAACAAGAGGAGCATTGCATTAATTGGGAAGGTACATGTATATGATTCCATGTAATTGTAGTGTAATTACAGCCTTGATTTGTTATTCGATTTTATCAAGTAATGATTAATGTGGGTTATGTAAAAGTGTTATTGCTTGTCCATACCCCCTTGGGCTTGAAATCATCAGAGTGCCAATATATTCCACGTATGCGGGTACATGAGGAAGTGCAAAACAAGGGTTGTAGTAAATTTGAGTTGATCTATGGACTCACTGTCTGTCTTGGAAGGGAAAAGTGAGTTTTTAAACTGTTAACTGCCATCTTGAGCTAACATGTGAGATGTGGTAATGTAGTTGTAGAGATGCACTCTGCTCGTAGATATGGTACTGTGCATGCATAGTTGTATCACATGCTGTTTGTTTACATTGTCAGGCCTTGATATCATATAATGCTACAAATAATGAATACAGACATTATTTTTCTGAAGACTCGATGTAATGCACTGTAGATCACTGATCAGTTACAAATATTAAATATTCACCAGTGAAAACTTAAAATTAATACTACACGTATAACAAAACGTCATTTTGTATTCTAAATTTAGACTGGGATAGCAGTGAAGAGGAAATGGAGGAAGAAGAAGAAGTCATGAAACAAATTACAGACAAGGTAGAAAAGAGAGAATCACATTAACTGTATTTATAATTATAGATATTAGCTGTAATTGTAAATAGATCATCATTGTCCAAACAAACATCTAATAGTATCCATCTATTTGCTATTGTCATGTATTAAATCCACAAATACTTTTATACATGTGGAGGTTGTTAGGAGACAACGTCATTAATCAATATACTAAAATTAAGTCATTATTATCGCTCTTGTCTAAATCTAGGATGAGAAAAAGTTGGGAATTAATCAGTCTGAACACAAGCCAACATTAGGTACATTAACACTCATTTTAAGCTCATCTAATACAATAAACATTATAGTAGTTCTTTCTCTAGTTAAAAGGTTAATTGATTTTCTGCAGATTTCTCTGATTGGGATAGTAGTGATGAAGAGGAACAAACAGAGGAGGAACAACAGAAAAATGTTGAGCAAGAAAAGGAAGACAAACATAAGAAAGGAGAGACATCTGTGCATGAAAAGGAGGAGGATCAAGATAATGAAAACATTCATCAGAAGAAACATGAAATAACTGAGAATGATAAGAATGAAGTGACTAACAAGAAAAGCAATGGCAAGGAAAACTTTAAGGATCATGTAAGCTGAATTATTTTATTTACTCACTTATCATTTCATCATATACATAACAATAATGTTATAGTTTTATTTGTATTTATTCACTTGATTCTAGATTGAAAGTAATCAGAAAGACCTGGTGAAAGAAAAGGACACAACTGGTTTGTAATAACAAGATATACATACACGTACATGTACATGCAAAAGTTTATGAAAGCTATAATAATAAAACATGGTACAAATGATATTTTTTTAAATATTTGACAGACTACTCTGATAGAGATAGCAGTAAGGAAGAAGAAGATCTGTGTCAGGAAGTAGTAGAGCAAGGGGAGAATAAAGAAAAAAATGCCAATTTTGATGATCATGTAAGCAAATGTTTTCATCCTATTCTCCGATAGATTAGTTTATGTGACATAATTAATAGCCTTGGTGTCCTCATAACATTGGATCATTGCATCTTACATGGGTTGCTTTCCTACAACACTAAACATTCCAAGAGCTCATGCATAATGTATTATACCTCAGTGGCAAGTCCCTTAAACAAAGGCCAAAACATGATAGTTTTTCAGCCACACCTGTTGTTGCTAAAAGAGATAGGGTGTTTGATAGGACCATAGGAGGTTTGAAGGGGACATTGTCCCATTAAGACGTTGGTTTGTGGGGATTCAGTGACCTAAAGTCCGTGCACATGTTCACAATGTCCTCAATTTAGGATGAAATGACTTTATAGTAATTTAATTTAGTCTATAGTCATAAGGTTATTACATGAATATACTATAACTCAATAATAAAGTAATGGATCGAAATTTGACATAACTACATGAACAATAATGGGAAGGATAATCATAGATAAAGGATTGCAGGTCATTCTGAACTAAAGTTAGGAATATTTTTTGATGTCATGGTGAACATGAATGTTTTCTACCTAACATGCACATTTGGAAGGGTAGCTGTAACATTTCTCTTCCTGAAAGAAGCAACCTTCTTCGCACAACCAGTAATTGATAAAAATGCTCAGTCCTCCAAATTTAAACATTATTTTAGATCTATCATTTTACAGTAGGCATGATGTATCACTAGCACTGAAGAAATAGATGTTTATGAGAGCAATGACAATTAATTTTAATAATTTACATATTGTAGGTTGAGAATCACAAGAAACAAATACTGAAACTGGAAGACATTAACATGGAAGAAGATCCAGATCAAGTAAATGTTAATAAAGTTGGATCAGGTCTGTAATAATAGATTACTTTATACATAATTATAGAAACGTCAATTTGTTTTTAATCTGAGTACTCGCTATAATTATATTCGCCTTAACATACTTTTAAATACTCCTTTCAATAGATTACTCTGCTTTTGACAGCAGTGATGAGGAACAAGAAAATGAATATTATGATCATGAGAAGCAACAAAGTTGCAAATTTGAGAAGGAAAGTAAAGGAGGACAAAAAATGGAAGGTACATGTACATAATAGTTTTGTTTTCAAAATAATAATTTATACTTTGTAATAGTGATTTTAATGATGAATAAAGCAATGATAGATAATGACTGCATGACTAATGTCTAGTTACTAAAACCTGTATAAATTATATTCATGTATGAGGATTAAAATTCAATTCATCATCAAAATTAATAATAATTATTACTATAATTATATCCTATAGACTATTGTGATGAGGAACAGCAGGAGGAAGAGGATACAGAAGAAGAAAATGATAGTGTAGATCAGGTAAGTCAGATTTATTATGGATGTTCTGTCCATACATACATGTAATCCACACAGGTCTCATCCAATCAACTTTCATTAATTGCTCCACCTGTTGATCCTTTAAACTTGAGTCTTTATGAACAAGAGGAGCAATCAGACAACGTGTCTGTTAAACACCAGAGAGGGTGTTTCTGTGGATTGATACACAGGTATGTCAATTACACAAGTGTGAGCATTGTAGTTGTAATTTTTTTCAGACTGTTATAGTATTATGAGCAATATGTCAATATTTACTTCATTATAATTATTTACATAATTATTCTTTTTCATAGAATTTATCACTGGCTTCGCAACATTCGTCGTCATCGTTGAGAACATTGAACATTATGATAATCATATGAGCTATGATTATATACACAATCACAAATAACAGTAATTATGAATAGCATTACATTATACATACACTGTAACTTTAATTAACACCACATACAAAAAATTGACTATAATTATTAATTGCATTCAGTTGTTGTAATTAATTGCATTCAGTTATTGTTAATTAATACATTCCATATTACTTGTGCTCATACAATCTGTTGTCACATCACTACATGCAGCAAAGCATTTAATCATCTATGATTAAATGACATATTGTTATTGCAGAATAATGAAATAATTATAATAATGATTATCGGGGTATCAACTTATTATTTTGTGAAGAATTCAAATGACATCCATCCTTCATTACATCTTTGTCATTGACTAGTAGATTTTGATTAAATAACTGGATCAGTGTTATACTAAAGATTTTATCTACTTCCCAATTCACTATTACTTAAAGCTGCAACTGGATATTCTGAAGATATTCTGAAGATCTTCTGAACATAATAGCAACAGTAGAGGTGAGGGGTTATCAATTAATGTTTTCTCAGAAAAACAAAACAATTGTGAACAGCAGGAATAAAAAATTAATAGTTACATTGCCAGTGAAAAGAAAAGTTAAAAAAACATTGAGATGTAATAAAAATTGAAATGTATTTATAACTACTGTTAAAACATAAACATTAGCATAGTAAATATACAAACTTTGTTTGTCATGCATTTAGATCATTGTAATAATAATTATAAGAGTAGTCAGAATTATTATATACACACAAGGAATTCAACATGCAACCATCATAATTCATTTTTATCATTCTCAGCAGTAAACAACTGTGTAAAATCCATATATTGTGCCATTGGTTCAAGTATCTTATTCAAACAGTCAACCAAGTCTGAGAAAGAAGGTCTTTTTTCTGGAAATTCAGCCCAACAAGTTACCATTAAAGAATAACTGCATGGGAATAATAATGAGACTAAGTAAAATACATGTATTACACTTTGAAACATGATCAGCAAATAATAATTTGCAAGATATATTATTTCTTACATTTCTTCTGAACATGCTGCATTTCCTGGTTTTATAAGTCTTCCTCCATGATCAAGAAGATCAACTACTCCTCTTGGGTCCAGACCAGGATAAGGCATCTTACCAACACTAAATACTTCCCAGCACAATACCCCATATGACCACTGAGAATAAAACAAATCATTGAATCAGATGCTGGTTGCTTGTAAATGAAATACTTATTCCCCATGGATAACTATAGTGGGTGCTGTAATAGCCTTGTACCCAGGGTTTTAACATGGTGGCATTTTGGGTACACTGCAAAAATAAAATTGTTGTAATAAATAATTTATTAGTTAATTAATACAGTTGCAGGAAATACTGGAAATCATAATTTAATTGGTCATGTAGGTTGTTATGAATGCATGGTGACACACGTGTAATTATAATCCAATAAAATTGTAATTTCTATTTTCTTATAATGTCTAATAGAAGCAGAATAAAATATTTCATTATACGTTTTCAAACCTTATTTGTGAATCTAATATGAGATATTAGGCATGATAAATGATTGGTACATGTATATTTTAATAATTATAATTAGTACAAAGTAGCTATGGCATTAGATGTGTGTATTCTGAACAACCAAGTAATTGTTAAATCCTTGCAACTGTACATACATTTGCTATTTCAACAACTGCAGTGTACAAGGCTAGTGCCGTAATTGAGATGATATTATTGATGTATAATTATAAATACTAATCTACTCTGTTTATTATTACATTATAATTATAAGTGTAAGATCTTCTCACCACATCAGTCTTTTCAGTAAACAATCCATCATGAAGGCTCTCTAATGCCATCCATTTTATAGGTAATTTTACTACACAATCATTATTTTTGGTTTGCTTAAAATAGTTACGTGAATAGATATCTTCAGTTAGACCAAAATCAGCCACTTTTATAACTCCATTCAATGAAATCCTAATTACAGAAGGATAGAAATAGATATATTCAATTGTTACTAATCTCACATGCAATTCCTTGCTGCAAGATCTCTGTGTACAAATCTCTGCTCAGCTAGATACATCATTCCATTAGCTACTTGAAGGCACATGGACAGAAGCTGTTTGCTTGTATTTAGTATAATGTTTTCGTTTGCAGTTTCAGAAACAGTCAAATTAGGTCTCTCTCTTTTTAAATATGAAAGCATACTCCCTTCACTCATGTATGGCATTATGACGTATGGAGCATCACCAAGATCAATACAAACACCAATAAGAGGTAAAACATTCAAATGATCAAAGGACTTCATCTTCAAACTTTCTTGGATGAGGCTGTCGATATCAGTTAAAGTGAAGTACCCTATGTGTATTATCAGAACACTAATGAAATATTTTCTATTGGGATTTAAGATCACTTTACATTTTTCTCAGCCACATATGCCTTAACATTATTTTACAAATTATACCTGTAAGTGTTTTGACTGCTACTGCTTGAGGCATGCCACTCTCATCATTTGTTAGAAGAGCACGATGTACAATACCAAATTCACCTGTATAGATATTTAAAGGATGCAATTATTATTGCATAGATCATTGATCTAGCATTACACACAAATTGTGAATGTATAACATGTGCCTATAGAAAACATAATTTGTAGTATTATAATGAGAAGAAAGTATGAATAAACACAGGTGTTTATATATTACACTAAAAATAACCGGGTTATGTTATCTTTATTTGGTTACCAGAAATTAAATAATATCCTCCTGAGATGAAATCAATGTTGATTTGTTTTTCTGTTAGGTAATATTTACAAGTGCTAGTGTCTTTTGTTTTTCATCTATATTCACTAGTATACAAAAGTACATTTTCAATTTATCAGTTGAGCATGCATACAATGTATATAATTATATATACAGCATGAATGTTATTTGTTATATATATATCTGTAATTTGTCATTTGTTATTGTAAGTTACAAATTTAAAATAACCCAATAATTAAATAGCAAATAGAGAACATATATATATATATAGATGAATGCCCATATAAGGACATATACGTACACAATGTATACCTATACTGAAATTAGAAGTAATTATCTTTCAATAACATTATTTTACCATTTGGATGATTTATTTAAGATATGGCAAGTAATTACAGTTCTATGACAGTATTCCTCACCTTGACCAATCTTTTCTATTAATTTAATTTTGTCTCCAGTAATGAGGCTACTCGATAGTTCTCTTAAAATACCAGAAGTCACATGAATTCGAGGAATACTAGGTCTCTCTCTTAAAGTTTCATTTGAAGTAGACAATGTAAACTCTATACATCAGAAAATATAAACATAAACTAGTGGACTAGTGGTCATGTATACATATATCTTTTTTCCATACCATATCTTTGTGACATATTTTCCAACTCTCTGTCCCTATCATAAATTGTATATATATATATATATATACCTATATATATATAATATGCCTATGGTAGCTCATAATAAGATGATTAAGCTAATATTACTAAATTTACACATTCAAATAAGTATATAAATGCAAAGTGTCATATATATATATACCTATATATATATATGACACTTTGCATTTATATACTTATTTGAATGTGTAAATTTAGTAATATTAGCTTAATCATCTTATTATGAGCTACTATAGGCATATTATATTAATAAAATTATGAAATGATGTTATTATAATTATACTCATAAAATGTTAACATACTTGAATTGTACTTTTCGTTTTTTTCTTATGGATTTTTTCACAATCAAGATTATAAATGTGACTATAATTACACATGTCAGACAAAACACAACAGGAATTCCAGTGAATAATATGATATTCAATTGTATACTAGAGGACATGGGAAGTTCTGTAGCTTTTACAGAAAAGGACTCTAGAATGTCTGTGGTTTGTACAGAAGAAGTCCTCGTGGCTTGTATAGAAGAGGACCCTGGAATATCTGTGGTTTCTACAGAATAGGTCCCTGTAGCTTGTATAGAAGAGGACCCTGGCATTTTTTTGGTTTGTGTTTGTATAGAAGACATATTTAAATCCTCGCTAGACATAAAATACACAGAAGATGATGTGATAGGAACAGACAGTAGAGTTACACTTGAGGTAGGTGTCACTGTGGTTTCCTCTGTATAATTATGTATGCATATATGAACAATAAGTATTAATTTATTTTATTCACAGTAAAGTATTGAGTATAGTAGTTTATGTTACTCATAATTGTTTACAAAATGTTGTTAATAGTTATAGTATTAGTACGTTTTGTCAAACTGGGTTACTCTAAAATAAAATTCTTGTCATAGCAACCTTTATGACAAACTAAATTAAAATTTGTGTTATTACTAGCAACTGTACTAACACATAATACTTATAGTGGTTATTTTAACATGAGACTATATAAATCAATACTCATTTCTTTTCTTACTAGGTAATGTTTACAAGTAGTGATTTAATCTTGATATATAATCATTGACCAGTATATAAAGTACATGCCAGGATAATTATATATAATGTTAACATAAACAATACAATGTACTTTAAGGTGACACTCTCTAGCTCAGTGGTCATAACTTTTAGAAGTTACTATTATTTTACAAAAACATATTATTATAGTTACGTGCAGGATAACTTTTCCAGAACTTCAGAAGTGCTTGTTGCAAATATAGGTTTCATAGTGATATCCTGTGCTTATAACCCAAATTAGAAAAAGCTGCAGCTGAAAACTGAACTTGTTGGTACATTTTAACCACAATGAATCACATAACTCTGAAACTAGACAAGCATAAATGGTTACCTTCAAAATATAAATATATTCTAGGTACTTTTCTACCTAGTTTTGTATTTTCACTGTGGTAACAATCATCACACATACACAAACAGAAACATTGGAATTCCTACTCTCTATGGCAATATAATGACAAAAATGGTTTGGGAAAATGGTGGGCAAGACATCTCCACTCCCTTTAAATGAAATATTGAGGTATGCTGTTTTAGAATAGAGTGATATGTACTTATACACATTTTAGCTCATTATAAACTGTCTGTGGAGTACAACGAAAGCTATTTCTTATTACAATTACGAATTCATATACTAATTACATGAGCAACTAACATCATTTGCATGCTCTTAGTACTATGCTTTATTATGTCATGTAGTTTATATACAAATCAATATATAGATCAAGATCAAATGAGTTTGTGAATATTAACAAAACAATCAACATTGATCATGAAGAATAATAAAATTGCATTGAAACTCCTGTAACCAACTGAAGGTTAAAATAATAAGAACTTTATGATCTTAAACCTATACAGTTTAGATGTATGAATAGTGGGAAAGTCATGAATCAAACTAAAACTAATTGAATACCTGGAATTACTATTCCACCATTTGTGCAGCAGTTATCATCAAGATTAAGGAAATCAATTTGCTTTTGTGGTTCACTGCAATTTGGTAATTGAAGACTTTCATCATTTTGATACTGTGGAGCTACTAGATTTGTTAGAGCATCAGTAGCAAGCAGCCACACATCGGGGCAGAATGTCTCGGAATAGTAAGTACAAACATTTGAACAAACAAACCTTGGGACATTGTAAGTTCCATTGTGTCCACATGGTAAATAAAAATGAGTGCATAGTAAACGTTTGCCAAAATCTATACATTCGGGTCTAACAAATGTAAAAGCAATATTTGCATCCTCAACAACAATGCGAACAGCATGTTGATTTCCATCCAAGCGAGTATTTGGAATATAGACATAATCTACATCAGGAGTAAAATACCCATCACAAGGTGAAATCCTATTTGTTGATGTTCCAACATATGGTTCACAAACACCACCACCTCTGTAATTACAGGCATAAAGAATTAATTCATACATCCACCATTTATTACTTACTCCATTTCTCCCCACAAATCATGATTTAAGTTTGTATCACAGACTGATACATTCATTTCATGATTGGCTTGAGTTATAGCTACTGAAGATTATCAGAAATTCAGTCAAGGTCGCATTAATCTTTGATTCATATCTTACCATGAAAGAAGAAGTATACAACAACCACATCAAACATATTAAATGAACAGCAAAATAAAAATAGGTGTGGCTTGAAAAAAGCAAAGATCTACAATGTACCCCACGCAGGGAAAACGTACTTTGTAGTAGTTTTAACCCTTAGAAGACTGAGCTTGTTTTTCAAAATTCTTCCCATTTCCAACACTGGCGACTCTATTGCATATATTTTGGCCACCGTTCACTTTCTCTACCCCAAACTTGGCTCCTTTTCCGACATGGAGTACTACTTCCACCAACTTGCTTACCGGGACTCGAAAGTCCCCAAATGCTTCCTAGGATTAAATCAAATGCAAAGGGTGGTCGAAAAACCATCAACTGTTTTAGCCATATTCATGGCTCGTGCTTGACACCAATTACAAACATTTGGAGAACTTCATAATGCTAGAAACACACTCCGAACCATGTAGGGGTGAAATGTCACATATATGCGACATCAGTCTGCTAAGGGTTAAGATCTTCTAAAAACATCGTATAAAAATGTATGCATACCTTGTACAACCTATAAATGTAGTTCACACTATTTGCAATTCCTATTATCAATTTAAAAAGAAGTCCACCACTGATTTTTCAGTAGTAAGAGTGGTTGTCCAAACAACAACATTTGTCATCCACAATCACAGCAGGGAATGCTGTATAATTGTACTAGGGTACTGCATTATGATACTAAAGTTATTTCACAGCAAATTTATTTTAAACACAATATTTCGATCAACTGAGGACCCTTTTCAAGTATCGTTTCAGTCAAAGACCTTTTTTACTTCCATATAACCCTACATAAGCACTTACACTGCTATAAAGCAAAATACAAAGAGCTGCATGTAGTTATGTAGTGTTATATGGAAGTGTTTTGTTTAATTTTGGGTACTATATATGTTAGTCTTTCGTTTGCATGCTTTTTGGGTTTTGGCATCCCTACATCTTCTTTCATTTTTATTGGAAATGTTTTTTTTATTATTCTTGTTTCCATTGTCGGATTGGTGTGAATATTTTTTGCGTATAGATTGCAGAAATACTAGTGTAAATTATATCACATGAAATCATACAATCATACATTTGTTTGCAAATTAAAATTTGTTCATCAATGAAGGTCAGGCAGTCTTTTAATTTGTATAAATTATATCAATTATTTATTTATCTTACAGATGATGTTTATTCTCTATTTCACTTACAGCACTGTCTGCAGTCCTACAAGAGGTAATGTCTGTCATAGTCTCGCGAGCAAACTCCCCTTTGTGAAGGGGCATATGCTCGCAAGACTATGACATACACTACTCTTTATATGTTCAGTGCTGGAAGTCTCTTTTCGGGTTGGAGGTTGCCCAAGATAGCTAATGGTTTGAGATTTAACTTGTAAATGACCATCTTTATCATGATTATTTGAATAATAAAGTACTGCTAAGTAATAATAGGCAAAAACAAGCATGTGATAAATTTATTATCGCACATATACCCGGGAAATATTACTCATTGGATACAGCATGCCACTCATCCTTTGGACTCGTGGCAACGCTGTATCCAACACGTACTATTTCCCACTATCTGTGCGATAAAATAATTATATTTATTGTATTCATTATTATAACAATTCATTTGCTCACAAATGTTATTGCTGCACCTATGACGAGTATACGAATGCGCATGCGTTAAAACTTCCACGTGGCTTTGTAGTCGTTGAGACTCACTTCTTTCGTACTATCTGTTGATATTATCTCGATACTTTTAGAACAGAATTTTACCATGAATGCGACTGGAATGGTGCTAGAATCATTGTGATAGTTCAACAAACAAAAAAATGATTTGTTGGAAAAAAATTTTGCCAGTTTTGCCACTTGCCCTTAACGTTGGCCATCTAGAAGGTGTTGATAGTCATAAAAAAAAACAGATATGAATAGGTATGTTTGTTTAGGGGGCATCTCCAAACTGAAGCTTGTACGCTTAACGTCACAGTGACGATACTGCAAGACCCCCCCTCTTCTTAACATCATGAAAGAATACTCCAGTGTATCATACTAACTTGTGCTTCCAATGTTTAGCGTCACGCACACAACCCCCTCACCCCCTTAGCTTCACTATGACATTAAGCGTACAAATTTCAGTTTGGAGACGCCTCCTTAAAACCTATCTGTATATATTACGAGAGATTTCAGCTCATCACTTGCAATTGAAATTGCAAGTGATGATCCCTGATAACTATATTGACATCAAAAATCATTAATTAAATCATTGTTTTGTACTAATTCAGTTTTTGTACATTATTCATCAAGTAGTATTTTCCATGCTGACCCATTAACTCAGAATGTGTTCCTTGTTCAATCGATTGTCCATTGTACAATACAACAATATTGTCTGAATTATAGATGGTAGACAGTCTATGAGCTACTATGATAGTAGTACGACCTTCCCTTGCTTTGTCCAAAGCCTCTTGAACAACGTTTTCACTCTCTGTGTCTAGAGCAGATGTAGCTTCATCAAGTAGAAGAATCTTGGGATCTCATATTAGCTAGTCGTTGTTTCTGACCTCCACTCAACTGAGTTCCTTTCATACTAACTATAGTGTTATAACCCTGTGCAATGAGAGTAAAGAATATATAATTACATGCATGCCTTGCATAAGGATATTACAACTGACAACTAACCTGAGGTAGAGACTGGATAAATTCATCAATATTAGCATATTTAGCAGCCTTAATCACTTCTTCATCACTAACATCTCTGAAGTTTGCTCCATAGCGAATATTATCTCCAATATATTAAATGGTACAGGTTCTTGAGACACTAAACCAATCTGATTACGATACCAAGAGATGTTAAGTTCAGGAATATCTGTTCCATCAAAAAGTATGCTACCAGCTGTTGGATCATAAAATCGTTCAATGAGAGAAATAAGTGCGCTTTTGCCAGAGCCACTGGGTCCAACTAGAGCCAAAGTATGACCTGGTACAACTGATATACTGAATGACTGTAGCACAGTAACTCCTGGACGAGCTGGATAAGTGAATTCAACTTTCTGCCTCTTTAGAGCTCCCTTGATTTCTTTCTGTACGATTGGATTATATTGCAAATGAAGTTATTGTAAATTTGTCTTGTACATGTTCTTGTGTTAAATATCACACTCTAAGTCACAAATGCTTATGTGCAATTTGTATCCTCATGCCTTAATTGGTACACTTATCTGTTTGTTCATGGTATCTAAATACATAACATTTATACTTGCCACTACAATTTCATTTGGAATGTTATGGGAATGTAAAAATGATCTCTAGACTGTATTATTTACAACACTTGATATCAAAAAGTATGATGTGGTTATCAACACCTTTTGATGTTTTTAAACTAACAACACCATCTAGATAGAATCTATTAACCACAACGTGTGAAAAAATAATTAGGAGATATTTATAGGATGCATGATCTTGTACTTCAAGTATATGATCACGCATCCTATAAAATAGTGGCTTGACTATTTGATTTTTTTTTTAAATATTGAATTCTCAAGGGAAATATGAGATACATTGTATGAAGACCTTTTTCAAAATATTCACATCTTTCTCTCAGGGATTTAATGTATGAACTCAGGGATGTAATGTATGAATTCAGGGATACTGGAAAAGGAGGAAATGAAAAATGGAAATGAGAGAATCTGGAAATAAAATTGGAAATAAATACACAGAAAGTTATCAGTGTTACACAATAAACAAATAAGAATTCGTCTGTTAGTAAACCAGTGCTGTTTGTACATCTATATTTTCACTAAGTGTATCTGTGAATTCATCCATTCATTCATTCACTCATCCATCTATCAATCCATTCATCCATATAATACTCATCTAACTATCCTCCATTCATACATTCATCCATCCATAACATATACACACATTCATCCATACATACATTCATTCATTCATGCATACATACATTCATACATACATACATCCATTCATCCATACATACATACATGTACATACATTCGTCCATCCATATATACATATACGTCCATCTATACATACATACATCCATCCATCATGTATACACACATTCACCATACATACATACACACATTCATCCATCCATCGATGCACACATACATACATTCATCCACCTTTACGTGTACAGCCATCTATACATACATCCATCCATCCATCATATATACACACATTCACCATACATACATACACACAAGCATCCATCCATACATACATTCATTCATTCATGCATACATACAATCATACATACATACATCCATTCATACATACATACATCCACCATACATACTCATACTTGCATTCATCCATATATTCATTCATCCTTGCATATGTACATACATACAGCCATACATACATGCACACATTCATCCATCCATCCATGCACATATACATACATTCATCCATCCATCCATACATTTATCCATCCATACATACATTCATTCATTCGTGCATACATGTATATAATATGTATAGTAAGATGATTTCATCACTGATATCTACTTACATATGTGGTTAGGTCCTATATATCAGCATTATATGATATATCATAATAGTACAGTAAGCTGAATTATATGCTGTTATAGGTCGAAAGGTGCTTCTTAAGTTTACACATATACATGTACATGTATTTTATTATAAAGAAGACTATATACTGAACAACACACACCACTGTTACAAAAATCAGAGCTTTTAAATACTAAATAGTACAGAATGTTCTTGTTAGATGTAATATAACCCTTGCAAATCTGTGGTATATGATCCCTGTACTATATCCTTTGACACAAACCTCAGTTCTATTAGAAGACTCTTTTCTTGTTTAAATAGAATTTTCACGTCTATGCCAGCAGTGAGGTGATGTGGATTGGAACAAGATCTCAGTCTTTAAGATAGACATGGCACTATATAAGGGAGATATTGAGCTTTTTTGTAAACTATTACAAATAGAGACAGAAATTAAAGGGAAGTGATAAAGAGAAGGTTAGCTTTTCAAAAGAGGACTTCAAAGATATCTTTGTTTGATTTTTTGTAGGTTGAAAGTCTGAGATTACTTTTGAATACATATTTTCTCCTTGCTGTAACTGGAGCACTGGTCGAAGTAGACTGGAACTGGATGAGGTAGTTAGACTGTAACTGGAACACTAGATGAAGTAGACCGGATGTACTGGAACTGCCCCACACGGGGCTGGATCTAGTGACTCGAAGCATCGGTATACTCATTTGTCCCGCACACTCCTAACAACCAGGATTGACCATGCCACCCCAGAAAAAAAAAGAAAAAAAGGATGGCATGGCCAACCCTGGTTGATAGGAGTGATTAGAACAAATGAGCATCCAAATTCCAAGAAGAGAACACCAGAAGCAACCTCGAAATCATCAGAAACAGACCTGTGCAGGAAGGAAAAATAGTAAATACACTGTTCACAATAAAATAACATTTAAGAAGAAAGTATAGAATATAGAAAAGAGTATGGAGACATAACGTACCTCTTATTGAAGTATAAATGCAATGAGGTAGAGAGAGAGTGAATAGATGGATAGGTAGGTAGCAAGTAGAGTTTTCTGGGAGAGAGAAGAAACAATATGCAAATTAACATTATAGACAAACGGAATTATTAATAAGTTATGCATGAATTACATGGCAACAATGCACACAGAAGAACAAGAATCACCTGTTGTTTGATCTTCATCCATCTATATCCACATCCTTCACATCTTGGTCCTGGGTCCCTCCTTAGTATATGCAGAGTCTTCTTCATCTTGAGTCTTGAGATCGATGACATGCACAATTTTCTCTAGCTTAGGATAAGGAACCTGTTTGAAGTTTTAAAGTTATTAACACTTCAATTAATTAAGGATACATAAATAAATTATATGTAATAATCACAATTATTGCATGAAGTACTAATCGTAAGTTAAATATAAAATAACTCAACCATCCCAGGATACACCTATACATTCCCAAGATACTTGTACATGTACATGTGTAATTATTTATATATACTTATTTGTATATTAGGTATTGGATTGGCATTGGCTGCAGCAGTTGAAAGCTATCGATGTATAGTTGTGATGCCTGAAAAAATGAGCAATGAGAAGGTATGTGTGTGTGTGTGTGTAAGTTTGTTTGTGTGTGTGTGTATGTGCATGTATGTGTGTTGGTGTGTGTATATTCACTATGTTGATTCCTGTTTATAGTATGACTATAATTTGAAATATATCATCATGACATTATACTTCAACATTAGGTATATGTTCTGAGAGCTCTGGTTGGCTGATATTGTTAGAACACCAACTTCAGCTGCATTCAATCAGGTAAGAAATATAATATTCGTAAAAATGTATTTGAGCTTGCCTAATTTGACACACTTCCCCAAAATCCATTTATATTTTCAAAATGTGGTAACCATTTCATTTCGTATTAAAGTGAAGGACATGTAATATCAATAATGCACAAGGTGTATTTTTGATGTTACATACATGTACTTCCCAATTAACGCCAAGACTAAACTGTTAATAAATAATGTGGCTCTTGCTGGGTGTGTTAGGTAGGAGCTTTACTCCAAACACTAAATCATGGATAGAATCTTCAGCAAAGATGATTGTGTGATGTTTATAGATAAAAGTCGCTATAACACAATGAAGGATTATTTAACAGTGCACTAATGATCATTGGAATTAATTGTAACTGTAATATAAATTGTTACAACAAATGCATAACAGTAAATACATACTTACTGTACACTTCATAATTACTATAATTATGACCCACTCTGCTATTATTGATATAATAACCTGAAGGGTATCGTAATCATATTGTATGTCTTTACACATATAGTTCTATATGGTGACCTTTAGTTTCTGTACTAGTTTCTCAGGTCTTGATTCCGTCCTGTCTTCATCAATTATATTAATGGAGTTTATCTCAAAAACAACATGACAGAATAGCCACAATAATGTTTCCAACTGAGAGAGCTTGCTGAAATCTATTAACTTCAAACTGAAACTACTTGTGTGTTCCTTGCAAATGGCTGGCGCTTGAGGCTTAGAGTGAACCATGAAAGTGTAAGTCTGTTGCTTCATGTGGTACTATTTTAAATGTATAGTAATATTTTTTTTAATACTACATATAAGATTAATAACGATAATATATATCACTCATGTCACAATGCCAGTTATCATATCAACCTTCTCAACAAGTATACATATAAACACATATGACTACAATTTATAGTACAATCACAGAGGCGGGAAAACAAGAATACATGATAGACAATTGATTTTAACTGGCAGTATTTTAGGTTTTTTGTATTGTTTTTCAGTTTAATACTTAAAATTACAAAATCTGGGTGAAGATTTGCTGAGGAGTTGTCTTAACACTGATATAATTTAAGGTAATAATAACACTTCTGTAATCACTGAACAGGGAGTAATAAAGTTAACTCTGAGTTGAACATTGAAACAATACCTCAAATAGGTGCAGTTTAATTAACAATTTCTTTGAACAGTGAATGAGTCTTGTTTTGCATGCAATTATAGTAATTAACTTCCAATTGATATCATGCTGTGTGGATGTCAAAAGTTAAAGATGGACTTATAATGACCTTGGGATAGTAGTCTTAGGCTATGCCTTTGACCACTGTATGGTGTAAGCCCATATGCATTAAACTACCTCTAACAGGGAGATAACCTATATTTATACACACAACTATATGATACTTGGACGAAGTGTATCATCTCAGTGGATATTTAATGCATTCCGAATGGTAATTCTAATTAGTTTGTATTACATGCATGCATGGGAAGCAGTGAGTTGACATTGGTCTCCTTAAAAACATATGCAACTCATGAATCACATCATAACCTTCTCTGCCCTAAAATTTTGGGCCACTGATGAAATGCATTAAAATGACATGCAGGACATTGATGTTTATGTAAAATTAGTGCAACAGCAATCAAAACAGCACAGTATAGGACAGTGTATTAGCGTACATGGACCAGGAGTATAGTCCAGTAGCACAACAATGTAAATTATAAAATTATATTGATATCCTAAATCATCAGTTACACAGATTAGTGATTCATTGTTTTGTACTAATTCAGTTTTTGTACATTATTCATCAAGTAGTAGGTTCCATGCTGACCCATTAACTCAGAATGTGTTCCTTGTTCAATCACTTGTCCATTGTACAGTACAGCAATATTGTCCGAGTTATAGATGGTAGACAGTCTATGAGCTACTATGATAGTAGTACGACCTTCCCTTGCTTTGTCCAAAGCCTCTTGAACAACTCTTTCACTTTCTGTGTCTAGAGCAGATGTAGCCTCATCAAGTAGAAAAATCTTGGGATCTCGTATTAAGGCTCGAGCAATAGCTACTCGTTGTTTCTGACCTCCACTCAACTGAGTTCCTTTCATACCAACTATAGTGTTATAACCCTGTGCAATGAGAGTAAAAACTACATGCAAGGATATTACAACTGACAACTAACCTGAGGTAGAGACTGGATAAATTCATCGATATTAGCACATTTAGGAGCCTTTATCACTTCTTCATCACTAACATCTCTGAAGTTTGCTCCATAGCGAATATTATTTCCAATAGATATATTAAACAGTACAGGTTCTTGAGACACTAAACCAATCTGATGACGATACCAAAAGATGTTAAGTTCACGAATATCTGTTCCATCAAAAAGTATGCTACCAGCTGTTGGATCATAGAATCGTTCAATGAGAGAAATGGCTGAGCTTTTCCCAGAACCACTGGGTCCAACTAGAGCCAGAGTATGACCTGGTACAACTGATATACTGAATGACTGTAGCACAGTAACTCCTGGACGAGCTGGATAAGTGAATTCAACTTTCTGCATCTTTAGACCTCCTTTGAATTCTTTCTGTAAGATAAATATATAAATAAAGAAATTTCGAATGTTTTAATGCAAGAAGGTAATTTTTGTAAGACTGGGATTATATTGTGCAAGAAATGAGTGTAAATTTGTCTATGTAGATTTGTCTATGTGAAATTCCTGCATTAAGTTCAAAACTTCAAAGTTCAAACTCTATTTGTTCATAGTTGTCAGTACAATTTCACCCTATAATCATTGTGATAGTTTTACAAATAAAAAATGATTAGTTTGGAGAATGATTTGTTCAGGCAGTTTTGCCCAACATCAATAATTTTGCTTTATCACAATATCTGTCTATCTCTAAGATGGTATTGATAGCGTGTAACACTTGATATCAAATATTATGTGTTTATCAACAGCTTTTGATGTTTTTAAACTATAGTCAGAGATTATAATGTACAGCAAACTGTGCATGAAGTCATCTAGTGTGCATTAAGTTACTTAATGCAAAATTAATGTGTGAAAAAATAATTAGAATCAAGGGAAGGTCAGGTATTAAGCATTAAAGCATCTGTTTACACATAATTTTATAGATAATAGGCACAGTGGCCAGTATGATCGGTCAGGCTTTGGCCAGAACAATATTTCCAATCCAAAATTGACAATAACATTAAAGCTTTATTTTAATCCTTACAATTATGAAAGTACATTAACATGCCTACTTTAAAATTGTGTAACAGATTACCTAACAGATTACCTAACTATTTGATTCTTTTGGAATATACTAGATTCTGAAGGGAAACAAGAAATAATATGAATACCTTACTCAAAGTATTCACATCTTTCTCTTAGAGATGTAATGTATGGCTTCATAGAGAAGCACCACTTCCATTTTGGAAAATTGAAAATATAGTGCTCTATATAATTTTTCTTGTTCACATGAGTACCCAATTTAAAGCGTGAATAATAGACTGCCAAGCCTATACCATTGTATAAGTGTTTTGAAGTGGGACTTGGGTAGGTCTAGGGGTGGGCAATATAATGATATTAAAACTACGATATTCATTTCTATGTCGTGATACGATATTACAAATGGATGCATACCGAAATACAATGTTAATTAAAATTTTACGTGTCACACCTGTATTTTTAAGCACATGGCCAACAGACATGCACTGTCCTCAGCAGTGTCTGTTAGGCTTTTCTAAATAGCAATCAAGTTAGAAGAGAGTGGTAGACATCTATTTCATTAACAGAAGATGCTACATTTGTGAGTTGATGAATGTTTTGTGGTCATGTGAGTCAATTGATATGAAAGACTTTTAGTTGACCTTCTACTCCAGCATGCCAAAAACGTTTTTTTTTTTACATCATAATTGATAACATTCTAAACTGTTAATATTGGTCACCCCTAGGTGAGACAATATAAAGGTCATGAATACATAATAAACTTGCTTCATTTGTGCATTATAAGATCTAGGCCCTACCGGACACATGTGCTGTTTCAAAACACTTACTTTACTTTCTGCAAAAACTGAGGGCAAAGCATGCATTATCTGTAGTTCTGTGACTTTTATTAAATACAGTATGCATTTATATTGTATAAAGAAAAATAAAAAACATTTTCAATAAAAGTGAAAGAAGATGTAGGGATGTCAAAACACTTACTGTACTTATAACCCTACATAAGTACTTACACCTCTATAAAACAAAATACAAAGAGCTGTACTTATGTAGGGTTATATGGAAGTGGTTTGTTTAATTTTGGGTCCTATGTTAGGTTCCCAACCTTGTTTGCATGCTTTTTGGGTTTTGACATCCCTGCATCTTCTTTCACTTTTTTTTTTTTCTGAATGGTGTGAATATTTTTTTGTAGATTGCAGAAATACTATAATTATATCATTAGAAATCATGCAATCATAAATGCATTAAAATTTGTTCATCAATGAAGGTCAATCTTTTGTATTAATGTATTGATTATCATTCTCTTTCACTTACAGATGATTTATATATATTCTTTATTTCGATTCACTTACATCACTGTCTGCAGTTTTACAAGTAGTGTCAGTTTCTGTGTCAACCATTCAGTATTCCAATGCTTATCATAGTATATAATATTATTATACAATGGGTTTAATATTAATAATTATTATATTCATTATTATAAGAATGTATTTGCTCACAAATGTTATTGCAATTCCAATGCAACAAGCACTTCCACCTTATCAGCTTCCTTGTTCCGACTGAGTATACAAATGGGCATGCGTAATTAAATTCCACTTAGGAAAATGGCGTCCAATTCAAGATCAAATGTTTGTAGTCGGTGAGACTGTCTTCTTTCATAGTATCTGAAGATATCATCTCGATACTTTAAGACCAAAATTTTGCTATAGATGCGACTGGAATGGTGCTAGAATCATTGTGATAGTTTAACAAACAAAAAAATGATTTGTCTGGAAAATAATAATAATAATATTATTATGATGAAGATTTTGCCAGTTTTGCCACTCAGCGGTTCTCTACCTTGATATATATGTTAACTTTCTTAATTAATGAAACTGCTAAGTTTAACTGTTAACGACAATCTTTGGCCATCTAGATAGTGTTGGTAGTCATAAAAACACTAGATATGAATAGGTATGTGTGTATTAAAACTTATCTGTATATATTACCAGAAATTTCAACTCATCACTTGCAATTGAAATGTATGGGCGGCCATTTTTTTCCGGTGCCATCCCTATATAGAGAGTACTACCGTACTTTCTGATATAACTTTGTTGCAAACAAGACCCGATAAACAAGATATATGGAGAAAAAAAAGTACAACACGAGAGATCAAGACACAATAAAAAATATATGCATGTAATTGTACATATATATATATATATATATATATATAAAACAATTATAATTATATGTAATCATTAGGATGGCCCTGTGGGCAATAAAACTCTGTATCACATTGTTTTCGTTTTATGAAATATTCCAGCCATGGTTCAAAAATAGATTGAAAGGTTTTCTGAGATTTACAAACCCAATCATATTACAACAATATAATGAGCTATATAGAATATTGTACATTAATATATCCATGTTAATGTACATTTCCAATAGATTCTGTGAGTAAAACACCACATTCAAAACTATAATACTTACAGGAATGATGCCAAGTTCATTGAAAGCATCCATAGAGGGTTCTTTTGACAACTTTCCAAAACGTTTTGCAGATAATACCGCATTTTGTGCATCAGGTAAAACATCAAATTGCTCCTTGCATTGAACACTAGTCAATGTTACTGCAGCTATTGCACTACAAAATAGGAACATGCCACATGCATTATTCAGAAGTACACATAATATATGAATATAAGTATAGACATATTGCTGTAGATGCATGTATATATGATTGATCTTACGTGAATATTTCAGCATAATCAGCATAGTACACTTCACTTTTATCAGATGTGTACAAATACCCACCAACAATGTAGGCAATGCTAATTGTGAATGTCAGTATTGATGTAGAAAACCCAGAGATTACACCATTGATAGCAGCACATTTTAGACTGTATCTAAAATAAATTCAAGTTTAATTATTACAAGTAGAGCACACATGATTACATCATATTTCTCACCTGAATGGTTGTTTTAAAAGTTGATTATATTTATTCACTAATCTATTTTCTATACCAAGAGTTGCTACTGTAAACACATTTTCAATAGATTCAACTGCAACTTTAGCACTGTCTTCAATCAATTTATTCTTATAATCAGCATATCTCTTAGTAAAGGTAACCTGTAGATAAGCTCCAAATATCATTAATAGAAATGTTAGGTTAACAACCAATGCAATTGGCCAGGCTAATACAAATGATAATATTGCTGAGGCTATTACAGCACTACCACTCCTGATGGAAAGTCCCATATGCATACTCACAATCTAATGAATAGTGTTGTAGTAATATGAAGACTATAATGGTGTCTCATTCACACTCACATGACTAATATTGGATGCCTCCACTGCCAACTTGTGAGATAGTATACTAACGGAATTTTCAGGCTGATCAAACCAACTAATGTATTTATTCAACAAGGCTCTGAAAGATATTTGCCTAATTTTCTCATTAAGTTCATGTTCACAAATTCCAAAAGAGAATACCTATGCAATTGTATATGATAAGTTATAATATAATAATAATGTGTTCACAATAATTATAACTTGTGGTACTTACAGCAGCCGCTCCAATTGAACTAAACAAAATACCCCATAACACCATGGCAACTGCAAATAAACATTTGCATTACTGAATAATTCATCAGAATCTATTTGTGATAGAGACTAGATAGGATAAATAATCGCAGAATTAATTACATCGAATGAACTAAAAAAATACCTTTGCTACTCCTAGAAAGAAAGTCACTGTGAAACTAAAGGCCATACCAAATACTATAAACAGAATGACCCCAACAACCAAGAAGAACCACTGTACTTTATGAAAACACAATATAAACACCTGTTTTAGTATAGCAAATGTCCCAATTCTATAGGGATGATTTACAGAATCTTCTGTTCGTAAAAGTGGAGACTCTTCTGTAATTTTCTGAGAGATAAAGTGAATTTGACACTATATATATATATTATTATTATTTAAAATATGCCAAGTATACTGTCTCTATACAGTTGACTTCGCTGTATCACACAGAGTCAACTGCAGCAGTCAAAATTTATCACAAACAATCATTTTTACTTCTTTGAAAAAGACAACATTAATTACCTCAGTTAAGTCTCTTAATTCTGTATTGGTTTTTATGACATCATCATCAATAGTACCATTGTATTGTGACAGTTTCTTTGAATAGTAGACAATCGATGAGCAATAATAATAGTAGTACGACCTTCCTTTGCTTTGTCTAAAGCTTTTTGAACATATTTTTCACTCTCTGTATCCAGAGCAGATGTAGCTTCATCAAGAAGAAGAATCTTGGGGTCTCGTACTAGGACTCTAGCAATAGCTACGCGTTGCTTCTGACCTCCACTTAATTGAGCACCTCCTTCACCAACTACTGTGTTGTATCCATCAGGAAGATCAGTGATGAATTTATGAGCATTAGCAACTTTAGCTGCCATTACAATGTCATGCATTGAAGCACTCTCTTTCCCATAACTAATATTTTCAGCAACACTTACATTGAATAGAACAGGTTCTTGAGATACAACACCAATCTGGTTCCGTAACCAGCTAATACTTAAATCTCTGATATCAATTCCATCAAGGATGATCTACAATCATAATTATTAAGAATACCAAATTTTCACAAATAATAGATTTACACAATGATACTTACACTTCCTGCACTACACTCATAGATTCTTGCAAGTAGTTTTGTTATAGTGCTTTTTCCACACCCACTTGGACCAACAAATGCAACAGTCTGTCCTGGTTTAACACTCAACTCTAATCCATGTAATATTTTTACATCAGAACGAGATGGATAACTGAACTGAACATCAGAAAACAATATACTTCCTTCGAATGTTTCAGGAACGATACCAACATTCAAACTAGAATTAATTTCTGATTTCTATAAAACAATGATTATCATTATCATAACTAAACAAGTATAAGGAACCAAAACTTACTGTATCAATAATTCCATATATCACATTAGCAGGTCCTATTGCAGCAAACACATCTCCAAGGGATGGTACAATAGTAATAACTGCATTAAGACTCACAGAAATCTCTGATATAATCTGCAATTTATAAAACCAGTTATGTTTAGATATAGAAGCTACTGTATAATACTATTACATAGAGTATTATATGTTTTGTAAAGATTAAGTGCTAATAATATTAGTGTTGTTTAAGTTAACTATAAAGTCATTTTACAAAGGCACTGCAACTTTAGCACGACTAAATTACAACAACTATAACTTACTAAAAGAAAAAATTGGCTAATAATGGCACTTTTAGTTAGTTAACAAACCTAACTATAAAACTACAACCCTTTTAGTAAGCCTATAATATTTTAGTTAATTAACTATAATAAAGTGGTCATTATTGTCATACTATATTAAAAAAACAGTAAAAAAAATTTTAAAAACTCAACTCACAATGAGTACTTCAACAGAACACTTAACAAACAACAGAACACAATACCTACAAATTATTAATATATACTATATATGTGTACTGCTATATAGCTGCAATGACCCAGATTACAGCAAAAGTAACCATATACATCAGAGTTTTTGATAAGTTTTGAAGCATGGGCCAAATTGGCTCAAAAATGGTTTGTGTGTGCGCTATTGGGAATAAATCTTGAGCCAATTAACAAAGAGTTAATGCTGTTAGTGACAATATCATCATAACTCACTGCGCCACTGCCCAATGAGAGAACCATGCAGTGCCAAATAAAAAGCTCTTTGGGCCAATGGTGCACCATACAAGCTTATCAAAAACACTGATATAATTTAATAATTGCTTAGGAATAGCATATGATCACTTCAAACTTCGTAACAAACACTTCTAATCATCGGTGCTACTTTAATAATGTGTTGTCTGGCCACATCCGTAAAAATTAAATATTGTTTATTATCAATATTAGTGAACATTTAATTGACCATGCCCACTACAAATAATTAATGTGCTGAAAATGTTTTGCTACATGCTTCCAAAGCTCCCCACTCTACAATATGTTCTTTCGCCTGTGGTGACATGTACAGACAACAAAATAATAAGACATGTTTAATTCTGTAGAATATAAACTAATACTACAAACACTCCAGATGGAGATATGAGAGGTGCTTAGTTGTGCTTCAGGATAATAGTCTTCCCAAAGAATATAGTCATCATTGTTGTTTGATCAAATTCATTATCTTTGATCATGTATATAAAAGGTATATTATACACAGTATTCTATCTACAATTAAAATTTAAAAGAAGAAAATTGTATGGGACTAATGTTATGTGGTTGAAGGGTAAACACTTCCCCTACTTACATTTTGCGAATTTTAATTGTATGAATGACATTATAATAATTATTATTATTGTGATGTTTTGTTTTTCACGATTTTATTACAGATCACCTATAAACAACACTTTGTAGCTCTTCGCATTGCATACATAATTGATTAATACTATATCGAGCACCATCGCAACAGAACCCTCACCTATGTGACAAAGTAAGACGTGTCAAACAAACAATAATCATTTATAAACATAATACACCTAAAGATTATAATAATTAGCAATGTTTGATTTGATGCAGTGCTTTGCTAGCGACAGCAAAGATGCATTAGCAGTTATGTATAGATGAGTGTAGTTGTCTCCTGGAATGTTCTCAAGTCTGGAAACAGTAACCGTGAGTGATATAAATTGTCATAACCTTATAACCAAACGTTTTAGCCTCTTGTTATTTTTTGCCAATGAGTTGTTTGTAATTTTCCTGGATATATGCAAACAGTATGATTACCACAGCACACTCCACAACGAAGGGTATTTAGTAGTTAATTACCAGCTTGGTATTAAAATTAATTACCCCAAAAAATATGTGGGCGTAGCGCTAATATCTATTTCTTTTCAGTCCTATATCTCTTATATTTTATAAGACTGAAGATTCTAACTTACTTTGCTATAAAGACGAGTTGTAAAGAAAGCCATTGATGTCAAATGAGCAAGGCGATCACTTGAATGTATAGCAGTCCCACGGACAACCACCACCTTTTTACTAGCCTGTATACCAAAAACATGCTTCTATTGTTTCGTAAGCTGCAGGTGTTTGAAAGTATGTATGTGTGCATACGTAATCAATTTGGTGAGTAATTCATATGAATTTAAATTGGCCCTACCACATAAACCACATTAAAATCCCCGTACTTTTTCCTTCTTTTAGATCTAACAAATGAAATTAATAATAAATAATAAATAATAAAAATTTTGAATTACAGCATGGCATTTTCAGCCATGCAGTAATACAATGTGCATTAATATAACATAAATGAGTTAACAAGAATTTTACCGATATCCAATAGAATAATACAGCATGCCAGCAACAATACACCAAATACCATAGATATTATGATGACTATCTTGTATGATTCCCTCTTCATTTGTTTCAAATGAATGTTGTACCTGTAATTATGATGCAAAAAATATATAGTCTGATTGAACAATTAAAGTTGGTGATCTTGGTAATTGGGATTAAAATCTCCTGTGATAATAATAGTACCATCTAAATAATTATTGATATCAAGTTCACAAAAATAATTGATTGTTACATTACAAATTGAGATTTTCATTACAGTTTACCAACACTGCTTACTCAACAAATAAAAGGAATCGATTTGATTGTATTATTTTAATTATGTGTATGTCATTGATCTTCCATTAAAGTGTTTGAGACTCAAACAGCACTCTCTATGTAGAGATAAATCATTGCTAAAGCAGAGAGCTGTCAAGTAGCAAAACTGCTGGATCAGGTTATTCCTCATCATCATAATATTATTTTCCAGACCAGAATAATACATAGATTTAGCACAAATACAAATTAATTTTTAAGTTAAATTCAGGGGAACAATTCTCATACTGTTTTGTCTAGTTAATGAATACTTTCGGCCACATCAGCAAACTGCTTACATAATAAGATTCAATGGTTATCATTGTTTAAAAATTTAATGATGTAAAAATTATAAATTATGTCCCAAATAGCCTCTTTCTCGCCAGAAACAGATTCTGCAAAATCAAACTCCTTTTCTATCATGAAATTGTAGCCGTATTAGATGGAAATCACATTTTTGTAAAGCCTTACTAGTGTAAACTGCATGTGTAATGTATTGGCGTGGTTATAATTAATGGGTGTAACCAGGCATGGTCATTGTATCGGCAACTGAGCATGGTTATTGTATCAATAAGACAAAAAATTATAATCGATAATGATACCATATTGATACTGTAAATATCACAAGTATCGATAAAATATCCATATATCGCTTGTCACTACACTCTACCGACCAGTAGAAAGAAACCTGCTTGTAGCTTACGTATTAACTGAAACTAATAGCTAGCTATTCTACCTGAAATATATACCTAAATTTAAAAGTTAAGGTGAGTAGATAATCTAAACAATAACTATAATAGGCTGTTTTGTTTCAAGCATGATAAAGTCAGCCCTGATTATTGAATGCTGGACACCACAAAGCAACTTTTGTCTCTATATATCTTCATCCATTATAAAAACAAAAATTTTGCGTTCCATATACCATTATCACGATCTATTCACTGAATAATTAATTACCTTTTCAATGAAAAATTTAGCGTACAGGCTAAGGTCCATATTACGATCACAGTACAGAAACAGAATGTGAACTTTTTTGTTGTCTACTGCACACATAGACAAAAAATCTGATTACAGATACCCTCCACTCTGTCTATGTAGGTGAAGGTTAATAATAAACATTAATTAAAGTAATTATGACAGTCCATAATTATTATTATGTTTGTCAAATTAAGTGACATTTTACTCTATGTTTATAATTAAAGTTCAAAGGTTTGCACTGTTAAATCACAGTGAAAGAGCAACATGAGTTTCGCTTACTGATTTAGATTCATAAGGATTCTTTAACTATAAAAATTGAAGCAGTATAATAGTCAATATTAATATATAGTTATTCTTGTGACAAAGGGAGTTCTTTTTAACAAACAACTTTTTCACAAAGCTATGATAAAAGTATTTATTATTAACCTTTGAGTTTCTTTACTCTGACCACTGAATGCTTTCACTGTTTTTATAGATGATAGTACTTCCTCAGCTACTGATCCAGCCATTGCAAGTGCACCTTGTTGCTTTGCAACAACCCTCGTACTGACCTACACATGTAACACACAGTAGACTAATGAGTATAATAATACACAATTATAGTTGATAGTACTGTTACTGCAACTAACCTTTTGAGCAATGTAGAGGGCTATAAATGACACCGGTAGAATGCTATAAGTTACTAAACTTGCTTCCCAGCTGACAGAAAATGCAATGATAAATGATGATAAAAAGGTAGCACATTCTTGAATAGCATTACACATACTATAACCAATTCCAGTTTCAATAGTTTGTATGCCACTATAGAGAGTATAAAGTATAACTGTAGATTATGGATTCTCAATCACTGCATGCATGAAATTCAATTTTTGTTTCGTATATTATATGAATTAACATTTAAACTATAATTACATGTATACACAAATAATGATTATAATTACTCATTAATGTTGTAGAGAGCACAATAGCAGCACCACATACAGAGATGCATAATGTTGCAAAGGAGCTCAAAACTTAATCTAATGTCTATGAAGACAATAGATTAGGTTTTGAGCTCCTCCTCCAGTATGTGCTTGTAGTAGCTGACAGCAACAAAATGTGCGCTTATTAAGCATCGCCAGTGGGTGTGGTTTTATTCTTTCATGATATGATGGCAAGCTATGATGTGGAAAGTGTTGTTCATGGCCACCATGTTTATAAAACCGTCTGGCGACCACAAACTGTTGTATAATTCATTCAGATTTTCAGGAAGACAATAATAGACACAAGTATAATAAAATCTTTAAATGAAAAACCACATACACCTATGCTACTATAGGTATATGTGAATCAAGGCCGCAGTATCAGTATAGACAACTGAATCACTAATACATAATAATAAATTATGTGTGTAATTTAATTATTTATATTTAAGTGGGTTTGTAGTTAAATAATTAATTCACATTGAATAAGCCCCATTAGTGTAGTCAACTTTGAACAATGGACAGTTTCTGTTTGCAGCCAAGGGTCAATGGTTCAACTACTATTTTTTCAATCTATTTCAGCTTGCCAGAACAACGATTTCCATTTGACAGTTAGTTTAATTTTATTGCTTTGATAGGTTACATGTAACCATAGATATAATAGATAATGCAAAAACTGTCATAACGGCCTCTTCACAGCTGTAAATTTGATAGGACAATGCCATATTGCCTCAGCTAATTAACCTTCTTGTGACCAAAAATGGCTGTCAAAACATAATAATCACTATTTAAGGGAGAAACGTCTGGCATATAGTTATTTATGAAACTTCTTTCCACCATACGAAAATTAAGGATAATACTTAACTTGGTTTCCTATGCTTGATCTGGATATAAACAAATTCCAGCCCTCTTGTTATAAAAACATGGTGCTTAAAAGCATTTGAGATGTAACCATAACATTATTTTTGTGTGTTATATGTCTATACATTAAAAGTGATCAAACAGCATGCAAATTTTTGCTTTAATAGGAGTCAAATAAAGAAATACCTTGGGTATTATATTGCATAAAACCTCAACTTGGAACAGCAAGCAGTTTTAGATGAAATTGCACTATACCGAATATTAGAAAACAATTTTGGGACAAGTGAACAATCAATTTTCTTATTCCAAATCACTTGATAATAATTATTCGTATTATTATTACACCACAGGTATGAGGCAATTAAGATAGTAACCTTTCATGTACACTGGACATAACCTAACTGCAGACAATTAATACTTCACAGTTTACATGAACTAATACTTGTCTCCTCCCTGCTAGAGGTAGATTGAGAAATGTGGTCTTAGGCTACATCCTTGACTACATTTCCCATGGATGGTGAAAGCCCATATATAACATGAAGATGTACATGTGTCAGTGGATATTAAGTACATATTCCTAATAATTCTAGTACATGCACACACAAGAAACCACGAGTAGACATTGCTATCTGCAACTTATCAATCCCTTCATAACCTTCTCTGCATTTCTCCAAATGAAAAGTATTTAAGAAGTTGCTTACTTTGATAGATGAGTATGTAGTTCAGCAGAAGAATTCATATCAAACCATCCAATATGTCTAGTTAACACTGATTTAAGATATGCCAACCTCATTCTTCTTCCCTGACGAGTTGCACTAACAGACCATAAAAAACGGGACAAAGATACAGATAGAAAATACACCAGTGATAAACTTAAAGTATAGTAGGTGTAAGCTGGTATTTCACTAAGGAGCATATCAGCAGGATCTCTTGAGTTGAGATACTCACGTAAATTAGAGTCATTGCAGAAATAATCAACATCACTCATATTCTTATCCTTCAGTTTTATAGTGATAGCATAATTAGCAAATTGTGTGAAAGCAGATCAAATACCAAGGGTAAACAAACTCCTGCTACAGTACCACAACATGTAGCCAGTAATATTATTATTGTGTCAAGACAGTTAGCATAACGATACTGTGTAAAATATAAAATCCCAATAATAATCATAATTATGCATTGCAAAATACAACTATAATTCTTCGCGAATACTTAAGCTTATACTTACCAATTTCCAAAGTGAAATAGAACTTTTATTTCCTCCCATTCTATAGAATTTCACGATAGCAAGTTTATCATTAGCTAGTTCTTGGCAACTAAGGAGTAAGGACCCGAGCAGTAAACGTACAGCCCCTCCTATACTATTCTTTTCTAGTTCTTACCGTTATTGGGGCGAAGCCCCACACTAGGCGAGAATCTTGCTTTCTTGCGTAGGCCCCCTACGTACGTCTTTTTCTCCCGCGGGGACCACTTGGCCCCAGGCGGAGTGAAATAGCTTTAACTAATTAATAGGCGTGTACTACTTCGCCCCACAATGTTTTACATTCATCTAGCTAGTATAGTATATTATATCAGGAGGGGCTACGCTCGCCAGACTAAGTCACGTTGTGGTCTGACTGCCATGTACGTCGAACCATATCAAGGTGTGGCATTCAAAATCTTCCTATCTACAAAGAGACCTCAGTGATAGATTTCAAGTAAGTTGATTAGTATTACAGTATTAAACATGTGCACAAAATATTTGCCACAAACTTTCTTCGTTCCTTACAAATGTTTGGTGTTTGGTTGGTTCCTTCCTGGTGTATTCTTTTATGGAGTGCCGTTTGTGTCAAAATTATTTTGTAGTGGAATTTATATGTTAGGTGGAATTTACTAAATCGCTACCATTACTGCATGGGCCCCAGTGCTGTTCCTGGCAAACTGGGAGGGGGGGGGGGGTCTGGGGGGGCTCTGCCCCCCAGTTTAGGCCCTTGGATCGTTAGGGATATCATCCATGTTGTTGGAGTTGATTTTTAATAAATCGCACTGCTGAATAAAATTTAACACTTAGTTAAATTCCCTGGGAATTGTTAAATTCCTTGAGAATTTGCTAAACTACCTAAGAATTTGTTCAATTCCTAGAATAAAAATCAAGTGCTTTAAAAATTGTAATTTTGACACAAACGGCATCCCATATTCTTTAGAGCAGAAGTATACCTATAATTCTTGGTAAGTAACTTCACTGATAATGTATTTCAATGGTCGAAAGAACTGGATGTTTGATATCATTCGTGTCAAATTGCACTTGTGTAATTACCGAGGTAATTACAAATGAAGAAGTTTTACGTATATTATGGAGTCGATTGGTCCTGTCTAATGTTAATTACTGTGTCCCATCTTCATTGAAGTTTTTTTATTTTTATGTGGGCCATTGATTCCCATGATTGCTTTGTATTGCTTTTTATGTATGTATTTGTGTCACATAATTATTCTATATGTAGCTAAGGGGGCATCTCCAAACTGAAGCCTGTATGCTTAACGTCACAGTGATGCTACTGCAAGACTCCACCACCCCCCTCCTCTTGACGTCATGAATGAAGACTCCAAGTGTATCACACTAACTTGTGCTTTCAATGTTTAGCGTCACGTGCACAACCCCCACCCCCTTAGCGTCACTATGACATTAAGCGTACAAATTTCAGTTTGGAGATGCCCCCTAAGGAAGTTGTTATTTCAGGGCCTCAGCCAATCAATGCTGCTTATCTCAATAGTTGAGCATTGTGTTGATATTATTGTGGAATCGTGTCATAATTGTTGTATCATTACAGTTTCTGGTTTATTAATATTGTAGCTTCATAATAATAGATAATATTGATACTGTCGGAATAGTAATCATTGCATTAATTTTGTTGCAAACTTTTTTGCACAACCAGCCCTAGCTACTTTACAGTGTTATACTATAGTCTGTTCACATTCACGATGTCCTCAAAATTATGACTTTATATGTAATATAATGTATAGTTTAATGTCATAAGTTTAATACATGATTTACTGTAACTCAATAATGAAGCAATAGATTGAAATTTGACATACACAAAAAAGAATGGGAAGGACTATTATATGAAAATGGTGCAGGTAAAAAGATTGTTAGTCATTCCAAACTAAAGTTATGATCATTTTTCTGAGGTGATGGTGAACGTGAATGACCTTTATTATTATGAAAATGAATTACAGTATATTAATAAGATATTTTTTGTTGTCTAGCACTAGTAATTGAAATGGCTCACAAGATATACTCAAATCTAGCTCATCTTGAGACTTTTTCTCGAGATTTAAATTACACTGGTGTACCTTTGGATGGATGGGGACATCCCACTTGCCTTATACCTTTGGTATTCGGTGCTTTTGCACTTTTAACAGCTGGACTGCCAAGAGGGATATTGTCATATTGGGCTCTGTTTAACTTCTGTATTATTCATCCAATGGATTTGTGAGTATATTATTACTTTATGTTATTTGTTATTCAAGAACCACAAAAATCTGTCAATGGTAATGGATTACCTTAATGACTTAATCTAATAACAATAATAATAATAATAATAATAATGATACCTCAATCATATTACTAGACGTTTGCTATTGTACATTTTTGTATTGGAACTATCATTGTTTTATGCTTTTTATTCTAAGGTTGACTGGATTCTCATTGCCAAAGATTTTATTGAAAAAAATCAAGAAAATGCACACGACGTTTCGACTGTGTAGTCTTCTTCAAGTGGCACAGAATAAAATCTTTGGCAATGAGAATCCAATCAACCTTAGAATAAATTGTCTACCGAAACAAGGACTAGGATTGAAAGAAGGATGGACGTCGTTCGAGTTCTCTACACTTAAACTATTGTTTTATGCTGAATTAATCCTTACTAAAGTCTGTTCACATTCACGATGTCCTCAAAATTAGGATGTAATGACTTTATATGTAATATAGTGTATAGTTTAATGTCATAAGGTTTATTATTGATTATACTGTAACTCAATAATGAAGCAATGGATTGACATTTGACATACACAAAAAAGAACAGGAAGGATAATTATATGAAAATGGTACAGGTAAGAAGATGGTTGGTCATTTCAAACTAAAGTTATGAGCATTTTTCTGAGGACAAGGTGAACGTGAATGACCTTTAGCTATTGTCTAGTTGTGTTTACGCAAGTGTGTTATCAAACTCATATCAAAAACTACAAATACTCTGATTGAGTACAAATAGACTCGGATTGAAATAACAAGTAAACATTATTAGAAAGTTTTGGTTTAGAGTTACATGCAGAAACACCCTTTGTGGCACTCATTTTGATATTTTAATTTTGATATATGTACCACTCCTCACAGGTTTGTAGGTACACTGGGCATGGGGCCTAAATATCTTGTTGATGAATATGCAATACTCGATTCACGCTATTGGGTTGTACAGGATGCTTGTGTTACTATTGTGTCTGCTCTTGAGTTCTTTGTTATGGCTCCTCTGTGTTATTTGTGGTAAGGACTTTGTCATTAGTGTAACATATAGTAGTATAGAGGCAGATACTGCATAGCTCTCTGTGCAGATACATGTAACAGTACTCTTCTCAAGGTTTTCTTATAAATTCACTTTAATCTTTATATACATAGGTACAGGAGTATAGTGAAGAACAAATGGGACAGCCCATTCTTTGCTTCCATGGCTTCCACGTGGCACATGATTGGTACACTGTTCTACTTCTTTGGAGAAATTTATGAAGGGTGTGTTCACCTACCTGGACATGTGAGTTAATTACATGTAACTGAATGTGTATATTACTTTCACTATAATATTATATAGCATTTAAGCCAAAGGGCCAAAGGGGGATGGCCCACCTCGTCTCAATTCCTTTGATTTGGTCATTGAAATGCAATTAGGTGGCATTTGATGTGGTTATACTTTTGATATTGGCACCCTCCTTCTCCTGCTCTGGCTAAAACCTTGAACTACATATACCCCGATAATTATGAGAAACGTGTCATTCTATAATTAATGCTGAAGTGGTCCTTATTATTACACTACAACAACACTACTATTATTAGATTCTTAAGAACACTATATTTGAGCCTTATAAAGACTAATATAGTCAGTCCATGTCTTCCAGACCCAGGCAGTAGTCTAGCCTTTTCTAATTATAATATATACATGTATATACATACCTGTACATGTAATTAACAGGCAATATCAATGTTTACTGATACATGTATATACATACCTGTACATGTAATTAACAGGCAATATCAATGTTTACTGATACATGTATATACATACCTGTACATGTAATTAACAGGCAATATCAATGTTTACTGATACATGTATATACATACCTGTACATGTAATTAACAGGCAATATCAATGTTTACTGTAATATCACATTTTAATTTTGGTTTATGAGGTACATGTATATTGCTCCTCCCCTTTAATTGAATTTCATTGGTAAATATAATCAGATTATCACCCTTCTAACTGCTCAAAAGATGCTACTGATTATAGTTATAATCAGTGTAGTATATGGTATACAATGAAACCCTTCTATTCCTGACACCCTTGGGAAAAATATAAGTGTCCTGATTACAGGGGTGTCCTCATTTCAGGGGTGAATTTATATTCTAAAGCACAGTTTGGGACATCTGTATGTTTTCTTAACACAGGGGTGTCTTCAATAGAGGGGTTTCACTGTAGTTATAGAATGTGCATGCAGTCTATTGCAGAAATATAATCCCTAGCATGAGGGTGGTATATCCAGTTAGGAGGATTATAGACTGCATAGTTACAGTCTATAAATGAATCATAAGTGCTCATCATTAACCATAGGTGTATCTATAGTTATCAGAGAACCAGGGCATAATTAAATATTCATTGTTTTATTAATCAATTATTATTGATTATTAACTAGTTAATCAAAAACTTGCGCGTATAATATTAATATAGGAAAGGTGGAGTCTCTGTTCTATTTACAAAAGTACTATCCTTGAGTTCTTGTGTTTCTGTGCAAACTGCAATACTAAGTCCACCAATGAGTTCCATAACGTGGATGAGAGGTCTTTCTCTACATACAGGAGAGCTAGACTGGTTGATGCTGTAATAACTTATTAATAACAAGTATATACAACACATTACAATTACAGAAGCCAATTTTTCTTCCTGCAACAGTTTACCAGGGCATTGCCCTGGTATGCCCGGGCCTAGATACGCCTATGTCATTAACTACCTCATTACCAGTTACAGTGTCTGCCACTGTACCTGTGAAGTAATAAACCTGTCAATAATCATACATAGAAACAACATGGTAACAGGTTATAAGTTATAGAGTGCATGGGATTATAGATATTTCTAACACTGTACAAGTGATTTATAGCCTGTTCATCATTAATTACACATGCATGATAATATTACCATAGATACAGCATCTACCCACTATGCCAGGCAACTGGGAAGTTGTAAACCAGTCTATAGCTTGCCTGGTCTTGTCCTAAAATAGCAATAATTAATTATGTAATTAAAACACCTTACAAATAGACTTCACCTTCTTGTATTCTCTCTTTTTCTCTCACTCACTAATTATAATATTATTACACTTTTGTACACGCATGCAGGATTTTCAATGGCCACCGAAATTTGATACCTATGTGAAAGTGAAGTATTTTTGGATTGTATTTGTATTTCTTAACTGGATATGGATTGTCGTTCCTACCATGATAATTATCACATCTTACAATGAACTAGGAAGAATGGTGGCGAACAAGCAAAAGAAGAATTAAGTTATAAACTTATTAGAATAACTTGCTGAAATTTTTTATTATTTTTAATTTGGGAAAATAATATTTTATTTTGAAACAGTTACATAATCCTGTTGCCACTGTCCACGCAAGTGATGCATGAATTGCCATTATAAAATGTATGAAAAATGTAATGTCATATATACATTGCTTCACATTGCAAGGGATGGCAGAAAGAGTAAAGAGCAATGTCGTTGTTACTGCAATAATTTATAATTGTTGTTCCTGGAACTTAATCCCATAGTGGGTCTCTGTTGTGCTTGCAGTATACTGAGATGATTAATAATTAATCACATCTTTCATGTAATTATATAATGTGTAATGAAGAATTGTTTTCACTCAGCAATGTATATACTTAAATAAAGGTCTCAATTACATAATTAACTTGCTTCACTCATACTGATGTAATGTGTAATCTCAACATGTTAACCTTCAGTGGTTCCATTTAAATGCACTATACTATAACACTGCTTTACAACATAGCAATGACGAGCACTGGTATCAACCTTCAGTTGCAATATCCTCACAACATTTGATTATGAAAACTATCTATATACATGTACATGTACATCCAATACTCCAGTTACACAAACAACGTTATATGTAATTAAATCATTCACTAATTACATAACAGATATTCTTATATACAGTCCAACATGCAGTATTACAATTGTTATTCATGACAAAAACACTATAACACATTATAGTTAGTAAACGTAATCATTAAACACTCACTACAGAGAACATTTTTTGCAATTACAAAAGATTAATAGTTTGCAGTTAATACCATAAATCTATAACAGTAACGACAATGAATACTATAATACACAAATCAATTAATTATCTTCTTTTGGCTTCTTTAGCAGCCTTTGCTCTGAAGACATTAACAGCAACCATTGTTGCTGAGAATACAAGATATGCTAGATAAAGTCCAGAAGCAGCGAAACAAGCCCTGAGGAGAAAAAGGCGATTATGTCTGGAACGGATATCCTATTATTTTAAAAACACCAATGCTGCTTGTATAATCATCTATTGTAGTTGATTACAGCAAAAATGTGAGGTAACACTGTATATTTTAGTGGATACAAGTCATGAATTTTTAGAGTAATTATCAGGGTACTCGACTATTATTGTGAACGGATATATGTAAAAGACAGGATCAGTTCTAGCCATACTTCATAATAACTGAAACAATGAAGAATGGTAATAAATGTACATGTAACAGGTAAATTGACAAAAAAAACATCTCTTCTCTTTTAAAAGGCAATGAATTTTTACCAGGAATTTAAAAAGGCTCATTTAAAAAATTTTAATTTTAAACTAAAATTTAAATTGGATGGAGTTGGGCAGGCTACACAAGACACGTAGAATCGTAGATAGACTCAATTTCTATATTTACAAAACATGTATTGCAAGTGTTGCAATCAGATTTTAGCAAATATGTGCTTATTCTAAAACCGAAACACATTGTGACAGTCTTATGTCAACATGTACAATGTAAAATCATTACGTACATGTACACGTATAGTTAATTTAAATGATTTGTTTAAAACCTTACTAAGTTCTGTCATAATGAAATGAGATCAACTTTTACAATATAATATTACTAATTCATTATGGTGGAATAACAGTATTGTGTCTAATATCGTCAGCTACAGGCCCCAAACGTCACCAGAATCAACATAATAGGGAGCCCCACACCTCCCTATTATAATGCCTTTTTGCACAATCTCCTGTTATTCACCCCCTATAACACCCCCTTCCACTGCAAGACTTAATGACAAATTCCGTGTAAACTCACGATGAAGCATTGTTGTAAGCAGCATCTACACTGTTTCTAGTTGCATCTTCATCCCGTGTAGTTATATTAATTTGAGCTTCAACATCTTCAAACAAAGCTACAGCTTGAATACGAAAAAATACACCAAGAATAAGCTGTGGGTGGGTGAGAGAGAAAGAGAGAGAGAGAGAGAGAGAGAGAGAGAGAATACAAAAAGGTGAAGTCTATTTGATCAGTTGTTTAATTGCATAATTAATTATTGCTTTGTTCAAAATGTTAGGACAAGACCAGGCAAGCAACAGACTATATACATGTATGGTGAATTAAATTAAAGTGGCAGGTAAGCAGCCACATGTAATGTTAAATTAATACTTGGAACTTTACAAAGAAACGTTCTTTCTCTTCCACCCGTGAAATTTCTTCAACAGTCTATACTCCAATCACACTATTACAACTAACTAAAGGAGAGTATAAAAACCAGAAAAAAAAGTTTAGTTGAGCAAGTCTGACTTCTCCATACCCACCACCCCCCCCCTGTAGGTAGTCTCACGTCACTGACAACCACGTTACAAGATGGGACCGTATGGAAACTCTCATCTCAAAACTGTGGCAGACTATCACATGACAAAATCAGGAAATTAACTACAAATAATTATCGAGTAATGGATAGAGCAGAGCACTGTGTTATCCACGGTGATGTCTAATGATGATATGTTCCTTTGCTACTGGGTCTATGACAGAGTACAGACTCAGTTTGGCATGGTGACCATCCTCTGAGTCATTGTCAACAAAGTTTGAATAAGTACATTTTGATCTTGTTTTATCAGTGTAGCTGCTTTGACTTTATGCCAATCTTTGGTGTTGCTTCAGAAATAATAGTACATTGCTGCCATTTTTGTTGTGACGAAGCGTGAATAGATTGATTTTGATTGGCTCGGCACAGATTCATGTAGGAGCCACAGTTTTGTGATTACAGTTTCCAGACGGTTCCATCTTGTAACGGGGTCATCAGCCATGTGAGACTATCCTGTAGGCTGGACCTATCTACCTCCAGAATAAATTTGAAATCATATCTCTTTGTAGTCTTCATGAAAGAATGTTTCTTAGATACACGATATCCAGCCAATGTCACCTGCTTTTAAATAGTGATGTGCAATACATATCGATATATCGAAATATCGATATTTTCATTCAATATCGTGATACAATATTGGCTTTTGGGTGTATCAATACACAAGAATGCAAACCTGGTTTTTCTAATTTTATACCTAAAAGCAATTATAACAAGCTAGTGTGCAAAACTTTGATTGATTTTTTTTTGCTATTTCTTGACAAATACAACTAAATAAGTCATTTATTTACTTTTTATAAGTATTTCAAATATTATTTCAAGTATCGTGATACTGTATCGTATCATGATATTTTTAGCAGTGATATGCAATGCTATTATTTAGTCATATCGCACATTCCTACTTTTAAATAGAAATGTGTCTTTTAATAGAAATGTGTCTTTTTAATCAAAGTGTAAAGTGTAGAATTGTTATCTTTATATATATATATATATATATAAAGATATCAAATGTTGTGTTTCAAAAAAATTATGATTGCCCGCCACCTTAATACAATTAAAGATCATTTCTTAGTTGCACATGACATGTACATGTGTAGTGTGATGCTAATTACAGATACAAGTTGTGAACAAAGTCAGTATTGATACCTGCAAAACAGCATAACTATTTCTTTCTTTTAAATAATGAAATACAATCTGATCATGTTTAATACAATATATGAAAGATTGTATTGATGTATGGTGATTTACTATGAGATTTTACCAATAACTAATACCGATCTAACATTACATGTACATGTAAATATGTACATCATTTACATGTACATGTACATGTACATGTACGTATAGAGTTTAAAATCTGATTCCATAAATGAAATACATGTAGTTTATTAAAAATGTGAGTTGTGATGCAATGAAAAGAGAATTACTAGTGCTGGGACTCAATAATCGAAATATCGATAATCGTTATCGATATAGCACATTTAATGATAATCGATATTGTGACCAGATATCGATTTGTACTTATGCGCATGCGTATTCAGTACAAGCCAGTTTTTTTTTTTTGAAAAATATCCTAACTTACAACTGGTTTTATACTTGATACATGATATCTATTTGCAGGCCAATTAGTGGGAAGTCTTTCCTGTCAATTAATTAATCACTTCCTCTGATATTATCGATAATCAATAGATATTGGGTGCACTAATAATCAATATTGGTGTCTCTACCGATTCCCAGCACTAATAACTACTTTAGATAACATGCTGCACATGCAATCCAACATTAAATCTATCTTCTAGTTTCTGATTCAAAAATAAGCATTTTCTCAATATCATAAAAGTGGCGCTCTGGTAATTAGCATATTCATTAATTGTTATACATTTCTGAGTAGTGTTACAGTATATTTTTAGGTAACATGTTCTAATTATCCACACGCTCTATTGCTCTGAAATTTTGAAACCAGTAGTTAAAAGAAGTTTTTCTGTAAGTGGAGTTCTTTTTTGTGAAAAAAAATTATCATTTATGAATATGCTAATTACCCAGTGCCACCTTATAATCACAAGAAATAACATATTGGTATACTTATTACAATATCAATTACATCTTTCAAAAATATACCAATACAAGAAATGGCTAATGATGACCAGTACCAATTAACATAATATATAACTATCTAATTAGCTTTTTAGTCAAAGGAAAAGTAGTATACTAAACGTTAACCAATAGTAATGGCTGATATCAATTACTGATTAACATATCAAAACATCACTATAATTGTATAGTTGATGGTTTTCCATTTGTATTCATTATGATATTGTTATCAACATTAAGAGGTGTGGCTAGGCAGACGGATCTGGTGACTGGGCTTAAACTAAGCTCAGAGGTCCTTCTCTTTCTCCATTTCCTAATTTTGCTCATACGACTACAAGGGTTTAGAGAAACAAGACTAATCTAATTCATGCTCTAATTCAAATCCTGGAACTGCCTTCAGGTCAATACAGTAAGATAATAGTAGGTAGTAGGTACACGTACTTTAGCTCAAGCTAGGCACACGTAATATAATTTGCATTGACCTACTTTATAGTATATATAATATATATATATATATTATATACATATAATATAAATACATTTCACACAGACAGATAGACTCACCAACATTAAAAAGCCCCATACTGATAGTATACTACAACACAGAGATCCCTTAGGTCCACAGAAACAGAAAAAGCATTTTGCTAACTCTGTAGCAACCATAATGAAGAAACAAGGCTGTTTTTCTTTTATATGTGAGGTAGAACTTGAAGAAGCAGACCACTGAGATTAAGTCTTATGATCAATCATGTGATGATCACATGATCTTAGTCAGCTTTGTTTCCATGGTGACGCAAATTTGTAAACAAAGATGGCATAGAAAATGCCAAAGAAACTCAAAGGCAAAGGAAAAAAGAAGGGGAAGGGAAAGGGCAAAGGAAAAGGGAAAGGCAAGAAGAAAGGAAGGTACGTGTGTTCTTCTGCATCTATATATATATATATATATATATATATAATTATATAAACATGCAAGGAAATTATATTCAGCAAGTATATACATGTTATGTCTAGTCTCGCAAGTCAGCCCTTCCTGGAGAAGCAAAGGTGCTGACCCTCGAGATTAGTTGAGTCACAATACAGCAGGGTAGGAAATACACAATGTAAGTGGCTCACTTGGAGAACCAAAGGTTGTCTAAGGAATGCTATGTTGTTACAATGCATACTAGGTATACAGTATAGTGTTTTAGTTAACTATAACTAAAACTCCTTTTAGTAATGTTTTATGATTTTTAGTAAATTAAACTATAACTAAATTACAAGCCTATTGCAATAACTATAACTAACTAAAATGAAAATTAGCCAATAATAATGGGCACTTTTAGTTAGTTCACTAAAACTTAAAAAGCCTGAAATTACATTAGTTAATTAAACCAGGCATACTATAACTATAACTAATTTCATCATACTAAAACAACACTAATATTATAGTGGTGATTGAAATGCTCATTAGATATTGTAGAGTCATTTCTCACACTGGGTACAGTGTATTGTACATGTAAATACATCAGTATGTATATACTTTTACTTGTAGTAAGAAGACTTCAGAAGCAATTGATAAAGAAGCTGTATTAAAAGAATCTGTAGCTACTGCTAAACTATGGGAGGCAAGATATGATGCATCTGAAACATCTAGAAAAGAGTATCGACAAGTAAGGATTATATTATAATTAGGGTTGCACCTATACTAGTATAGGGATCTGAATAGGTGCCTATATTGAAGATATAGGCAGAGTATCAGTATAGGCAACTGCATTGCCTATACATTGCCTATACAGCTTACACAATACTTTGTAGGCTTTGTAGATACATTATTGTCAAACTGCACAAGTACAATCTGAAGATGTGTGCAACCAAGGCTGAATATAATGTGAAGTGCTGATGATTGTCTGGCTGTCGTAGCTCAGTGGCAAGAGCACTGACAGCTGAAGTCAGTGGCCCCGAGTTCAATTCCCAGTGACTACCAGCATTTTTTCACTTTACTCTTTCAGCCTTATTCATAGAATTTAGCGTTCATTATCCATATTTTTTATTACAGAATGTTCAGCGTCTTATAACTGAGAATGAATCTATTCAGTCTGCTATTAATCAGACTGAGAGAGACACAATTGAGGTCATTACTTTCTTGAAAAAGAAGGACTCACAAAAAGATGAAGAATTGTCTACATTGAAGAGCACTGTACGTGAAATAAAGCATGGTGTGAGAAAAGAATGGTCAGAAAAAGAAGACTTGTTGAAAGAAAAGATATCTGTATTAGAGAATGATGCATTAAAGAAAAACCACGAGGTGAATTCATCAACACAAACTGTACTTGTAATACTGTTGTACATGTACATGCATAAGGCCCAAGTACATTACATGTACATAGAAAAACTGCATAACGGCTATTTTGAAAGCTACATGTACATGTACATGTACATGTAGTTCTTGTACGCCATACCATACAGATGACATGTACACGTACTTTACATATACATACGTGTATGCATATACATATACTATAATTCTATATAATTATATAATTATATTCTGTATGATTGTTTTAGTTTGACAATACTCATCACTTTTAGTTACATGTACACTGTATATATGTGTTGTTACATTTTACTTGACTTTTAGTTTAATTAACTAAAAATAATATTAGGCTTACTAAAAGGGTTTTAATTACATAAGTAACTAAAAGTGCCCATTATTGGCCAATTTTCTGTTATAGTAATAATTGCAATAGACATGTAATTTATTTATAGTTTATTTAACTAAAAGTGACATTGCCTTGCTAAAATGATTTTAGCTACATGTAAAACAACACTAATTTAGTAAAAGGAGAGCACAATGGAAAAAGCAATCATGTAGTCATATAAATTATGTCAATTGTATATTCATTTTCAGATTTCAGTGATGCAATCGGAATTAAAAACTATGAGAGAGTTTCGAAGAAAGAGGGCAGAGCTCCAAGAGCAATTGGAGACTATGACACAACAACTGGATAATAATAATCATGATCATAAACAACAGCTTACAGCACTAGAACAAAAGTTTTTTGAAGAAAAGGTAAAATGTATGACAATAAAGTATTAGATGATGTAGTACCTACAGTAAGTAGTCTATGTGGGTGTGGTTAGTGCAGTATTATAGGATAGTATAGGTAATTCACGTTCATCTTTTCCTCACAAAAATGTTCATAACTTTAGTTTCGAAGGACCAACAATCTCTTTACCTGCACAATTGTCATATAAAATCCTTCCAGTCCTTTTTTGTATATGTCAAATTTCAATCCATTGCCTTGTTATTGAAAATTATGACATTAAACTATACACTATAGTACATAACTACATATAAGTTATTGAGTTACAGTATAATCCTTATGACATTAAACTATACACCATACAATCTCTATATTACATGTACATATACATGTAAGGTCATCACATCCTAATTTTGAGGTCATCATGAATGTGAACATACTCTGTATAGTTACATGTACATACTAGAGAAAGCAAAATCAGATATACATTGTATCAACTATATAGTTATACATGGAGCTAGTTTTATCCTTTCCATTAGTTGTAGGTTTATCACAATGTACTTACTTTCTTTCAACTAGGGTATATAGTTCTATATAATAGTACAGTACAGTACAGTGTATAGTATAGTACAGTACAGTATATAGTATAGTACAGTACAGTATATAGTATAGTACAGTACAGTATATACATGTAGTATAGTACAGTATATAGTATAGTACAGTACAGTATATACATGTAGTATAGTACAGTATATAGTATAGTACAGTACAGTATATAGTACAACATGTGCGTACATTTTCATTAAACATAGAGAGAAGTAATAAAAGTCTGTTGGTGTTTGATGACAGTGCATGTTATATATGTATACTAATGTTGTTCTAGTTAACGCTAATACTAGGTAATTTATAATCTTTTTCTATTTTAGTTTTTAACTATAACTAGAATATACAATATACATGTATTACTGTTGATGGCCTTTTAGGTATAGGACTATAACTAAAATACTTGTACTTATTGTTAAACAGATACATACATACATGTATATGTACATACATTGTATACAGATCCGCCTTCAAAAGGAGGCTAACAGACGCATTGAAGAACTGGCATCAAAAGCTCATTCAGAAGCCATTTCTAATCTTGATGAACGTACTCGTAGTATCTACAGAGAGAATGCTGCTATGGTTGATGCTCTGTCCCTTCATATGTCAGAAGAACAGAGTTTGAGAAAACAGAAGGAGAGCCTGGAAATGGCTAACAGACAGCTAGCTGCTGAAAAAGAACTGAGTCAACAACTTGCTCAAGGGAAGATTCAGCAGTCTCAGAAGCAGAAAAAATTAATTCGTGAGTTTGAACAAAAGATTTTGGCTCTTGAGCAGAGTTTGACTGTAATGGTCCAGGAATTTGAGAAAGAAAGAGAAATGTTGAGGAAGACTCATCAGAATGAGCTGGCTGTCAGTAAAGCTCAAATAACAACACTCACAAGACAATTCGAACTACAAAGAAGGTAAATTTTTTATGCCTTGTTTTATCATAATACATGTATACACACACACACACACATGTACTGTACACTTCATATCATTGCATGTAATGTAGTTTTGGTAGTATATATACATGTACATGTAGTACTACGTGTACATGTACATGTCATGTATAGTTTGTGGATAGAACCAATTACATGTACATTATACAATGACTGATTGAACACTCAATTACACAAAAAAATTTATTGTTCCACTCAATCAAATCATGTGTTTATGAATATTAGTCAGGTATAATGGCTTAACAACATGAATCTGATAAGGTAAATGTACATGTACTTGTACCTGTACATGTAGTCATGTACATGTACATATACCTGTACGTATACATGTGTTTATGAATATTAGTCACTGTACTTTGAATGTGCTACACAGTATTATACTTTAGTACTATACTATCACATACAATTATAAAGGGATTCACACATTACTACATGTATGATTACAGTACAAAGTAATACTATAGACTTAGAAGTACAGTTAACTATCACCTTATTAAAGTGTACACTGTAGCTCCCATCATAGTCTTAATAAAGTCAGGTACTGTACATCAATCATTTGTAGTATACAGTATACACCATTCAAAAGCGTTGTCCATCATTAGCTCAATAGAATGTTGAGTGCTATAATGGGAATAGTACATGTGGAATTATGATTTTACATTATATAATTCACTACAGAGAGACAACACACATAAAGAAGTTAGCAAGACATTTATTAGACCAAAGAACTGAATTAGAACAGTTTTTTATTGAGGCCTTAGCACAAGTAAAGAGAGAAATAACTAGTAATAGGTAAGTTTGTATTATATTAATAATCATTAATATGCACTACAAGTAGAGTCATGTACATGTACATGTAACTGCATTATACGTCAAGTTAAATGTATTTGTACTTGTGATAATAATAATCATATATAGTCAGCTCAACAGAATCAGCTATATGTATACAGTGTATGTAAATGTACAAGTTACCCCATATACATGTACATGTACTTTACATCTACTCATAACTCATGTACATACCAAAATTTGTTAGCTTCTAGTCTGAAAAACGTGTGTTTATCTTAAGTGTTTGGAAATCAAATAAGACATACACAGTCACGTGTACACATGCATGTACATGTAATTATAAACATGTATACATGCATACTCACATATAACATACCCATACATGTACATGTACATGTATACACTCATATGTATGCATATACATGTGTCATAGATATTGTTTATCATGTTTGTATAATTTTCTTAAGAAAATTTATTGAGCATAAAGAACAAGATGTCATGTTCTTTATGCTCAATAAACTTTCTTCAGAAAACAAATATGCATATACATGTACATGTACATTCACACACTACTGTAGTAACTGTACACATACTGTACAATTGAACATGTACATGTATTGTGTATATGCATACTTATACATACACAATTGCTTCCTTTACAAGTACATGTACATGTACTTCCTTATTTTCTCTGAAAACCTGTAGAATGCAATATAGACAAGATGCTGAAAAGGTTTATCACCATCAAATGATGGAAGCTATAAAAGGAAGACGACACTTTCCTCCTGTTAGGACATTTAAACAGTCTCTCACTTCAACCAACAGTGTGTATCATGATATAGAAATGGCTGAACAGTGGTATGATATACATGTATTCTTGATAGAAAAACAGACAGACATGTAGTATACAGTATATGTCTATAAAAAGTCACCATACAGTACAGTAATTACTCAGTAGTTTCATTATCACACTGCAGTAGCTCAAAAGTGGTACTATACTAATTCTAACTACTGTTACTGTATGGTGACTTTTATTGACATACATGTATACTGTATATTACTATAACTGTTCTGTGATATTCGATTGTCTGCTACTGTATATGTATGAGTTGTGTAGAATGTTTACATGTACATGACTACATGTATACATATGTACAATGTAATAATAAATGAATCTTCTCTGACAGCATAATTATGTACATGTGCATGTATTTATGAACCCATCAACTTTCTCTTTATATTGGCATTTAAAACCTGAAGTACATAAATAATTATACATGTATATGTATACATATACATGTACATTAGCAATTTTCATTCTTATTTCACATAGGGATTGTGTTTGTGACAATGTTGATATATCAGAACTCACATGGGAGCAAAAAGAACAGGTATGTATGTACTATTGTGGACTCGGTTTCCATAGTAACTAGATTCTGTGACCCATATAAATATGAAGTCTAAGGACAGATCAGAAGTGCTAATATTTACCTAAAAATGTACATGTACATGTATATACATATACATGTACATGTACACTCCCCACCACCCGGAGTCTATGTGTAATATACTACTTTTTAATGGTAGCAACATAAATATTTATTAAAAAGATGGTAAGAAAGTATTCTTTTGGTAAGGATAGTGAATGAGTACAAAAATTCTTTTTTGTTTCAACCAATTTGTATAATTTATTATGTGTGTCACATACTCTATCATTTTCTTTACACTGTGAAGTCTTCATATTTTTTTCAAGCATTATTTTGAGTCAGACATGTACATGCATATGTACATGAATATGTACATGCATATGTACATGGATATGTACATGCATATGTACGTACATGGATATGTACATGCATATGTACAAGTACATATAATTTATTTCATTTGTAGGTTCTTCGAATTCTGTTTGCTAAAATGAATCACAAGCAAGGAAAAAGATCTACGCTATCACTGCCATCTCTACCTCCTCCTCCAGTCCCCTCACTAGAAGACACAAGACAAAATCAGACAAAAATGTAAATTCCTTTTGTGCCCACTTAAGTAATTATAAAGATTAGTTACTGGGGTCTTACTCACATCTCTCTACTCCATGAATGATGCATGCACTAATACTGCATATTATATTTAACTATTAATAATTATATTAAAATATCAAATTCACAAGTAAGAAGTAGAGGTTTCAGTAACACACTCTTCAACAGGGGTCATTCTTTTCTGTGTTCCACATTTTAAAGAGCCCCAGTTCTCAGCTTGTTCTGGATAATATAAAGAAATTAATTATCGATGTATTATACACAAAGTAATAAAAATTAGTGTTATACATGTCATGTAATTTTATACATATACAAAAATGTCAGAAAATGACTTTATACATGTATCATCTTCAAAACAAGCTCAAACTCACATGTACATTGCAGAGGCTAATGCAGTTTATAGTATCTGTAATTTCTGTTCTTTGTTGTTATCTACAGTTGGTGTATTTAGAGATAAGATGCACCTATCCTTCTCCCCTCTCAGATCTGTAATCATGTATATGTGTGGCTGTTATTCAGCATCCTATTGCTCACCAGATGCCTTCCTTTTGTTAGTTGTATAGAGAGCTATTTCTCATATTGATGGTTTATGTCCTAACTACATGTACAATGCCAAAAAATAATATTTATAATTTACACTGGCACTATTATAACTTTCTTGCCTTATATTATTATTACTAATTATTATAATTATTATTATTATTATTATTATTATTATTATTATTATTTACATTATATTTGCTGCTGTATAGATCAAACCAGTCCCTTCCATCTATTGAGGAGGTTCCAAGTCGCAACAGTGTCTTCATAACTCAAAAGACTGATGACTACAGTCAGCAAGACTCAACTAACCAAACAGTACATGTTAGCAGTTAATTAATGCTATCATATACATGTACATGTGTTGTATTATATAATTATATATCAGAATTGTACAATTTGTGAATAATTCCTATTAATGACTATTTGTAATTATAACATATCAATAATTATTTTTTTATTATCGCACATTGATATTGATAATATTATTAATACTTGATATTAACACATTAGTATTAATTATTTCTTAGTATAATTATATCATGTGACATTGAGCCAATCACTTTTTCATATACTAGTGACCTGATCACTTTTTAAACAGCATGATGCACACTTAAAAATTAGTGATGGCACAGATTTTACCAATATTCCAATAAACTGATAATTTTTTTAGATACATACCAATAACTGATACCGAAAAAGATCATTTTATCAATAATTATGAGTATCATAAAAGCAATTAATGATGCAATAATCACAAGAGATTACATTATTGGTACACTTTTTACAATATCGGTTACATCTTTCAGAAATACTAAAAATAATGGCCGATAATGACCGATACCAATTACTGATATGATTATACTTAATTCACAGTTACTTGTGAAAATGTGACCAACACACTTAAGTGACAGACGCTACAATTCTTTTTTCGTTTATATTTTGAAACGACTCGGTGTAATAATTTGTTGAAGTACATCATTTTATAGTAGGACATTGTCCAGTGCCTAGAACAAAGGTCATTTTTTTCTATGCCATCATCCTTACTTAGAGAGTACTATTGATTACATAATAGTACATAACTATTTAGTGTAATGAAATGGTTTTTAAATCATTATTATCATGAACCAAACATGTATGATAAAAGCAATAGTGTAATTAATTACATAAATACATACATGTATTACGTGTTCATGATGGAAAAACAAGTGCATTCACCATAGCTGGGATAAGTTACACTTAATACATCAAAAAGCTTAACATTGTAGTTATCACTACTGTGACCATCAGGCCAAAACCGACATTGAGTCTTGTAGCACCTCCATCATCATCTAATTCAAACATATTACTTATTACAACTGTATTAGGATTAGTTCCATTCTCATCAAAGTATGGAAGTAGACACTCTCGCTCATCATCTGGGTATGAGCTGGTCTGATTTGAGTATATGAATGAACGTCCCCATAGAGTTTCACAAATACCACGACCACTGCCATACACATCACTGGAGAAAATAAAAGCATTACTGTATTTACTTGTGTAAGATTAATATCTACAATGGAATGTACTATTAGTTGATGATCACTGTTTATACAGATAATTAACAGGTTTATATTCAAAAAATAGGTTGGATTAGGTTTCTGTCTATAATCATTATGACAATTATTATTTATGAATATCACTAAAGCTAATTAGTTGACATGAATAATATTTATGCGATTGGTTCTGAGCAAATAGGTACTTTCGTTATTCCATTCATAATGCAACTACAGTCTCATTAAAAGCTGCTAATTTGTGATTTTGTTTAAGAAGTATTATATCAACCAGGAAATACACTTATTAATCTTCCTGCTTAATACATTTTGTTTATATGCCTATACAAATGCATATTAAAAATACATTAAAATTGACCACAACATGATGGTTCTAAGCTCTTCAATCACATATGATTTTTACTGGGTTCCTGCCTGTATAAACTACATGTAACTACATGTAATTCAGCACATTCTATAGTTATTACCTGTACGATTTACAAGTTGCATTTTCCTTGCACTGATTAGTTCCATCATCATGGTACTCCCAGTCAGTTATCCAGTTAACAGCACAGGTCGTTTCATTTTTACATGCTTCATACCATCTATCACAATAGTCTGAACAGAGAGGTAGATTAGCTAAAGCACTCTCATACTCAAACAAACCAAAGTGTGCCACATTAGGTGAACATCTGAAAACAGAAACAAACAAGGGCAATTAAATTCAGTACACATGTATACATGTACATATAGATTTAATGAGTTTATGACTGGTCATCTGTCTCTATGTATATGCTTAGTAGCTGTATGATCGGCAAGACATGCCATGTCCCTCCTGAACAATCAATTACCATTCACAATTTTAATGAATAAGGTTGAAAGAGAAAAGTCAAAAAATGCTGGTAGTCCCAGGGCTACTGACTTTAGCTGTCAGTGCTCTTGCCACTGAGCTACATGTATGACAACCAAACAACCATCAGCACTTCACAATCCTCTATATTATACTGCATGAGTGGTACTGATCTGGAGATATATTCAGGTGTGTAATTGTAAAGGTTCCCTTGTTGATTTCTAGAAATACCACAATCATTATGTTTTAACATGTGTAGGCCATGTGTACATGTAATGTTGACATGCCATAAAAGGTAACAGTTGAGTTATGCAATGCAATAAATAATGCACTCAATTATTTGCAAGAATGCCTAGCCTTCAGCTGTGAAAACAGTGTGGTTTTATTTCAAGGGGTTCATCACCACAATTTATATTATTCATATTACAAGGGCTGGATGTTTTGGACCAAATTTATCATAACTCTATTTTGTATGTGGGCAATAAGGGTTATTGTGTATAGGCCTATACATCACAGGATGAAATAATGGACCACACCACAATTTATATTATTATTATTACAAGGGCTGGAATTCTTGGAAAATGTATTGAAATTAATCACAATCAAAAATTCCAATGTGGGGTATTGTGTATGCCAGGGGCTACAGTAATGAAGATTTCCAATGTGTATTCCAGCGCCAATAAAGGCTACTGTATAGACCAGGGACTAGCTATAGTTATAGGTTAAAGTAGGCTAGTGGAAAACCAACAAATAGGCTATTTGCTTAGGTATGGTAAAGAAGCTGTATTTTCACATCAAAACCAATTAGTTAGCTAAATGTTTTGTTCTGTACGTCCCACTCAACTAAAGATAGTTGTAAATTTTCATATTTTAGCCCCTGGTGTAGGCAGTGGAGGTGTAGCTACTGAGACTGAGAGAGGAAGAAGGGCCTGGTGAATAGGCATGAACTAATTCAGATCTCTGTCACAATTTTGCTGCAGCTGTTATGAAACTAGCAACCAGAACAAACAGAAGTAGCACTTCATTTCATGATGCATCAAGCTAGTTGTTTGACCAACAGCACTTGACAGATCTCTTTGCTAGATTTTCTTTGTTCTGATCCTTCTATATAAGCAGAATGCATGTTACAACAAGTACACATTCGTATTTCAAGTTCTCTCCTACGAGAACACTACAATTTCTTCTATCACACTGAAGAATTCCCACCTAATAATACAACGAAGCCACTTTATTGGTGGCTGTAGTTTGGTGCCCACTTTGCAACGTAATTGCAATGCCCATTGCATAGCATACTGGAGTTTCAGATGACTACAGGCCCCTTTGCCAGACCCTTCCCTTTTTTTTTCCCTCTCTTTCCATCTCCTAATTTTCATCATATAATGCAAGAAGGGTCTGTGAAGTGTCAATAAGACTATAGTGCAGACATACCGTACTCATTCCACATGCACCACCTAAAACAAAATATGTATATTTGTTTGGAAACTTAAAATAACAGTTTATTACTGCAAAGTGCTTCAATTAGTATGGTGACCAACCACAGAGGGTTTTCTGAGGTCAGTACTGTCTTAGTTCGCATGGTCTCGAGTATTTCTATAGACTTAGTGTACAGCTATCACTATCAGTGTTACTAGCTACTGCTGTCAAGGAAATGTAGTGTTTTTACAACTGATAATGTACAGATAGTGTGTGTTTGGGAAGTTAAATTACAAGAGCCACAGACAGGTGTAATAATTTGAGATGTGCTATAATTTGAGAGGTGCATTAATTTGAATGAGTACAGTAATTATGTACCTCACATCCTTATGCAATCAAGTCAACCATACTGTACTTGTATAAAGCATTGTAATCATTGCTTTGACAACATGTATTCTAAATGTATCCATACCTATAAAAACACTCAATTTCAATGAAAAACTTCTGACACTGGCGGGAAAGTACACCACAACGACTCCAATGAAATCCATCAATGTTCGTAACATTAGCCTAAAAGTAATAAATAACATTATGAAAATTATATTTTACTCACAGTGGCAAGTTGTTGAGTGAACTCAGGAGTACAGCATGCTCCATCCCTCCATTGATGGCATGCTACATAATTTTCATCTTCAGGCTCAGGTTTAGGCTCTGTAATGTGCTTGTCACCAGGTAGGCATTGATCTGCAAAAAATTAAAGATCACTTCCCAGATAATACTTTTCTATGCAAAGTACCTGGTCTGTATTCCACATTATCTGCAAGATGAGTATGGCATTTACCAGTGACGAACAGAACGAATAAAACAATAACCGAACAGATCATAATAATTTTCTGCAAAAATAAGTTAGTTGCGCAACTGCATCGTTTTATAATAATTATTTTAATTATAACAAAACTTGCATGGGCGTGACCGGATATTATTATTATTAATGAGGTAGGCGTGGACTTGCAAAACAAAGATGGTAAGTTCATCATTAGCTTCTTGTGTAGTTTAATCCCTTTTTCTGTAGATTCGATTTATCCTGATTCAGAATAGAGCTGGTAAAACACGCCTTGCTAAATGGTACATGCACTTTGACGATGATGAGAAACAGAAACTCATTGAAGAGGTTCATGCTGTGGTAACTGTCAGAGATGCCAAGCATACAAATTTTGTAGCTGTAAGTTGAAGAGTATGTGTAATACACAAATGTACATCACTTTATTTGTGTGTGTTGTGAACTGTAAAGCCACTCCAAATAAAATGGGTTACTTGAGGTGGGTAATCTACTCTCAAGTAATCAGGTAGTTGTTTAATATCTTTATATATACTACATTTCAAATGAATACATAAGAAATCACCTTATTACAATTGTACTCGATGACACATGAATTTGGGCTCAATAACAACTCAAGGAATTGGATTTAAAATTTTAAATGACTGTGGTCTCTCTCTCTCTCTCTCTCTCTCTCTCTCTCTCTCTCTTTCTTTCTTTTTCCCTTTCTTTATCTCAGTTTCGTAACTTCAAAATAGTTTATCGTCGTTATGCTGGACTATACTTTTGTATATGTGTTGACTTGGAGGATAATAATTTGGCATATTTGGAGGGTATTCATAATTTCGTTGAGGTGAATATGAAAATACATAAATTACAGTATTGTGTCTTCTGTAACGTGTTAGTGATTTGTGTACGGTGATATTCATAATATACTAATACATCATAACAGGGGTAAAATAATATTGTACTTCCAAACAGGAACTTATGATAACTACTAAATTTGAATGATCAAAACTAAATTAAACTAATAATCAGTAAAACATGATTCAATAGTTATATTATTGTTTTGTAACAATCAAAGTCTTGAAAAATTACACGTTATATGACATTGCAATGTATGGTAGCTATGTATTGGTGAATGCTAGTGATAAAATTGCTCACCTGATGTTATAGACATCTTGATTATAAAAGATTGACATGTTCAGAGGTGGAAATAAGACTATAAATTTGTTAGAACAACACGTCCAAACAAATTGAATAGACAGTTTAAGATCTTAAGGTCTGACTGCAACTTTTAAAGCTATCTATATTGATTACCCCAATCGGATGTTAAAATTGAATTCTGGGGCAAGAATGTAGTTACATGTATTAACAAGTGCCACAGATTGTTTATGAGATTGTAAGACTGATGTATTTGAGTTGCATTTGAAGTTATGAGATTGTAAATTTGATCAATGACCAGGCATGGCGCGAAGTACTTTTAAAAGTACTTAAGTACATTCCAAGTACTTTATAAGGTTGAAATCACGAGTACAAGTACAAGCACTTGGTTTTAACAGCTGTAATCAGTACGAGTACAAGTACTTTAGTACAGTACTTAAGCACTTTTAAGCACTTTTACTCACTATCTTCATTAATTTCAATATTACATAGTAAAACAATAGGAAATAGCCTGCATGGTAACTAGAAATAATTTAAAAAGTTATTACATCTAATGAACATTAACTTAGAAAATCTAGAGTCATTCAGTCTACATCTTTCTGGTGTAAAGACAGGCGCTACTGTTTGAAAGTCCTTGATACTATAACAGTATACACAATCACACATAGCTAGTTTTAACACCTGTAATGTTAACTAACTGTGTTAAAGTACTTTAATGTGCTTCAAAGTACTTAGGAAGTACAGGAATGTTTTACACTGTGCTTAAGTACAAGTACAAGTACCTATTAGATGTCAATAAAAGTACTTAAATATATTACAAGTACTTTCAAGTACTGTGCTTAAGCATGCTTAAGCACGAGTACCAAAGTGCTTCGCCTCATGTCTGTCAATGACTAACATTTCATGTGTACAGATAGATTCTTATCTACAATTTTCAAGTTCTGTGTTCATGTTTGTTAGGTACCAGACACAAAGAATTGTCTTAACACATTATTTGTCAGGTCCTTGATCCTACATGTAGGAGCAATACATGTTGATCCTTAGGGCAACATGCCTTGATCCAGTCTAGGGGTGGTACTAAGGATTAAAACTGATCAAAATTGAGATACTAAGCTATCTCCTCTCTGTCATCCACCTACCTAGATTTTTCACTTCATTACATTTTTATGGCATACAGGACCATCCCTATGAATGCTTTCCCACTTCTTCAGAACTTATTCAGAGTACACAGTAATGTAGAGACACTAGTAGCCATCAGCAGGGTAGGGGCCAATTATGATTATAATGTATTGTAATTAGATGTAATTGTGCATGAGTAGTCATAATCGTATTCATGCTGTTGTAATCAGCCCCAACCCTGGCCATTAGCATTGATTGTTTGTTACTGACTAACTGTAAAGCAGTCATAGGGATACGTTTCCTCAATATATCTTGTTATCACTGTTGCTAAGTAACTGTGACATCCACAACCAAACAAAAATCATTTATTTAGTGTGTGAAGTACAAGGTCTGTCCATTGCCTTACATTAATACAAGTACATTTATACATTTGTAGATGTACATTATTATTATTATTTGGTTCATAGCGACATGATATATAATTATGATAATGTGTGAGTTAATAGAGAGAGAAGTTGAGTACCATATGGGCGTAAGAATAATGACAATATAGTCCAACATACATGTAATTATGTTATGTTATTTTCAGGTTTTAAACGAGTTCTTCCACAATGTGTGTGAATTAGATCTTGTCTTCAATTTCTATAAGGTACCTACATTACATTATTAATAACTATACTTTTTTACATGTACATGTATGTAGTGAGGGATACTGTGTTACATGTATATATACATGTATGTACTATGTAGTGAGGGATACTGTGTTACATGTACATGTTTGTAGTGACTATGTTCAGTTTACATGTACATGTACAATGTATGTAGTGAGGGATACTATGTTCTATGTACATGTACATGTATGTAGTGAGGGATACTGTGTAACATGTACATGTATGTAGTGAGGGATACTATGTTCCATGTACATGTATGTAATGAGGGATACTGTGTAACATGTACATATATGTATTGAGGGGTACTGTACATGTATGTAGTGAGAGATACTGTGTTCCATGTACATGTACATGTATGTAGTGAGGGGTACATGTATGTTGTAATAAGGGATACTGTGCTCCGTGTACATGTACATGTATGTAGTGAGGGATACTGTGTTCCATGTACATGTACATGTATGTAGTGAGGGGTACATGTATGTTGTAATAAGGGATACTGTGCTCCATGTACATGTACATGTATGTAGTGAGGGATACTGTATTCCATGTACATGTACATGTAATCATGTATGTATGTAGTGAGGATATTGAGTCACATGTATAATGTTACATTGCCTCATTACTATAATCATGTACTATTAACTTCATGACATTAAGCTATTGTCATCACATCCTGATTTTACTTGTGAAGTCAATTACACTTTAACACAAAGCAATCAGGAAATTAATTCATCTTTAATTCATTTTTCAGGTATATGCTGTGGTGGATGAAATGTTCCTAGCTGGTGAGATTAGAGAAACAAGTCAAAGTAAAGTTCTAAATCAGTTGCAATATCTGAACCAATTGGACTGATCTAACAGTAACAGTATATAGTGCAAGCTATTAATTTTATAATTGAGTATCCATAGCAACTGTTTTTATTATCTCAACAGTATACTTTTACATAATCTCTTCTTTCAATAATAATGATATAAAAATTACATGGAAATAAAACAATTATTTACTTAACCTGGTAATGCATTTAAAAGCATTTCTTTGTTTGCTGGTGCTAATTGTGTAGGAAATATAATGTCAAAGTTTACAATTAATTGTCCTCTGTTACTAGGTGATTTAGATAAGGGCATTCCAGCATCAGGAACAGATAACTTGGTTTGTGGAGTCACGATTTGATTTATATGAACAGGAATTTGATGACCATCGATAGTTGTAACAATGAGGCTTTGTGGTATACCATGCATACCAAGTACATTGATTCCACAGAGTGCGTCTCTTAGTGAAATTTTCAAAGTTATATGGAGGTCGTTTCCTTCACGTTTGAACTGTGGATGAGGCTTTTCCTTGATAGTGAAGATTATATCTGCTGGTTTTCTACCAAGATTTTGGTCACCTTCTTCTTGAAAAGTTATCTTTGTACCTTCTTTCCAACCTGGTTTAACAGTTATTGGAAGAATTTTATCTTGAACTGAACTTGTGCCGTCTGGATTTAACACCTTCCGTGTGATTTTAAGTTTTTTGGTACATCCATGAAATAGCTCTTCCAATGAAACATTAAGGTCTCGTTCAACAGGAGGGTCTTTCTTTGTATGGTTGGAACCTCTGTCCATCCCAAATGGATTACCCATATTTTGGTACTCCATTTCTTCATCACTATCTATAAATGGTGCATTGTTCATTCTAAAAAAATGAGTGTTCGATCTAGATCCAGGCATTCCTGAAAAGATTGAGAAACTTCCTCTGCTACTTCCAAACGGATCCTGACCTCCAAAAAGTGACTGGAATAGTTCAAAAGGGTCACCTTGAAAACTGTAACCTTCAGTACTAAATCCACCAGGACTTCCTCTTTTCAATCCTTCTTCGCCAAACTGGTCATACACCGATTTCTTCTTTTGGTCACTAAGAACATCATATGCCTCAGCTACCTCTTTAAACTTTTCCTCTGCTCCAGGAGATTGATTCTTGTCTGGATGGTACTTCAGTGCCATCTTGCGATATGCTTTCTTGATCTGTTCATCAGTAGCTCCACGGCTGATGCCGAGAATGTTGTAATAATCTTTACCCATGGCTCTTATGATGATTTCCAATTCTCACTCGCCAACTATACCTATGAATTGAAATAAGGAGTATTGACGTCTTACTTTTAAAAGATTGCTAACACAGTTACTCAGTTATGAAATCTTCTGAAATTTTCTGAAATCTTCTAGAATCTTCGTTGTCAGAATTTTCTTTCCCGAAACTTCTAGGCGCAAGGCGTGACAAGAGTGGAAATCGCGTATCGGTCTATATTAGCAGACTGGATCCGGAGACAGATCCATATCCGGATAATGTCAGTCTCGTCCTCAGACCGCCACGCCCTACGTGCAAATATTATCGTGGGCTCGATTGTGATTGACTGGAATACTTCCATACATCTGTATAATCATGGAATAATATGTTTTTTTTTACTTCCTATATTGTAGCTCTGTATTAGTCTACCGTAGCCAAACGTAACCCTCCCACAGTGGGAGGGTCTGGCAACGCGAGACTAGCTCTGTATCTGACCAACCCATTTATGAGGTTCCTCTGCTAAGACAGAGTGCAGAGAGCGTTCTAGAAATTTTATGTCAACCTGAGGAAGATACAATGTGCAGAAGAAACCCACTAATGTGACAATTAAGAACATTACTTGTTTGTTTAGATTTGTATGAAATAGTTGTCTAACATAACAACAATTTGGAGGTTTCCACACTATTTGGAAACCAAAGGTAAAGCAGAGGTTTAGAAACCCACAAAAAGGTGTTTAACCATGTGTGACTCACCAAAAATCAAGCCCCCACAGTTAATATCTTTAATCTGCCAAATGTGGGAAATTTCACACATTCCAAGGGTTCCATACTTTTTGGACATCTCATTGCATTGTCATGGAAAGTCAACACCTTGACGAGAGTCACCAGACTGTCATTTCAGGCCCTCCCAAATACAGGCTGGCTGGCGAGACTAATGTTTACTATGTTACATAATACATGTAAAAATAGCACTTCTAGATTCTGTATGACAGTTATGTGTCTATACAGAGCACATAACAGAGTGGTATATACTTAGTAATTATTATAATCTATGGCTTTCATAATAATTGTCATTCTATTTCTTGTAAACATTTTTGCAAAACTTGCAGTCCCATCATCCTTTCTTCAAACTCACTGTATGTTATGAGTAGTTTTCATTTTGGACATTAATTTTGTATACAATCCCACTATGTATATAGTTCTCATCATTTCTGCTCATGAAGTAATAAATCAAGTTGTTCTGAATGGGGACTATATATAAAACAACGATGTATGTTGAAGTATTACGTTCTATAGATACCATTATCAAATCAGCAGAATAGTAACCAAAGGAATTTTTAGTGTGAAAATGCCTAACTTTGATTTCAAGTGAATATAGTCATTAACTGATCCATCTTGTATGAAAAAGTATACTATAATACTTAGTGTTACTATCTCAAAAGCATAAACAAGCCCAGCACATCAATGTTGAAAGAAGACTTTCTTTGTGGCATGGCATTCAATGTGCAGTATACTCTCACATGTCTGGAACAGAAAGGGAGCAATAACTTCAGAGATCAAACAGAATACAACAAATGATGTATACACAACTGGATGAAAAACGTTGTCAAATTTGTACTCCATAATTACACAGATTTGGGTTTAGTGCTAAACAGATATGCATATTCCAGCGCTGGCCTCTACCAGTAGGAACACGTCATTGTTTTGAGCCAGGATGCAGAATGTAAACTTCAATACCATAGGTCATGAAGACACATAGCTGAAACTAAACATGCTGATCTAAAGCCTCTGCTGAACATGCCTTTTCCATACTAAACAATTCCTTCAATGAACAACAACTAAAGACTATAATATACAAGCATCACTGTTATGTTATATTAGTATTATCTGATTTATTTTTGAGATAGGTGCTAAGTGGAAGCATAATTGAAATAAAAATGGAAATTTGAGCATAGCATAATAAAGCATAATGTGCTTGTCCTGATGTCAAGAAAATTTTGGTTTCCCAAACTGAAATGATAAGTTAAATTAAAATAATTGATAATTATTGTATATATTTATACACTTCAACTACAGACGATCAATAAATTATATAGAGCAGATACAATAAATTAACACAACTACTACTGTTTTCTGAGGATGTATCCTAATAGATATAGCCCAATATTCAGAAATGTTATTTCTAGTGTCAATCACTATCATTATTCATAGTCAAGAAAACAGACAGGGCATATATAGCCAGTAACTGGAGACAACCAGACAGAACCAAGTAATAAATTGTCTCTTTGTTCACAATGTACAGACTAATTAAGAAACATGATTTACTATATACACTATGTAAGTTATGTACATAGTTATGTATACCAACTGTGACAGGGTCTAAATAAATGTTTTCAAAAACAGAGATCAGTTATGAACTTAGAAATGAGACTAAGATGCTAGAAAACTTTGCTAGGGTACTCCCTGTTGTTCTGAAGTACACTGTATATACTAATGACTCCCAGCGGCCAACATCTTTATGATATGCTTTGGAATACCAGTTGCTGCTCCAATTCTAAAACTGACGATTATATATACCTCAATGCATCAACACCTGCTTGCTGCAGTGCATGCTTAACATGCTGCAGTATGTGCTTGTTTCTGGTGATTGGCGACCCATTAAGCCATAGCAACAAACATATGTAATTAAGTCTAGGGATCGATATGAATGCACCCGAGCAGCTGATATTTGTAGGTGAAGAACAGCAGACAAGTATGAATGGATAGAAGAGGATTGTAGGTTTTGAGTTAATGAGCAACAAACAGACATATCATATCCTCTGTGAAAGGTAAAGGGTTCAAACCTGTTGCTTGGCCAGAAGTGGAGATAGGAGTGTTTCCCTAACTCGTAAGTCCTAATTGTGGTGGAATCAGCCAGACCTCTGCTATACAATAGTCTAAGAGTGGGCCAAGATGCTGATATCCAATCAGCCTGGCTGTGGAAGAGGAGCTCCTCTAGGGAGGGAGGAAGTTTGTAGGAATGGCAAATGACCAGAAAGTCGACTGAAGTTGTGTTATATACAGGTGGTGTTGTGATCTGTCTTTTATTAGTTGAAGATAGATAATTATTGCATCTAAAGAAAATGTTTAGCAAGAGATTTGATAGGACAGCAAGATGACATACTTATCACTGCATTGTGTGGCACCTCAGTAAAGTAGCATTAGCTGATATAACTCTGTCCATCTGTATCTTTATTGGATGGTGGATCTAAATATATCTAGCAAATAATTATTGATTTGTTGGGCCAGGTGCAGATGAAGATGCAGTTAGCTAGACTGCTGAGTTAGCAATGCTTGTACATGAAAAATGGTGATCTTGTATGGGTATGAATATAGGGGACTAAGGGATGTTTTGATGTTTTGATGCAAATTTTAATAGAAATCCAAATTTGAAGGTTCTATTAGTGGTACATATTAAATACATAATAAAACAATTGAACACAGTTGTTATATACATGTATCCACCAAAGTTATCATTAAATTAAATGATATCAACATTATTTAAGCATGTACATATACCTGTGTCAATAAAGCAGCTAAGTATTAAATGAAACTTTGTAATAATTATTATATAAGTTTAATAGTTCAGAGCACAAAGTAGTGCAACTCCTCTCTTAATCCAGTGGAATTGTGGTTTACTGGAAGGGATTTCAACTGCTACAACATAGTTTGTAGAGTGACCAGTTGTAGATAGTGTACCTGAAATAGATTAGCAGAAAACTAGTAGTGAGGCAAAGGAAATACAAATACGCTACATGTAAGACTAGTAGTGAGTCAAAGGAAATACAAATACGCTACATGTAAGACTAGTAGTGAGGCAAAGGAAATACAAATACGCTACATGTAAGACTAGTAGTGAGGCAAAGGAAATACAAATACGCTACATGTAAGACTAGTAGTGAGTCAAAGGAAATACAAATACGCTACATGTAAGACTAGTAGTGAGTCAAAGGAAATACAAATACGCTACATGTAAGACTAGTAGTGAGGCAAAGGAAATACAAATACGCTACATGTAAGACTAGTAGTGAGTCAAAGGAAATACAAATACGCTACATGTAAGACTAGTAGTGAGGCAAAGGAAATACAAATACGCTACATGTAAGACTAGTAGTGAGGCAAAGGAAATACAAATACGCTACATGTAAGACTAGTAGTGAGGCAAAGGAAATACAAATACGCTACATGTAAGACTAGTAGTGAGGCAAAGGAAATACAAATACGCTACATGTAAGACTAGTAGTGAGGCAAAGGAAATACAAATACGCTACATGTAAGACTAGTAGTGAGGCAAAGGAAATACAAATACGCTACATGTAAGACTAGTAGTGAGGCAAAGGAAATACAAATACGCTACATGTAAGACTAGTAGTGAGGCAAAGGAAATACAAATACGCTACATGTAAGACTAGTAGTGAGGCAAAGGAAATACAAATACGCTACATGTAAGACTAGTAGTGAGGCAAAGGAAATACAAATACGCTACATGTAAGACTAGTAGTGAGGCAAAGGAAATACAAATACGCTACATGTAAGACTAGTAGTGAGGCAAAGGAAATACAAATACGCTACATGTAAGACTAGTAGTGAGTCAAAGGAAATACAAATACGCTACATGTAAGACTAGTAGTGAGGCAAAGGAAATACAAATACGCTACATGTAAGACTAGTAGTGAGGCAAAGGAAATACAAATACGCTACATGTAAGACTAGTAGTGAGGCAAAGGAAATACAAATACGCTACATGTAAGACTAGTAGTGAGGCAAAGGAAATACAAATACGCTACATGTAAGACTAGTAGTGAGGCAAAGGAAATACAAATACGCTACATGTAAGACTAATGCTATAATTACTGCATGCTTGTTATTGCCCATATCCCTATCAGTGCTTTCCATAGCAATTACTCATACATCATTATGTATAATTGTATATTGTATATTGTATAAGTTTTGTTACATGCATGTACATGTATGAACAGTTGGGGAGTTACATCAATCAAGGAGTTGTAGTATGTACATAAAACAACAAAGTTGTCATATTATGTGACCAGCTCTGCCACTCTGGGAAAATTGGTACTTTCATTATTCAAGTAGTGAAGCTATACTCTTCTCTTTTAATGCTTGTTATTCAGTTGTATTGTACAGTAAATTTGATACACATGAAGGACTAATCATACTTTCTGTGTAACACATTTTTTTGGCTTTCTGGTGTTGACAGCAAATTAAGTAACAATAGCACTGGTTTTCCTAGAGCCATTCATATAATTATATTGGGATACTATTCTCCATTTAAAAACTGTATATGAGCTGGAATTGCTCTACTAACACTCGGACAGTACATGACAATTCTTTACTGCTTTAAACATTCATTAGCCAAGCAAACTACAGGAGTCCACTATCATAGGGGGAGTAAACAACTGTTGATGCTTTAGCAAACAAGAAATAGCATAATAATACAAACAGTTGTATGTAGACATGCAATGATTATCATTTTTAAACAAACATTGTTTTCACACACATGTATCTCATATGCCATAATTATACTCCCTGCCAAAGCTTTACTGACATACATGTATGCACTACTGCTAAATATAACATGCTAGTACATACATACATGTATGCACTACTGCTAAATATAACATGCTAGTACATACATACATGTATGCACTACTGCTAAATATAACATGCTAGTACATACATGTACATATGATACAACACAGTCAATTATTTCTTCTACCAACAGCAGTAAAAGCAACAGTCATTACATGAACAGGTTGGACACACAACAATAAGTTATTCATTATAATTACAGCTAGCATTATTATAATAAATCCATGTACAAACCTGCTCTTGTGAGTGTTTTATACACTGGACATAAATAAATTCCAGTATCAGGTTGTTTTCTGTTAGCCATTGGTATTAACCACATTACAGGCATGTCAGTATATAATTCTTTTGGTATAGATTCACTCAATTCAAACTGTTCATGATCCCAGCGAGCTCCTTCTACATATAAACCATGAATATAACATCCATTTTCTGGTCTCTCTGTTAGTTCTGATACATCTTCTTTCACAACCTATGTTAGAATTAACAAAAATGTATGTATAAATATCTTTTAAAGTGGGGCTTATATCTTCTTTGGTGTTATCTATAATTATGCATGCATTATTACTGTGGTGTACATCTATTTATGTTGGCACTGTTGTGTACATCTATTTATGTTGGCACTGTTGTGTACATCTATTTATGTTAGCACTGTTGTGTACATCTATTTATGTTGGCACTGTTGTGTACATCTATTTATGTTAGCACTGTTGTGTACATCTATTTATGTTGGCACTGTTGTGTACATCTATTTATGTTGGCACTGTTGTGTACATCTATTTATGTTAGCACTGTTGTGTACATCTATTTATGTTGGCACTGTTGTGTACATCTATTTATGTTAGCACTGTTGTGTACATCTATTTATGTTGGCACTGTTGTGTACATCTATTTATGTTGGCACTGTTGTGTACATCTATTTATGTTAGCACTGTTGTGTACATCTATTTATGTTAGCACTGTTGTGTACATCTATTTATGTTGGCACTGTTGTTCATTTAAATCATTCCTGAATAAATGTTGTAAATATGTTTCAGAATGAGTGCCGTGCCACCACAAAAAATAATAGCAATATGTCCAACATGAGGGTACAAGTGCATGTATACTTTATTGTAATGTATAATCAGAAACTTATAATTATGAACGGCAAAGCCATGAAGAAGCATCTGATTTAATAGACCTGACTTATTAATTTTATTTATAACATTACTGATAATACTAGGAAGTTTACATTTTAGTGTCATGTGATCTATTATTCATGTCCACACTGTACACTGCCTGCATTTCTTATTTGGTGGTTCTTCTGAATCCATAGAATAGAGCAGCTTGAGTAAAAGAGCATATGCAGGAAAACAAGTTACCTCAAGCAAAATCTGCCATCATTTCCCCACGCATCACTACAAATCAGTTAGTACTTGCTCACTTTAGTACACTGTGGAAATTACGTCACTTGAGATGTGGTCTCAACAAGCATACAGCACTTGCTTTCCTCTTGCTGCATGCTTGTCTCAACCACACCTGTTGTGCTGTAATATCCATATTGCATTTGAAGGGGTGCTTTAACTATTATAATTACATGTAGTACTACATGTAATTTGAATGAAGCATTATTACATGTGTGGCTATATGGTACATGTAATTAATTATTGTACCCTTAAGAAAATTCAGGTATGAACACTGATGTACATATATACAGTATGTACATGTATGTATACATACAAATGATATACATTTACCTTAAAATCAAATGTTATGATGTCAATAGAAATGACTGCTTTTCTGGCATAGTTCTGAAGAGTACCAGTAAGAAATGCTTGAGGAAAGAAGAATCCAGATATCCAAAACACCTAGATAACATGGAAGGAAGATACAAGTAAATACATGATATTACACTATTGAAAGTAGTATTAATAGTGTTGATAACAGTTGATTAAATTACTGGTGGTATTCCTTGGTCAATCCATCTTTGAATGAACTGAATTCTCTCAACTAGATCTTTAACCCAGGATGCTAGTGGTTTCAGTGAGGGATAGGCCTGTGTTGAAACAAGAGAAATACATGTAACACATGTACTGTGAACTTTATGTGATACATGTACATGTACATTAGAGACATTAGTATGTATGTACATGTAAATGTACATTATGAAAAGTAGCGATATACACATGCACATCATATGTATTATACATGTGACATGTTTTCTTAATTGGCATTTGTAAAGAAGGCTAAATTTTGTAGCTCTTTTCACTAAATAGCAAATACTGCGCATTTAAATGTACATGTACACAATAATAATAATAATTATTATTATATTAACTAGTGTGCCTATATGCATATCCAATCCGATATTGTCTGTGTGAAATATATAGTTGTATTATGTAGTTTATAACTGTTCACACATGGTACAGTGTTAATTATAATATTGTTCGTGTGCTATACCAAAGTACATGTAGTTACAGGCATATTCTGCCTTGGTTGCACATACATGCATCTTCAGATTGTACTTGTGCAGTTTGACAATAATGTAATCTGCAAAGCCTGAAAAATATTGTGTAAGCTGTATAGGCAATGTATAAGCAATGCAGTTGCCTATACCGATACTCTGGCTATATCTAGCATAGGTGCAACCCTATTACATGTAAGTGCTTGTTCTGCGCACAAAGCTTTTAGTCAAATTTAATGTATAAGCAATGCAGTTGCCTATACCGATACTCTGGCTATATCTAGCATAGGTGCAACCCTATTACATTAAGTGCTTGTTCTGTGCACAAAGCTTTTAGTCAAATTTAATTTACATAACCATTATAGTTATCAAACCTTATCTGCCCATAGTTTAGGTACAGTATTATTGTATAGTGAGTTGAACATAGTCTCCAGTGCTTGACTCATCACTACAAGACCTTTCAATGCTTTTAGAAGATCTTTAAGTGTTTGTTGAATGACATGTAGCAGTTTATTATAACGTATTACCTGTTGAATAATAAAGAAGTACATATTTGAGTTATAATCTATGACTGCATTTTAAATTGGCATTATATACTTCACAAAGCAATGCCATTTAATTATTCACAAAGCAATGCCATTTAATTAATTGGGGTTTATCATATAAACCAGAGTTTAATGCATGTGTTGTGCTTGTGGCATCAGGTAGACAGGTGTGCATGTAGTCAGGCTGATTAGGTAGTCATGTGAGGAAGAGTCCAAAAGCACAGTTTAAAGGCTAAGTAGGTGCCATGGTGTTGATCAGTCTGGTGCATTTGATCACAATGAAGTGGAGTGACTATTCCCATGTGCAGGTCAGGTGCACATAGTCAACTGAGGTAGCATATAAGGAAGTTTTTGCCATCACAAGTTCACTTTGAACTGAATTGCTGTAATCTGTGCAATCATTAAATTACCCACCCATATCCCACCACTTATTTTATAACTATCATGCTACATTAATCATTCCGGGCTGGTGATATCCCCTGCGGGGCTTATCCTCGCAACAGGCTTGCAGGCGAAGACAAGCGTCTTTTGCCAAGGACTGGGGACCCCGGGGGGACGCCTGTCGGCGCCAAAATTTCAGGCAAAGAAAAATTAAAATAAAATTGTGTTTAATAATAACGGGCAAAACAATCATCAATCAAAAGCATATAAACCATGTGATGTTTAAGAAAACTTCCCCACTAATGGTGCTATAGTTAGGTTGCATTAAATGCTTGTTATACCATTTGGAAGTCTACATGCACAGGAAGACCAAAACATGTATAATATATAACTGCATAACAAATTCCATTGGGTTGCTGCACATAATCATGGTGGAATAACAAGTGATTAAAGAGAGGGCATGGCATTGCTTCATAAACTGAAGAATGAATTTTATTTTCACAGAGCCACCACCCGAGCTAGTCACGTACATGTAATATCAACAATCCTCTTATGACTTCAATTACATGTACTGTATAAGTTGACCATGGATGCAATATCAGTCATTTGTGAAATAATAATTTCAAATAATTAAAATTAAAAGCTCATTATTCAGCAATTTTGCAGACAGGATGATAACTAGGTGGAGCAGTAGCTGCTTTGGCAATGGTGAAGTTAGTAAACATTAAAATTCTGAATGAGGTAAGTTTTGTTTATGATAAGATGTGAATCAGAGCGCTTTTTATATGTTCAGTGCTCAAAGTCTCTTTTCAAGTTGGAGGTAACCCGAGATAGTCACTGGTCTGGGATTTAACTTGTAAATGCTTCAAGAATACTGTCTTTATCATGATAGTTTGAATAATACAGTATTGCCAGTATTAATAGGCAAAAACAAGCAAGATTTGATAAATGTATTATCACACAGATACCCAGGAAATATTACTCATTGGATAGTGTTCTACTTATCCTTGAGAGTCGTGGCAATGCTGTATCCAACTCGTAATATTTCACAGTATCTCTGATAATACATATTTATTTCACAAAAGACTGATTTTAAAATTATCATATGTTTTTGATGTAGTGTAATGTACATACAGTGTACCTCTTGTATTAATACAGTGTTCATTGATTCCTCATATTTCACTGGATATTTTTCAATCACAGGTTCAAGTGGAATAGGAGCAGGGATTTTCTCCAGTATACTTTGTGATGTCTCTTGAACAATCTAATAGATAATGTATATTATATTATTTACAAAATACATTGGTAGTCATACATGTACATGTATGTACAAACACAGTTAACACACAGTACATATGATAATTATTAGTATACATTAAATACACTGACACAGTTATAATACATGTATAGTACCTGACATTAATTACTTTACATACTATCACTGTACTTCCATTGACTACAGTGTACATTGCGAGTGAAGTACACTGTATTTCAAATGTACTACACAGTATTTTACACCTTAGTACTATGCTATCACATACAAATATAAAAGGAATTCACACATTACTACAATTACAGTACAAAGTAGTACTATAATACTACTTAAAAGTACAGTTGACTATCACCTTATTAAAGTGTAGCTCCCATCATACCGTAGTATGTAAACTTGATAGTGATACATTGTGTAGGTGTGTGACATGTACCTCATTGTGTATTCCATATGCATAAAGCCATTTCAATAGCTTACAAATACATATACTAGGGAGTTACAATGTACATGTACATGTGTATATGCAAACAGTAATATAAACTTGCATGTACTTTGAATTTGAATTTTAAAATATTTACAATGTACATGTGGGCTGCTCTCATTACTAGTCTAAGACTTTTACAATTTTTATTAAAATAATTTTCACTATTTTCATAACTGTAAAAGCTGTTGCAGTAAAGGCATAAATAAACATTCATAATTGTTTTAATCTTAAATTCTTCCATTCATTCTTTCATTAATCACTGGATATACATGTACCTCTTCTCTTGAAGAGCCTCCAGCTGATGAACTCTTAGGCTGTAGCAAGAGGATTGATTCCAATAGACCATGAGTATCATTCTGAGCATATGTTATGTTAGCATTCTCATGAAGACCAAAAATCTCAGGTGTGTCATTGATTGGAAGACTACGAATATAGTCCATGTAATTCTAAATGTATAAAAAAATGGCAATGTGAATGAGAAATGAGGGATGAAAGAATTGAAGGAATGATTGACTGAATAGATGAATGTATTAGATGGAGGATCGATTAATGGATTAATTGATGAGTGAAGACAATGATATACATTGCATCTTCTCATACACATGTACATGTACATGTACATGTAGGTGTAAACTTTCACTACACATTATTTGCTAATTATGAAAAATGAATTATAGTAGAATCACATTTAACTTATTATGTATTGTACTGTACATGTAAATTCAAGAAAATTGCTATGGAAACGTCCAGATAAAGCTTCTGTGCTGTGCATATGCTTAATGCAGTTACATGTACTATAGTTAGACTACAGTATCTGACATTATATAAGTTTACATACTATCACTGTACTTACATTGTCTACAGTGTACATTGTGAGTGAAGTACACTGTACTTCGAATGTACTACACAGTATTATACATTGTATCTTAGTACTATATGCTATCATATATAAATGTAAAGGAAATTCACACATTACTATGATTACAGTACAAATTAGTATTATTGTACTACTTGGAAGTACAGTTGACTATCAAGTGTACATGTAGCTCCCATCATAGTATGTAAACTTAATAAAGTCAGGTATTGTAACTTTCTAAGAGTCAGCCCATGCAATTACCAAAGTGATGAAACTTGTAGTAGCACATATGCACGCATTTAAAACTGTGAATTTATAATGAGCTCTAACTGTGAATCAAATTGAGTAATTTTGGCTAATTCAATATCCACATACTGTATGTATGTATTAACAATCTACATAGCTAAACAGTTAACCTCATGTGTTGTTGATTGTGTTGGTAGCTGATGATAGATACCAGACTCTGAGAACACATGTTCATCATTCACTACTTTAGGATGATAGAAATCATTAAGTATATTCATGATACATCTACGATCCCAATCATCAGTCACACGCCCACCATAATTAATATGTCCGGCTGTATATTTGAGGACCTACAAGTGGTTCACATTAAGAAAATAGAGAAAGTCTTAAGTAACTACATATATCATGTATGTATTGTGTAACTATAATGCAGTGTTCTCACTAGAGATAGGCTGGCAAATTTTGTTTGGAATTATAATTATATTCTTAATTACAAGCCTATTACATGACATACATGTAGTTGTATTTTGTATATGTGACTAAATTTGTAAAAATGGGCTGTGTTCTGCAAAATAATTTTTACCAAATGCATACATTTGTACCTTTAATCACTTGATATTTGGCCATTTTGTATAGGAAACCGAAACAATTTGGTATCTAAGAGGCTTTATGATACATGTAGCTCTTAATTGATACAAAATTTCATTGACTTTCAGAAGTACAAAACGGCACCAATAACAAGTGATTAAAGGTAATTAAGGTCCTTTTTACAAATTTGGCAATTACAATAAATGTCAATAACATTTCACAATACAGTTAGTAATTATTGTGTCACTACTGTAGTATTGAATTGACGAGTAGGGACTGTTGGTATACTATGTAGTAAATGTAAATAACTCTTGTGTTAAAGAATGGGCCACAGTATACAGTACATGTACATGTATATGTATATGTCAATTAAAAGGCACCATACAGTACAGTGATTACACAGTAGTTTCATTCCTTACTACAGTAGTTCAACAGTAGTTTTTTTGTGTCCAATGTGTACATGTACCTTGAAAGGAATGATACCAGAGTATTCATCCAGAAACATGTTGAGCTGACTAATGCATATTCTTAAATCACCATCAGTAAATTCATAAGGAATGTTGAATCCCAGAGGTCCAAATTTTCTCCTCTCAAGAGTTACTCCGTGAAACAAACACAAAGAGAATAGTAGAAGCTTGAAATCATCAGGCTGGAGAGAGAAACAGAGAGTAAGGGAGCGAGGGGAGGAGAGAGAGTGAGTAAGAGAGAGAGAGAAAGAGAGAAAGAATTAAAAAAATCAATAAGTGACTCATGATAAAAAGAGATATATTGCGAGAAAAATATCTCTATGAGCTCCTTTCTTTCTGCTTGTCTGTAGACTTGAGCGTATATTTTTTAGACAACATGCTCACTGATTAACCAAGCTCCGCAGAATGCCACAATTTCCTTAGTTACACGTACATGTATCTAATGACACATACATGTACATGTACATGTACATGACACAAACAATTATAATTATAATAATTATAACAATTATAATTAAAATCTACATGTATATAATAACATACTTCAAACCTATGGGAAACCAATCATAGGTATATGTATATATGTATATATATATATATATATATAATATATATATGGGCCTGAAGCCACAAAAACAGAATTGTTGTCCCCAAATAACTACATAAATTGTTTTGGTCACTTTTTGGGTTGTTTTAGACAGGAAGTCAGTGGTATCCAGGAAGTCAGTGGTATCCAGGAAGAATAATTCAAATGCATCTCATCAAAATTTAGAAGAAAACAATTATTGCTGTTTAATAGGTATACATGTATATGTGATTGGTATAGCCATAGCCATATATATTGTACATGTACAAGTACATGTACATGTGTACCTGTACTCATGTGCATATAAAAATACATACTTTTTTGGTAGCATTGAGAGATTCATCATTAAATCCAGTGAATGATTTCAGCAAGTTAGCCTTGATTCCTCTAGGTGGTTCCACTGTCATTTTACTTCCATTTTGCAGAATAGGCACAGGAAACTTTGGACTTGGCATACTAGTCAACCAAATACGAAAATCTCTGTGTACCTACAGCATGAGAAACAGAAGTCATGACAGTGTATGATAAAGTGAATAAACAGATATGCTAAGAATTACACAAATTACAATGTTTGGGGCAACTACATGTAATGTAGGAGGAAAATCCCAGGAGATCCCCTTCCGCTTCTGTATGAAATCCCATGTACACATGTACACTAATGCCTAGTATTAAGTTAGCCTGTTCATACTGGCGTATGAGATGCTTGATTCGGACCCTGCCAGCTGGGCTGCCTTGGTAGCTCAGTTGGTAGAGCATCTGTCTGGAGTACAGAGTGTCGTGGGTTCGAATCCCACCTGAGGCAACTCTCATTTTCATTTTTCCATTGCCTCAGGTGTCTTTCTTTCTCTCTTTCTCTCTTTATTTCTTTCTTTCTACATCTCTGATAATATCATGTACAAGTATATGCATGATTAGATAAATAACTACACATGTACATGTACTGTATGTGCATTACTAATTCAGGGAATTTAACTTATACTTACATGTACACAAGTAGACAATTAGATTGTGCTGTTAGACTACATACAGTAATTATGAATATTTTATTAAGCACCCAAAAGTTATAAATATAGGTTAGATACTGTATTCAAGGTTTCTATTGCATGTGGAAACCAAGAATACAGTATCTAAGCAATTTAGATTATAATTATTACTTTGTTGGATAGAAGACATAACAAGAAAGCCATGTGGTACTCTTCTTTAGTTACAGAAAGACAGCAAGATGATCGATAGCATGAGTGTTTTGCTCTCAAGGGCAATGCCTACATCTTGATTTTGTCAGCTGTGTAACTTTTGGTTTAAAGAATCTAAAGTTTTTAGCTTACTTAGTTGGACAGAAGATCTTTTAAGAAACCTTTAGATATTTAAACTATTCTCTATTTCAGAGTTTTTGATAACTTTTGAAGCTTGGACCAAATTGGCTCAAAAATGGTTAGTGTGTGCGCCATAAAGAGAGAGCCAATTAACAAAGAGTTAATGCTGTTACTGACAATATAATCATAATTAACTGCACCACTGGCCCAAAGAGAGAACTGTGCAGTGGCAAATAAGAAGCTCTATGGGCCAATGGTGTGCCATATGAGCTTATCAAAAACACTGCTCTATTTGTTGATAGAAAGCAGCTAGATGAGTGTTTTTACAAATGCAGTAGTCAGCGGTCAAAACCCACACTATAGCGACTTTCTCAGTCTATCCCTTGTAAAAATCAACAGATCCAGCCTTACAACAAACTTTGCTTCTGTTCGTTGCGTGAAATTCCTATAGTAACATTGCAACAGGTTTACTAAGTAATTATAGGTTTACTTAGTAGGTTTACTACGAGATTTAGAAACCTCTAATTGACCAATCAGACTGCAGCATTTTAATGAGCTATAATCTAAGAACAGTTATTGTACAATTAATTATTGCTTTTTGTACAAGCATAATTATACTCCACCATATGTTTTTAAAACAATAAATGCTATGAATTTCAAGTTTTATACTTACAAATGGAGCAGAAAGAATGGAATACATACTGTATACACATGTACTGTAGATGTACATACACCAGTGTTTTTGATAAGCTTATATGGTGCACCATTGGCACAAAGAGCTTCTTATTTGGCACTGCACAGTTGTCTCTTTGGGCCTGATGGTGCAGTTAATTATGATTATATTGTCACTAACAGCATTAACTATTTAATTGTTAATCATATCTCCAATGGTGCAAACACTAACCATTGTTGAGCCAATTTGGCTCATACTTCAAAACATATCCAAAAACTCTGATGTACACAGAGTATAGTATACTGTATGTAGAACTTACAATTGTTGGGTCAATCTGTTCTACCAATCTTTCCAAGGAAGGCATCCATGAAGGTGACAAATGACAGTTTTGAAAGAAGACCCACTGACCACGATCCATAGCACTTTTCATCATGGCTTCAGCTCTTGGTCCTTGTCCCTGACCAAGGGAAATAGCTGTAAGCTTACGCTGAAACTTCATCTCTTCAGAAAACTTGTACAAGTCAGCAGCTGGATCAGTTCCCTGTTTATATTGGATGGAATGATAACGTACATAAGATTAATTAGACTGAAATAAAATTAAAAGACTAGTATTGCAAGAATTAAATGTGAGTCACATACATGTATGGCCAAGGTAATGCAGGCATTTACTATTCTTCATTTGAACTTTAAAGTAAAAGTACTGTCTGTTCCACGTAGTTAATTAAATCAATGATGTACATGTACATGTGACCACTCTTAGTTATATTTTGCCTGATTTTCAAACTTTTGGTTTAGTTTAACTAAAACAATAATAATATTAAGCTTACTAAAAGGTTTTAGTTATTAACTCCATTTCAGTTAGTTATAGTTATTACAATAGACATGTAATTTACATGTAGTACGTTATAGTTTAGTTACATGTAACTAAAATAACACTAATGTAGATGCACACATGTAAATGACCCAACTGAAGAGAATAGATTAATGTAACTAAGATGAAGATAAATACATATGCACAATTATATAATTATACTGTACATGTCTTATGACACAATGCTTTGCACATATACACAATTACACATCAAGACAACATGGGACTTTACAGTTTAAACATTCACTTTTCAACAGTTTCATAAAGGAGCAGAGAAATAAACAAATTTTCAGACACATACATGTACATGTACATGTACATGTATCAAAACTTATTATAAACTATGTTTGAAGGCAAGTTGCTATATACTCAAAATGTTTATGAAAACCACCACCCTCTTTAAATTATTATCATATTCTGACCACTGAGAGAATGAAGATGAGAGGAGAAGTAGGTGAAGAATCTTTAAAAGCTAGTCCCAGATCTGCAGTCTGTGGTTCAATGAATCTCTGACCTAGATTAGCAGCTACAAAGTCTTGCATTGCATTTGTCACTTTGTCTAGACGAATGCATTTCAGTGCTAACAGCTTCTGGAATGAATTGAGGTCTGTATCCCAGTGACCAGGAAGAGGTTCCCTAAATGAATATAACATGCATCAATTATTGCATATACATGTACATGTATCACATGCATTTGGGTTTTGAACATGTGGTTTAGTTAGTGTGTGTGCTATTGGGGAAACACCTTGAGCCCATTTATAATCATAATTAACTGTGCTATTTGTCCCTGAAGGCAAACCCATGCAGTGCCAAATAAGATGATTATATGTGTATAATAATTATGATGCTATCCAAATGTACCTGTGAGGTTCTTGATTGTCAAATATGTTTTTGAACCCATCAGAATGTTCACCAAATTCTTCTGCATATTTAGCAAACTTTGGTAGAGCAGAAAGTGTAAGGACATCTGACCACATCCTATCAGATAACCAATTAGCACTTGGATTAGGGAGCTTTTTGGGAACATCACTACCTCCAGCAATAAGGTAACGCCATTCATCCTGTATGAATTATACATGTACATATATGTACTAATTAATTCATATTAAATAAGATGCATTTAATTCATTTAGCTCAAGATGAAATGTCATTTTTATGAAATGTTTTGTTTCATATGAAGTTCAAGAATCACCACAATAAATACTGAAAACACAATGGAACCATTATGGAAGATATAATATTATATACATGTAGCCCACAATACAAGCCTGTCATCCCATGATTTCTTTCCTTGGTGGGTGAATGTTATACAATTATTTATATATCTCTGCATCATATACATGTACATGTACATGTAATGGTTGTACACTGTAGATAAGGTGTTGTGTTGTTTGGAAGGGGCTTGGTCAGTTAATAAGAGACTGAAATCTAATAGCTAGTTGCTCAGGACACAAGAGCATTTAGAGGAGTAGAAAGATAAATAACTATTTATTTATTGGTTTCAGATTATAATCACCAGAACCATGCAATCATAGGAATACTTTTCCATCTACACTAATGATTAGTATTCTTGAATATTGTATATGCCAAATAAGGAGTGTTTATAAATGTACGTATGTGTGAAATCAAATGTTGTTGGGTTCCTAGCTGTACAAAATGCCAGAATGGCAAGCGTTTAAGAAAGGGCATTGCATTGAGAATGGAATAAATAAATACCTATTTTTTAAAGAACTGGTCACATATTGTACATACATGTACATACATGTACATGTACATGTATTTCATATCTAATATTACAGTCATACATGTTTATAGTACCCATTATTCACAAACCATATCAATCTTATTGTCATTCATAAGAATACGAACACACAGTAGAAATGAGAACAGAAGTTTGTGTTTCTCAAACAGTGATCTACACACATTACTATACAGACTGAATGTGAAACTATCATTAATATTCCTGATACGTTCATCAAGATCATCTGTATAAAAATGTATTGATGTATGACAGGAAATGTACACATGTATTAAATATTTATGTTGATGCTTTATTGAATAGAAACTGAAAGGAAATTAAACCACATGTATAGCATACAAGTACATGTATGTACAGTATATATGTATAATTACAAATGTACATGTGCATGTTTAACTCTTCACTGAAGCTACATACAGTGTACATGTACATGCGTATACACGTGTATACATGTACATTGTACATGTACGTACATACATGTATATTTCATTACACGAAAAGTAAAGAATGAAAAGAAATTTATTTTATTTACCTGATTTTTCAGCATTAGCAATACTGCCTAAGAATATACCAATAAACCACTCCAATGAGTATTGATACATGGGATCAATATTAGCCTGAATATGAGAATAATAGTAGTTTCATAATAATATCAAAATTAGGATGTGGTGGCTTAATTATGTACATGTACATTAATTTTAGTGTACAGTTTATAATTTAATGTCATAAGGTAAATAAATGATTATATTGTAACTTAATAATGAAGCAATGGGAAGGATAATTATATGAAAATTGTGTAGGTAAACAACTAAACATTTAAATTGTTGGTCCTTCCTAAATAAAGTTGTGAACATTTTTATAATGTCAATGTGAATAACATGAATGTAAAGAACTACAGATACAGATACAGATACATGTACATGTATCTGTGTGTGACTAAATATGTACATGTTGTACATGTAATGTACAAATGTACATGTGTGTGACAAAATATGTACATGTAATGTACAAATGTACATGTGTGTGACAAAATATTTATATGTAATGTACAAATGTACATGTGTGTGACAAAATATTTACATGTAATGTACAAATGTACATGTGTGTGACAAAATATTTACATGTAATGTACATGTATGTGACAAAATACATGTATGTATATGTAATGTACAAATGTACATGCGTGCAACAAAATACATGTATGTACATGTACATGTATCTGTGTGTGACGAAATATGTACATGTATGTGGTAAATCTGAAAGAGTGATCCTGATATTCCATAACTACACATATTGTAGGCAATCTTGTGATTGTGTTGACAAGATTATTATAGTAATACACATGTATTAGTACAAGTAATGAAGGGCTCATTCATATTTAGGATGTATGATACAATGTACATGTATGTCCCAGACCTGAATACAACATACAGCTGTATATGTACACTGTAAATGTATAACTTGAAGGTCTGTGCTACTTTTATTTGCAATTGCACTATTAATTAAAAATGGCGGCATTTTTTTCAGGATACAAAAAGAATGTAAGGTTATATTTCAAGAGAAAGGAAAGAGATGGATCAGAAGAAAATGCAGGGGAGTGGTCAGTTTGAAATACATGTAGGTGGATCTTTGGGTAGGGCTAATAGAATCACCACTCTATTTTTTCCCTGTGGACAACACTGTTGTGTACATGTTACATGTACATGTATATCCCATCATGAAAGACGATTTTCTTAAATTTTGAAACAAACTTTGGGAATGATTTCATGTATACATGTGTACTTTACTTTTTTGTGGGTTAGATTCTCAGCTGTTTAATTATTACATGAAGCATAAATTTAATCTGCATATTACATGTAGATAATTATACTGCTTTACAAATTAAAATCCACATAATAAATATCTTACCAAGTCTGTTGTACAAAAGAAGAGAAGTTGTGTCCTTACAGCAACAGGTATGTACTTACTCCTGGTCTCATCAATCTCTTTCTCTGTCTTCTCAGCGTCAGATACCTTTGCCTGAATCTCACTAGACTTAGTTTTAGATGCTTGCAGTGTCTTTATCAGATCAACATCATCCACCGGATTACCTTCAGAGTTTGATAATCGATATAATATCTTGTCTTCTATTTCTTTGAGTTCCTGTTTCATTTTGGCATTTGATATGATGAGGGCATTCTTTGCTTCTTCTAAATCAGGACGTTCTTCAGCTACAACTATACCTAACAACTGATCCTCTAAGCCTCTGTGTAATAGAATAAGAAAGGAGTACATGTACATGTACTATATACACATGTGCATTGTGTCAAATGTGACTGTAGGCATGTTACAGGCAGCCAACCACAGGACAATACATGTGAGATTGAGAGAGTCATTTGGAATTGTATTATACATTATACTATATACTGTACATGTACATGCATACATACCCAGGAGAGAGTGTGAAGTTTACAAGGGTAACTTTAGTAGATACTTCAGGTGTGTAATGAGGATTAGGTAGTTTAGTAGTGATGTAAAGTTTAAAATCATCATGATATGGTATCACTGAGTCTCCTAGTTTTATTACAGTGCTGCCAGCTTGTTTGAAAGTCTGGGAAGAAGAAAAAAAAGACGAACAGACATATGGATGAATGGAAACAAAGTATAAAGATTGATACATGTACATAAATTGAGAAAACAGATAGATTGATCAAGTACATATACATGTATATATAATATAAAGGAACCATCTAGGTGATAAGCAGAGAGGTTAATAATTCACAGATGAGTACATATATGTACATGTAGATAGATAGACATGAAGAAACATGCAGTGATGTTGAATAATTGCATTCCACATGCAGGTACAGTCTGTACATGTACATGTACATGTACATCATGTATGATTGTAGCAGTACTTTGAATAGGAAAATAACTGACATTAAAATCTTTCAGTAATCTTGATATTGTTTCTGACAGGCCAACAGTATTTATACATGTACATGTACATGTAATTTGTGTTACATGTACATCGTAAAATAACAATATTTATTATCGAAAGAAGGAATAGGTATACAACTACAGGTCATCATAGACACAATTCCCCAGGGTTCTATAGCTAAATAGTGGAAGAGAGGTATTGCACCACTCTATGCAATGCCATTTCCCTTTAATGTGGTAAAAGGAATGCAACCAAATCACAATTTTTGTGTCAGCACCACTCTGTTAAAGTGTGGCTAACTACATGTACAATACAACACTGAATTCCTAATATACACACACATACATGTAGAATGATGGATTATCAAATGAAGTGACATAGTGATAAGTAGTGTACAACTAAAGATCATGTAGCAAATGAAGTGATATGGTGTTTCATAAATTTAAGCGAAAATTTTAAAAGAAATAATTAAATGAACATGTACAGATACATGTTTGTGTACACATACACATACTGTATGTAATTACATGTACATGTATGTGTCATGTACTAACTTGTCGTAGTAGAATTGGTTCTAGAGCTGGATCTAATTCCTCTCCAACATTTTCAAGCAGGCAAGGTTTACCAAATCTAACAGCATTCTCTAAACTTCTCAAGAAATCTTTATTAGTTAGTTTGAGGACATCGAGATTGTTGTTCTTTTCCTGTTAGTGGACGAGAAAACTATGTATGTACATGTACATGTACACTATATTTATGTACATGTACATGTGTAGTGACATTGAATCAATACTGGAATTAATCTTTATTGATAAAATGTGTATAGAACATGTACACTGTAACCAAATACTATCTGTTCTGTATTGAATAGTATTGGAAGTTATCATTTTGTCCATGTACATGTACATGTACATGTACATGTACATGAATATACATCATATGGTGTTCTGATAAAAGTATATAGTCAGTAGTCATTATTGACTGTACATGTAATAACATTGGTCAGGAAGAATAGGTATGTGACCATTACAGTAGAACTGTTACTGAAAAATATTTTGCATACTATACACTATACATGTACATGTGCATGAACCGTACATAGACCTACCATGTACATGTACATGTACATATAGACATTCAGATCTAAATAAAAGGTGCACATTATTATGAAAATAATTCCATAGAGGTACACATACAGTACAGGTACACGGTCTTTGAGCTGAAATGTTCTTATAAGCATTAAGAAAGAAGAATCTACATTGTATCATGGAGATGTTCATAATAAAGTTTTAAATGAAGAAAAGGATATCTTCAAACTCTGAACTACACAACCATACACCTTATACTTTCTGCTAAACACAATACATGTAATTCCACATGTACATGTATACATGAACACATACGTACCATGCTTTTCACCCATTTATTAGCTTGTCCTTGTGGATCAATAAAGAGGGGCCAACGTCTTGAGAACTGTGTGATCACTCCATTCTCAACAGAGAGACTATCTCGAGGAAGACCTTTAAAAAACAATATAAATGTACATGTTATTACAAGAATAATCAAGAACATTTTCAATAAAAATGGTAAAAGATGTAGGGACATCAAAACCCAAAAAGCATGTGAACAAGGTTGGGAGGCTAACATAGGACCCAAAATTAAACAAACCACTTCCTACATAAGCACTTACACCACTATACAGCAAAATACAAGAGCTGTACTTATGTAGGGTTATATGGAAGTGGTTTGTTTAATTTTGGGTCATATGTTAGTCTCCCAACCTTGTTCACATGCTTTTTGGGTTACATTTTTTGAAGAAACATGTACATGTACATGTAAAGTACATGTATGTTCGAACTCATGATATAACCTCAAAATTAGAATGTGCTGACTTTATATGTGATGTACATGTACATGTAGTAGTGTATACATTGTAGTTTAATGTCACAAGGAACTAATACATGGGTATACAGTAAATAATGAAACCATGGATTGAAACACACGTATACAAACAGAATTGGAAGGATACGTAATTATATAAAAATGGTTCAGATAAAAAGATTGTTTGTACATGTACAGTAGTTCCAAACTAAAGAGTGTACATGTACCTGCTATTTGCCAACTTCTTATCTTTACAGGATCACCAAGAGTAGCTATCAAACTAGTTGATTTTCCATGTGGTACTCCAAACTCTGTCAGTTTCTCGTGCCACAGATGTATTAGATCATTACGATACTCACCCTGTGTAAAATGAATAATAGAATATTGTGAACACACATACACTATCATTCTATAAAATATGTGTTAGAATCAGTCTAAATATGACTTGTTACATGAATATAAAAATGGGTACCATAGTTGCACAATAGCTTGTATCAACAAAGCCAAAGTGCCTCTTATATATACATGTATGTACATATACATGTACATGTAACATAATATATCCTCAATTACATGTAACAAATAACTAGATGATAAAAAAGAGTGATATAGATAATGAGAATAGTCATACGTGCACAATCATACACATGACACTCATGTATTATTATTGTATAAGTACATGTACATGTACGAGTGTTGTTTTAGTTAACTATAACTATAACTAAAACCCCTTTTAGTAAGGCATCGTGACTTTTAGTTAATTAAACTATAATTAAATTACAGTAATAACTAAAATGATGAAACAACACAAATACACATGTATGTACATGCATGTTTATGTACATGTACACATGTACATGTATGTACACATAAACTTACAGTGAAGGCTCCTAAGTATGCTACACAACCTGCTGCTGTTGTAATATCACCAATCACATCACACAGCATTTGATCAAACACTGCTACTGACTCTGCCCACCTAATTTTTTCATCTGCCAATCCTCCAATAAGCTAATAAAAAGCACACATTGTACATATATACATGTATGTACTTTGGCTAAGTATTATATATACATGTACTTTGGCTAAGTACATGTACATGTACATGTATTACATATACAGTACTTTACACTTTGGCCTGTTATCCCTGTGATTTCCTTGGACATATTGTACATTGTATAACTGTTCTGTTGTGTGAATGTGTCACACTTTAAAAATACAGGTACATGTATTAGAAAAAACCATTTTACCTAATGTACATGTATGTATGTATGTATGTTTGGTTATTTTTATAATAATTATACACTATATAATTTAACATGTGCTGTATCTCTCATGAAGTTGTATACATGATGAAGTCAGCTCAGGCTTACTACATCGTGTGTTAACGTTGTTCATAATTTGGTCACACTACATGTACGTAAACTAGTACACAGTCATACATGTGTATCACTGTCATTAAGTTTGTCTTCAAAATGATTTATACAGAAAACCAACAAACTTGTACGTTACTTGTAAGTAATAATTGATCAGTATATGCTATAGCTACATGTAAATGCAGTCATTTTAAATCTGTACATGTACATGTATGAACATACTTTTTCTGCTCTCTCTAGCCTAGCAGAACACAAGGCACATTTCTCGGCTAATTCTTCTTTCTTTGCAGTAGTTTCTAAATATTTTGCATTCAGAGTTTCTAATCCTTCCTCAACATCACGAAGTCTTTTTTTAGCTTCATTTAAGAGACGTAGAGTTTCTTCTAGTGATGCCTTGGCCTCTGCCAGTCTGGCCTATGAAAGGAATCACAGTGTTGTGAAAGAAAGGAAGTCTATTCTTCTACTTACTCTTTTTGGAGCTACTCCTTTTGCAACAAAATGGTATTTGTGCATAGCACGTACCCACAAACAAATTGATGTACAAGCTTTAGATACCTGTAGTAAAACATGAAAATTAATACATGTATCCATTCATCCATCCATCCATCCATCCATCCATCCATCCATCCATTCATCCATCCAATGTCACAAGAGAGTTAAAGAAATTTTAAACATAAGAATGCCATCTTGATGCCCAACTATCTGTGCAGTTGTAGATATAGCATGGAGCACTGTGGTTGGGCTACATGATGATTGTTGGCATTGTTGGCCCTTTGATCTTCATAACTACCATGCTACAAAATGTAAGTATACAATACCTTTGCAATAGCCTGAGGAGTGAAGTCTTCATTATCAATGTATGGTTGAATCTTCTGAATAACACTATCAGATATGTTGTCCTGTTAAAAACATGTATACATAAATTTACATGTACTAGAGTCTGTTATAGCATATACATGTGTACATGTGTACATGTAGTATAATATCATGATATGATTAAAATGTGATTCAAGTGAAATTGGATAATGATTTGAAAATAGTGCAAGTAAATAGACTGCAGGTCAAGTTAAGAATATTATCTATTTATCTACATGTACATGTGTATGTATATCTACATATGAATGTGTATTTATGTATGTATGCATGCATTTGTCTATCTATCTATCTGTCTATCTATATACATTACATATATCTGCCTCTGTCTCTTGTAATTACACAAATTGTACATATACAGTATACATTTACATACCTTATCAAACTTGAACAAGCTATCCAGAAACTTTGTTGGGTCCTGCAATATTGCTTTACCAGGTTCCCAATAGTCATCAACTTTCTGACCCATTTTCTCACCAGCTACTTTTTTAGGTTTAACTTCTCTCATAATACACACAGCTTCAATGACTATTCTAACACCTTGAGGAGGACGTTGGAGAGCTCTCACTTCAACTACATCATTCTTGTTTAGATTTTTCAGACTGGCAAGAGCAGCATCCTATAACAGCGTGGAGTATATCAATAAATTATACAGTACTGTTATGTATAGCTGTAGGGTCACAATACTATATACAATCAGAAACTGTGATTGTTCATGGAACTCAGCACATAATAAATGCTTACCTACATGTACATGTACATGTGTACTCAGTCAATGATGTTCAGGAAGATTGATCAATTGTTGAATACTGTGAGCTTTGTATACACTAAGTTATACATTTACATGTACAATGTAGCTTTTGTTGTGAATATACTCACAATTTATTATGAACATTTATTACTGCATATCACCAAACATAAAACATACATGTATACAATACAATAAGCACATGTATTTGGTAAGCTACATGTAAATTAATCTAAAAGTAAAATTTGGTGTTGTATAATTAATTGTTCTTTCCAGCTAGGTTGTATTTTAAAGGTGCTGTACTCTTGTGTGTGCCCTTGATTACTCCTAAATGTCAAAAGGACAGTTTAAACTGACAGGGATCAAACTTACTCATTTTCTATGATTTAAAGGCAAACATGTGTGAGTGTGGTAGAGGGTGTATCATAACTAATTATTCAAGTGTATACATGTGTGAGTGTGGTAGAGGGTGTATCATAACTAATTCAAGTGTTTACATGTGTGAGTGTGGTAGAGGGTGTATCATAACTAATTATTCAAGTGTTTACATGTGTGAGTGTGGTAGAGGGTGTATCATAACTAATTATTCAAGTGTACATGTGTGAGTGTGGTAGAGGGTGTATCATACACATGTAACTAATTATTCAAGTGTATACATGTGTGAGTGTGGTAGAGGGTGTATCATAACTAGTGTATACATAAATGTGTGAGTGTGATAGAGGGTGTATCATAACTAATTATTCAAGTGTATACATGTGTGAGTGTGGTAGAGGGTGTATCATAAGATTCATAACTAATTATTAAGTGCCCACTTAAAAATTTTGTAGAAAACACTGTACAGCTACTACAAACATGTACATGTATATAAACTAAATTGAACTAACCAGTGCTGGAAGTGCTTCATCCAAGTCTCTCTGTGCATCATCAGCAATGGTTTGTGTTTCTTTGGCTTTAATATTTGCTTCTTTTTCTTCTTTTTGAACTACTTCTTTTGTTTCTTCTGCAATAGCGGTGTCTTTCTTAATCTGTTCCATTGTCTCATCGGTTTCTATTTGTGCTTGTTCAAGTAATGGTTGCATCTCCTCTAGTTCTATCTGAAGCTTTGCAACTTCCTCTGATGTGCTCAACAACTAATAAAAAGAAAGTGCTATATACGATACTTAATTGCTGAAATAAAGGTACAAATACTACATGTATAATACACGTGATTAAAATGAATGGATGAAAGTTAAATAGATCTGTACAGTGTACAAGTGTATACATGCAGGTACAATCTAGTGTTGTTATAGTTAACTATAACTAAATCCCCTAAACTATAACTAAATTACAGGTCTACTGCAATAACCATAACTAACTAAAATGAACATTGGCCAATAACGAGCACTTTTAGTTAGTTAACTAAAACTAAAACCTTTTAGTAAGGCTAATATTACCTTAGTTAAAAGTTTGAGGAACTATTCATACTATAACTATAACTAAAAGTGGTCATTAATGTCAAACTAATACAACACTAGCCACTAAAATCACTCATATTGTCACTGTGGATGACTGGATGAATAAAAAGGGTCATTCAGAAATTAATAGCTTTCGTTAAATGCATACAATGTCATGTACATGTATGTGTATAGTAAATGCTCATTATTACTTTAATACTGCAACTGCAAGTCAACTAACTTTATTTTACAGTTATTCTTAGGCTAGGTTTACTAAAAGGATTTGTACATGTACATGTATGTACTGTAGTTTTAGTTCACTGAAAAAATATTGCTCATTATTAACATGTAAGAGTTATGTGTATAGATATGGACTCAAAAACTGTTTTGATTTCTCTGCTACAAATTGCAAATAAATATAACATATACATTAATGAGTCCAACTGTGCTGTATTCAACTAATAGCTGTTCACATTCACGATGTTCTCAAAATTGTGATGTGATGACTTTATATGTACAGTACATGTGTGTAATATAGTGTATAGTTTAATGTCATAAGGTTAAAACATGATTATACTGTAACTCAATAATGAAGTATTGGATTGAAATGTGACATACACAAAAAAGAATGGGAAAGATAATTAAATGAAAATGGTAAAGGTAAAAAAATTGTTAAACATTTAAAACTAAAATTATGAACATTTTTTTGAGGTCATGGTGAACGTGAACGACCTTTACTCTAGCTCTAGCTAGTAATTGTAGTGGGACTTGTGTACACATGTACATGTGTAGTTACAGTTTAAGTAGTTACAATGTAACATGTATTATGTATAGAAACATGTACTTACCTTATCCAGACCAGTTTTAGTACGATTTCTTTGAGTACTAACTTCAGTAATCTTATTTTTTAACAAGTTAGCAAATATCCCCATTAGTTCAAGATAGCTTGTAGGAGTTACGTAATTATGTCGTGACAGTTGACTCAGGAATTGTTTGGATTTCTCTGCTACAGACTGATGTATATAAACACATGCATTGATGAGTCCTTCAGAGAAACCACTATCTTCAACTTCTGTTATCTCTCCCATAAAACTCTTTGCAACTGAGTAAAGAGCTTCATCTGGCCATTCACTAAACCAGTCTATAGTACAACAGTTCACAAGTGATGGAAATTGTCTAAGACGAGACCGAAAGACTTCTCCAATGGGACTATAAGGAGAGAAATAAAATGAAGAACATACATGTACATGTACATGTATCAAAATTTACAGCCTATTAGTGAAAAATGATAATGAAAGCACATCTTGAGGCTTGAGGTACAGTGTACATGCAAACTACATGTATGCCTGTAATGAAATACCATGATAATTACATATGTAAAGTCTGTTCACATTCATGATGGCCTCAAAATTAGGTGGTAATGATTTTATATGAACTGTAGTGTATAGTTAAATGTCATAAGGTTAATACATGATTATATTGTAACTCAATAATGAAGCAATGGATTGAAATGTGACATACACAAAAAAAAAAACGGGAAAGATAATTATATGAAAATGATATAGGAAAAAAGATTTTTAGAGATTGCAAGATTATAAACATTTTTCTGAGGTCATGGTGAAAATGAATAAACTTTAGTTACATGTATCACGAAAATTTCATTGTTCTCATATTCTCAATAATTACATCAGTTATAATCCAGGACTACATGTAGCATGAGACACAATAGAATGAGACACATACGGGGAACTGACCTCATACATATAACTAGATGTATATTACTCCTCACTCTCTTAGTATAGGCTGAAAATAGATTAGCTTTAGTTGGTTGTAAGCCAGAATCCAATACTACTGGTTTCATGTCATAATAAATCTGATCAAGATCTTCAAGTCCATATATATTAGGAACATCTCCAGAGTTTAGTATGTTATTAATATCTTCAAGAAATGACTCACTTTTGATCTAAGTGGTAGTGAAAATAATAGTATATATTAATCACATTGTTATATGTAATATTTAATGGTTCAAATGTCTTACACATAATTATACATATATTGTACATGTACATGTATATTATAATTAATACAATGTACAGTACCTGACATTATTAAGTTTACATGCTATCACTGTACTTTCATTTATTACAGTGTACTTTGTGAGTGAAGTACAATGTACTTCAAATGTACACCTTAGTACTATGCTATCACATATAAATGGATAGAAATTTACTATGATTACAGTACAAAGTAGTGCTATAGTACTATATACTTGGAAGTACAGTTGATCACTTTATTCAAGTGTAGCTCCCATGTAGCATGTAAACTTAATAAAGTCAGGTACTGTATACATGTACTGTGTATATGCAGTACTCTTTATTAGTATGACAATACTGACCACTTTTACAGGTAGTTATAGTTATAGTACATGTATATCTACATGTGTAGTTTATCACAATTTTAGTTATCGTTATACAAGTAGTTAATTAACTAAAATTATATGTACATGTACTGTATATCAGGCTTACTAAAAGGGTTTTAGTTTTAGTTAACTAACTAAAAGTGCAATTAATACCTGTGTATCACTGAAGAGGAATACAACTGAATTGTTTTGTAGTCCTGCCTTCTTCATACAACCCTTAATATCTTCTTTCCATTCAACAATACCATAATTCTTTGATAATTCAATCTGGAAGAGATCATACTCAGCCCTGGATGCAATGTAAAATACATGTACATGCAAGTAGATGTACACGTACGTATGTGCATATTGCATATACTGCATACAGAGTCATGAAATAGTATATACATGTACATGTACATGACATGTACATGTAATTTATACACATCATGTACACATACAGTGTATGTACATGTATATATATATATGTATTATTGTATAATTATGTACATCTACATGTATTTGGGAAATAATTTTGTCCTTCTATGTAATTGAGAATAGTAGTTAATTACATGTATAATTGTATATGTATATGTTGTATATCTATAAAAGTTACAAGTGCTTAGTTTCTTTTCTAGTTAACTACATGTACATGTACATGTACCATGTATGCATGTATTATGTACATGTACAACTGGAATACAGAGTGTCGTGGGTTCGAATCCCACCTGAGGCATCTCTCATTTTTCATTTTTCCATTGTCTCAGGTGTCTGTCTTTCTTTCTTTCTTTCTCTCTTTCTTTCTTTCTTTCAGATATCATATGTATATACTAAGGTTTGGTGTTGGTGTCTTTGGTGGTTTAATTACCCCGGCCTTCACCTAAAAGCCTAGTATTCGAACCCTGCCAGCTGAGCTGCCTGGGTAGCTCAGTTGGTAGAGCATCTGTCTGGAATACAGAGTGTCGTGGGTTCGAATCCCACCTGAGGCATCTCTCATTTTTCATTTTTCCATTGTCTCAGGTGTCTGTCTTTCTTTCTTTCTTTCTCTCTTTCTTTCTTTCTTTCAGATATCATATGTACCATGTATGCATGTACATGTACATGTATATATATCACATATCATTACCATACAGTATAATAGAGGATTGCGAAAATCTGGTAATTGGTCTAGTTGTCATAGCTGAGGTCAGAAGACTGGCTAATGTCAGTGGCCCTGTGCTCAATCCCAGTGACTGCTAGGTTTCACAATTTATGTATATACACATGTATACATGTACATACATTGTATCTAAAACTTTATTAGTATGTATAAAGTTGCATTCATTGAGTGTCTTTGTAGAATATATATTAAACTAACTACATGTGTAGATGTGTCATTTCCTATACAAATACATACATGTGTGAAGCTAGTCTTGTTAAACTTTGACGTCCACTTCCTCCAACACCAAGAAGAAGAGCATTTCCCAACGGCTGACGAATAATACGAGATATTCTAGTGACATGTTTCACAGCATCCAAAAACAGTACAAGTTTCATTTGTGCAGTACTAATTTGATTATAATCATCTAAATACTCTTCTATAATACGTGTCATCTGAGCACAAGGGGAGGTAGAAATAATTGTAGCATGGGATAAAAATATCATATAATAAAACTCAAAAATTCCTGCAAAGGAGCCATTTTGTATAGGAAGCCAAGTAAATGTATTTACATATACACATGTATTAACATTGTACATTTATGGACATGCAAATTAAAACATGTAACTTGTATTTATGCAGTATGGAACACCTAGTCAAGCAGATATATTTAGGACATTGTCTGATAAATCTACTGAATGTCCGCTAAATTGAACTTTAACTGTATACAAGTACATACGTGTACATGTATACAAGTACAGTTTTTGGTATGTCTATATAGTAGTCAACTCAATATTTCCACAACCCTCATAGTAATTATACATATACATGTACATGTACATGAATAACATGCAAGTACATGTATCATACATATTCACCTTTCCAATATCAGTAATCTCTTCATATATACGTGGATCAGCATTTGGTGAAATGAAATCACCATACAGTAGTGGAATGTCACCCAAAACATCAGTAGATTCAATTCCAAACTCAGAGATTTTTGATTGCAGAAGAGACTCAAACCAGTTCCTGTCTTCATTGTTGACAAGACGATCTTCAAATACTCGGCAACATTCATGATACCAAAGTTTAAGAAGATCAGGCAGTTCCTAAACCATGACGATGTTACACATGCATAATTACATTGTATATACGTACATGTATGCATTTACTGTACATACATTGTGTACTTATGCACTTGAATAATTACATTACTACACAATGTATAATATAAACATTTAATTTCATGTAGTGAAGGGTGACGATTTGTTTTTGATTACAAGTACAAGTAGTTTTGGTATCAGTTTGAATCTGTACACAAACCTTAATTTTTTGAATAGGGGCCATTAAAATTCCCTGAAACACCTTTGACAGGTCTCTGAGATTGAAAGTGTAATGAGATTTAGCTGGAGTGGGTAGAAGCTGTGGAGAGAGACAAAAAAGATAATTACATGTACAATGTACATGTACACATCACACAAATAATTACATACAATGAAACTGTTGATGATCATTTTATAATGTATACATGTACATGTACATGTAAAATACTAACACTAATGTCAACTAAATTGGTTATACTCATCCCTAAATATCCAAAACAGGCGGGCATCTCAACTAATTCTAATGATTCTAATCTAAATGGAAAGAACTAGGGATCTTTAATGTAGAAGCAGTAATCAATAGACTCATCAAGGCAGCAGAATTAATTTGCCAGTGAATCAATTATAAATAATAATTCATTTATGTAGAGGGTACTGTATTATCTAGACGGCATGTAACAGGTAAAACACTCCTTCAAGTGCTTTACGAAAATTACAAAGACAAGCATGCAGCAGGAGCTATAATTTTAATACATGTAGATTACTGTACCTCAGTGGTAATGGTCTGATACACAGCAATAGTTGATTTTACAATTTTTGGTACCAAGTTCTCTGAATCAGGAAAACTGGACATCCAAGATTTCAGAATTGAGCTAAAGATATTAAACTTTGATGATTCTTCAAGTTCAGTGAATGATATATAGTTGAAATGTCGACAAAGACGAGGTGTGATATGATTTCTTCCTCCTCCTGGTGGTCCCATTGAACATATAAAGTTAATGTCGGTAAGATGTCTGAATGAACCTGAAGTAGGAGGTATACATGTACATGTACATGTGATGAAGGTTTAAACAAGATACATGTATCCCTGTGATTGCTAGCTTTGTTTATGTCATCATTCAGTTAATCATGTCTGAAACACAAAGGTCTATTATCTCAATTATCCACTCTTCTTACTATTTTAAAGGTACATATTTCACCTAGTCCCAGTTTGTACACAAACTACAAGCAGCTTCCTTCCTGCCGGTCTGTTTAGTTAATGATAATAGAACACCTAATAATGCACATTATTACGTGTTCTATTGCACACCACACCCATTAATTGACCAAGCGCATGCTGAGCCCCACCCCCCCACAACTTCCTCAACTACTGTATGTATACATACATACAATGCGTATATACATGTGAAAAAAACAAATGTAAATGTATATACATGTACATGTACATGTAGTTCAAACTCGTGGGAAAGCAATTATAGGCAGATAAATGTATGTGTATCTGCTTGCTTTTCCTATAATCCCATACATATACATGTACATTGTACTGCAACATGGACATACACCACTGTACACTGTACCAGTATTGGAACATGTACTGTACAGTGTGTCCCCTAGGAGAAATATTAAGGGTGGAGGAGTGCAACAGTGGTGCATGATGCTTGCTCAATAATGCTTAATTGGTGTTGTTAAACTGTGTTTAGCATAATGTTTAAAATTAAAAGGTGGGTGAGCAAGACTAAAGGGTGGGGGAGTGCCATAATACCACCCTTCGGGGTGAAACACTATGTACATATGCATTTAGTTACATGTACAACAACAATCATACAGTACATGTAGATGTACATGTATGTACAGTGTATTGTAGCATGTACAATCATACCTGTACTGCAGTATGTCCAGTGCACCATAATTACATATACATGTACTTATAGTACATGTACATGTACATGCACATGTACATGACTTACCAATGGCTTTCCTATCATACCATCCTTTGTGATCCATCCATTGTCTAACTAGTTCAATAGGAGGTTGAGCTCCAAATACTTCTAGAGCAGGCATATTAAGATCATCAATAAAGAATACAAATTTCTTTCCAAGAGGAGGAGCAAATATCCCTTTACGACGTTTGTCAAGTTTAGAATCAATGATATCCTATATTTGAATATACAATGTACAGGTACATGTACATGTATATAATTTATACTGTACATGTACATGTATGTGATTTGTACATGTGTAGTGACATGCACGTGTACATGTACAAGTCACATACCGTTTGGTGACCAAAACAACAGTCGCTTTGGTGAGCAAAAGGATGACCAAAACAATAGCTATTTTGGTGAGCAAAAGGTATGTTTTGGTCAGCGAAACAACAGCCGTTTTGGGGACCAAATTACAAATGGATGGACAATTGGACATGTACATATACAGAATTGACAAAATACATACAATGTACATAATTATACATTTAGCATAAAGATCACATTATAATAATCTTACTTGTGTTTGATTGGCAGATGTACGTGCTGAGAATGACACGATATGAGACAAGAAATTTGATGGCATGCTTTTCAATAGTTTATCCATCACTGTTAATGTCTTACCAGTACCAGTAGGACCCACACACAATACCTAATACACGTAGACATACATGAACATTTGAAGACACAACTTGGACATGACTCCTTGCATATATACATGTACACTGTACAATTTGTAACTTTTTACCATGTCAGTCACCTACATGTATGTACAGTGTACATACATGTAGGTGACTGACATGGTAAAACTACATGCATAGTGAAACTACATGTACATGCATGTATACAAAGTCATGTACATGTATATGTAGCCATGTGCAAGAAAATAGTTACGCACATGTACATGTACATAAACAATGTATATATTGTACTCTATTGTAACATTCACTAAAACGTACATGTATTAAAAAATAATTTTTATTGTGGAAGTGAAGTGAAGATCATCAAAATTAAGAACCTGTACATACATGTATACATGGTACAGTACATGATGTAATGTACATGTACCTGTACATGTACATAGGGAGACCAATAGTTGGTCTTTCTGGATATACATGTACATGTACGTGTATATGTAGTTGGTTTCCTATACATGTACATGTATTAGTATTAAGTGAGCATTTCAAGGTACATGTACATGTAAGTGTTATCATAATACACTTTTTGTAAAGCCAGTCACATAATTATTACATACAATTAGGGCTGAAATGAATACTACAATATTTGGATATTTGTTTGTTATTTTGGTATTCGAATGTATTTTTATGTACATGTACAATGTATTCGATTATTCATTTAATGTTTGCTTATGTGAGGAACACAGAGGTTGCTGTTATAAACATGTATTGTAACTATACTTACATGTACATCAAAATGGTGAGTTAATATTTTCCAAGAAACAATTCAAACAATTTATGATGAGTAACCAAGTGAATATTCAAATATTTGCTCAATAAGGAAAGTGAGTATTTGAATACTAAAAAGCAATATTTGTTTCAGCACTAGAATTAATTAATCAGTTTTGGCAAATTGATAATCGATATCAGAATCCCAACCTCTACCATATAGTATAAAATGTATACATGTATATAATTATATCTCACCTGTTTATCATTTGTCAAGAGTAGTTCAATCATATAAGATGCTCTGACTGTGTCCAATGTAGGGACAATAATATCAGCATACTGCATGCCAGGATCAACAACATAGTTGAAATCATTCATCCAACCAATCCATCTAATAGGCTAATTTGAAAAATGAAAAATAAATTTTAATGCAGATTTATAACTGATTATACATGTATACATCATATGTACTATATCTACATGTACAAAAATGATATGTATCTACAAATAGTACATGTACAAAATTCTATATGTACATGTACAACTGTACATCTATACATAATGTATTGTATCTACGTATATGTACATATACATGATTCTGTATCTACAGGGACATGATTCCATTTGTACATGTACATGTATATATTGTATCTACATGTACATGTATATATGTATGTATTGTATCTACATGTACATGTATGTATATATGTATGTATTGTATCTACATGTACATGATTCTACATGTACATGTACATTGTATATATGTATGTATTGTATCTACATGTACATGATTCTACATGTACATGTACATGTATTTATACATGTACAGGCGTATGTACTGTATTTACATGTACATGATTGTGTCCACATGGTACATGTACATGCATGTCATCAAATTCCTACCCTCTTCTTAGATTTTTTCTCCTCCTCATCCTCTTCATCTCCTTTTGGTGGCTGACTAATTCCTCCATCATCAAGTTTATAATCATAAACCAAACCATCCTCAGGAAATGGCATAGAAATGTTCTCTGTCTTACATTTCTCCCTCAAGTACACAGAGAATTTTTGTCTGGAGGGTCCATCGCAAGTAGCTCCTATACTCCATACAAGAGAAAACAGAAAGAATGGCTCTATTAGTTTAACAATTGCTTGGAGCTTTTCTTTGGCAATACTTTCACCCTGAAAAAAGACGAGTTGATTTAGTAAATAATGACATACATGTACAAGTGATATGTACTGTATTATGTACACGTAATTATATACAATGTACATACAACATGTACACCTACTTACATGTACATGTACATGTATATGAGTACATAATATTGCATCACAGTCAGTACACAATTTTCCTGTACATGTATATGCAATGTACAAACCTCTTTAGGTATGAATGGTTTGAAGAAACAGTCCAATAGCTTTGTCAAAGAAATGGTTAGGTTTCCATCTACTGTAGCAACTATCTCTTTTCCTTTACTACGTAAAAACTTGATAGATGGCTGAAAGATTGTAAATAAAATTATTATCGGCAAATACATATCAAAAGAACAATTTTGTTTGTTGTGTTTGTTTGTCAATTGTTTCTATGCCTTTTGCTTGCATGCTAGGCACATGAATCATGTATAGTGCATTGTATAAGAGTAATTAAGGACATGTACATGTAATGTAATTCAAACTTTTAAATTCTATACTCTCTTTATACATGTTGCAGTTTTATCTTGTCGCCATCATTTCTTCCATGTAGGTGTGGCTAAAAAAGCTTTAGACTTACAGATACAGGTATTAATACATGTATATAGATTGTATAATATAATACACTATCTCTTCTGTACATTAGTGGTGTTTTAGTATGAGAATAATGACCACTTTTAGTTATAGTTATAGAGTGACTAGTATGTCATAACTTAGTTTAGATATATACACAGGTGTGGATACATTAAGCTGACTACCAAACATTTTGACCTATTTTCATCACTCTTCTCCTACTCCCCATATGGTGGTATACAGTTTAGTTTAAATTTACCGGACATTCACTATCAGACAATATCCTGTATGATTGGCTGTTTCCACACCACTGGTTAGATGTATAACTAACTAGTTATCATCTAATTTTCAATTCAGTTAGTTATAGCTTAATTATACATGTACATGTATATGTACATATTATTTACATACATTTGATATATACAGCACACTGAAAATAATGTACTACATAATGATAACTATGTACAATATTTGATGCTATCATCATACCTCCAAAAATCTGTCAAAGAGTGACTGAAGTGTATTCTTGTGAGGCATAATAGCTTCTGGTAAAGTCTTCAACCAACAAGATACAAATGGTTTAAGCCCCAATATACTTGGTTCCAGATACACCATACCACAACGACTAACAGTAGCTGGGCTAGCCACTGCTAAATCTTGTACTTCAAACATCATAGTCATTACTTCAGTCAATTTGATAATCTCTCCACTACTTAAACAAAGTTTCTTATTATCATCCAGTACTGTGTTCATACTTTCAATCCACAGGGCATCTACTGGTCCATCAAATACATACCATTTCTTGTCTTGTGTGTCATTGGCAACACCCTGACGAACTAATGCTGCAAGAATTCCATCAGTCCTGTAGTAAAACAAATAATATAATTGTGTTAGCACAAGTACATGAAGATATACAATCTACATACATATCAGGGTTTTATACAGAGGGGGGAGACCCTGGGATATCCCCCCTGAATTGAGTTTCCCCCCTTGATTTCAGGTTATTTCAACATGCAATAACATCTTAGTTACAAGCCTCTGGGGTCCCATATTTAACCAGAAGCAACCTCAGAGAGCCTAAATTTAAAACAATGTGCTCGATCTATTCCCTCCCCTACAGAATGCTCTGGATACTTACATGTATACTATACAATGTACATAAGGTTTAGTTTCTTCCTGTGCAACATATCCAAATAGCAAATGTTTAATGGTACATGTGCATGTGCATGTAGTTCCCTTTTTGTATTCATGCATGGTGATTATATATGCAGGGTTTCATACGGGATTTTTTGTTAGGCCCCACCTTATACACATATTTGTCTTGCTATACAAAATGGCTAAACAGCAAGTGTTTAAATGTAAAACTTTGTACATGTACACTGTATTATCTAAACATCACCCTTTCGCTTCCATGGTTATTTTATAAAGTTATTTAATTATCTTGCCCTTCAATTATTTCTGAAAAATACAATAATTCAGAAATTTAATATATCAGACCTAATCGGTTATAGACCTTTTTCAGATGAAACAGCTAAACTTGTATATGGGGCAAAACTTACTGTTACTGTAACATTAAATTTCAGAATCAATATATTGAATATATTATTAGATTAGTGTAATGTATAATTATATCCTGATACCAATAACTTTATGAATCATTTGTCACAATATTCATTATGTATTGCCAAACTCATGATAATCGGAATTTACCAATGAAAGGGGAGGAGCAATACCTTCTAAAGCCAATCCTGTTAAAATATAAAATATGGTGTCTTTGTATTTTTTTATTATGGATATACATGTCCATGTACATCTACATCTGAGGCAATTCATTTTTCATTTGCCTCAGGTGCCTGTGTCTTTCTTTCTTTCTTTCTTTTTCTTTCTTTCCAGCTCAAGTCATCATGTATATACTTAGGTTTAGTGTTTGGTGTCTTTGGTGGTTTAATTGCCCCGGCCTTCACTTATATACCAAGTCAGTTAACCTGTTCAGACAGGTGTATGTGATGTTAGATTTGGACCTGGCCAGCTGGGCTGCCTTAGTAGCTCAGTTGGTAAGATCATCTGTCCGGAGTGCAGAGTGTCGTGGATTCAAATCCCACCTGAGGCAACTCATTTTTCATTTTTCATTTGCCTCAGGTGCCTGTCTTTCTTTCTTTCCATCTCAAGTCATCATGTGTAATATATATGGCTTAGCACTAGTATATTGTATATATTGGAGTACATGTACACTGTACAATTACATTTGCTTACCATTCATGAGTTAATGGGTCAAATTCTCCATACAACTGTCCCATTGTAATAGACTTAGGATTCAAAACATAAGTGAGTACTGGTTCAAATGGAGTTCCTCCTGCCGTGAATTTACCTTTCAGTGCAGTAAGACTATCTCTTAATACTTCATAACTCTATAAATGATCAGAACAGCAAAGATAATAACGATGTGAATGTTGACCATAGCAGTTACATGTATGTACATTATAATTATGCATGTCATGTATATTTTATGTACAATATACATGTACATAATTGTGCTGGCTCTGTGCAAAAACCTGATTTATAAATTAAAATATAATTTTGAGATGTGAGTGACAATAGACAATTATGGATTACTCGGGCGATCACTGTTTTATTGCATAAAGCTTAACCAACATCTTACCTATCTGTTCACTAGCCATTGCAAAATAAATTTTTAATCATTAATTTTAATGATTAAACATTTATTTAATTGGGTTTTTCTCAAAATGAAGGATTTGTGGTTTACTCACTCACTGTGGCTTTGTCTTTATCTTGATTGGGATGTTTCATATATCAATGTAGAGCTAAGTTAATGCTCTATTCAAGTAAATAAAGTTTGAACTCTCAATTCATAAGTCAGGTTTTTGCAGAGCCAGTCAAATATATAGAACATATACAATACATGTACTACATTATACATGTTTGTACATGTATACATGTACATGTTCTATACATACATGTATACATGCAATCAATATCATATAACATAGCATAATCATTATTATAAATTTTATCTCATTACAAAAATCAATGATCTAATTAACTAGCCTTAGTTTTTCCAGATATTGTTGGACCAACCAACATGAGACCATGACGAACAACAGTAGTTTCATATAACTGAATACACTTCTTAACAAAACCTGTAATAACCAATAATTACATTATGATTACATTATTATTGCAACAGGTAGTAATGACATGTATGTGTTCCTTTAATAAATACAAGTCTATAACCTAATATACAAGCTATAATGCAGTATATACATAGTACATAGTACATAGTGTACAATATAGTGTAAACTGTTTAGTATAACAATTAATAATGAACAATTTAAGTAATGGAGATCGTTAAACTGTTTTATGGATTATCTTGTGGTTTGTAGAACTGTATTGAGTACTGAGTAACTATATATTCGTTTAAAAGTCAAATGATTACAACTAGTGAGTTACAAGTAACCTGAGCATGGTTTATCAAGTTATGCAAACATAGCCATATGCAATTGCAAGCTGCATCATAGTTATATTATGTCTAGTTTCTCAAACGTTTAGTTTATTTATAGTGGTAACTAAATAATATTTAGTTTTATAAAGCTCTTAGTGTAGTACAGTGTAGATAGCAGTTACTGTACAGTATTACATACCACACTTGTAGATGTAAATTTTACCGAAATTTCATGTTGAAGCCATGTACATGTAAATGTACATGCATACATGTTCTTAAATAATTCAAAATGTAAATAAAAAGCCATATCTTATTATATGCGATGCACACACAATGTGCAACAAAACAATATTTATACCATCCACATCTTCTAGTCCTTTTCTGATAGAAGTAGATCTAATACTTTCTTCTAGGTCCCCGTAATCCACTGGTACATCTCTAATCTTAGGGAACAGATCAGATACAATACCACTGAAGAGTTTTAAGTCATCTTGTAGGAATTTTGGTACATTAACATCTCGAATAGCTCTCAATACAATTAACTCCTAAATACAGATAGTAGTTTGTTATAAAAATAGTAGTTTGTTATAAAAATCGTATAAGAAGGTGCGACTTATGTGAACGGCCCTGTGGCGCAACGGATAACGCGTCTGACTACGGATCAGAAGATTCCAGGTTCGAATCCTGGCAGGGTCGTTTTTTTTTCTCTCCTTTTCTTTATGCAGTCATCTTTTTTTCTTAGCTGCAAAAATCTACGTAGCTCCATTCTATCGTAGTAAATCTTTTATAGTCAGTAATAAAGTTATAAGGGTTTCTGCAATTCTCAGCAATAAAGTTTTAAGAGTTTCTGCAATTTTCTTTAAACACTGTAGTACATACATGTATAGTAAGCTCTATAAATAGCAATAAGTATAAACATTTTATCGGCGTAACTGGCATGCACAAACTGGTATTATTCTACATATCAGTGCCTACATACGTGTGTATGTATGATTATTATAACTGAACACAGAAAACTGACTTCATCCATGTCTGGATTTTCTCTCTTCAAATTACCAGCAGCAGATATAACAGTCTTCACAGCTCTCATACCAAAATCATAATGATCCTATAGATTAGTGATAGACATGGTTGTATTGACTGGAAAGATGATGTGATAGACATGGTTGTATTGATGGATAATGATTGGAAGGATGATGTGATAGACATGGTTGTATTGGTGGATAATGATTGGAAAGATGATGTGATAGACATGGTTGTATTGGTGGATAATGATTGGAAGGATGATGTGATAGACATGGTTGTATTGGTGGATAATGATTGGAAGGATGATGTGATAGACATGGTTGTATTGGTGGATAATGATTGGAAGGATGATGTAATAGACATGGTTGTATTGGTGGATAATGATTGGAAGGATGATGTGATAGACATGGTTGTATTGGTGGATAATGATTGGAAGGATGATGTGATAGACATGGTTGTATTGGTGGATAATGATTGGAAGGATGATGTGATAGACATGGTTGTATTGGTGGATAATGATTGGAAGGATGATGTAATAGACATGGTTGTATTGGTGGATAATGATTGGAAGGATGATGTGATAGACATGGTTGTATTGGTGGGTAATGATTGGAAGGATGATGTAATAGACATGGTTGTATTGGTGGATAATGATTGGAAGGATGATGTGATAGACATGGTTGTATTGGTGGGTAATGATTGGAAGGATGATGTAATAGACATGGTTGTATTGGTGGATAATGATTGGAAGGATGATGTGATAGACATGGTTGTATTGGTGGATAATGATTGGAAGGATGATGTAATCGACATGATTGTATTGACTGGAAGGTTAAACGGAATAAGTGAAACCTAGTACACATGTACATGTACATGTATACTAGGTTTTGCCTGTACTCCAGATACCAGATATAATAGGCATGCAACTAAAATCACCTATGATGATACCTATACCTAATACTTATATCTACACCTGTGTTCAATCAATAAATATGATTCTAAGTGTTGTATCAACAGTAAAATAGTATTGTAAAGATTAAACCATGGTCTGTAAAGTATCTGTATCTGCCCTACTACTGCATGTCAATACCTATAACTTGGGTATAGGTACATACATCATACATGTACATGTATACTATAATAGGTACAACACTAGTATAAGCTCCTGCTAGTACATGTATGAATCTACCTGTGAGCTGAGTTGTTCTGAGGAGAGTTTGAAAGTGGTAACTATCTTCTTTGCAAGAGTTTTGGCATCAGAAAATCCAAATGAAAACAGCATGATTTCAGCAATCATAGCATAGTCTGGTACCATCATTGCTACTGGACGAAACAATGCCTGAAAGATAGAGAAGAAAAAGAGAGATTGATGGAGGGAGAAAAAGAGGAAGGAAGGAAGCAGAACAAAAAGAAATGTTAAAACAGACTAGCAAGTTTATGAATAAATAATAATAATATCACTAATTATTTTTGCTAAATAATATTATGTTGCTGAAATGTGTTATATAGTAATAGCTGAGTAGAAGAATACTATAGATGTTTGAAGTTACGTACATGTACATCACCTCAAAAATTGAAGAGTTTTAAAATCAATTTTCGTCCAAAGGAAACTAATATTGTTTAATAAAATTGAACACAATTAATGCAAAAAAAGGCCATGATTCCTGTACAAACTGCCCACAAAATGTGATGCATTAAGTGTGTGCAGGCTAAATTCTTACTTATCACTTTAAGTACCGCCTTGTACTACTACATCTACCTTCATTATAATTATAATTATTATTAGAATTACCTTTAAATTATCTGGTAATTCAGTACGTCCTGCATATCCTGGATTCATAGTGACAAACACAGCACATGATGGCTTTAGTCCTATCTCCAATCCTTCAAATACAAACTTAGAAAGCTGTATGTATGTACATGTACATTATACATGCACACACACGTAATTAATATAAAACATTTGTACATTAAATGTACACAACGTATGTACATTAAGTCTTGTAACTTGTAGATATAGAGTGTATGTACAATATATGTACTATTCACCATTCTAGAAGTGCAAATATACTACATATATACATGTACATGTACATGTACTGTATGTGTACCTGTATATGTACGTATATGTACATGTCACATGTACATGTATGTAATTGGGTTTATTCATGTACAGTATTATGTCAATAAAATGTCACCCACCATACAGTAACAGCAATTACCTTACATGTAGTTCTACTGTCAGTATACACATTAATTACTGTCTCACTACTGTGGTGTTGAATTGACAAGTACACCAATTACTGTCAAAACTACTGTTAAACTACTGTAGTATGGAAATGAAACTACTGAGTATAAGTACTGTATGGTGTGGTGACGTTTTTATTGACATAATTATACCGACATGTAGTTACATATTTTAGATAGATGTTGGTAAAATTAATGTTATTGTAATGACATATAGTATTATTCAAACCTACGTACATGTATGTTATGATTATGTACAATATATCTTGTACAGACACACGTGTACATGTACTTGTACTAATACACCATAATTATAATTATAGTTTTTCAAATCAGTAGGAGTTCAAATTAAACTGCAATGTACATGTACTTGCGATAAAGTATTTACGTATACTACATTTGCAATTACATACATGTATGTGGTGTTGCATACATGTACATGTGTACATGTACATACCCTCTGTTGTTGTGCAATTTGAATAGTAGTAATCTGTTGAGCAACTACAGATAACACTTCAATATCGATACGATTGAACTCATCAAAGCAAGCCCATGCACCAGCACTATAATGAGATACAGTACAAGTATAATGTGTAAGACAAACATACATACATGTGTATATTAGTGTTGTTTTAGTTTCACAAAAAGGACTACTTTTAGTTATAGTTATAGTATGCCTAGGCCTAGATTGTCAAAGTTTTAGTTTAGTTATAGTTTAACTAACTAAAATTATATTGGGCTTACTAAAAGGGTTTTAGTTTTAGTTACCTAACTAAAAGTGCCCTTTATTGGCCAATTTTAATTTTAGTTATGTATAGTTATTACAATAGACATGTAATTTAGTTATGACTAAAAGTCATAATGCCCTCCTAAAAGGGGTTTTAGCTATAGTTATAGTTAACTAAAACAACACAAGTGCATATGTAAGTATAGATGAAGTTAAGACGTTTTCATGATCAGTACAAATATGATTCATGTACTCAAATAACACAATAAACATGTACGTAAATATATATGATGTTACAGGAGATGTAGAAAGAAAGAAAGAAAGAAAGAAAGAAAGAAAGAAGACACCTGAGGCAATGGAAAAATGAAAAATGAGAGTTGCCTCATGTGGGATTCAAACCCAAGACACTCTGTACTCCGGACAGATGCTCTACCTATGTACATGTACATGTACATGTAGATGTACATGTACAGTACATACTGTACCTGTATACCCATGTTCACAAATACTCAGTATACATGTACTGAACATACCTGGCTAGTCCTTTGAAGAACTTTCCCATAGCCATGAAATCCAACTGATCTGAACAATTAAACACTACACATTGTATAGCCATTGCTTTAGCAAGATCCTACAATAGATAAGATATTTACATGTACATGTACATATGTGTATGTACATGTAGAGTTAAAGAGTGGGAAGAACAAATGATAATGACCTTTGTTGTTTCTGTTTTGCCAGTTCCTGCTGGACCAGCAGGTGCTCCACCAAACTTCAGATGTAGTGCTCCAGTCAGTGTCAAGTAACATCTAATGATCGTAAATCATTATGTTTTCCTATTGATATTTTAATGTTTCACTTACCTGTCAGTAAGAGGTGTAATAACCAGTCTACCAGTATTACCCAGATACTCATATCCATATAAAAATTCTGCATTCACAGCTCTGATATACAATTCACCATTCCAATAATATCTATAATGAACAAACGTTTAATTATACTAGCTTCATACTGCCTGTTTTAAGTGTAGTATGTTCCACTGTAGTACGTTCTTAGACTATTATGATTTAAGTGTAGTACAGTCATTGACATACATGTACATGTATTGCAGTACCTGACTTTATTAACTATGATGGGAGCTACACTTTAATAAGGTGAAAGTCAACTGTACTTTTAAGTAGTACTATAGTACTACTTTGTACTGTAATCATTGTAATGTGTGAATTCCCTTTACATTTGTATGCGATAGCATAGTACTAAGGTATAATACTGTGTAGTATATTCGAAGTAACAGTGTACTTCATTTACAATATGTACAGTAGTCAATGGAAGTACAGTGATAGTATGTAAACTTAATAATGTCATGTATAACACAGTTGATCTTACCTCAGTTGACTAATCCATTCAAAATCATTAACATTCTTCACTCCTTCCTCTAACATACGTGCTACTACATCTCTGGCATGTACCTCTATTACTATCAATGCTGATAAGATAATACGACCAAGTTTAGTAAGATTACCACGTACTAAACTAACAAGATCTGCCAGCTACACATGTACATCATTAAGACATTAAGAGAGAGAGAAAGAGAGAGAGAGAGAGAGAGAGAGAGAGAGAGAGAGTGAGAGAGAGAGAAAGAAAGAAACAAGAAATATAATAAGGTTAGAAGATGATAATTACATGTACATGTATATTGTTTTGTGATATACATGTACACGTATCTTTCTTTCCTTCCAAGTTCCAACACCCTTGAATTTCATTGCAAAATACAAAAGGATCCTAATACATGTACATGTGTATGTTGAGCCAGTTTTAAATCTTAAAAATGCCAATGGATACAGGAGTATACAAGTACTATAATGTACCTGCCTGTATATAGCCATGTATATGTATACATGTATACTGTACATGCACATGTACCTACGTGTAGTAAACAAAACACAAAATAAACAAAAACAGCACTTGTTAAAATAAATCAATAGCCAGCTACGTACAAATACATCAATTTGTCTGTTTGTCTGTTCCTGTAGAGCTATACATGATGTATATGTATACATGTACATGTATAATTAATAAAAGATAAATACACATTGATGGAATATGATATACATGTACATGTATACAATACTACACATGCTTTGCTAATCTCACCTAACATTGAAAATAGACGCTACATTCTAATGATTCTATGAACAAAGCTAAAAGAGGAAAGTGAAAAAATGCTGGTAGTTACTGGGAATCAAACCCCGAGCCACTGACTTCAGCCACCAGTGCTCTCCCCCTGAGCTACGACAACCAGACAACCATCAGCACTTCACAATCCTCTATATATACTGCACATATACACACATGTACATGTACATGTAGATGTGTAGATTACATCCGTGTACCTGCTTCAACATATCTTGATAGAGATCGGGAAGGTTTCCTTTCTCTAAAGCCTCAGTGACTTCTGTTGTCCACATAGTCTGACAACCAGCAATAACAACCTGTCCTGGCCATTTAAGTACCCACTCTGTCCTTGGAGTCTAATAGATGAAGGTTATAAATATGGTGGTGAACTCAGTACTACATGTACATGTACACATGTAAATGTACATGATGTTATCAGAGATGTAGAAAGAAAGAAAGAAAGAAAGAAAGAAAGACACCTGAGGCAATGGAAAAATGAAAAATGAGAGTTGCCTCAGGTGGGATTCGAACCCACGACACTCTGTACATGTACATGTAGTCTTTAGTCTTTATATTACAAATACACAATATACAAGTACATACTAGAGAGAACATACATGTACACATGTACATGAATATGTACATTTCTATAAATGTGTACTTCAGGCTGTGAGTTTCTAAGCCCTCTCTTTGTGTTAAATAGTAATAGTTAGTACCCAAAACCCAAAAGATAAAAGTCACAACATGAACACTGTATACAGCTTGTATCACTGACCTATAACTGTATACAGCTACATGTACATGCAGCTTTGCACTATTACAGATAATTAAAAAGGTCTCACTACATTTTGAAGTAACCATTACCTCACAAAACAATACATACAGTACATGTACATGTACATGTCATTGTATGCAATAATTGAAAGGTCTCACTACATTTTGAAGTAACAATTACGTACCTCACAAAACTGTACATACATGTACATGTACATGTACGTACATGTCATCGTATGCAATAATTGTAATTATCATAATATTTACACTGTACATACTTCATTGCAAGATTTACATGTACATCAGGTAAATATTAATATCACCCAACCCTAGCTCTAATACATGTACCTAATTACAACAGTCTAGTGATAACTTAGCTGTATACAATATTGTACTAACCTTTACATAATCTTCTAATGAATCTCCTATTATCTTTCTCAATGAGTCTCTCATAACTCTCTCAACTTCTAGTAACCAGTCCTCAACATTACCTCTTGGATATAACACCTCAGAGAATTCAACATCCTCTCCTTCTCCTGAGTACATTCTTGTGATTGCAAGATCCTCTTCAAATTTAAGCTGTACATAGGAATGTACATGATGAACTCGCAATATACATGTACAGTGTACATTGTGTACATGTACATGTACATAACCATACAATACATGTATATACAATGCTAATTTGGTACATGTACATGTACATGTAGTTCCTGCTATACATGTACATGTAGATATGCTTTAGATTGAATTAGAACAAAAAGCTTAAAATAAGGTAGTGACATACAGTTTCATTTCTTATCTTTTGTCCCTAGAAAAGGCACTTACATGTACAGTATCACTGACTTGTAAAATTAGTTATATGTACATGTATAAACTAAACCTATACATGTATTATACGTAATTATGTATGTATGTATTATATGCAAAAGTTACATATTTACATGTACATATACAGTATATACTGACTTTAGAAACATTCTCAAAACACTTTCTCAGATGAGGTTGTACTGCAGTAGGATCTTTAGTCTGTGAGAGAATCTCAAGAAGTTCATCATCAGATAGAAAATAGAATCTGAAATAATCAGATAGAGAGAGAGGGGGGAGAGGGGAATGTATACACATTACACACATGTACAAGACAAGAGTGGTAAAAATAGCTCCAAACGTCCACCAGTTATGTGTACATGTAGCTCACTATACTTATGCAATCCAATAGCTCTTTGTGTACATGTATATACTATAATCACATGTTGTATATGTATTATTATAACATAAATGTATACACTTTACATGTACATGTATACATGTAATGTACAGTTATAGAGTGTTGTCGGTACTTGTACACTGTATACACAGTTGTGTATAATTATTACCTCGGGAATGCCAGTCTCTTCGTCTCCAAATATTCACTAAGTCCCTTCTGAACTTGATCAAGTAATTTATTACATTCTCTCAGACTCTCAAGCAGTCGAGAATCAGGACAAAATGAGATAACCTTAATAGAATTAATACTGAATTCAATACATCATGAAATGAGAATCAATCACTGTGTACTAAAAGCATGCATACATATACATATACATTTACAAACTATGAAGTATATGACAATTCATTAATTGTCAAACAAAGAAATGTTGCATGGATTGATTCAACTCCACAATGGTTAAGAATGTGTATGATATGTCATATGCACAAACTGCTAATCAACACAGTGTGACAATATCACTGTAATAGATTTATATTTTGGCTAACAAAGTCACAATGCCTAAATAACACAGGTCTAACAAGTGTGCATGTACATGTAAATACATGTACATGTACATGTACATGTATATCTAAAGTACTAATACATGTAAATTATACATTGTATGTACACTGTATAATTATGTACATGTATGTGTATATACAATGACACTAATGTCTGTCCATGCTCATTGGTCCTTTTGTGCTGCCATTTGAGCATGCATAGTACAAGAATGAGATTTGCATCTGTAAAATACGGTTGAGACAGAGATTACCATAAACTATGTTGTGATAATAGTGGAAGTTACTTTGATTTCTTGAGGGTCAAGTGTATATAAACATTCTTATGTAGCTTTAGTTAATGTTAGTATCTACCTTTGGATCTTGTCTTGCATTATTCATTACTTTACGCCACATTCTATCCATTGTCTGGTATCTCTTCCCTTCTACTGGCAACTGACGATTAATATCATCAGAAGAGAAAATGGGCTCTAAATAAAGCCATGATTTCTGACAGATTGCCCATTCTTCAAGTACATCCTAAAGATAATAAAAAAGTGCATTTGTAAAAATTTATTTGAAAACTAAAAAACATTATTCAACATTTTTATTAAATATTAACTTAAACCAATTTTTCTAAAATGTAATTGTAAAATTACCAAATTCAGTCATAAATGTATGATTATAATTGTGTACTAGCACACATTGAGATACATGTACATGTACATACAGTGTACTTGTTATAGGCATTCATACATCTGTAGTACATAAAATTGGAAACACATTACATGTACATGTCAGAGGATTTGAAGCATGGGCTAAATTGTCAACAATGGTTCATTTGTGTGCCATTGGAAACAGTTAATGCTGTTAGTGATAATATAATTATAATTAACTGCACCATCTGGCTCATAGAGCTCTTTGAGTTAATGGTGCAACATAAGACTTTATCAAAAACTCTGCTACATGTATATGACTTGTACATGTACGTGTATACTCTCCACATATTCAGACATGCCTACATGTGTATATCATTCCAATATTCATAAAGCATTATGTGTATAATACCTGTGTTGTTTGTAATTTGCTCTCCCAGGTAGTAATTCTTTGTTCAAATGGTTTTTTGTATGGAGAGAAAGACATAGCTTGTGTCATAACAATATGATCATCAAGCTGTTGTGCACTTTCCTCTCCACTCTTCATAATGTACGTCCCAGTCTCTTTGTAAGATGATATATCCAAAAGGACTGATTCCCATTCTTCTTCCATCTTGTCCAAAGCCTAGATATAACACAAAGAGTAAATCAAATGCACAATTGCACACATGTACATGTACGTACATGTCTATGCAGTTATAAATTAGTGTGTAAACTACTTGTACTTGCACAGAAGTGGACAACAACTAAATCACGGTACATGTACTTACATGTACAGTACATGAAGTGTTCAGTTGTACTACGTATACAAATCTTGTATTAGTTAAAGGTTACATATGTAAACAATACAATACTGCACTCATGACACAGTATTGCAGTGCAGTGCAAGCTTAAGTACTGCATCCACAATAATGTGATGTATGTGCAAGCTGCACTCACAACAGTATAGTACTGCATGTGGTACTAATGCTTATGAATACACATGTTTACATACATGTAAATGTACATGTATACATGTACATTTGTGTATATGCATTAAATATATACATGTATGCAGTCAACTAGTTTGCAAACATACACATACATCAGAGCTTTTCATACGTTTTGAAGTATGGGCCAAATTGCCTCAATAATAGTTAGTTTGTGTGCCATTTGGAATGCATCTTGAGCCAAATAACAAAGAGTTAATGCTGTTAGTGACAATATAATCAAAATTACATGTAACTGCGCCATCTGAGAGAACTGTGCAGTGCCAAATCAGAAACTTTTGGGCCAATACACCATTGGCCCAAAAAGTTTCTTATGAGCTTATCAAAAACACTGACATACATGTACATTGTCATGTACATGTATAGTCATACATACATGTACATGTACATGTACATTATGTACATGTACATGTACATGTACAGTACATGTTATATATATACCTGTTCAATTGAGAACTCTTTTCCAGCAATCTCAGCTACCTTACTGATAGCTTCTATATGATTCTGTAATCCCATTTCCAAACATTTAGCAAATGATAAATTAGCTTTAGGATACACGGGCATTCCTATAGTGGTTGATAACTGTTCCCAGTGACGGTTTCTCATTCCTGGGTTTCTTAAACCCTGGATTAGAGGAATGTAAGGACGGAAGTCTTCTATCTGACGTTTAACATCTTGTGCCACATCTAGGCATCCAGGAATGTCTCTGTATAGAAGAGGAACAATAATCTGAAAGTAATGCAACTAGCAATATGACTAATTTGGTACATCTGCTATTCATAATACTTTCTCTACATGTCATTAAACATCATTTACTATTTTGTATACGAAGTCCACAAAGAATGCAGTATAAACAACTGATACACAACAAAAAGAAAGCAACTGCATCTATAATTATGTACAACTGAATGTCCCTCATTATATAAAGGGGGACATACAAAGAGTAGGTTTTTTGGTGCATGTTTGAAAATTTGAAAAAAAATCTTCTCAAGAAATGAACTAAAAAACAAACACAGGAATATATTGTACTTTCATCATCTTAATAAATTACCATTTACATGTACATACATGTAGTTCACTACTACAATAAACATGTACTCATTGTTAAGTCTCTTTACATTCACAATGACCTCAAAACTTGGATGTAAAGACTCTATACATACAGTGTATGTACATTGTATAGTTTAATGTCATAAGGTTAGTACATGATTACACTGTAACTCAATAATGAAGCGATGTTAGTATTGAAATTTGACATTCACAAAACAGAATGGGAAAAATACATGCACATGTTAAAATGGTGCAGGTAAAAAAACTGTTAGTTATCCCAAACTAAAGTTATGAACATTTTTCTGAGGTCATGGTGAACATGAACTGCCTTTACAAAAGTTGTGTTACTATCCATGTACATGTACTTTCATAGTAAAATAGGTATTTGCATCTAGTGTAAGATTCTCACTACATGGTATGTAAAAGTGTAAATGAGATCTTACTTGAAATGTTTCACAGATTTATGCATGACTTTAAAAGCACTCTGAACATTACTAGCCATCAGTTCTGGGTCTATGTTAACTAATGCTTCATTCATCCAGCCCTCCTGCCATCTCTGCCAGTCAGCAGCTGTTATCCATAAGTTCTTGTAAGGCTCAAACTCACGCATTAAGCGACCAACCTTATCATACTAGTAAAAGTCAAAAAGGGCATATTGTTAATTAATTCATCCATTTGTTCATCCACTGATTAAACCATCCATTAATTCAACCATCCTTTGAACAAGCCATTCATTCATCCATACATTACTCTACCCATCCATCTAACTGTTAATCTAACTATCAATTACAATCATCCATTTGCTCATCCACCTATCCATCTATCCTTCCATCCGATCCATCCACCCACCCATCCATCCAACTGTCCATCCATCCATCCATCCATCTATCCATCCACCCATCCATATTGCAGTACATGTATGTACATGTACATGGGTAGCTCAGTTGGTAGAGCATCTGTCTGGAATACAGAGTGTCGTGGGTTCGAATCCCACCTGAGGCAACTCTCATTTTTCATTTTTCCATTGTCTCAGGTGTCTGTCTGTCTTTCTTTCTTTCTTTCTTTCTTTCAGATAACATATGTACATTAATTTCTGCTCACCTGTGTTACAGACTGACCAAACAACCTTTCTCTTTGGTTGTACAGTTGTGATAATGTTTGACATTCTTTGAGGTTCTTCATGACTCTTCTTACTTCATTGGCTGTCTCCTGAGCTCTATTCAAATCAGTATTACCAGAAAATCCAGCAACAATCATCTTTAGAAAAGACAATTGTAAGTACATACATGTACATGTATATACGCACATGTACATATTATAATACATGTTTAGAGCCCTTAATAGTTTATATAACCTAGCTACTTCGAGTCTTCTACATATACAATCTATCCATCTATAGCCATTTTTGATATTGCATGTACACACGTCATTAGAGCCCTTGTCCACTGATATACATGTACATGTACAATTGTACATGTACATGTAGTGCACATATGTGTACAAACATGTACATGTACGTACATGACTACATGTATGTACTTGTAGTCATGTATATGATTCGAATTTTGTGCAATGCATTTTATGCTGGTCATTTTTCCATTAAAAATCAGAGGTTATGCATGTAGAAAAATGTATATATTCTTCACCTCAAGAGTGTCCAGTCTATCATCAAAAGCAGTCTGATCATTTTGTAGATTCTTCTGAAACTTCTTCTCATCTTCTTCTAACTGTGTTTCAGTACTATCAATTTGATCTGATATCTTTTTAGGCCAACCAACTGTATTCCATCTGAATAAATGTATTGATTAATAACTACATGCAGTATTCATTATGTAAGACCAAAGTTAATTGGCCCCACTATGTATGCATGTACATGTAACCACGTTTTCATATAATATTATAATTATATATGCACCATACATACATGTGTACATGTGTACATGTATGAGCTCACTTGACATCAAAGTCTTCATCTTGTAGGACATAGAAATAGTCTTCCAACATTTGGTAGTCTAACAGTGATACTTCTATTTGTGTCTGATATTCTGTTACCAACTATATATACATGTGCATGTGTATTGTCCATGTGTGTATGAGAGAAGTGATATTACACAAGTACATGTGTACATGTACGTGTACATGTGTACATGTACGTGTACAAGTGATTTAGCATACACAGTACATGTATGTACATGTATATAAATGTATAAAACTATAAACAATTACAGGTGAGGTTAATACATGTATATGGATACAAGCTGTATTCCTATCAATATACGTATAGGCACAGTGTCTAATAATTGACTAAATATGCGTCATGTACATGTAGATGTATAATACATAATACATGTACATAATTAAGGAAAATGTATCGCTCTGGATGAATTAGTACACATCTGTACATGTAAACTACATGTAGATGTACAGTGTTTTTGATAAGCTCATTGGCCCAAAGAGCTTCTTATTTGGCACTGCACGGTTCTTTCTTTGGACCAGATGGCACAGGTACATGTGTAATTATGATTATATCATCACTATATATTTAATAGCATTAACAGTTTGTTGATTGGCTCAAGATGTATTCCCAATGGCATACACACTAACCATTGTTGAGCCAATTTGGCCCATGCTTCAAAACATATCAAAAACTCTGACATACATGCTATATAAACAGTCATGTACTCACATCTGGTATGGTTTTGATGTATTCTCTAGTTTCAGTTAGATCTTCAATAGAGTTTGGCTTCTCAAACAATCTCCGGCTAATTTCCATAAACTCTTGAGATATCTATAGACCAAAGAACAAAAGATAGGCAAATTGTTATTTAAAATGTTTGTCTAACACACCCCATCAGCATCCTTTCTTAACTTTTTAGCTAAGAAGTCCAACAAAGCAGTAGCCATATCTTTATTCTTCTTTGCCAAAGCAGTTCTAATGCTATCAACATTGATATAGAATGGACCAATAATGATCTGCTGTGGTAGAGTTGATTCTACTGTAATTTTGGCTTTCAAATGAGTGTCTATGAGCTGTTTGATTTCAACACTTGTGTGTTCTTCTTCACCAAATTTCCTAAAGTACAAGCATATGTATAGTTACACATACATGCATGTACATACAAATATGTGTACATGTGGATATACATGTACAATCATACAGTCATACAGGCATGTACATGTGGCTACAAGTGTATGTGGATATAATTATGCACGTGTACTTGAACATAGTGTATGTATACATTTTCAATATGCATGTACATGCCAGAATGAATTATTTACATGTACATACACAATGTATACTGTACATATGTAGACATACATAAGTGCACATGTACATGTACAATGTCATGTAAATGGATCTCACTCTACTTAAATGTACATGTATAGAGCATATGTACATGTACATACATCTACATGCAATATACATGTATGTACATGTACGATATATACATGTATGAGGTTAGGTTGCAAATTTAACTTGTAAAGATTATGGATGGACATTTGGTGTGAAGAATAAAGAATGTGTGTATGTGTACATGTATGTGTACATGTACATGTGTATGTGTACATGCAGCAAAACATAATGAATCTACATGTACATGTATCAACTGTGCATCAACATGTATTGAACAGTGACATCACATACTGTATATACTCTTTAATATTTGTATTGAATAACTGAAGATGTGGTTCAAACATTGCTGCATAAGCCTTCAATGGAATAAGAGCACATTGTATAGCAGAAGTCATAGAATCTCTCAGTGAATCCACTTGTGGTTCATGAGCACCAACTGATTCAAGTAATGGTGTCTCTGGCCAAAACAGTTTATCAACAATGTACTAGAAGGAAGAATACATGCATATATACATGTACATGTAGTACAGAGAACATGATGTAATAAACCTATTTTTTGAAGAAAAGATTGATTTGACAAGCAAATTAGCAAAAGCAATCTCACTCTTACAGAGAACATAAAATTCTAAATTGTTTTGGGCAGCATGCCCTAGCTTCAACACCTCCCCCCCAACAGTTGCCAAGTGACTATAATTATTATGTGCAATATTTATTCACATCTCCTTTTGTTATCAGTAAACCAAGCAGTTTCCCTCTTCCAGAATATACTCTTGTAAGAAAAACTGAAAACTAATACTATTAACTAGTAAATAAAATCCATAACTAACTGGGAAAAAAACCCCACCACCAGGAACTACATGTATAACCAGGATCTCATGACTCCCAATCAGGTACATGTGTACATGTACTTTTAATTTATAAACTACGTACATGTATGTGAACAGGAATATACATGTAGGAGTAAGACTGCAAATTAACTACAAGTTGAAATATCATCAGGTGTACTGTGCCAAAGCACTAATTCCAAAGAGTGTACAAGTATGTACATGTATGCACAGGTAATAAGTATTTGTGCAATTGATCAATATGCCTACATTTACATTAGTGTATGGATAGAACAAATACATGTACCTATAGAAAAAGATACAACAGATACTGTATTATTACTCTCTGAGAAGGATAGAGAAGGCTGTCAGGCCAAAATAAAACATGTACATATTAGTGTTTGTTTTAGTATGACAAAAATGACCACTTTGCCTTACTAAAAGGGGTTTTAGTTATAGTTATAATTAACTAAAACAACATTAGTACATATACATGTACAAATGTATATTATTGGAGTTAGTAATATCATAACATGCAAGATATGAACATGTACAATTTTATTCCATGAATACAAGTACATGTACATGTGGTACATACAGTAATTAGGCATTACATCATGTACATGTACGTGTGTCTGTGCAACTGAACTTACTTTCTCAAGTTGTGGTACAGTGTGTGTTGATTGTATTCCTCTATCAAACACAGACACAAGAGTGGATTTAAATGACTCCAAATCAGTAGTGTAATGAACACCCTCAATATCAATAACAAGTTCCAGAAAAAATAGTGCACCATTCTTGGGTCTGATGAGAAAAATTAAATGTAAACATACATGTACATGTACATGTACATGTAGGTCTAGTTTCACACCATTTTAGTTCTATATAAAAATTATATATACATGTACTACAGTATGTGTCTACTATTGTCTAATTTCATTCTAGTTATATTATAGCAGACCTGTACTTTATAAAACAATATTGATTGTAACTATATACATTGTGTATGTACATGTACATGTACAAGTTTTAGTAAACATACTGAAATGGGCTTTCCATGAGGTTATTTCCCCATTTATAATTCGACTCAAGATCTAGTGTAGAAGAACAGGCATCAACAGTCATTTGAACAAATGCTGACAAAGACGTCAGAACCAGAGATCGCAGAGAATCCTATGAAGAAAGACATAAATGTCGATAATTATATGTACGTAGGGATGTCAAAATTCAAAGATGGTACTAGGTTAACATGGAATCCAAAATTAAACAAACTGTTTCCAAATAATCCTACATATACATGTACATTGTATGTAAGCACCTACTACCTACACTATTATAAAGCAAAAGCAAAGAACTGTATTTATGTACGTACATGCATGTAGCCGTGCACATACATGTATGTCACATACATACCTGCATAGCAAACTTGGTCAATTCCATCAACTTCTTTAGTTTTGATCCATGATACACTTCCCAATTAGATTCCTCTAAGTTAAACCAGCCTTTACTAATATCAACTAGAGACTGACGTATTGAAGAGCGAAGAGTAGGAACCCAAGTCTCCTTCAAAAAACTTTGAACCTACATGTACATACATGTAAATTATGTATAGTAATTATTCTTACATGTATTAGCAGCACTGATGAGCTGCTAAATGTACGATGTACATAGACATGTATGTTAATCCATTCATATAAGCATGTACATGTATAGTCAGGGATATAGCAGAGTGTCAAGGAAAGTACATGTACATCTTTATGAATGTATGTACATGTATAAAAAAGGTGTTTTTAGATCAATGACTTCAAGTGGGACTGAATAGTGTACTTTCAAGCATAGCTCAGAGCTAACTCATAGTTTTATAATTAATCTCTATTTTCTCTTGGGCTGGTGTCTAACTGCATCCTCCTAAAAACCCACCACATTCTTTACAAAATTAAACCCTCCATTATCTTGTTAATTATTATTATCAGGAAAATATTGTCATACAATAACAAATGTTTTCCAGAACAGCCTTTGTACTTCCCTGTCCGTCTATACAAATGTAAATATGCATGTACATGTACAATGTACATGTATACCTGCATTGAAGCTTGACTCTGTGCTTGATCAAACTCCTCTAGTTTCAATGGTTTTCCAGATCCTGTATGAAACAGGCTCATACCAGAGACTTTTCCACACTCTTCTCTTACTCTCACTAAAGCATGTACGACTTCAGGACTTGTGAGTAGAGAGAGAAACTTGAATTTCAGTCTGACTTTTTCAAAAGGGAATGAAGGCATGTCAGGACATTTACCTAATGACAACCAAACAAACAGACAAAGGGACACATTCATAAATATTTATTACACAAACACGATGTACATGTATATGTACATATGTACATGTACATATACATGTACATGTATGTGCACAATCAGTCATGTGCAATGTACAGTGTAGATACAAACCTGTATTTGGGACTGGACGTTCATCAGGTTCAGGCAGAGTGACAAAGGGGAAGGTAACTGGATTGGCAGTGACAGTTTTATCAAACAGAATCTTGTTCATAGATCTAGTGAAATCCAGACACACCTCTTCAGATAATATATCAACAGACTCATCCAATCTAAAATGAACATTACGAGTAAAAAATGAATTGACAGTACATGTATATACATTGTAAGTACACACACTACTAATGATGCACTGATATGTTGATAGTTCTATAAACTGAATAAAACTACGTATAGTGATTTTAGAGGTCGATGGTTTAGATATTTACTGATAGCTAGTACAGATCTGGTATTACATTTATCTTATAGTATAATAATAATTATGTGCATCAAAAGAACTTTTAATGATGTCAAAAATAAGAAATTAAATAATTATTATTAAAATATTGGTTACATCATCATCATTCAAAATTGATACCAATAACAATCATACACACAGAATATATAATGTCTAATAATGACTAGCAATGGTGCCTCATTATACACACATATTACACAATGTACATGTACAATGTACATGTGTGCATTCATAATGTACGGAGGATAGGGACATCCAGCCAAGCAGCAGTATCATACAATGTACAGTAACAGTACACTACGTATATACAAACCACACTGACGTGACTGTAACAGCAATTATCTTAGTTGAAATTACGTACATGTAGTTCTACTGTCAGTACAGTCAGTAATTACTGTCTCACTATAATTGTGGTATTGAATTGACAAGTACAACATTGCTATCAAACTAATGTTGAACTACACATGTACTGTACTGTTGTACTGATCTACATATGTACATGTACATGTAGTTCATACTGAAACTACATGAACATGTACTGTCTGTATAGTGATTTTTTATTGATATACAGTGGAATCCCTCTATTCCTGACACCCTTGGGACAAATATAAGTGTCCTGAATACACAGGGTATCCTCATTTCTGGGGTGAATTTATATTATAAATCACAGTTTGGGACACTTGTAAGTGTCCTTAATACAGGGGTGTCCTCATTTCAGGGTGTCCTCAATAGAGGGTTTTCACTGTACATGTATCTGTAACAGTACCATAACGATGCATAATATACGTACCTTGGTTTCATAAGTCGTTGTGATGATCGAGCAATTTTTATCATCCTGTCTAGCATGTCTTTATTTATTTCTGTTAAACCATCTGTTGGCATACAGTCCACATAGAGATGATATCTGAAATAATCATGAATTGACAGTAAGTGGATCATGCATAATTATAAGTGAATATACATATACAACTGAAAGATATGGTGATATTCATATTCATTGTACACTTATATGTGTACATGTACATGTAACAGTTGAGAAATTCGATCATATGGAGGGAGACAAAACGCTAGTGTCCAAAATTCTTATACATGTACATGTACTAGCTAATGTATCTCCATGTACAAAAAAAAACCCAAAAAACCTACATGTAATGATTGACTTTTCCAGACAATAGATATCAGATTCAATGGTTTCTTGACAAAAAAGCTTATTAATTAATAAGCCCTTACATGTAAATGTAAATGTAAATGCCAAGCATTTGTTAAAATTTGTCTTCCTCCAAATGGTCAGACTGTGCATGTAGTGTCACTGCATTGCATAGATGTACATGTATACATGTACTGTATGTATATGCTACTGTATTTTATGAAATTAGCCATTTGGAGGAACCAATATTTGCTTGTGTTTAAATGCTGAGTAGTCAGTACAGGAAGCCAATTAAATTTGTTATCATTTGTACATACATTGCACTGTACAGATTACGAAATCAAATCTATAGTGTAGTGATGTGAAATTACCTCAGCAAAGCTTCTGTTTTCTCTCTTAAATTATAAGCATTTGAAACTCTCTCAGCAAATACTTGAGGATCTTCAGCAGCAAACATAAGTCTCACTCGAGGAACCCAGTAATGAATATCATCTTCTTCTTCGATATTATTAGATGTTTTCATGCCTCTTTTATTGAGATTACAGTTACTACCATCAGTTTCACTGCCACTATCACTCCCTCCCTCACTTTCTCCACCACTTCCTCCTTCACTAAGTTTTTTCTTCTTCTCCAGGAGATGATTTGGAATGAAAACTCTTTTAACTAAAAAGAGCTTTGTGCTTGGATTGTAATCATACATTCCAACATCCACCCACTCATAACGAGGTCTGAGGGAATCTTTCTTTGTAGTTGATTGAATAGGTGGAAGGTTTCTTGCCTCACTAGGGCTCTTGAATCGTCCTTATGAAATAAATACTGACATAAACTACATGTATTATTATTACATGTACATGTACATGTACATCAGAGTTTTTGATATGTTTTGAAGCATGGGCCAAATTGGCTCAACAATGGTTAGTGTGTGACTGTGTGTGCCACTGGTAATACATTTGGAGCCAATTAACAAAAAATTAATGCTGTTAGTGACAATATAATCATAATTAACTGCACCATCTGGGTCAAAGAGAGAACTCTGCTGTGCCAAATAAAAAGCTCTTTGGGCCAATGGTGTACCATATGATCTTATCAAAAACACTGACATGCATGTACATGTACTTGTATAGTACATGTAGTAAACAATATATCAAAATGGCAGTACTTTACTGTACAAAGTAGAAAGTACCATGTACACATTAGCACATTTAAAATACATGCAGTACAGTAAAGTACAGAAGTCATACAGACGTGTGCGTATGCAGTGCAAGTCCAAATCGAAGTACAAACGTGTATATTGTACAATACAATTACACTATTATACAATGCATGTATAAAGACTGTACATACATGTACATGTAGATATATATCCGAATGTGTTATACAATGTGATTCTGAACTGACTGATAGGTTTGTATGCTTCAGGTGGAGGTGGCCCAGGAGGTGGTGTGGGAGATACTCCATCAAACACATCTAAAACAGGTAATAGGGCTTTTCCAGGAACAGGTTTATATTGACCATCACTTTCATATCCTATTAAAAATAAAAGAAACTGTAGAATCACATCTGAAGTACATGTCATTGTACACTAGTATAATGTACAATGTACATGTAGATCAATATGCATGCATGCACACATACATGTACAAACACACACTGCATGTATAAACACACAGAAAACAGAAGTACATGTACATGTACACGCACACACTTCACACACAAAACAGAAGTACATGTAAGCATATATATGTACAGTATGTACATTGAAGTACAATGAATGTTCATAATACTTGAGTTTTTGAAGCATGGGTCAAATTAGCTTAACAATGGTTAGTGTATGAGCCATTGGGAATACATGTTTGTCTTGAAGGAGTTAATACCGTTAGTGACAATATAATCATAATTAATTGAACTGTGTGACATCAAATAAGAAGCTCTTAGGGCCAATGGTGTGCCATATGAGACTCTGCTTCATTTACAAACAAATAAAAACATACCAAGAGAAACCCATTCATCAGGATTTCTACAATCATATTCTGTATCATCAAATATGTCAAGTGGTAGAAATGATGGAAAGGTTGGTGATTGGGACCTCCCATTTTCACCTCCATTGATCAAAGAACGGGCAGTAGAATCAGCAACAGGCATAAGAGCTGATGATGAAATGTTACGTTCTTTCAAAAGACCACTGATATCTTGTTTAACATATTCTCGTTTACGTCTACAAAGAAATTATTATATAATTATTAAAGTGCACTAGAGAACATTATTATCAAGTACACATGTATGTACATTGTACTACATGTACATTGTATTTGTCAATAAAGTGTCATCATACTATAAGTAGAATCATTAATTACAGTCTCACTACTGTGGTGTTGAATTAACAAGTACACCAATTTTATACTGTCAAAATTAATGTCAAACTATTGAACTACTGTAGTGCAGAAATGAAACTACTGAGTAATTACTGTATTGTGTTACAATTGATATTAATACAAATGCACTGTACATGTACATATACATGTACATATAATTATGATTGACTGTTGATGGATTACAAATAATTATATACGTGTGACAATCATTTTTAAATACAAATTTTAATGAATTTCATCATTTTGAATTAATAATGTACAACAAGTATGGAAATTATTTTATTATTAAAAATTGTTAGAAAAGCTAAATTTGTACCCTGATATAGCTAGTAGCCATCTCAAAAAAATACAGATACATATGTAGATATTATTATGTAAAAAAAGTATGTTATGATTGGTTTCAAGTTCATTATACATTGTAATTGTTGATACATTGTATGTCTGAAACCAATCTTCCTCTTTACCAGTTCTTTTATAACCTCTACTGGTTTGTAATTCCAGCGCTCATGTTTTACGTGCCATATACATGTATACATGTATAGATGTATATGTCCTTTAAGTTGACCAACTCTATAAATAACATCATCATCTTCTGTTATATATTAAGCTCCATGGAAATCAATCATAGGATTTATATTGTAAGTAGACATTATTTTCTTCACACATTCTTCAATTTAGGTTAAAAACCAGGATAGACAAAATTATAATACAACAAACTCAGTTGTTTATATACTCATGCATCAACAGGTCAAAGGAACAAATCAAATAAAAATATGTATAAACATTTGTCTATTGTCCCATAGTCTTGTTCCATCATAGCTAGGCTGTTGATTTGTTCCTAGCTTTGACATGTTGATGCATGAGTATATAAACAACTGAGTTTATATTATAATTTTGTCTATCCTGGTTTTCTAATAAAAATTTTGAAGAACTTGTGAAGAAAATAATGTCACTTACAATATAAATTAAGTGTCTCAGTTGTGCCCTAAAACTAAATAAGATCCTCGTTGGTTCACTACAGTTTGTCAAGAGCAAGAATCTAGGGTTCAGAGAGGAATTTCTGATCTTTCCGATCTATACTGAAAAAGGGTCCTGACGGTACTAGAGTCTTTGCATGCCTTTTCGTGTACTCTGTATACTGGGTTCTGTAAAACCAGTCTTTGTACACAGATTCCCAGTGAAACTGAAATATTCCTTCAATCATAGGATGTACATGTACATGTATGTGTGTGATGATGTACATTGTGTATTAGTATAGTTACATGTACATGTATGATGATGTACATTGTGTATTAGTCTAGTTGCATGTACATGTATGTGTGTGATGATGTACATTGTGTATTAGTATAGTTACATGTACATGTATGTGTGTGATGATGTACATTGTGTATTAGTATAGTTACATGTACATGTATGTGTGTGATGATGTACATTGTGTATTAGTATAGTTACATGTACATGTATGTGTGTGATGATGTACATTGTGTATTAGTCTAGTTACATGTACATGTATGTGTGTGATGATGTACATTGTACATTGTGTATTAGTATAGTAACATGTACATGTATGTGTGTGATGATGTACATTGTGTATTAGTCTAGTTACATGTACATGTATGTGTGTGATGATGTACATTGTGTATTAGTATAGTAACATGTACATGTATGTGTGTGATGATGTACATTGTGTATTAGTCTAGTTACATGTACATGTACATGTATGTGTGTGATGATGTACATTGTGTATTAGTATAGTAACATGTACATGTATGTGTGTGATGATGTACATTGTGTATTAGTCTAGTTACATGTATGCTCATGCATACTACAGTATATGCACATGTATTCATTGGTAATTATTATTATGTGTTGTCCATATAATAAGTGTAATTTCTACCTCTCTATCTCCACTTTTCTGGGGGTTTTTCCACTCTCTACTTTATAAGGTACTTGGACTTTAGGATCCCAAGACAAACGAGAGAACTCCTACAAAATCAAAATTTTAAAGTTAATAACAAGTATACATGTAGGCTGGTAATAGCAGTTACAATGTATTTATAGATTGCATTAGTAATCTCAGAATACAATTGTCATGTGTGGCTGCTTTTGAATTATATTTCTAAATTCACCATTTCTTATAGATACATACATTTAGTAAACTGTGTAATTACGTACATTAAGCACAATACATGTGCATACATATTAGTGTTGTTTTTGTTTGACAAAATTGACTACTTTTAGTCATAGTTATAGTATGCCTAGTTTCTCAGTTTAGTAATTAACTGAGGTAATATTAGTCTTACTAAAAGGTTTTAGTTTTAGTTAACTAACTAAAAGTGCCCATTATTGGCCATTTTCATTTTAGTTAGTTATAGTAATTAACTTATTACAATAGACTTGTAATTTAGTTATAGTTTAGTTACATGTAACTAAAAGTCAAAATGCCTTACTAAAGGGTTTTAGTTATAGTTAACTATTTAAAACAACACTAATAACATGTACATGTATGGGTTGAGTTTAAACTATGTTTTAGGTTTCATGTATATGTGCGTACGTTGGAAGCAATCAATTGAGTTGTGGGACCGTATTTTTGTGCACTAAGAAGAGACAAAAAATTATCAGGAGTCTTGAACTTTGTGACTAAAAGGAAGAAATAAAAAATAATGACACATTACGCATAATATATACATGTATATATATACGTACATGTAGTTACATGTAAATGTGGTTAATCTCAAACTTATATGTACACTACTAAGTAAAGAATTGAGTTTGTATATATGTACATGTACACATGTACATATATACAAAGTCATGTACATGTAGTCTCCTATCAATACATGTACATTATTGTGTCTGCATTTTGACAACACACACACTCACCACTTGGTAAATGTTTATCTGTTTGAGCTGTTGAAACTATTTTGGGGAGACATCTTGGTCCTGCACACAGATTCTGAAAGAAAGAAAAACAAAATGATTTCCTTTGGACGGTTATACAACTTAAATGGATAGAGGTGGGTATTACATGCAAGTCCTTCATGTAAGAAGAAATGCAAAGAATATTGTAGAATGACTTACAGCTACAAGAACAGCTTATATTCACAACCTCAAAATTACAATGTGGTGACTATGTATAGTATTATAATAAATATCATAATTAAGCCAAGCACAAACGGTGCAACATTGAGCACAACACGTTGCATGGAATAGTGTTGCACTATGTACATGTATGTTAAGAAAAACTGTTACAAACAACACCCTACAACATGTTGCAAGAGAGCCTTTTTATTCAATGCAACAAGTTGCATGCAACATTAATGCAAAAATGATGCATTATTGTTGCTCCGTGTATACTGGGATTAAGATTAATACAATAACAGATTGAAATTTGACAGACAAAAAAATGGGGAGGTTGCAGTATAATGCTATGTGCATACATAAACACGATTAAACCTGCTGTAAGGAAGCAAAATCAGTGGGTTGTACAGAGGTATGTTCTTGTCAGCTCTACTAATCCGTATAGCTATGAGATTTTAAACAAAGAAATACAACATGTGGTGAACAATTCTACGAAGCAATTTACTGATACGGTTATGTTCTTTGGAGATACGAGGATATGTTTTCGACTATGTATTATAGCGGATAAGATATCAAGTAATACCTTCATAGAACTGTAAATTCTGATAAGTTATTCATGTACAGCAACTTTCCAAACTCTATCATTTGTACTTTGTATAAAAAATGTACTTTTGTAGCAGGTTCTTCTCATGATCGTAACTCTTGAATGCAACAAATTTTCACCATCAATAAACAACAGTAAGATAATGTTACTTATTAAACAACAAAATAATGAACAACAAAGATAATAATAAAAACTTTTAAACTATGAATATTGTTAACACCACCATAATACCATCTTAAAGGATTTGTCTTAAGTTAGGTGTGAATCACAGAATTATTAGTACTACTCATATACCAGCTGCAAAATAAATACATACATGTAGATTACTTATATCTACACAGTTGATTTTTAATTACTCATAAGTCACAGGTCTTATTACTTATAATTTGATAGCCTATCCATATATATATATGTTTTTTGCTTTCTTGTCATATGTAGAAAGTTTCATAATTATTATCTTCTGTCAGTCAACTATTAGTTTAAACTTTCTCAGTCAAAAGCGTCTGGAATTAGGGATAGTCCAGTATTACTACATATACATATATATATATATATATATATATTATATATATATATATATATATATAATATAATTTTATATATATATATATATATATATATATATATAATATATATATATATATATATTATATATGTTATTACAGCTGCAACCATATTCTGATGCCTAATTGTACATAGCTCACCTGGAAAGTATCGCCTGTATTAGCTCCAATAACCTCAGAATAAAATCCTCTTTGAATTCCTCTCTGATGTGTCTTTGGCCTAGCATTAGTACTGGGACGACTAACTCTCTCCATTATAGAAAGATTGTTGATCTAGTGCTCGTAACCATAGTAACAACCACACCCAACACTACTCATTTTTTAAGGTTCATGCGCATAACTCGTTACTGTCTATATTTGTTTCTTTTCTCCTTCAGAAAACTATCCATCTATCTACTCTCTACGTCGTTGCATTTTTACTTCAATAAAAGGTAAGTTGTTAGTCTCCATTCTCTTTTCTATTCTATTTCAGTCAGTGTTTCCCCTAAAGCGCGTTTTAAGCGGAATAATTATAAGCGCGCTATTTATTTATTTAACGCGCTTTAGCGTGATCTTCGCGCCACACCCACACAAATGTAATTAATTGCACGTGTAAGTTTACACACAGTACTATATCTAAGTTTGATTACTAATAGTGCATAACATGACTGGAACTGGATGATCTACCACTTTTAACCAAGTAGTAAGCAATGAAGTTTGCAAATCCATGTCAGCTGTACATGTGCATGTGGCCATGGAGCAACTGCTTTCCGTGATTCTTTAAATTTATCAGGTTCCAAACATCTTCTTTTGTTCACCAGCCCAGCCTCCAAACAGTGTTTTGCCATTCAGTGCATTCACTATGTAAACTGACTAGCTTCTTGTCTCCATACGGTTTTCTATTCTTCTTAAATATTAATTTTTTTGTGAACAGTGTATTTACTATATTTCTTTCCTGCACAGGTCTGTTTCTGATGATTTTGAGGTTGCTTTTGGTGTTCTCTTGGATTTTGAGTGCTCATTTGTTCTAATCACTCCTAACAGCCAGGGTTGGCCATGCCACCCTTTTTTCTTTGGGTGGCATGATCAATCCTTGTTGCTAGTAGTGTGCGGGACAAATGATTTTACCGATTCCCAGGTTGGGGATGCTGGAGTCACTAGATCCAGCCCCATGTGGGGCAGTTCCAGTACATCCGGTCTACCTCATCTATAGTGCTCCAGTTCCAGTCTACTTCATACTTCATCCTAGGACACGTGGGGCTTTTTCCAGTCATCCCTCTACCTGCCTGCAATGCAGGTTCACCTGGATTTGCTCATTTTCATGGGCTCCTTTCTACCAAGACTCATCTTCATTGAGATTTCTTTTTTGCAGGGACTCATTTTCATTCACTGCTCATCTTAATGGCCGTTATGTCTTTGAAATAATAATTTTTTTGTTGTTTTTTTGTATTTAAATTTTTCTTTGAAATGTTGTTTTCTATTTTTTTGATTTTTTTTCTACACTAGGAAATATAATTAAGAAAATAAAGAAAATTCAATATAATTATATATATAAGTTTCTTTATTTTCAATTCATAATAATAATTATTATAAAAGAAAGTATAAATAATTTTTTTTAATGACTATGAAGTTAATCTTTTTCAATAATCTTTTTTTCTTAATATATAATTTCTTTCTTTTTCGATTATATTTCTTGAAATATTTTCAAATTATCATATTTTCTACTATTCTGCTATTTTCTTAATTGAATATACTATTTTCATTTTATAATTACTGGTTTATTATCAGCTATCCGGCATCATTGCATGCATCCTTCAGCAAAGAATGTTTTTTTTTTAATCTGTAAAAACTAACACACTGAGGTTGAAACACTTGTTATTATCAAAATTCTCTAGTCCAGTCCAGGTTTTACAAACACCCATCTGTGTGTCTTTTACCAAAATTTCTGGACAACCTGTACTTCAATCAAGCTACCAACAGACTTACCCACAAGGATCAAAATAAAACCTTTCGGTTATAAAGTTATGACAAATTTTACAATCCAGGATTGTTGTTCCACCGCTTTCAGAAGACTTCTGTTAGCAGAAAGGTACATGGAGTACACATAATATAATATATGTTCTCAGTCTAATAATCAGTCAAGTTTGTCTGTAATTATTTTCTTGTTAGTAATTCTGCAATTCAGTGCATTCATTATTATTAGGAAGAACATTTGCTAACAGGGGCATAGAAATTGAGGGCTATATAAGACCATCATTAAATTTAGGCCAAAATTTATTGTAATACTTTAATGAATTTTTAAACAGGTAAACCATGACCTACACATCTTGTGAAGATGCAGCATTCCAGCAGAGTCTGTAAATGTCATCTTTTCCCAATATTGATACCCATAATAAGATTACTCAATCTTCATAGCCATGATAATTATGACTTTATTTTCCCTGACTTATTAATTAACTATAATGTTAATAATAATAAAATTATAGAAAACATCAATAATGAAATAATTATATATAGTGAAAATAAGTAAAATTATACATAAACCAAATAGGCTAATATCCGAGTACTTTACTGACAGCAGCTGCCCTTTTTAAGAGCTCTTCAATAAAATCCTGCACACAAAAGAACAAATGAATGTGATCTTCATGTAACAATGTAATTTTCAAAAACAGACACCTTCCTGCAAATAAAATTTGATACTCAGGAAGAGCTAATATCAAATTTTATTGACTTCCCATACAAACATGGCAGAATGACGGTGAATGAAAAATCAAGTCTTGCTTTCTATAGTATCCCTATGCCATTAAAACCCATTCTTTACTTTCAGCCTCCTCAACTGGTTTATCTACTAATTCTACTTTGATAGTATAATGATAGCCTGATAATAAAAGCTAGTGATCATTTGTAAACTAATTTTCAAAAAGGGACACTTCCCCAAAAATAAATTCGCTATAACTGATCATGAAAAGCATCCACCTATACCTTTTCATTTAGTATTTATAATGCAACATCAATCAGTGCCTGTCAAGATTGCAAATATAAACCTCACAGTACTGATGTACCATTGTACAATGAAGATCATTAATCAAACTAGAGTCCATCTATTGGTAGTATTCAAATTTACCGTGCAGAAAACGCTATATCTTGTCAAACTATCAAAGGTTAATTTAATTAACAGATCTATTCATGTTGGTATAATAAATTATTTTATGCTCTTGTTTGTGTCAGTCTGGTAGAAAATGTTTTATAGAAACCAATTTCCTAATTTAAAGATGCACCAAAACATTGCACATGCAGGCAGGGTTCATGCATACATGATTGATTTGACTATTCCACTCTCTAGTACATTTGTATCTAAAACGCAAACATCTCTGTGACCCTAAACCCCAGACCCCTAGTTATCAAACATCTCTGTGACCCTAAACCCCAGACCCCTAGTTATTAAATAATTATGATTTTGCTATTATTACCTCTTAAAAATGTTATTTTTGGCTCTGACAGTTTTTCCATAGCAGAAAAAACCCTTGACATGCATAAATTATAATTTATTGTTTATTTGTGACTGTACATGATCATGAAAATTGACCATTTGGAAGACATTTTTGATCACTTTTAGACAGGTATCCAGAAGGATCAATCATTATGCTTCTGAGACAGTGGCGTACTATACAAGCTAGTTGAATAACAAGCATTTAATTACAAATTAGATCAAAAACTTCTCCTAAACAGCTGATTTATCCAAATACATAAAGTCACATATCTATTTGGGTGGATTAGCAATGAGTGTCACTATACTCACTGAAACAACTTATACCCTCTCCCATTCATGTAGCAGACTACTTAATTTGAACATGAATATGTTTAACTCACATCAGGTGGCTTCTTAGCATCTTTTAAATATTCCTGAGGAGAGTGGAAAACTGTTAATATCAGAGATCAGTATCATATCAGATTACAAATTTCTGGTATTGACCATCACTACCATGCAGTGGAATATAATAAGTTTCAGCTGGTTGCTTCCAAACCTGATTCTGTGTGTTTAAATTACATGTAAATGATGTAACTCTCTTGATTATAATGAGCATTACTCGGCTGTATTTGACAGTGGATTGCTTATTGAAAGCGATAATAGCAAGTACAATATTATACTGTGTCTATGCTGGACACACATCAGTGCATTACACTAGTGTGCATGCATGCATGTGGTATCATCCATACACTGACTGACCTTTAGTCTTTCTTCTCTTTGCTCTGGTTCAAACTTGTACACATCATCTAAATCTAACATGGGGTAGTCATCTTCCTTTTGAACAAAAAGATATCAAATAGTAATAATTAAACAAGTATACTTTAAAAAGTAAAAACATTTCATTCGAAAATAATAGAGTATGTAAGAAAGTCAATGAGCTTATAAATATATAGCACACATTATAAGATAAAAGATGGTACATACATTATCAATAATAACTTCAATATAATGATCCTACACAATGGCTAGAGTAAAAGCAATACACAAAGTCAGTGGTTTCCCCAAACCATGGGCGCAATGGCGCAAAGCCACGCTACTTTTTCTCCTCAAAATTTTTATTACCAAGAAAAAAAATTTTTTATTGATAATAAATTTACTGTCATGTGCAGAATGGTAATATTGCAACAATGTCTATTGACCAGTGATGTCCAAGATTGCCATCAAAGACTAATATCACTTTAATACTGTCTGAACCCTAACCACAAGGGAGCCCTAATCCTACCCTAAATGAACCACATAATAATATTCATGAGATTTTGATAATTATGCTGAGAACTATGTATATGTCTAACTGCCTGGCCAGCAATGCTGTTTAATATGATCCATGGAGTTTGAAAATGATGGATCTAGGACTTTCAAAAGGAAGTTTCAAGTTCATAGAAATTTGTGGGTACCTGCCAGCCTGATGTGCATGGGTTAGCAACCACAGGAGGACGTACATGTATACTACTATTAAGCAGATGCATTTCATCTGCTTAATAGTGCACTCACATTATCACATAACAATGAGAGCATCTATAGGAACTTAGGAAGTCAATATTATCATGTACCTAATGGGAAATAAATGTACACTTTCCATTATTACATTCCATGTCCATCAGGAACACACTGGATTGCTTTTACTACCCATTATAAACATGAGTATTACAAGTGTATGTACCTAATGGAAACTATAGCTACATGTGTACATGTGATAGATGCATAAGGTTGATGAAAAACATGCAACTACCATTATTTTGAAGGGGGTTTTAATTTAGTAGAAACCACAAAACCACCCCTTTTTATATGAGCTCGGGCAACAGATTTGATTATTAGGATGCTGAAAAACTGAGATCTCAATGATAATATGAAGTGTGAAACAACAATCTCATGCATCTGTATTGTGTATATACATTGTATTATGTACATGTATTTGTATGGAGTTGAATTATACTGTTTATAATGCTAATCTGTAAGACAGAATCTATCGGATATGATTATCAATTAAACAAGATAATTATTTAGAGAAAAAAATATCCTTATTATGGATTTGTGATGACTAATCATCTTTGCTCAGTTATGACTTTGTCGTGCCCATTAATACATTATACATGTAGTTGTTCAATTGTGTTTCCTTTCTGTTTACTTTTTAACAGTTCTTTTAAGCTACAACATAATTACAGTTTCCAGAACCTGATTTCACTCTCCTGGTTGGAGCGTACGTTTGTTTATCTGCCACACCCACTAATTGACCAAGCCCTTTGGAATGATGTAACTTCTTTAATGTAACCCCATGGAAAGCAATCACAAAGATAGCCCTGTGGGCCATAAAAAAGATACATGCATTTGGAATATGTAATGGACAATCCAGTAGTATTTTTAAGCTTAAATGAAAAGATGACTGTTATATCCATTACATAAATGCAGAGCTAGTTGGGTATGTGAACGAATAGTATATGGCATGTGTGGGACCATTAACTATTACAAAAATGTCTATAACTAATAATGGAATTATTGAAATATGTACACAACAATTAGGATAATATGATAACTGCTCAATTATTAATTACATGTACATGCATGTACATGTATATACAAAATAGGATAACTTTAATTATTTTCAACCACAAATGAAAATTAGTAATAGTCCTACTATTGTCATACAGTGTATGTATAGTCCTACTATTGTCATACAGTGTATGTATAGTCCTACTAATGTCATACAGTGTATGTATAGTGCTACTACTGTCATACAGTGTATGTATAGTCCTACTATTGTCATACAGTGTATGTATAGTCCTACTATCGTCATACAGTGTATGTATAGTGCTACTATTGTCATACAGTGTATGTATAGTCCTACTACTGTCATACAGTGTATGTATAGTGCTACTATTGTCATACAGTGTATGTATAATCCTACTAATTGTCATACAGTGTATGTATAGTGCTACTACTGTCATACAGTGTATGTATAGTCCTACTATTGTCATACAGTGTATGTATAGTGCTACTATTGTCATACAGTGTATGTATAGTGCTACTATTGTCATACAGTGTATGTATAGTCCTACTATTGTCATACAGTGTATGTATAGTGCTACTATTGTCATACAGTGTATGTATAGTGCTACTAATGTCATACAGTGTATGTATAGTGCTACTATTGTCATACAGTGTATGTATAGTCCAGTGTATGTATAGTCCTACTAATGTCATACAGTGTATGTATAGTGCTACTACTGTCATACAGTGTATGTATAGTCCTACTATTGTCATACAGTGTATGTATAGTCCTACTAATGTCATACAGTGTATGTATAGTGCTACTATTGTCATACAGTGTATGTATAGTGCTACTATTGTCATACAGTGTATGTATAGTCCAGTGTATGTATAGTCCTACTAATGTCATACAGTGTATGTATAGTGCTACTACTGTCATACAGTGTATGTATAGTCCTACTATTGTCATACAGTGTATGTATAGTCCTACTAATGTCATACAGTGTATGTATAGTGCTACTATTGTCATACAGTGTATGTATAGTCCTACTATTGTCATACAGTGTATGTATAGTCCTACTAATGTCATACAGTGTATGTATAGTGCTACTATTGTCATACAGTGTATGTATAGTCCTACTATTGTCATACAGTGTATGTATAGTCCTACTATTGTCATACAGTGTATGTATAGTCCTACTATTGTCATACAGTGTATGTATAGTCCTACTATTGTCATACAGTGTATGTATAGTGCTACTATTGTCATACAGTGTATGTATAGTCTTACTATTGTCATACAGTGTATGTATAGTCCTACTACTGTCATACAGTGTATGTATATTGCTACTATTGTCATACAGTGTATGTATAGTCCTACTATTATGTATAGTCCAGTGTATGTATAGTCCTACTAATGTCATACAGTGTATGTATAGTGCTACTACTGTCATACAGTGTATGTACAGTCCTACTATTGTCATACAGTGTATGTATAGTCCTACTAATGTCATACAGTGTATGTATAGTCCTACTATTGTCATACAGTGTATGTATAGTGCTACTATTGTCATACAGTGTATGTATAGTGCTACTAATGTCATACAGTGTATGTATAGTGCTACTATTGTCATACAGTGTATGTATAGTCCAGTGTATGTATAGTCCTACTAATGTCATACAGTGTATGTATAGTGCTACTACTGTCATACAGTGTATGTATAGTCCTACTATTGTCATACAGTGTATGTATAGTCCTACTAATGTCATACAGTGTATGTATAGTGCTACTATTGTCATACAGTGTATGTATAGTGCTACTATTGTCATACAGTGTATGTATAGTCCAGTGTATGTATAGTCCTACTAATGTCATACAGTGTATGTATAGTGCTACTACTGTCATACAGTGTATGTATAGTCCTACTATTGTCATACAGTGTATGTATAGTCCTACTAATGTCATACAGTGTATGTATAGTGCTACTATTGTCATACAGTGTATGTATAGTCCTACTATTGTCATACAGTGTATGTATAGTCCTACTAATGTCATACAGTGTATGTATAGTGCTACTATTGTCATACAGTGTATGTATAGTCCTACTATTGTCATACAGTGTATGTATAGTCCTACTATTGTCATACAGTGTATGTATAGTCCTACTATTGTCATACAGTGTATGTATAGTCCTACTATTGTCATACAGTGTATGTATAGTGCTACTATTGTCATACAGTGTATGTATAGTCTTACTATTGTCATACAGTGTATGTATAGTCCTACTACTGTCATACAGTGTATGTATATTGCTACTATTGTCATACAGTGTATGTATAGTCCTACTATTATGTATAGTCCAGTGTATGTATAGTCCTACTAATGTCATACAGTGTATGTATAGTGCTACTACTGTCATACAGTGTATGTACAGTCCTACTATTGTCATACAGTGTATGTATAGTCCTACTAATGTCATACAGTGTATGTATAGTCCTACTATTGTCATACAGTGTATGTATAGTCCTACTAATGTCATACAGTGTATGTATAGTGCTACTACCATCATACAGTGTATGTATAGTGCTACTATTGTCATACAGTGTATGTATAGTCCTACTAATGTCATACAGTGTATGTATAGTGCTACTACTGTCATACAGTGTATGTATTACTGTTAAACTCATTAAGACATTATTCTCTCTGTACATAATCCATGTCATTTTTTCACACTATATACAGTCTGTTTACATTCATACTGACATCAAAGTTAGGATGTAATAACGTATATGTAATATAGTGTATAGTTTAATGTCGTAAGGTTAATACATGTTTATACTGTAGCTTAATAATGATACAATAGATTGAAATTTGACATACACAAAGGAAGGACAATATATGAAAATGGTGAAGGTAAAAGATCATTGGTCTCTCCAAACTACATTTATGAACATGTTTTGTGGTCCAAGGCAAACATACATGTACTGTGTAAATAACATTTAATAATAAATATTATCATTAGCTGGTAACTGAAACTAAATGTAGTTAAAGAAGTTGCATCATTCCATAGACATATATATATATATATACATACACCTGTATTATATACAAATACATATATATATATATACATATACACATATTCCATATGTAAATGTACAATATTAATGACATGTTGACAATGTACAATGTACAATGTTCATGTAAGATACATTAATTCATATATAAAGTACATTGTCATGTAGTGTATAGGCAGAAAAGTATAATAATCATTATGTGAGTCTGGCACAACACTTTACATGAAATTACTAACTGTTAGTACGTATGTTACTAATAATTATATAAACTGAAAGTATTTGTTACGTTTGTGCAAATAGAAAATAAAGTACATGTACTAAACAAAAAGGAACTAAAACTAAATAACTATATATGACAACTAGACAAATCCTCGCAAACAGTTGCATGCATATATAGAGAAGTACATGTACATACTTTTCAGAAGTACCAATTAAATCATCCAAAGACTCATGATCAAAGTACATGTACATATACATGTACATGTAGGTAATCATATGACATAGCATGAGGGTACACAGTCACACTATAGTCACACAGAAGCATTTTCTTTTTATGGCCCGGTTTCCCATGGGTTCGATGTATGTTTATATATACTTGTGTTTGTGTCACATTACTCAAATACGCATAAGCGTTGTATATGCAAACATGATTATAATGTACACAGTGTACATATACATGTATATATATGTACATTGACATGTATATGTGTAAGCTGGTTAAGCTGCATTCTTCCTGCTAGTCCATAGCTTGAGCATGGACTTTTTTACGTGCCATGCTATTAATTGACTGAGCCTCTGGAATGACGCTACTGCCTTAACTATATTGTATGTATTAGTGCTGTTTTTTAACTATACCTTTTAGTAAGGCATTATGACTTTTAATTAACTAAACTATAACTAAATTACAAGTCTACTGTAATAACTATAACTAACTAAAATGAAAACAGACCAATAATGGACACTTTTAATTAGTTAACTAAAACTAAAACCCTTTTAGTAAGCCCAATATTATTTTAGTTAACTAAACTATAATTAAACTAAAAGTTTGAGAAACTAGGTATACTATAACTATAACTAAAAGTGGTCAATTTTGTCAAACTAAAACAACACTAATATCTAATATGTATGCAACATGTATGTGACATGTATGTGACACAAACATAATTATTATACACGTACAATATATATATAGATTCAACACATGTACATGTATAGTTATGTACATTCACTATATTCTTTTTCACTGTTTACTGTAGCTACTTACAAACGTATATGTAGAGTTATAATTTGTTGCTAAGACATCATTCAGACCTTGTTTGCATTATATAATATACATGTGAAGGTCATTCACGTTCACCTTGATTTGAAGAAATTTTCAGAATGACCATTAATCTTTTTACTTTTACCATTTTCATATAATTATCCTTCCCATTCTTTTTTGTGTATGTCAAATTTCAATCCATTGCTTTATCATTGAGCTACAGTGTAATCATGTATTAACCTTATGACATTAAATTACACTATATTACATATAAAGTCATCACATTGAGAATATGACAGACTTTAGTTATTAAATTATGTACAGATATTAAAACACATACATATATGTATAGCAATGTAATATACAAACTTATGATACATTAAAGGAATATTTAAGTTCAATAGACATTACTCACAAGTGAAAAATATTCATTATAAATTCTACAAATGCAATTCCATTTTAAGTATAATTGCAATTTCCTTATAAATAAATGATGAACCATGATGTGACATGTAAATAGTTACAAATGGAACTCCTTTCCCTTCTAAGGATCACAGGCAAGTTAGACACCTGCCCACACTACTATATATAAATATAATTATATACATGTATATCTACTAGTTGATGTAATAGAGGTTTGGAGAGGCCAAATTGGCTCAACAATGGTTGCCATTGGAAATACATCTTGAGCCTATTTAAAAAATTAATGCTGTAGATAACAATATAATCATAATTAACTACACCATCTGGCCCACCATATATGCTTATCAAAAACACTGATATGTGACTATTAGTGACTGACTAAACACACAAAAAGTGTTTTTCAAGTGCTTAAGATCAACTGCTTGTTATCAGCTGTCTTGTGCAAGGTGTCAACAAAATGTGGTGCATAAGTGGGGCAACAAGTTTCACATTTTCTTATAGGATAGAGTAACCATTTTGAAATGAATTGAAAATCAAAGAAGACAATGGATGCACGATAGTTACAAGAAATGATCAACAACAGCAGCTACATTTCATAACATACAAATTCCTCTATTTTATTTTCAATTTTATAATACACAAACAGTTTAGTTTCACAAATGCACACCTGTGTTACACAAGCCATATAATTATAATGTTTATAATTATACAATCACAACTTAACAATCTTAACAGATATGCAACATAATCATGTACTGTACTAATATACGTTATCATAACATACATCAAAGATATCTATTACACAAGTAGCAACATAAGATTCTACATTGTACACAATCTCTTATTTTTGGGAAAACATAGACTAACAGACAATAATTAATATGTGCTGAAAAACAGAGGTGCCTTATTTACTATGGTTTGTTTGCAAACAAACGTTAATAGTTTACATACTATATGTATAAGTGACTTACTGTGCAATACAACAATTTCAACTGCTCATCCATCCAGTTTTCTATATCTATCCTCTTCTGAACTGTATTTCTATCGTATTTCATTGTCAGATCTGCTTTACGAGTCGATGGGTTCTTGCTGACAGGAATATCTTCCGAAAACTGAACACGGGTTGGTGTATGAGGCTCTTCAATACCAGCCATTGTGTATATCGACTTTGTTGTACTTGTAAATCCAAGTGATGTCACTGCATGCAGCTCAGATATAGGACATGGTACCGGTAACGCCCATAAAACTTTTCGGACACGCCCACATCAAGAATAATTTGAAATGGCAACCTTACAAGCAGGAGGAATAAATGGTCTCGAAGTAAGAAGATAATGTAGTTTTGTTTTCATGTATGCTAAATGTGATTATACTATAATTACATTTATTTTAAGTGTTGACATGTCAGTCATCTCAACCATCTTCATTTAATTTTCATTTATTTTAAGAATTCAGAGAAAATATTTCCCAAGGCTAGAGTCCTTATTTGTTATTAGCACATACCTGAACGCTGAGATCTATCATTTTACGTCCTGTCCTCTATGATAGAATGTATACATGTAATTATTACATATTTGATTATGATTATGAATAATTAATAACTTTGAGCACTACATGTTTGCCTAGTCTCGTGAGCCAGACCCATACCATGAGAAAGGGCCTGATTGCATGCTATACATCAGTTTGTTGAAAGAAGCCGTATAGTTACCTATGACAACACAAATGCAACAACACAGGCTATTTCCAAATCTGGTGAGCATAATGCAAATGTCTTGGTTGTGTAGAAAAAGCATAATACAACATGTAACTTATTTCTGTTTAGATTCAAAGACTCAGCCCATATTAAGAGCTACTCTATTGATCACTGCTTCTAGTTCCATTTGTAAAAACGCAACATCACGGAATTGGTGTGTTAATATGACCTACATGTATCATAACGTTCTGCAATATGATCGGGGTACAGCTTTTCATGTGCCAGGAACAAACAAACTGATGTATAGTATGCAACCAGACCCTTTCTCATGGTATGGGTCTGGCTTGCCTGATTGCATGACCTATCTCATGAAATAGGTAGATAATGGTTTGAAGCCTCTCTCTTAATTAATAGAGGTAATGTATTCAGTCTGTAGTATATGTATGTAAGTACAGCTACTTGCATCATTGAATCTCCGCATCAATTTTGGTATTGCTAATCTAGAATGGAGCTTATGGTGCAATTAAAGAAATGAATATGCAATTTAGTTATTAAGATTTGAGAGCAGGGTTTTATTAATCCTCATCCAGTGATGTGAGGTAATGACTAAAACATATATTAAAATAATTATGAATCTGGGATTTCCCAACTCCCAAAAGCCAGTTTCCTCCCAAATCATGTGCATTTTAAGCATGTAACTCTCTAGCAATACAGAAAGAGGCTACTTGTAGTAATGGAGTGGGCAAATCCGACAAAAGAAGGTGCTTTTACCTTGGTGACTAAAAATCCTGCATGAAGTCCTGTATAATATATGTAATGGTAAACAGGAATGTACAGTTTAAAAGTGCGTACAATATCTGTAGTAAATAAGTGATTTGAATAGCAATAGAATTTTCAAATTATTGTAATCATCAGTTATGGAGATAAAAATGAGATTACTGTTTTAAAATTTTGCATGTACACAATGTAATATATAGTGAAGTTAATTAGGAAGAGACCCTCTTAGTGTACACAATGTAATATATAGTGAAGTTAATTAGGAAGAGTCCCTCTTAGTGTACACAATGTAATATATAGTGAAGTTAATTAGGAAGAGTCCCTCTTAGTGTACACAATGTAATATATAGTGAAGTTAATTAGGAAGAGTCCCTCTTAGTGTACACAATGTAATATATAGTGAAGTTAATTAGGAAGAGTCCCTCTTAGTGTACACAATGTAATACATATGTATATAGTGAAGTTAATTAGGAAGAGTCCCTCTTAGTGTACACAATGTAATATATAGTGAAGTTAATTAGGAAGAGTCCCTCTTAGTGTACACAATGTAGTATATAGTGAAGTTAATTAGGAAGAGACCCTCTTAGTGTACACAATGTAATATATAGTGAAGTTAATTAGGAAGAGACCCTCCTAATGGTGTTAGTTAGCAATGAAGTCCACAGAAAAAGCAGACAGTCTCTTTTCAGGAAACAACACGACTGCAGCCAAACTCGAACCACTGACCTTTTGATGTAGGGGCTCAAGCTCTAACCACTAAGACATGTTGGCTCCTCATGTTGTTTCCTGAAAAGAGAGTGTCATTAAGTTTATTTTTGCCATCCATAGTTGGTATAAAAAAATTACAGTTGAATTTTATATATTTATAAACCAGGACAATGTGTTTAATCTCCAATACGATCTTTTTATCTCTTAATTGTACTATATTCAGGATAATTCTGATAAAGTTAGAATAAAAGTTGCAGGCTGGACAATTGATGATTCTCCAACAAAAACTGGAAAAGGACGAAGGTTTGTCATATACATGTACATGTATTACGGCTGGGCGATAAGTAGCGATAATGTGACTATCATTATCATCAGTGTTACTATCATGACAGTGATAGCTAAAACTACATGTACTATTGCAATAGTGGACATGTGGTTACTAGCATATACATGTACATTTGACATTGTCTCGCCACAACCATGTAAACAAAAACAGGTGAAGATTCAAGGAATATTTGTGGTGAAATCAATCTTGAGAAAGAACTGGTTGTTTTTCTGTTGTAGGGCTCTAAGAGTGGTGTATGGGTCTACTTGGTTTCTCTGCCTCAAATGGAAATACATGTACTCCAAAGCTGTATCCAAATTTTAGTTTCACTATCGTGATAGTATTCACTGTCGTTCAGTATCTACCACATATCATAAATGTTAAAAATGTCAGTATTGACCAACTCTTAATGAATATAATCAGTTTATATTGGCTTTTGTTTTACCAAATAATTCCTTAAGAATGTTAAAATAAAATACTTACGTATTATTAATTTTCCACATTGCCATTCATGCCATGTTTAATATGCTGGTTCTGAACACTGAAGTTAACTAAATTATTCTGATGTACATGTATTAGAGAGATGTGAAATTCCTGGAATTTAGGAACGTAATTTAGTGTATAGCTAATATACCACTCATGATAACTGTTGAGATATGTTCAGACATACTAAAATACTATTGACTGGAAATGAGCATATTTTGATGTATTTTGATCAGATATTGTCAGGTGTCTGGCTGTTATTGTTGCTTCCTGTAATGTTACATGTACATGTAGTTCATTAATCTGATAATTCTTTTATAGGAAGAAGGAAGACACAGTTACATCTTTTGAGGAAGAGGAGTAAGTATGACCATCATGTGAAATTATTAATTATCTATTAGTGAAATATAATCCCTCACATGAATTGAGTGTGCAGAATTGTTTCATTAACATAGACCATATCAGTGTTTTTGATAAGCTCATATGGCACATCATTGGCCCAAAGAGCTTCTTATTTGGCACTGCACATTTCACTCTTTCGACCAGTGACACAGTTAATTATGATTATATTGTCACTAACAGCATTAACTCTTTGTTAATTGGGTCAAGATGTATTCCCACTAACCATTGTTGAGCCAATTTGGCCCATGCTTCTATGTGAGGCGAGATTAGCAAAACATTAAAAACATTATATATCATAATTTGAAAGTGTGACACTGTAACTATACATGTATGAGCAACTTTAATAGTGATATACATGTACATGTACATGAATGAGTGTCTGTCAATAAGTACCCATATTATCAATTATTCATTTCTCTACCTAAACTTTTAGTTGTGTACTTAATAGGGTTGGGCCATAATTCAGCAATATTATTCCATTGCATCACATGATTTTGGACTGCCAATATTATCACAATGGCAAAATATTGTCCCACAATTAAATAATAGTTATAATATGTGCAGTCTATAACACTTAATCTTGAGCCATATACTCTTAAAAACAAGGATCAGAAGTCTCATCTTTTAAAAAATGAGCCTATTTTTGTTATCATAGACAGTATCAATGAGTAGTTGCTATATTGCAATAATTGCAGATCACCTTTAGACAATAATCACAAAACATAATTTTTAATATCCCCCAACCCTAAGTACATAAATGTATGTTAAATGTCATGTTTACATTTAGAAATTTAGTCAAAATTGAAATTTAAAGTAGTACAGACTATATGTATATAAACAAGAATAATAAAAAAACATTTAAAAAATGAAAGAGTATGTAGGGATATATATCAAACCAAAAAAGCACAGGAACAAGATGGCTTTGGCAATAAAATGAAATACCATTTCAACATAACAATCGTACATAAGTATCACATCTTTGTGTTTTGCCTTTACTCTAGCTGTGTATACTTATGTATAGTTGTTATGTGGAAGTGGTATTTCATTTTGTTGCCAAAGCCATCTTGTTCCTGTGCTTTTGAATTTTAAAGACTTTAGTATGGACTACATGTATATAAATAATTGTTTTTATAGAATTTGCTTAGAGTTATGTTACTTATACTGTACATGTACTGTACATGTATATGCAGTCAAAAACATGCAAAAATGAGTTACATGACACATGTGCTTCTCAGAAATCCAATTATGAATTAGGTGGGTGTTGGTTTATTACTTGATATGAAACATGCAATTGTGTACTGGAGGGACACAATTATACGTGCGTGTGTGTTTGTCTGTGTATATATTTGATAGTTTGACATCATCACATGTACATGTATTTGTACATGTATTTATTTCTATTAGTGAAAGACTAAAGCAAGATCAGGATAATGATGATTGTAAGTATAGTCAATGTTAGTCTCAGTCATTTCATCAAGTAAAATTCCTGTGTTCTTTATGTAGAGAATGTCAATAAAGTAGCATAGTTACATGTATATATAGAGCAATTTAGTAAATCATATGATGGTCTTTCCGTATATCATTGTCATGTATACATTAATGTAATTATTATCATTGTATTGGTACACCAATTGAATATATACTTAGATAAACTCTTATACATACATATATGAGTGTGTGACATGATAATAATGATATATGTGTATCTATTCACCAACACAAAGTTACTAAACTATTATACATACATGTATGAATGTGTACATGATAATAATGATATACGTATGTGTATCTATTCACCAACACAAACTGTCAGTAAAGTAATACATATGCATGCAGTCATAGATGTTCATTTTCACTTCTGATATGTATCTCTTCATCCATTTTGTTTACTTCCTGCTCTCTTTTTCATTTCTCCTCTTTTCTTCTTTTCCTATCTCTACTCTCTCTCTCTTTTCTTCTCTCCTGTCCTCCTATCTTTGTGTCCATTTATCTACTTATTCTTATTCTTCCTCTTCCAGTGTTTAATGCTATTCCAGATATTGAAGTACTTCAAGAAGAAGAAATGAGCAGTCAAGTTGCAGCACCTCCAAGGTAATATTAAATCCACCTTTTCTCTCATTCAGAGGTGAAATTATGATCTATTCATTTGGTCACTTCAAAAGGCAACTCTTTTACATGTAGTTATGTCAGTGTTGTTAGAGTGAGAGTCTAACTCTGTATGTTTGCTGCAATGTCTTCAAAAATATTCTGCGATGGCTTCATTTTATAATGCCATTTGGTTTTAATACAAGTAGATTAATTATATATTATATGTTGTAACTAAGTAGTGTATTGAAATGGAACATACATAAATAGAACAATAAGGGCATGAGAAACACTACTGATCTAAAGTGTGATCTACATGTACATTATATGTGATTAGTGTATACATGTACATGTATAACATTGACCCAGAGTTTTGATGAGCTCATATGGTTCACTATTGGCCCAAAGAGCTTCTTATTTGGCACTGTACAGTTCTCTCTTTGGGCCAGATGGTGCAGTTAATATATTATCACTAACAACATTAACTCTTCATTAGTTGACTCAAGATGTATTCCCAATGGCGCACACACTGACCATTGTTGAGCCAATTTGGCTTGTGCTTCAAAACATGCATGTATCAAAAACTCTGTATTAAGCTCATTCATACTTCATAGTAAATCCAATTCTTAAAATTATATTAACGTGTTCTTAAAAAGGAACATTTTGTTCCAAAAGCCTTGAAGAATACCTTTAGACTGAACCTTTCATTTAATAATATGTTATAAAAGTTCGGGAAGGTGAATGTACTGTGAATATAGAGAACACAATAAAAACCTTTATGAAATATAAGTGAGAGTGACATGATAACCACTAGTAACAGGAAGTACTTCGTGTTCTACATCACTAAAGAATGAGGCCCAACATATCTTGTCATTTGTAGTTACACCTCGATGATTATCAGAAGCACTTCTTATATCCCCTGATAGCAGCTGTGCTTAGTAAACACTTAAGGCCTGCTATTGCAAGCAAACTGTTATGTCTCAATGATTATAATCTGCATTTTGTTCATTAGCTCATGTGTGGATGTTTTACAACATAACTTCTTTAATATACACGTATGGGACAGAAGAATAATCTATTACACGTGTATATATAATTATATATACATATATCTCGTTGTGGCTAAATTTCAAAGCTAACACCTGTTATTTGACACAGCGACACAAACTGCATGACTACAATACTCACCTGATCCAACCTCACAACAAAACGTTAGGAGAAGCTTCACAGTGTTGTCTTAGAAATATGTTGATTATACTTATGCTATAACAGATTTCTAATCACCTTGTCCTCAGGCTTGGTGATTATAAATTTGACAGCACATTTTCTATTTATAGGTTCAGAGAAGGTGATGTTGTTTACAAATAAACATAATAATCAAACGAAATTATGTGTCTGTCAACCTAACGCTAGTTCTACTGTATATTCTGTATCTAAGGTGTTTAGGGGTCAAATACTATTTGAACTTCAAACACAAATACTTGGCAAACAGCTAAATACAAATACAAATACTATTACTTTTCTCTGATGTATTTCAAATACAATTGCAAAATATAAGTTTTTAAATTACTTATTTCTCATCACATTTCAAATGTTGTTACTGATTACATCTTATAAACATAAAGTCTGGAATGCATTATCTGTTAGACGACATATTTCAGAACAAAAACCTTTACCGCAATGCTTTAGACTGGTGCAGAAGATGCTGGGATGCACAAGAACTTCGGAATAAGTTTAGTGCATCTCATACAACTTGTTTTAGATGTAATAAATTCCACTTAATGTTATGAGTATTATTACCCTGTGTAGTGTATGTGCAGTGATAATAGCTCTGTCCGATTTAATTGGTCAATTAGATGTTCCTATTATATCATCTGAAACTTCTGAAAAAGCCATAGAATGTCTGTGTTTGATAGCCATTTTCATTCTCTAAACATTTATTTACTGCATTTTCAGTTTTTAAAAATTTATTCACACTATATATGTAATTAAATTGTTTCTGCAGAAGTATTGTAATTATATAATCACTGAATAGGGAGGCACGTTTGATCTGTAATAGTATAATACTACAATACACAGTACCTGGCTATTAAGCATACTATGATGGGAATAAGTCAACTGTACTTCTAAGTAGTACTATAGTACTACTTTGTACTGTAATCACAGTAATGTGTGAATCCCTTTACATTTTTATGTGATAGCATAGTAATAAGGTGTAATACTGTGTAGTATATTCGAGGTACAGTGTAGTTCACTCACAATGTACACTGTAGTCAATGGAAGTACAGTGATAGTATGTAAACTTAATAATGTCAAGTACTGTACATGTACTTGATATATACACATAATTATAATATAATTATGTGTTTATATCATGTACATGTATTGTATATATATAATTAAATATGTTACCATAGTAACTATAATAATTTCTCAGCTTAAATATAAAACATTGACAACTCATAAGTATTAATAGTCACTATAGCATGACTTCACAATAGTCAGACCTTTTCTCACATATTGCTGACTATTATATACATCCTTTTGAGGGTATGCATGTGTACATATTATAGTATACATACATAGGATTTTAATTTCCACTGTACAAATAAGCACATAATTATATGATAAGTATGTGACAGTTTGACAATTAGTATGTAATTATCTTTATTGTGGACATGTACCTCATCTCTCTTTATTGCATGTTGTAGAACATTTTGTTTTTAATAACTAAGTTACAAATCTACATGATTCCTGCTGCTTAGCAACTATTTATATTATAGTCTAAATACTTTAGTTTGTATGGAATATATAAAATAGAACTACATATAGTTGGTAATATTAACCAGGTACCTTAATTGGACTTTAGGTAACTGAGATGTTTCTATACTTCTAACAGTTGTGTGGATCTAAATGTACATGTTTATTTATGATGAAAACCTTCAGGCCAAAATATTCTTTGTAATAAATTTAAAGAATCATGACAATGAGTATTGAGAACACTACATATTACGAACCATTAACAGAATATGTAATATATTTGCAATAAAAATGACAAACATTGTTCACTTCATTCTAAATTGTCAATTATGACTAGTTAGAGTTTCTCACATATCCTTTTAGAATTACATTATGGCCTCTTATTTTCTAAGCCCATGGTGGCTGATTGTTATTTTCTAAGCCATGGTGGCTGATTGTTATTTTCTAAGCCATGGTGGCTGATTGTTATTTTTCTAAGCCATGGTGGCTAATTGTTATTTTCTAAGCCATGGTGGCTGATTGTTATTTTCTAAGCCATGGTGGCTGATTGTTATTTTTCTAAGCCATGGTGGCTGATTGTTATTTTTCTAAGCCACGGTGGCTGATTGTTTTTTTTCTAAGCGATGGTGACTGATTTTTATTTTTCTAAGCCATAGTGGCTGATTGTTATTTCTAAGCCATATATGGTGGATTGTTATTTTCTAAGCCATGGTGGCTAATTGTTATTTTTAATACCTTCTAAGCCCTTTGTGGCTGTATTTTATGACTTTTATCAGCTATTGTGGCTGCTTGTTGGTTGTGTTTGTTTGTTAATCGTTTCTACACCTTTTGCTAGCATGCTAGACACATGATTTTTCATGTATGTATTATATTATATGTTGCCAAATGTCTCTTTCTTTCCTTTATGAGGATTATTTACATACATTTTTTGTACACTCAAACTTGCATATGTTTTCACCTATGTACTGTATGTAACCTCTGAAGTTTTATGAATTCAGTATTCTCCTGTGTATAATCTGATAATCTAGCCATTTGGTCATCATGACTTACCTTGCATAAGTACTGCTACATATTGTACAGTGCTATTTACCATTATATAGTTACATGTACATGTATGTAAGACTGTATGAAAGTGGTTTGACTATTATGTTTAATTCTGCACTTATAAAAGTTATAATATTATAATCTTAGTTTAAGGTTATGGTACACAGATGCTTTACCGTAATATCAATTAAATTAAATTACACGTATAATAATTTGTCACGCCACAAGTATGTGTTTTTGCAAAAACGGTGATACCTGAAGTTTAATGTCAGCTTTTTCCATATTTACAAAGAATTTGAGCAGACAAGTAGACACAAAATGACAAAAGATCATTACATTTAACAAAACGATTGACGAATGCATTTTTGGAAATATGCTTGGGTTAATGACTTGTGTAGCTCAAACATGTATACAAAATACTATATTAATATTTTTAAAATGGGTTTGCAGACTTCCATCCATTCCCCATCATAGTGACCCACTATAGCAGTTAAAAATTTCAGAACCAGAAGACTGCTACAAATGACATCAAAACTGTCAGAGACTGTATCTCGAGTTTCAGGGTTACAATTTTACATGTATTTAAAGAAATAATTATTGGAAGAACTGTACAGACGTATGCTTTCAGACCTAAATAATAAAAGTTATCATACTTATTTTTCATAAATTTGTTATCCCGAAAACCATCACATTTCAACCTTGTTTGCATAATTCTTGCTTTTGCTGTCCTTCAATGTATTTCCCTATTAACATATGATTTTATTTGCAAAACAAAACAAACGAGCGCTGTCGGGATGGGACCCTCGCCTACATGGCAAAGTAATACAAAGCACTCCATTTAAAAAATATATATAATAAGTGTATGAAACAAACAATACTTTTGTTACATGGAATAGAAATATAAATTTGAAAAACATTTATGGGCATTAATTAAAACTGCTATATATACTTTATATCCTAAAAGACAAAATAAGAATATCAAAGAAATGTATAATTTGTATATATATCTTACATCTTATTCTCTGTTTTCCTTCGAAAAAGTTCTCAAGTCTACCTCTAAAGTCTCCGTGTGAAAGAATCACCTCTAACCACATGTTTAGTATGCAAGCATGCACGTACGTGCACATACCTGTAGGTGGAGCTAGGTAGCTTTCTATCTTGCATCAATGGTGGTGTAGTAGCAACCATTACCTCGATTGTTTTGGTGGTTTGAAGTGTTTCATGGCTAGCGACAGCCATGAAACAGGATACTTGTGTTTGTGTGTCCATATTTACTCTCGTTATTGCCCTCGTTTCATCTTAAAGTCGTGAAACGGTAACTGTGAGTTATAAAAATTGTCATAACTTTATAACCAAAAGGTTTTTAGAAGAATTCCTACGTTATTTTTTTTCCTTGAAGTCTACCAGTACCCCTTTTGAAATGTCAATGTCTTTATTTTTCCAGAAAAAATGCTAACAGACAGACACACAGACAAAACGATTACCGTACCCTTCCGCCTACGCTACGCGGCGAGGGTAAATATACAAACAAAATGTGTTAAATATTACAATTCAAAGTACAACTCAATCAACATCATATTATTTTTAACAGCTATCATCATTAATTGATTTAGCTTTAGAAAGTAGTTCATCAATATTAATCTTAATATCATCTTCTTCATTCTCTGTTTCTTCTGTTTTGGGTTTCTTACTGTCTTCTTGTGTTTCTGTTTCGTCATTCACTCGACTTGTTCCAATTTGAGCTCGTTTAGTATTCCACTTGGGAACTCCTACAAGAATAGCTGCTGCTTGATAAAATAAATCTAGAGTTACATTATTACCGTACCTCATAGTAGTTCCAGCTGGTTCCCATTTGCTCAAATTGTGACACCAAGTGATGTTTGTGGTACTAAAGGCGTTTCCAAACATCTCTGTGAGGACATCATCTTCCTCCTCATCTTCTTTATAATAATCACGAACAACAAATTTAGAGAATTTTGGAAGACCCCATTCGGTCCTCCGGTATTCGTCTCTAGCAATAGACCTCACAGCAACAGAGAGACCTAATGATTTAGACACACTATAAACTATACGATCTGACCCTTTCAGAAGTCTGGGCAAGATTTGAGTTATATTCAAATATTCCATGACATAAACATGTTGACAACTAAAACCAAGTATTCCTCCTTGTCTCATGAAATGAGGAGTTTGTAAAGCTGTACAGAGCTCAGTGTAAAGAGGTACAGCTTTTGCATCAAATGTAGATAGTGTTTCCATTTCAAAGTTCTGATAGAGATTATAAGTGAGAGTGACACGATAACCACTAGTAACAGGAAGTACCTCATGTTCTACATCACTGAAGAATGAGGCCCAACATATCTTGTCATTTGTAGTTTCGGGAGAAGATGACCAATCAAAACAAATCTGTCGACCTCGATGACGGGTAACAAGAGATCCACCTGTAAATGGGAGAGGAAGACACAAGACTAGACTACCAAACATTAGTAGAGAACGAGGTGTATCAACATGTGCTTTGAAGTGTCCACCATTAGAATATATATTCAGTTTGTATAGCTCAGCTTGGACTCCAGAAGACATGTTTATATTATCAGGAACCATTAGAGAAGAAATTTCATTCAAAATATCTGTGCTACCCAGTTGGAAGGAAGTCATGAAGTTTTGAGGATCAAGTTTGAGGGCATCACGATAGGTGTGATCAATGACATCTTTACCATCAAATCCAAAACTTGCAATGGAGCAAACATCAATTAGATTTAGTAAGTCAGACTCACTAGCACCAGGAAACACTACCGGATGTTGAGACCAATCTCCACTAGGTTTCTTATAGAGTACCTCAATCTTACTAGGAGAGCTAAGTACTCCTCCACAACAGAATCTACTCTCAATACCTTTAGCAGCCTTTCCCAAGTTTACTAAAACTTGTTCATGAGCATTTACTTGAAGAGCCATCTTTTTTGTCAGTCTGGGATAGTTGCTACACCTCAATGATTATCAGAAGCATGATGAATGCTTTTTATATCCTCTGATAGCAGCTGTGGTTAGTAAACACTTAAGGCCTGCCTTTGCAAGCAAACTGTTACACCTCCATGATTATGAGGCCATTGCTGACTTTCTCATGTCTGAAAGTCAACAAGTTAATTATTTTTCCGAACTAGTCTTCTTACTTTTAAAATGCTACTTTTTGCACTGTATTTGATGTACAACAACTATTAGTGGCTGTAATACAAGTCCTGCTGTACTGCATATTGATCATTGACCCTCCCCCTTCGAGAGGGTTACTGTAAATGGTTTTGAAAAATGTGTATGTGTGACCCCGCTGTACCTCAAGAACTGGACACTCCTGGACATCCATACTTGGCATGTATATATACACTTCTCTGAAGTGGCAAGAACAAGCACTCACTAATATTTTCTCTATCATACTAGAAGCTATCAAAAATGGTCAGCTAGGTGTGGGTTCTTTCAGTCTTCCAGACTCATGCACGAGTTTTACATCACTGGTTGTCTTAACGACTCCTCTTTCCTACAAAGCAAGTTAGAATCTTTGAACATGTATGTTATAAAGCTAACAAAAGTTTCATGAAACACACCACCCATAATTATAGGATAAATTAACTTGTATATAAATCTGCAAATAATATGACAATTAGGTGAGGATCATGCAAAATTCAGTTGCTCTATATTTATAGCTCATGTGTGCATTCTTTATATTTCACGCCCATTGAATAACTTGAGCCTCTTGAAACAACATAACTTCTTTAATATAGATGTATATGACAGAAGAATAATCTATTATATGTGTATATATAATTATGTATACATATACGTATATCCCTATATGACAAAACTTTCAAAGCACCCACAGGTTTTGATAATCAGATATAAACCTGCCATCAGCCACAATGGCACAGACTACAATACTCACCTGTCAAGACAAAATGTTAAGAGAAGTGCAGTAGTTTGGCCACAAACAATCAGAAGGTTCTAGAAGATTATGCAATACATGTTATTGCAATTAGATCATAATAATTCAACACCTAAAATACCTTTAGTCTAGAATGAATGTGCATTTATCAATTACTTATTTTACCACAAAGTTCTCTACAATGTTACACTATATAATGAACAATAGAAAGTTGCAGTTGACTTTTCTTTCCTAATTTTATACACATGCCAAAGTTTTCACTCTCACTTATAATATATTATATTTTGATCAATTAGAGGTTCCTATATATCATCTGAAACTGATGAAAAAAGCCATAGAATTTCTGTGTTTGATGACCATTTTTATTCTCTAAACATTTATTTACTGTATTTTCAGATTAATAATAATTAATTCAGTTGAGCTTCACACTTTGTAATTAAATTGTTTCTGCAGTAGTATTATAATTATATATAATCTTTGAATATTGTAGCAGTTCTGATCTACAATGTATAATAGTATATTATATATGTTACCATAGTAACTACAATAATTTCTCAGTTCAAATAGTAAAAAAGACATGTAGTCAGCAATATGTGAGAAAAGGCAATTCTACTCTGACTATTATGAAGTCATCCTATAATGACTATTAACACTCTTGAGATTATGAGGTGTCAATGTTTTCCAATATCCAATCACTCATCATCTCAAGAGCATGACCTCACAGCAGTCAGAATAGGCTTGCCTTTTCTCACATATTGCTGACTACATGTAGATAATGCTTTTGAGTGTATTCTGGTCTGCAGTGTACAAATGAACTCATTAATTAGTATATAGAACATATTCAGTTATGTAGTTATCACATGTACCTCATCTCTCTTTATTATGTGTTATAGAACATTAATAACTAAGTTACAAATGTACACATTGTGAAATAAACATCACTATTGTAGTGAAATGACTGAATTGTTGTAGGTTACCATGGAAATATTCTACACAACTGTAGTACTGATGTTAATAAATCTAAATATACATGTAATATACATGTATATACATGTATATGCATGTATAACAATTTAATGTTTCAAACATTTCACACATAAAAGAGTAAATTCATATTTGTAGCTATTTGTATGTGTTAGCGATGCACTGATAATCAGATCTGTAATCAGTATTGGTTGTTATCGGCCATTATTTTTAGTATATTAGTATTTCTGAAAGATACAACCTATATTGTAAAAAGTAGACCATTTCTTGTGTCATTAATTGCTTTTATGATACTCATAATTATTGAGAAAATGCTCAAAGAATCAGAAACCAAAAGCTTGATATAATATTGGATCAGTATCGGTTATCGGTATATATTTAGAATAATATTGGAATATCGGTAAAATCTCTTATCGATGCACCACTAGTACATGTATGTAGAGTAATGACAATCCCTCTTAAAGTTTTGTCTTGTAAGTGAAAATAATTATACTCTTCTGATTTGTGTTCATAATTACTAGTGATATTCTGCAATCTGATTCGTCAGTTATTCAATTCCTGCTGAATATTGAGTATATATGTAATTTGCAATAATAATGGCATGTATTGTTGACTTAAATTGTGAAACACTCAATTATGACTAGTTATACCTAAAGAGTTCCTCACATATCCTTCAGAATTATGTACTATATTATATACATTGTATAGCCAAATGTCTCTCTTTCTTTCCTCCCTCCTTTTTTATGAGGATTATTTATACATTCAAACATTCAGTACACATGTAACCTCTGAGGTTTTATGAATTCCTGTATAATAATTATATATTAGCCATGTGGTCAAGTTAACCTAGCATAAGTACATTGTATAGTGGTGTTTACTATCAACTACTTTCATCATTACATGTACAGGTCAAACACAATATGTTATGCAAATACATGTACATGCTTGAATGAACTATACATGTATGAACTACATGTACATGTACAAATGTACTATACATGTATATGGGTAATTAATACTGATAGCAAATCTCATGAAGCACCAAATATTTTGTCTAATGAAAAACATTAGCAGGTCAACAAGTGTATATAGAGAAAAAAAAACATCCCTATGATTGCTTTACAAATTTAAGTGAAGAACAAAGTATCCCTATGACTGCTTTGTGGTGTCCAGCATTCAGTAATCATGGCTATTTTTATGATGCCTGAAACACATCAGCCTTTATAGTTATTATTTTGGTTATCTACTCTGTTTACCTTTTAAAGAACCTTGTAGAACTTTAAGAATATATTTCAGGTAGAATAGCTAGCTATTAGTTCTAGTTTCTACGTATACTACACAGCTTTTCTTTCTGCTGGTCTGTAGTAGTGATGGGCGATACCGGTACCCAAGTACTCGATACTTCGGTTCCAGCACACAAACTGTTGGTACCCATTACTGGAAACAGAACCGACTACGTTCGATACCATAACCACACCCACTTAACCTTAATATTTGTTAATATAATCTAATAATAATATTGACTCGTTATTTTTTCAATTTTAATAATAATTATTATTATCACCTGCAACAATAATTTTAAAAATAATTATAGTTCTTATTCATCCCTGGATCATCAGTTCCATTGGAACGACTTTTCTCAAAGGCTGGTCAATTGGTTTCCGAGAGGCGAAATAGGTTGAAGCCAAAAAATGCCGATATTCTGCTCTTCCTCAACATGATAATCTAGAATTGTGACCACAAAGTGACAGTATTCCTCACACTATCTATTTCTCTCGTCAATACAGACTATACTTTCAGTAAACATTAAATTTTATTAATACACACACATTGTCTTCATATACTTGCACAAACTGACTCAATAGTTTTCTGCGCATGCGCACAAACTATGTACTTGGTATCATACTCGGTACCTTCGGTTCCAAGCTTCAAAGTACTCGGTATCGTACCGAACTGGGAAAAAAAGGTATCGCCCATCACTAGTCTGTAGAGCTTCAGCGTGGCTAAGTGCGCATTCTTTTACGCACCACGCCCATTAATTGACCGAGCCCCCCAGAATGACGCAACTTCCTTAAATACGTATACAACGCATACTCACGCAAGTGACACAAGAATATATATATATATATATACATTAAACCCCATGGAAAGCAATCATAGGGATGGCCCTATGGGCCATAATAACTTGTTTTGAGTGTGGTGTACACGTGTGTATACATGTACATAAGTATATGTTTTAGTATACTGAAACACCTTTTATACTGTACTTGCAAAAGGATATTTCCTAAGAGGTCTTGTTATATATGTATGTATTATAACACACCTACGAGTGCTACACATCAGAATTATAATCACTGAGCCTGAGGGATGTATACCCGAGGGTAAGCCAATTATGAATCTGTTATAGCACAAGTATGCTTGTTATAATGAATATATTTCCATAAAAGGCAAATCTACTGCAGCTCTGTGTAGCTTCTTCTAACATTTTGTCTTGAGTTTGGACCAGGTGAGTGTTAACTGTAGTCCTACATTTATAGTTACTTTGAAGGATTTATAAAACCTATTGTTACTGTGAAGTTTTGCCATAGCAGGATGTATCTAATAAAAAATTAAAACATTGACACCTCACAATCTAAAGAGTATTGATAGTCAATAGCACGACACATTCTCAAGAGTAGGGCTGCCTTTTCTTAAAAAGTGATAATTAATATTGCTGACAAGGTATGGGTGTTATATATGTGTATATAATTATTATTGTGATACTTTGAATGTACACAAACAATCAGAAGGTTCTAGAAGATTATGCAATACATGTTATTGTAACTTATCAATTAGATCATAATAATTCAACACCTAAAATGCCATCTGGAATATTCCACAGTGATTATCTGAAATCAGCAATGATTGTCAGTTATCAATTTGTTGTGTATGCAATATTTAATTACCATAATGTTATCTACAATTATACACGTGCACTGTATATACAAAAGTACTATTATAATATTGTAAATGAACAGTAGATGTGTTTGAAAAGTTGCAGTTGACTTTTCTTTCCTAATTTTATACAAATACCAAACTTTTCATTAGCTCTTACCTACAATATTCATTATTTTAGTGAAATCTTCTAATCTCATTGGTCAATTAGAGGTTCCTATATATCATCTGAAACTTCTGAAAAAGCCATAGAATTTCTGTGCTTGATTGCCATTTTTTTATTCTCTAAACACTTATTTCCTGTATTTAAAAAAATAATTAATTAGGTTTGGCTTCACAATTAAATTGTTTTTGCAGACGTATTATAATTATCTATAATAGTATAATACTACAATATACAGTACCTGACTTTATTAAATTTACATACTATGATGGGATCGAGCTACACTTGAATAAGGTGACAGTCAACTAAACTTAATAATGTCAGGTACTGCACATTTACATGATATTGTATTATAGTTGCCATAGTAACTATAATAATTTACTCAAATTCAGTGATTGGATATTGGAAAACATTGACACCTCATAATCTCAAGAGTCATGACTTCACAATAGTCAGAGTAGGCTTGCCTTTTCTCACAGATATTGCTGACTATGCATATTATTGTGGTCACTAATAGTATACATAGGACTATAATTTCCACTGTACAAATGAACACATGTATGATATCTTAATTAGTATATGGAGCATATATTCAGTATGTACCTAATTATCTTTTTTATGCACATGTACCTCATCTCTCTTTATTACATGTTGTAGAACATTTTAATTAAGTTACAATCCATACAATGTGAAATACAAGTCATTATTGTAGTGAACAGTAGATATGTCTGAATTGTTGTGAATAATACACTTATCTTAAGTGATATTTCCAGGTATCTACGTATATGATAAATTATTTATCTAATTTCATTTGTTTTTGTAAAAAGCAAACAGTTAGCAACATTGCATTATCAAAACAGTCATGATAAGTCCAGACTCCAGAGCCTTTACAAGTTAAATCCCAAACTACTTACATGTACGTATTTAAGATTATACTAAGATGGTTTGACTAATAATAATTATGATTATTTATGCAATTATTAGTCTAATAAGGTCACATCCCAACTTTGTTTGCATACCTTTTTCTTTTGATATATCCTTCAATATGCTAATTATCTTTTTTAGGACTATTACGTACGTACGTAACATATGATTTCATTTGTAAACCAAACACAACTAATCAAACAAAATGTGTTAAATATTATAATTCAAAGTACAACTCAATCAAAGATTGTGTTATTGATGTTCAAACTCAATGCTTACAGTGGTCTAATTAAAGATTAGTCATATTATGTATATGCATGTTGTTATTACCACTTTTCTCGAAGTAGTTCATCAATATTAATTTTAATATCATCATCTTCTTCATTCTCTGTTTCTTCTGTTTTGGGTTTCTGACTCTTTTCTTGTGTTTCTGTTTCGTCATTCACTCGACTTGTTCCAATTTGAGCTTGTTTAGTATTCCACTTGGGAACTCCTACAAGAATAGCTGCTGCTTGATAAAATGAATTTAGGCTTACATCATTTCCATACCTCATAGTAGTTCCAGCTGGTTCCCATTTGCTCAAATCGTGACACCAAGTGATGTTTGTGGTACTAAAGGCGTTTCCAAACATCTTTGTGAGCATATCTTCATCCTCACATTCATTATAATCATCACGAACAACAAACTTAGAGAATTTTGGAAGAACCCATTTGGTTTTAGTCCAGTAACTGTTGCTTTCAGTAATAGACTTCACAGCAACAGAGAGACCTAATGATTTAGACACACTATAAACTATATGATCTGATCCTTTCAGAAGTCTGGGCAAGATTTCAGTTTTATTCAAATCATTAGGTCTCTCTGTTGCTGTGATGTATGTGCAAACATTATAGTGAGTGTGGCAGCAAAGCTTCGAAGGAGAAATTTAGCTTCAAATGTCCAGCAGACGAATGAAGGTTGGAACATTCGAACCATTTACCCAGTATTATAACACACCTAGCTACAAGGGCTATATCAGAATTATAATCATCGAGCCTGAGGGATGTAGACCCGAGGGCAAGCCAATTAGGCTTGTTATAATGAATATAATATCATAAAAGGCAAATCTACTGTAGCTTTGTATAGCTTTGAAAGCTTCTCCTAATGTTTTGTCTTGAGTTTGGACCAGGTGAGTGTCGTAGTCTTGTAGTTTAGGCCATTGTGGTCAATGGCATACAGGTTTTATATATAATTTATAGAGGATTTATTGTTACTGTGAAGTGTTGCCATAGCAGGATGTATCTAGATATACACACAAAAAATTAAAACATTGACACCTCACAATCTAAAGAGTATTGATAGTCAATAGCACTTAACATTCTCAAGAGTAGGCCTGCCTTTTCTTAAAAAGTGATAATTAATATTGCTGACAAGGTAAAATTAATGATATTAATTATTATTGTGATATTGATCACATGAATGTATACAATCAGAAGGTTCTAGAAGATTATGCAATACATGTTATTGTAACCTATCAATTAGATCATAATAATTTTATAAGTTTTGAAGCATGGGACAAATTGGCTCAAAAATGGTTAGTGTATGCACCATTGGGAATACATCTTGAGCCAATTAATGAAGACTTAAGGCCGTTAGTGACAATATAATCATAATTAACTGCGTCACTGGCCCAAAGAGAGACTGCACAGTGCCAAATAAGAGGCTCTTTGGGCCAATGGTGTGGCATATGAGCTTATCAAAAACACTGTAATGAACAATAGATGTAGTTGTAGTTGACTTTTCTTTCCTAATATTATACACAAGGTAATGCTACAAAGTTTTCACTCTTATTTATGATATGTCAAGAATAATAAAAAAATACATTTAAAAAAAAATGAAACTGATGTCAAAACCTAAAAAGCACAGAAACAAGATTGGGATGGCACCTTATCAACCTAACCACTTCCACATAGCAACCCTACAAAAGTATGAATGGTGTAAAAGTGAAACACAACATAGAGTTTTTATGTGGAACAGTGAAAGTGGTTGAGTAAAGTCTTGTATTCTAATTGGTCAATTAGAGGTTCCTATATATCATTTGAAACGTTTGCCATGGAATTTCTGTGCTTGATGACCATTTGTTATTCTTTAAACTATTTACTGCATTTTCAGTTTTTTAATAATTAATTCAGTTGGGCTTCACACTTTGTAATTAAATTGTTTCTGCAGAAGTATTATAATTATATATAATCTTTGAATAGGATAGCACTTCTGATCTATAATATAATATACATACATGTACATGTGAGATATAATATATATATATTTTATATAAATTATTATATGTTCCCATGGTAACCACATTTCTCAGCAGAAAACATTGACACCTCATAATCTCAAGAGTATTGATAGTCAATATAGCATGACTTCACAATAGTCAGAATAGGCTTGCCTTTTCTCACAGAACTATCATATACATGTGATGATGTTTTTGAGTGTATGCATGTGTACATATTATTGTGGGCACTAATAGTATACATAGGACTTTAATTTCCGCTGTACAAATGCGCAGGTATGATCTTAATTAGTATATGGAACATATTCAGTTAATTCATGTATGTAATTAATTTTGTGTACATGTACCTCATCTCTCCTTATTACATGTTGTAGAACATTTTGTTTTTAATAAAGTTGCAAAAATCTACACAATGTTAATTATACAAGTCCCTATTGTATGTGTCTGAAATATTGTACATAGGTTGCCATGGAAATGCTCTTTTACTTTCTAACTATAACCAAATATAGTACTGATATTATTTTCTTAATTAATTGTACACATAATTTAATGTATATATAAATGTACATGCACAGGTGTATGACAATTTAATGCTTCAAATGTATCACACACAAAAGAGCAAATTAACATTTGTTATAGAATAATGACAATCCACTCTTAAACCTTTGTCTTGTAAGAGATATTCTGATGGTTAGTGAGTCACATCTAAAATTGAGTGATATTTACTATTGTATAGATACTGGGAAATATCATGAATTTGATATGAAGTATTGTCACAAGTTGAAAACAACTAATAATACACATATCTTACAAGTGATATTTTCAAGGTGTCTAGATATATGATAATTATTTATCTACTTCTCATTTGTTTTTTTTTTTTCAAAAGCAAACATTTAGCAACATTGCATTATCAAAACAGTCATGATAAGTCCAAAGACCTTACAAGTTAAATCCCAAACTAGTTGCTATTTCTAGCTACAGTCAACTCAATGGCAATAGACTTTAGTGCTGGTCGTACAAATAAGATCTACTTTCTCATCAAACAAAGGACTTACCTCATTTAGGATTATATATTCCACAATACTACCTTAACTGTCAAAAAGCTAGAGAAAGACATCTGTTATTACATGTACCTTCTTGAAAGATGTGACTTGTGTAGTTGTGATACTTCCAGTCAGATGACTTACAATGGAAGATCATATGAATAGTAAAATATCACCATACATGATTTAAATATCCAATGTCATTGTTTCCATGGTTAACATAAAATGAATATATTATATACATGTCTCCTACATGTAATGTCTAATCTCTAAGTGTCTATATGTATTGCCAATGAACCTGGATCCTAAGGGCCAATTCTCAGGAGAAGCCTTGTATGTTAAGAAGTCATGGAATACTAATTGACACCTTATAACCTCAAGAGTACTGTATTGATCACCAGACAATATTCAGTTTAGGCCTGCCTTTGCTTACAGGTATAACATTATTACCTACTCTTAAGATATCATTATTAATAAAATGTCATACATGTACGAAGTTGTATCAATGTGAAGTCTACACTGAAGTTTATAACTCTTATCCTCCCCCCCATAGAATCCCTGTTATAAATTCAATGTAGAAATCTCATTGTATCATAATTATGCATGAACAAAGAATTTAGTATATGCATCCACCTTTTTTTATTATTAGTTACACAACATTTATGTAGAACAAGAATGAATGTAAATTAAATGTAGTAGAGTAGATCTGTAAAGGACTACATTTAGGAGATGGCTGGGTGATTTTGATATTAATAAGCTTAGGTGACATTAGTATTTCATGTGATATTATTGAACATGTTTATGTATCATTAATGTGAGTCAGCTAGTAATAACTTCAAATAAGTACAAACAGAACACAAACTGAAAGTAATAACTTTGCTAGTATTATTTGTCCTTCTAACATTATGTATTGTATAGGAAAGTTGTTATATCAGTAAAATATCAATAATAATTATTTAGTTTGCGATATTTTGATATTCAAAATAAGTATATGCATCATAATTGATTGCCCAACCCAAAAATAGATACATAGCTAATAGCCATATGATTTTGTTCTGTAACATACTACACGTATAGTTGAGTGAAGTGCTGTAATCTGATTGGTCAATTGAACTGGGTTTCTAACTTCTAAACGAAATAAGAAACCTGTAATGTTGTTGATTTCTGTTTGTTAACAATTAGTTAGTTCTACTGTATTTTATAAATACTTCAGATACTGTAGTTCTATTGTATTTTATAAATACTGCAGATACTGTATTTTCATTTTCTAATGATATACATATACATGTACATATATGTCATCATATAACCATTAAATAAGTAACATACACATGTACATTGTACATGTATATTACTGTCAAAGGCAATGATTCTAATAAGGTTCTAGAATAAAATTCCCTTCTATGATATAAAAAAAATGCGATAAAGAGAGTAAGATTTACAAACTTAGTTCTTAAGATTACCGCAAAATTTACAAAAGAAACTTTAAACACAATATGTAACAGAAAGGTCGGACTCATGAGATAGAAGGGTTTGACAGAACTGTCATTACAAATTGATAATATTTGTAGAAATGGTTCTTTTTATAATCTTCTTTAGTGTTGCAAAGACACGGATAACTACTTACAAGCAACTTGATATGGATTTACAAAAACATGCTGGCCTTTTCACACTGGTAAATGAATATAAATAGCATGAAAGAACTATAATCTGTTGTTAACTACAGGATGGTGAAGTGGATTTAAAGTTATTGGCAAAGGTTTTATCTCCAGAATCAGAAATAAAAGAGGTATTTGGACTTTATGCATTATAATATTTTTATGTTTCTGTTTATGTCTGCGTTTGTCTGTGTCTCTCTCTTTGTGTTTGTGTGTCTGTGTATGTGTGTGTCTTGTCTGTGTCTGTGTCTGTGTCTCTGTGTGCGTGTGTGTGTATCTGTGTGTGTCTGTGTGTCTGTGTCTGTGTCTGTGTGTGTCTGTGTGTGTCTGTGTCTGTGTGTGTGTCTGTGTGTGCGTGTGTGTCTGTGTCTGTGTGTGGGGGCTTCATTAGGTTTTTTTTACATTAAAAATAACTTCATCAGTGTGTTCTTTGACACACTTACAACTATACTAACCAAACATAGCTTTGAAACATTTTGTTAAAAGTTAAAGTCATTGCTGTTTCACACGACAACCATGTTGTTTTACAGCTTGAAAACAGTTTAGGGTCTTAACTTGTTGACCCTCCCCTTTCTGGAGGTTACTATAAATGGTTTGGGAAAATGTTTGTCTGTGTGTGTGACCCTCTGTACCTCAAAAACTAGACACTCCATACTTGGCATGTATACACTCCTCCGAAGTAGCAAGAATTAACAAGTACTCATTATTATTTTTTCTACCATACTAGAAGCTATGAAAAAAGGTAAGAAATCTGCAAGGCATAGATTCTTTCAATCTTCTTACCTACAACGAAGCATGAGTTTCACATCACTGGCTGTCTTAATGACTCCTCTTTCCAAGAAAGCAAGGTAGGATCTTTGAATATGTATACTTCGAAAGTTATAAAGTGAAAAATGTTTTCTTTTGAACACCTCGCCCCGCCCATAATTATAGGACTAGTATATACGTAAATCTACAAATAATACAACAAATATGGATGGGTCATGCAACATTCAGTTGCTCTATATTCTAATGCTGCGCTCTGTGATAACTACTACACAGTCTATTATTTATGTACATGCAGTTGTATAGTTGTATATTTATTCTCTTATAATAGGAAGAGAAAGAATGGGAATGGGATAAATTATTTGCTGAGATTTCACCAGATATTCAAAAGGCATGGGATACAAGAAAAGATTAAATCACCACACAAACCTCTCTCCCTCATTTCTTCAAAACATGTATGAATCTATTACGATGTGATATATAAAAAGTTACAATTATCAAAATTATTTTATAATTATACAATATTATAGCTAAATTACTTTATTACATGTACATGTACATGTACTTGTATTAGAAATCACTTAACTACAAGTTTTTAAATGGTATTTTATTCACCTGAACATTTTTTCCTAACGTGTACATTACTTGGGGAGATCAGTCCCCTTCAAAATGAGGAAGGGCCTACTGCTTACTAAAGTACGTTCATGTTGAGTTGGCACCAAATATTATCATTTAGTTTGGTGCCAACTCAACATGAATGTACTTTAACATGTTGTGTAATGTAGTGACTGTATATGTTTACTATAATTTTGTAAATTATTTTCAAACACTCTTCTTATTGCACTTTCTGGGATGTAATGAAACTTGAATTTGGTATCTATGTGTTCCTTGGCATGTCTTCTAGATCTCTACGTAAATAAGTTAGAATCAGATAAAGTTTAAATTATAGACCTGACAGAAATGACTTGTGAAAGTCCACCTGCACACATCATGCAAAATGTAAAGGTTTGATTACATTCCATTCTCACAAAGTATTAGCAAGTGATAAGCCAGACCCCTCATCATTGTGAAGGGGTCTGGTCTCCAGAGTAATATGTCCATTAATTGAGTTTGTGTGTGAGTTATACAGTCTCTCGAAATTTTGTTCATGTTTTCCTGATACCATCAACAAATTAGAGTATAACTTGACAGCCATCTGTTGACAACAAACAATATGTGTATTTTGACTGGGATATAAAATTAATGTTTCTGTAGGGGATGCAATACACGCTTCCTGACTTTCTTAATGAAGCTCTGATCTGAACAGGTCACTGTCACCCTCTAACTGTGTGAAACACTGTCTGTATTAGTGCAAACACTACTAAAATAGTATAAGGAACAGTTAATTAGCGACTATCGGTATTCTGTCATTATTAGCTACTATCGGTATTCTGTTATTATTTGCTTGTAAAGTTTGAGCACAAATATTAGAATAACTAGTCCTATATAAGTACAGCTCTTTGTATTTTGTTTTATAGCGGTGTAAGTACTTGTGTAGGGTTATATGGAAGTGGTTTGTTTAATTTTGGGTCCTATGTTAGCTTCCCAACCTTGTTTGCATGCTTTTTGGGTTTTGACATCCCTACATCTTCTTTCACTTTTATTGAAAATGTTTTTTATTATTCTTGCATGTATGTATGTATGTATGTATGTATGTCTGTATGTATGTATGTATGATATACAACTATAATCCACAAAAGAAACGTAACCAAAAAATGCATTGACAATTGAAAGTCAGCTGTTCACATTCATGATCTCAAAATTAGAATGTACTAACTTGTATGTACTATAGTGCATAGTTTAATGGCATAGGGTTAATACATGACTATACTGTATGTGTAACTCAATAATGAAACTATGGATTGAAATTTGAATACACATTGTTGTTGATCATTCCAAACAAATTATTGTGATCATGTGATGTTATTCAAAAAACCTCTACTGGTACAAGTTGGCAATTAAATTCATGTGGATCACATAATTAAGGAGACTATTAAAACTTCTGCAATAAGTACTGAGAAGTTAGCTGTACCTTGACAAACACTGCTAAGTGCAGAAGAAATGTACGTATGTTATGATTATATTTCTGATGATAAAGAAGAACAGTAAGAATATGAGGAATGGATGGAAGGACAGACAGACACACAGACAGACATACAATGTTTTTTTAATCCTTAATTATTGTGATATGAATATTAGAAATCATTTATTCCATTTAACCTTATTATTTAGCATTCAACTGTTTATTTTAACAACTGAAGACGTCTTGCTATTCCTAATGCTATTATTCTATCTATTGCCAGTAACTAAGTATATAAAAAAGAGAGAAGGTGAGGCACTACATAACATACATACATTCATACATACATGTACATACATGCATGTACATACATACATACTGAGACATGTACATGTACATGCACATACATGACTGTTTTGTAAATCAGACATGGGCCAATTACTTTTGTACTTGTACATGTACTTGTACTTAAGTATATTTTTCTGAGTACTTGATTGTACTTTTACTTCTATTGTTTCAAAGTATACTGTCAAAGCTGCTTGTGTACTTGTGGTCAATTGGAATATAATTGTAATTGTACATAAATATTTTCTGAGTACTTGATTGTACTTTTACTTCTATTGTATTGAATCAAAATACACAGTCAATGCACCTTTAATCGTGTCACATTTCTTGAAAGACTATTTAAGATCAGCAATATTTTTAGATCGAAAAGATGCAAACTAAATAATACTATTTGTAATATCTTGCATGTATGTATGTACAATTGTACATTTTATAGCTGAATGAGCATGTGCTTATTGCATTCAAACACTGTATTTCTACATGTACTTGTACTTTACTTATACTAAAGTATTAATATTGTGTACTTGTACTGTGTCTGATAGGTACACCTGAAGAGGGCCTCAAGGCTGATACATCGTGTGCAGTTTCAATTCTTTGTTATAATAAAATCATTGGTGAAACATTAATCCAGTCAACCAAATAATAATAAATACAGTGTACATCATACGATTAATGCTTATCTGCTGTGATATATTATATTCATCTTTTTATAGCATCTGGCTTTCCCATCATTAATTTACGTATATAAAGTCTTTGTGATTAAAACTCAAGCTTTTGATTAAAATAATAAATTCCAGAGATCAACAGTATACAGTGGTATGGAAACAGCCAGTCATATAGGACATTGTCCAATAAATGTAGTGAATGTGTGGTAATTGAAACTGAACCATGTACAACGTACAAGTACAGGGACAACTCAGTAACTATAGAAGATTCAGTAAATTAATCTTTTGTTCCTCTGTTTGGCATATAAATATCATGTGAAGTTATTATAACTATCAATATACATACATGTAGGTACATACATGTATGGCTCTTCTATACTATTGTGGATTTTCATCTCGTATTTACACTGGAGTGTAGTACGAGTCACCTGTTGAATGTTATTCTTCTACTGGGAAGTATTATTGAGTTACATTATAATAATTATTAACCCCATTTCTACATGTTGTGAGTTTATACTAAGATACATGTATTACCTGACCAAGAATTGGTGGGATTTAGACTTCAACCACTATAGTCACGATGACCTTAAAATATTTTTGAAGAATTAAATGTAAATTTTGCTACATGTATTATATAAATTTCAACTACAGTGAAACCCTTTTATTGAGGACACTTATAAATAAATGTCCTAACTGTGCTTTAAAATATAAATTCACCACTGAAATGAGGACACCCCTGTAATCAGGACACTTACATGTGTATATTTGTCCCAAGGGAAATTTCAATGCTCCTCTATCCTCCTCCTCCCTCTTGCCCCCTCCCTCTTCCCCTTTCCTGAGCCCCAGGCAATGTAACTGTTTCCCCTAAGTGAGCCCTCTGCAAATGTAACTGTTTGTCCTAAGTGAGCCCTGTGCAATGTAACTGTTTCACCTTTGTGAGTCCCAGGCAATGTAACCGATCAAGTCCCACAGAATGACACAACTTCCTTAATTATGTATATATACAATGTGTGTGTTTTTGTAACAAAAGAATATATTTATTTATTTATTTATATACATTAAACCCTGTGGAAAGCAATCTGCGGCCCATAAAAAGAACAGGAAGGGTAATTATATGAAAATGGCAAGGTTAAAAAGATTTGATCATTCCAAACTAAAGTTATGAACGTTTTTCTGAGATTCAAAGTGAACATGAATGACTTTTATTTATTACAATTACAGTTATCATACAATTATAATTTATTTATATAGTTCAAATTTTTGACCAAGACAAGCTAATAAATAAAAAGGGGAAAGAACAGAACAGAAAATTGTCTCCTGGGCCCAGATCAAACCTTTTGAATGGCCACACAAATTATTATGCTGCCTCAAATAGGCATGAGCCTTTGACTACATTATGTTTAATATAGTCAAATTTTCAAAAGAATCTCCATGATTATGCTACAATTTAAAGTATTCTCAGTTCTGTTTTCAGTTTCATGTTTGATGATCTAAATTGCTTTATTAATGTTAACCTCAACTCAATTTAATGTAACCTCAACTCATAATTTGCGCATGATGTTATATGGTACTCAAGAACATAAATTCAATAATGATTTACATACTGTTCTATTAATTACTGTTCCACTTATTGACAATCCTACAGCCACAAACAGATATATATGAGTAATGACAGTGCTTAAAGGTCATCAACATTCACCTTGTCCTCAGAAAAATGTTCATAACTTTAGTTTGAAATGACCACCGTCTTTTTACCTGTACCATTTTCATATAATTATCCTTCCTGTTCTTTTTGTGTAAGTAAAATCTCAATCCATTGCTTCATTATTGAGTTACAGTATAATCATGTATTAACCTTATGACATTAAACTATACACTATAGTACATATAAAGTCATTACACTCTAATTTTGAGGACATCGTGAATGTGAACAGACTTTAGTTTAAAGTTATTTTTGTGAAGGCTGACCAATGCAGGTAAGATAAGTTATAGTTATAGTATGCCTAGCTTCTAGTTATAGTATGCCTAGTTTCTAGTTATAGTTAATTAGGCTTACTAAAATTATAGTTAACACTACTATATACATTGATGTGCAATAATATAACTACTAGTAATAAACTACCTTTTAAAAAATAATAAAGCTAAATGTACATGTACATGTACTACTAGACGACTGTTGAAGAAGGAGGTGAAGTATATATCTTATAAGTAGAGTGAGAGAAGTGGATGCTGTTGCACTTGAAAAATTTGGCAGAATGAGATCTTAAGTTGTCATACTTCATTGGTGGATTTTGTGATGTCACTGTGTAGTGGCATTGAAAATGTTCATAGTACAAATATTTATGAGGTACGTACATATTGTTTTATGTATCTACTTGACATTTTGATATGTCTCATTATAATTATTAGCATTGTTTTAGTTTACTATAAATAATCACTTTCAATAAGTGTTGTGATATTATTTACTAAATTAAAGGTCTACTGCAATAACTGTAACTAAATAAATAAAAACTGACTACAAAATGTAATAATTGGCAGTTTTAGTGAAATGAAAGTCCTTTTAAAGGTCATTCACATTCACCATGACCTCAGAAAAAAGTTCATAACTTTAGTTTGACCATTAATCTTTTTACTTTTACCATTTTCATATAATTATCCTTTCTATTCTTTCTTGTGTATATCAAATTTCAATCCATTGCTTCATTATTGAGTTACAGTATAATTAACTTTATGACATTAAACTATACATATAAAGAGATCACATAATAAATTTGAGGTCATCGTGAATGTGAACAGACTTTAGTAGGCCTAATAATTACTACATGTAGATTATTATATAAATAAAAATTTGCTAAACTAAATGTGCTATAACTAAACTAAAACTCATCACTATTGTCGTACTAAAACAACACTAGTACAGGTATATGGAGAAAAGTATTCCTATGCTTTGTAGTGTCATCATTCATTAAGTGTCTGACTTTCTCATGCCTGAAACACAACAGCCTATTATAGTACACTCTTCTTACAATGTATTTTCTGAAGGTTTTTGTAGAACTATAAGAATATATTAATTTCAGCTATTTGTACGTAAGATTAATAATAATACAAGCAGTGCTGGTCTGTAGAACTTAACCATGTATTTCATTACATGCCACAACCATTAATTGATTGAGCCCCCCAGAATGATGCAATTTCCTTAACTACATATACAACACACATGTGACACAAACATATGGAAAGGGATGGCCCTGTGTACCATAAAACTAAAGTAATAGTTGTTATAGGAAATCAAATCCCCCAAATCTTTCCTTTTTTATGCTTGTTCTCTTTTCAAGAACTCAACACATACCATCTGCATTCCAAGTGCAATGTACTGTAATTATAGTAGTTGCTACCATCCTGCAATATCAGTGTTAATATACCCAGGCCTTTAGTACAATCTGTTTAGCACTTTCATGTTTTCAGATGACATAAGAGTTTACCCAATCATAGGGATGGCCAAAAACTCATCTTTTTATAGTCTGTTCACATTCATGATGTCCTCAAAATTATAATATGATGACTGTATATGTAATGTATAATCTAATGTCAAAAAAGTTAATACATGATTATATTGTAACTCATGATCAATACTGAAGCAATTTGACATACACAAAAAAGAACGGTAAACACTATTATATGAAATGGTGCAGGTAAAAAATTGTTGGACATTTCAAACTAAAGTTATGAACATTTATTTTTCTGAGGTCATGGTGAACGTGAACAACCTTTATAATTATAACACAAATTATAGGCAGCACAGCAGGAAGTGTATGCTATTATATCAAATCCACACCTCACCCTTGGCAAGAATGTATGTAAGTGCAAATATCCACTATGAAAATTATATTCCCAAAGTAGAATTACACTGAGTTGAAACTAAGCTCATTATATTTCAATGGAAACAGGTGGACAAAGCTTCTTCTGCACATGGATAGAGTAATCACCCAAGTTAACTGATTTTCTCAGATTCAGTTCACATAAATATACATTACCACAGTTATTGGACCTGAGGTAGTGCACACTGGCAAGTATAAAACTGAATTTATGAGCTCACTTTATACTCAATGTGATTCTACTTCAATAATCTCTATATGGGGTGAAAAACTGAAGATTATCAACACACTGATGATAAGAGCATACCAAATTCCCAAATTTCTTAAATTGGAGGACCAGGCAGGAGATTTGCACAGAGGTTTCTCTTCTCAAGATGAATTAGAACACAGATGAAAGACTGTACTACAGCATATTAACAGCTATCATGAAATGGTGGCTGAAGGTAATGTATATTCAACACTATGAATATCTTCATATAATTGAGAGGTGCTTCCAACAATGAAAGAAGATTAAAATTGATACATATGGTGCTTAAGTTCTTTGTATTCTCATTATTCGGGGACTCCTACACAGGGCAAGATAGTTTTTATGATAACACAGGATCAATAGCTAGTATGCCTGTTTTAATATGCAATCCTATGACCCAATTATGTAAGCAAACACTGATTGACAAGTGATGAAAGCAGACAGACTAACACTGAACTCATCGGAAACAAAGGTCAGTATACATCTTCAGTTCTATCACAATCAAATGACAGCCTCGAATGTCTCTCAACACCACCGACTGTTGGAAGTACCATTTCTTCTCTAATGGTAGGCAGTCCAAGCAGCCCTCATCAAACATGTCATTTTACATTTCCAGAAACCTCTAATGTTTGTGTGATGTGTTACATTGTACAGGTGTTTCTTAATTACTGTATGTGCTAACTATTTATCACTACTATTGGTTTACTGCAGGAATATTCTTATTATCATCACATGTATCTTAGGAATATTCTAGTTGAGTATATATAATCAATTATTGTAATACCAGTATCGTAAAATATAACAAAGCTTGGCCTTTATTTTCTCTCCCTTCTATTCCCTTTGCACATGTTGTTCCTTCTCAACAGTCTGATATTAGAACAATTCCAGTTTTTTACAAGACATTTATTGGAACTCTCAGACTCTAATCTCCCAACATATCCAATTAAAAGAAAAGGTTCCTAAAATTAGTAGCACTGATGGAGACACCAAGATAGAAAACAAATCTTGCAGTGATTGCTTGAAACAGGAGAAGTGACAACAGAAGAAAAAATATATATTTTGAGGAGAATGAATAAAGATGATATCAATACAAAGAAAGAAAGTATAGTAGATGAAAGTGTACAGAAACTAATCACTGATGTTACAGAAAATGGATACAAGTTTGATTGATTCGGTGATAACTGATAAGTTTAGGAGCAGTCATTGACAATACTGTTGCTTTGAAATGACGCCTATACTGGTAACAACCAGGGAGAAGAATACAATCTCTTCAATTCTCCAAGGAAGAGACAGAGGTTTAATTACATTTGACAGTAATGAATGCTGTTCAGCAAGAAAACCAAGTTCGATGTATACACATGTAATTATGTTGAAATCAGTATGACTATCATTATTATCATTAGTTTATGATTATGGGTACAGATCCATCATTACATATAAATTATATATAAATTCAGAGGGATTGCAAAGATAAGTACAGCAATCATTGTGTATTTATAGTCATAGCGGACATGCATACATTGAAAACTATGAATTTATAATAACTCAGCTTCATCTTGACATGATTCTATAAATTATGAAACTAATTAAGCAATGAAGATTCCATGTGACAATTGCAATAATAATAATAATTATTATACTAGTATGCTCATTGCTGTATAATTACAAAGATTATCAAATATTTTTACCATACATATTTTTAATTATACATTCAAATCACGCACTAAGCTTTGGTAACAGTAAAATTGTACAAATCCACTGTATTAAATCCTAAAGTTTATTTGTAATAATAACTCTGGCAAGTTACAGAGCTTTATCTATGCCCAAAAATAACATTTCTAACTTCAGAGGTGACAGTAGCTCAAGATAATCACTTGTCTGGGTTTTACCTTGTAAAAGCTCCTTATCATGATTGTTTCATAATGATACCTGTTTTTTTTGAAAAGCCTGTTACATTAGATAAAAAAAATTATTGTACAGATATCAGGAAATATCACTTGTTGGATACATGTATTGTCACTAGTCCTTGGACAATACTTTGTATCCAACTCATGATATTTCCCGGTATCTGTACGATAATATATAATTATACAATTAAGCTATATTTTATCCCATACTAGGTTGTTGAGTTACAGTTTAATCATATATAACTTCAACATGGTTAAAGCAAGCCATCATCATTAGTGTTTATTCAGTTCTGTAGTGTTGTTGCATGATAATTGTTTTCTTTTTACAGTACTAACCAACTATCAGATACTAGAGTAAAGGATAAATTAATTAATTTTATTATCTAAGCCAGTATCAAGCACAGAAAATCACCAATAATTAAATTGAAAGTAAGGAATTGTTTCATGTTTATTAAAAAAACAATAACATGTACTATTGTATTATGCTTCTTATTTTCATTGTCAAAAAAATAGTAATAATAGACAAATTTGTTAAAAGTGAATACCACACAGATGGGTTGAAGCTCTCAATATGGAAACAGTGGTTACCTCAAGTCCCACACAAAGCTACCATGAAGCTATACATAGGAAGAAAATATACATGCATTGTGACCATGGATAAGAAATAGGCCATTATGAAAACAATTAACTTTTGTTTGCTTACAATACAACTATTTTGTACTGGAAGCTAACTAAATACTAGTATTGGAATAGCAGCTACAATGTATTGGTCCTCCTAGACAGGGAGGGGGGACCCTGGGATATCCCCCCTGACTTGAGTTCCCCAACCCCTCCCCTTGATTTCAAGCCTAATTCATTTCAACATCCAACAACATCTCAGCTACAAACCTTCTGGGGCCCCCCAGAAGCCACCAGAAGCAACTTCAGAGATCCTAAATTTACAAACTTTCCCAGGAGCAGTGTGTGATCAATTCTTTCCTCTCTCTAACAAAAATAATTCCTGTATGAAACCTTGCTCCTAGGTACCTAATATAGTTGTACATGTCATGTCTTCTTTTACAAAATGGCCAAATAGCAAGTGAAGCATTTGTAAAAGAATAATATTATTATTTTCCTGATGGCCTGAACTGTCATAATTAAAGTACATCTCTGATAACATCATGTATATGCTTAGGTTTGGTGTTGGTGTCTTTGGTGATTACCCCAGCCTTCACCTAATGCCTAGTGTCAAGTTAGCCTGTTCATACAGGCGTATGAAATGTTTGATTCGGACCCTGCCAGCTGAGTTGCCTTGGTAGCTCAGTTGGTAGAGCATCTGTCCGGAGTACAGAGTGTTGTGGGTTCGAATCCCACCTGAGGCAAACTCTCATTTTCATTTTTCCATTGCCTCAGGTGTCTTTCTTTCTTTCTTTCTTTCTTTCTTTCTACATCTCCGATAACATCATATACATACATGTACACAGTTATTTTCATAATGACCACTTTTAGTTATACATGTACATGTAGTTATAGTGTGATGGGTATTTCTCTAAAAATATGAGTTATAGTTATAGTTGATTAGCTAAAATAATATTAGGCTCACTGAAAATTAAATGATTTTAGTTTAAGTTAACTAACTAAAAGTGCCGGCTTTTGGCCATTTTTCATTGTTAGGATTTGTAAGTTAGTTATACATGTAGTTCAGTTTCAATGCCTTACTAAAAGGTTTTAGTTATAGTTAACTAAAACAACAGACATTGTACATGTGTAGTCATGTACTACTGCATAATAATAATATGTAATGTACTTGAGCAATTGATATATTTAATAGTAAATCATTATGTTAGCATAATTATAATTATGTAGCTATAATACATACACAAGCATAATGTTACAAATGTGTTTATATGTTTGCTTGTTTTTTTGCAGTGATACGACTGGTTTTGTGACCAGAAACCATAAAGTAATAATTAAGAAAAACTACAGCGCAATAAGTGTGTGGTCAAGACATATATACATGTACATGTATATAGAATGCTATAACAACCCTACATACATGTAAGTATACACAGCTAGAGTAAAGGCAAAACACAAAGAAGCGATACTCATGTACGGTTGTTATGTGGAAGTGGTATTTCATTTTGTTGCCAAAGCCATCTTGTTCCTGTGCTTTTTCTGTTTTGATATATATCCCTACATACTCTTTTATTTTTTAAAATGTTTTTTTATTATTCTTGTATACATGTGTATATAGAATGCTCTGCTTATAATTACATGTACAGAATAAACAGTAGTTTAACTGATTGATATGGTACAAAAGCCAGTGGTGTGAAAATAGCCAATTATGCAGGACATTGTCTATTCAATCTAGTGAATGTCCTTCCAATGAATTGAAACCGAACTGTGTACAAAGTATATGGGAAGCAAGACAAGAGTGGTGAAAATAAATCAAATTGTCCAGCAGTTCGCTCAATATTTCCACAATTCTCAAAAGGTACAGTATGTCTTGTAATTGTCACACAGCTACCCATGTCCAATTCCATAAATAATGTCAGTACATTTAATTCACCTACCATATACATGTACTGTATTACCAAATGTACACAGAAGTGCACATAATGAATCTAACATTTACATGTAGGTAGGGATAATACTAACCTTTCCTCTTATTGGTTCATTGGGATCAGTTCGGCTATTGTATTCATGTTTAAATGATATATGCTCCTTAGCGTTTTGAAGACACTCATTAGCTTCTGGTTCTGTAAATATTATAATTGATAATTGAGAACGCACAATGTAATGTTAATTAAATCACAAGTCGTGAAACCTTTTTTTACATGTATTACCGATATTTTTACTTTATACCACTGTTGAAGGCTGTTGTAAAGCAGTTGAAACATGTGGTTTTCCTTTTTGTAATAATAAGATTTTCGTGCCTAGTGATTAACATTACATTCATAATGAATATACCTCATCAACCACATTTTAACAAAACTTAATGGTAATTAATTGTGGTCTAAAATGAGTAGTTTGTTATAGTTGCCAAAAAGGAAACTCGTCTTTGTAGGTGCACTGAGTTTGGAAATGTAACAGATTATTTTTAGGAGGTATAAGCACATTCTTCCCTTATATGATATATATTATTATTACAGTGTATGTGATTCATGGACATACATATACATACACATAATTATGAATGAAAACATAAGTCTATAATTATGAGCTAATCAGCTACATGTATGTAAATATAGCACAAGCAAAACATTCACAATTATAATTATATCATACATGTACAGTGTAGTTCACATACATTATTTATTATACATTCACACAATTCTATACCTCATCTGTGTATACTATACAGGTGTATACTACTGAGTACTGACAAAATAATATAAGCAAACTTTAATGTTTTATGTCATAATAATAAATACATCATTACGAAAGAATACATAATTGTTAAGATGGTGTGACTGGCTCTGGAAAATTAGTACTTCTTCTATTCAGTTTGTGAGGCAATGCTCTTTTTAAAAATGCTTTCTATTCTGTCAGTTGATAAAGAAAGACAACAAAGTATGTTGTACATGCAGTCAGTCTTCTTGCATATCAAATGGTAGAATACCAAGCATATTGCTTGAATAACAAGAGTACCATATTCCCAAAACTGATTGTAAATGTACATGTATTAGTATTACATACATGTAATATTAACTGCACTGATGATTTTAAAATTTCGTTAAATTTCTCACATTGAAGTAAAGTATCTATAAGTGTGTTGACTTTCAGTTATTACATGTGTGGTTGCAAATATGCACTATTATTACATTTATAAGCAGATGTAATGTACATAATAATTACGCATGCAAAAGATAAGTCGAACAACTATACTGTTATTGCATGCAATTCAATTACATATTTGACATTAAATATTTGAGTTGTGCATACATGTACATGTACCACCTGATGGATATAATTACATGTATAGTCTTAATTATGTATCAACATTACATGTCCCGAAATCAAGGTAAAGCACTTCCTAGATACAATATTTCACAGGTATATGTATGTTTCATATACGATTGTTTTCCTTTGAGTGGGAGAAGCAGTTGTATTGTATGGATTGCATACTCTACTAGGGTACACAATCCATAATAGGATACAGTAGTAGACTACTGTTAAACATTAACATTAAATTAGTATAACTGTTCAATTCATGTTGGGTTAATAATCTTATGATCCTTTTCACTTTTTAGAGGGACAGTAGGAAGATTCCATCCCGTCTTGTGGATACATGAAACCATGGTTACTCATACAAAATGCAAAACTAAGCGAATAGTTTTATATGAAATAAAGGTCCTATACCAAAACTGAATGTGTATGTCACATTCTTCGGTATTGTAATAATTACATGTAAAATCTCACTTAGAATATTTTGGATTAATGTCCTTGGAGCTTTATGAAGAGGTAGACGAGAAGTTAACTTTTCTTGAGATTCTAGTTGTGAACATATTACTGTATTTTCAGAACTATAGTAATAATAATAATAATAATAATACATGTACATAATAAGCTCACAATAATCCATTTGTCAGTGTACTATTATTTCTTATTAATCACTCATGTCTCTGCATTAATCAGTCCATCCTCTGTCTGCTCATCAAACTTGGGACAGTCCATAATCATTGTTTATTGTCCCTTCCATATTTGGAGGATTGCTTTAATTAAGGGGAATTTACTGTAACTGTGATTACATTAGAATTTCTCTTGATAACGTGTGATTCTTGTCTGAGTAACATACCATATACGTATGCTACATCTCATTTCACCTACTGTCATTTTGCAGTAAGAAATTCAATACTTTAGTAAGTACAATGAGAATTAGGCAAATCAAAAAGACACAACCCACAAGACAGTCCAGCACCCAGAGCTGCCCCTCAAACATGAAAGCTTGATAAAGGTCCTCACCACAATATAATTACATTATTATAATAAATCTTACTTTTGCTGGAAATTAAACAAGTGAATTGTAATTGTATGAGGCTAGTGAAAAGCTGGTAGCTGATTGGGATCAAACTACTCTTTAGCCTCTTGCCACCAGAATTCACCTGATTCTTTTTCAGATGAGGCAGAGAATTTTACAAGAAACCATAAAAAAGACAGGACAGGTTGTTATGCTTCAGACATGAAAAATTTGGCATTGGATGACACTACAAAGCAATCATAGCGCATTAGAGATACCTTTTCTCCATTTTTATGTTAAGTAATGTAATTCTAGCTGTATATGAATTGTAGGTGAGATGATGCTAAAATAAACTGGGAAGGTAAAATTAATAAACCATTTCTGTGGGTTCACACTTGATAGAGAAAGTGACCAGGCCTAGTTCGATCCCCAATTTCCTTTTTTAGTCTGATAACATCAGCAGTACTTGTTTATGTAATAATATAATATGTACCTATTTGGCATAGAATGTTTGTTGTTATTCCATCTCAAACATTCACCAACATTTGCACCACCATCTTCCAAATGAGATATATTACAAATTGGTTGATTGATATAGCGTGGATTTTGTCTCAAAAACTGTGCATGTAATCCTCGAGTGTTCTTCCATTCTGTTTTGCTGTTGCTCTTTTCCATTCTGAGTTTCTCAAGAAGTGCGAGTTTGAGACCATGACAACCCGAATGTCAGCCATTTACAAACCAATCAGACAGTGTGGTATGCTTTGATGCGGGAAATTCAAAAATTTGAAAACAATGCGTACAGTACAACCTCCATCGCAACAAGTATATTCACGGCCCATAAGAATGGTGATGAGTGAGCTCTAACTGTTCAAGGAAACCACAAAGTGCTTCTACCTTTGAGAAGGAGGACCGACGTTTTAGGTTGATTAAAGGGAAGCCATTGGTACACTGTGTCAGAAGGCTTTCACCACACTACCACAACACCAGATCATCATTACGGATTGGCAGAGAGCAAGATAGCGAAATAGCTGAGTTCTGACTCGATCACAGTTCTAGGTGAGTCATTTCGCCATCTACAATACAAAATACCCTTTTCTGTTCATTGAACTCTATCATAAGGAAAGCTAACTGTATCTTTACTGTCGTCATTTACCTTGCAAACAAGTGAACAATATCCATAAGAGTGGAAAGTTGTCAACACACATGGATTGCACTGTATATAACTTCAGAAAACAGATTTTAAGACAATCCTCTCTTAGTGCTGTAAGACAGCTTGTAAAAGACCTTGTAAATTCTGTAAAATAGCACTTATATAAATCTAACAACTCATATACAGTTTTTCCTTTTGTGTTATTAAAACACTAACTAGCAACTTTGTCTATGATAGCTCTATGTATAATTATAATTGTGCAGTAATAGTAACATAGGGAAGTTTTATCTGTAAACTAGGCTCTGAATGTGTTATTAATTTGATATATTCATCCTAGCTGTTAAGTGGATAGTAGGATAGGTACGTAACAATAATATTGCACATTTTGGGTAGTAACCAAGCACATCAAAATGTCAGTTTTCAAAAATGTTTTCCACTGACAACAATGGTTGGTATACAATAATATGAATGGGTGTTCTCATGGCAAGTAGCCATGGTTTTCTATATCTGGCAAGCATGATAGGAATGGTTCACTTGTGAAAATGTATCTCAGTGTTCTAAAGTTTGTATTGACTTAATCCATTGAGTATTACATATTATATTGCACTTCTCCCTTGTGTACTTGCCTGCAAACATGCTATAGTGTACTTGGCTACTGTGAAATAAGTCATCAACATCCCATATGTATTGTTAGTTCTATTACTGTCATCTTGTAATGCTGAAATGGTTTATTCTGGTGATTTTTGGTAATGAAAGCAATTTTTTGATTGTAGTATTTGTATACTTAACCATTGTTGTGCTACTGAATTGTCAACTTTCTTTCATACATTATATTTGTTTCTACATACATGCAGATGGAAGGAGTATTAAAAGCTGGTACGAAACGTCCTAGGCAAAAACCACACAATGAAGTTGTGAGTTAAACAGTGAATAACAATATCAGATAATCCTAACCAGCTGTTGGTTATTTATATTACTAATTCAATATATTCCTTATCAATGATAATTTCCCAAACCAGTTGACTAAATTTCTTCAAAGTTTACTATTCTTATTATAGTTTGAACTTTGAAGTTTTTTTTAAATTGTGAAGTACTTTCTAATTTAATTTTGACATGAAAAAAAAACCTGAGATTCCCATGAGGATATCTTGCGGATATATTTTTTGCAATTAGAAAACATTTGTCATTGGTTTGCTACTGTGATGTTGTACAATAGAAAATTTTCATAACTGTTGTAGTTAATAATGTACTCAAGTGAATATCGTTCACCAGCTATTGGTAGCAATAGCAATTGAAACTAGATTAATAAAACATTCGGGCTTGCTTGGTCTTTCCTTCAGCTAATATGGGAATTAATTTCAGAAGAATTAATTTTATAGGTTTCTGTTATCTGCATTAATGTAGATTTGAAGCTTTTCTTATACTTCACTCACTACTTTGTAATAGGTATCAAATTTCAAAGTGACATACTAATTACTTATCTACATGTACCAAGGAAGTTTGGGTGCAGTAAAACTGAAATTGATCTGACTGTAATTTCCAAATTTAGACCAAATAGAAACATATCATATGTTATGTTTTAAATATCTAGATACAGTGCAATATCAAAGCGCATGAACTTGAAAAGAAAGACAATGTACATAATTGTAGTTGTAAATAAAGCTGAGTTACAATGTATAATTATATACATGTACATGTAGATTATTCATTGCCACAATTTCAATTTCCAAGAATAATAATTGTTATTTATTCATTATGTAATGAATTAGGTTGGATCCTACAAGTACATTTAGTTATACATGCAAGAGTATTAACGAACCACAATAATTATTTCCCTATTCCTGATATGTGGATATGTACATTCATAGCTAAGTCCTTATCTTATTTCAGAATGAAGACAGCTGTCTTTATCTTACATGAAAGTTTGTTGTTTGTTGTTATGATATCTGGTATATAGGATTTGTTCTCATTCTATTTGCTATCATACATTTCATTACTCACTCAACCATCAGCTTGTAATGATACACCTGTATGGATATGTGTATCATTTATCCTGTCATAACTTTCACATCAAATGTTTCACTATAATTATCATTCAGAGGTTATGTTACATATGGTAACAATCCAAACATGGGAATACAGATGATGAATTTGATCATAAAGTTGGAATTAAATTTAAGTAGTCACACACCATTCTATACATGTACAAAGCATGTTTTTGGTATACAGTACATGTACTTACTTAATTTACCTCGATCTGAAGAAGCAAGAATGTTAATATAATAATCCATGTATGTGTGTACATGTATGTACATGTATGTACATGTATGTATACATGTATATGTATATATGTCAGTCTACATGTACATGTGTATACGTACATGTATATGTACATCTATATGTGTCAGTGTGTGTGTATACACATACATGCATATATGTGCCAATGTGTGTTTATACATGTATATGTATGTTTATCAGTGTGTGTGTATATATTTGTATAATTATATGTGAGTGTGTGTATACATGTACACGTATACATGCATATGTCACTGTGTGTATACATACATGTACATGTGTGTATACATGTACATGTATATACATTGTGTATGTGAGTGTGTGTCTATATATATATACATGTACATATACATGCATATGTATGTGTGTCAGTGTGTGTGCATACATGTATATATGTGAGCGTGTGTGTATACATGTATATGAGTGTGTGTTTGTGTATACATGTACATGTACATGTATATGTGTCAATGTGTGTACATAAGCTACAATGTATAAAGTATGGAGAGTGTGTGTGGGTATTTAGTATGTGTAGTGTTTCAGTAGTATGTTCTGTGCAAACATGAGTGTATGTACATAAAAATACTATACTATATGATCTTTGTCACTTACATAATTTGCTTGGACAACAATCAATGTAGGAGTAAAGGGTACCTTGTAGACAACATGGGAGTGAGCGTCAAAAGAATAAATAATAGCCTTGAGGATCATATTTTGTGTATTAATTATACACCTTTACTATGTCTATCAAACTAATTAACTTGTACATGTACATGATTCAATACTCCTACCATGTACATGTACATGTGTACATGTACATGTACATGTACATGTGTACTTGTTAATGACATTATATTGTGTGTATTATTATTAGCAGTATACTGATAGTTGTTTTAGTAACATGCTTTTCACCACAAGTACATGCATAGAAACTATTGTGTCAGACTGTACACTGATTTTGATTCCATGTACTGCACATACACTGTACATGTACTTTGATTAAATTCACTAGACTCTTTTGCAATTGCTGTTATTCAATATTATTGCTCTATAGCAGTTAGCTTCTTATTACAGTGGTGCTTTCTATGCTAGACATTTTGTATAGTGTGTGACTTCAGTTTCGATATGGCTATTTGAAAGTCTAAAACCAAGAAACACTGTAACCTGACTGAGACAAACTTTCTCATCGAGCATGTTAATTAATCAATTAATTATTATAATTGATCATGTTGTTGCCCTGCTATGTGTGTAGATTCTGTGCCTGGTAAACTGTCCAATACTGGCTACACTACTGGTGAAGCCAGTTCCTACACAGCTCAATTATTTAAACTGTCCAATACTGGCTACACCACTGGTGAAGCTAGTTCCTACACAGCTCAATTATTTAAACTGTCCAATGCTGGCTACACCACTGGTGAAGCTAGTTCCTACATAGCTCAATTATTTAAACTGTCCAATGCTGGCTACACCACTGGTGAACCTAGTTCCTACACAGCTCAATTATTGTTTGTACTACTCAATTCTAAATAAGAAGAGTTGTGTGTAATAGTTCATGTACATGTATATGTAGCTTTTGCACTTTTACAATAACATTATTTTATATTAACAAAGATTAAGAGTCACTGTTACTGGTTCAGCTTATCACTTATAATATACATATACATACATACAAAATGCACAGTAATATTCCATCATGTATAATTTATTATTATTATTATTATTATTGAATATGCTCATTTGTACCTGAATGTTCATATCCTGTTTTTTCATGTGTAAGCATGATCATATATGTGTACATATAGTGAAGCGAAACACATGTAACCACACTCATGCATATACCATGATATGCATGAGTATGGATACATGTGTTCAGTTACACTATATGTATACTGATTGATGAGTGGTTTGATTAAATATATATTTTGTATATAAAATTCTTATCATTAAATGTCATTATCCACCCAACATTTTTTAGGGAATCTGGCTTGGTTTTGTAATAATTATTTATATTGGCAATGCATTAAATTTGTAAATTATTACATTCTTTGTACACAAAGGAATTCAAATTTTCATTTTCATCTCATATATAGGCTCCTAGAAGGAAACGAAGAGCGGGAGATGAAACACAAGAAGAAGCAGAAGGTATGTACATTTATACATGTGACATTCATACACAATATTGTAGATACAGCACACACAACAGAGTACAATTCACACAATAATTAGTATTACAACATAGAGATATACTACCAATCACAGCACTTGAATTCAATAACTAATTGTAAGTAGCCAATGGTGGTTACAGAAGATAAAGATAACCACAGGCTACCAATGATACCCACACACTTACAATATTTGTATTAATTATTAATTAGAGTGGGTTCTACCACTATATCCTGCTTTGATGTATAATCTCTTTGTTTATACACAGCAGCCTGATAAATACTCAACTCCTACTCACTAAAACCCTCCCATATCTCAGCTTTGTGGTGTTATTCTGTATTAACACATTATAGAACAAGAGTATTCCTGTGTGAACATGCCATGCATAATTTATAGATTTACACATTTACACACATGTACACGTACTTGTGTTAATGTGTAACATGCAATATAATATACACACGTATATTATTGTGTGTGTATGTGTTTCTGTCTGTCTGTCTATCTGTCTGTCTGTATAAGTGTCTGTCTATCTGTGTGTCTATGTCTATGTGTGTGTGTGTGTGTGTGTGTGTGTGTGTGTGTGTCTGCCTGTGTGTGTTTGTATATAGTAATTTAAGTTGTTTTCTAATGCATGTTCAAGAATGTAATTAGCGGTTTATACACACATGTACATGTATTGATTGTATTGACATGTACATGTACATGTATATAGTTTTGTAAATATATATATATATATATTCATGCAGTTGTATGTGTACTATTTATAATTACAAGTATGCATGTTTTATATTTGTAGGTTACTCAATACTAATGAATAACTTATTAGTGTCTAGTATCTTCTAAACATTTACTCACATCACATGAATTTAATCAAGCTTACATTGTAATTAGTAGCCACCATTTTAATTTCACAGTACATACACAGACACACACAGACACACAGACACACACACACTGTGTAATGAAGTAATGAACTGGTGCCCTGGGTCAAGCCTACTAGCTGATGATTATCCAGACTTTTGTTATATGATATCCTTCTTGATATACTTTTATCACCTGTTGTTACATCACAGGTTGTGTAGACATGGAGTAGGCATGGATTTAGCTAATGGATTCTGAGGGATTTCAATAGATTGTATACATATCAGATTAAACTAATGCAACTCTATCAGCATGAATTTCATTTTATGTGCTAATCCTACATGTACAAACCAAACCTATGAATATAGACTTTGCATGTGTGTATATGATTGTATGTACATGTATAATACTATAGATGTGTATGATTGTATGTACATGTACAGTACTATAGATGGGTATGATTGTGTGTACATGTACAGTACTACAGATGGGTATGATTGTATGTACATGTGCAGTACTATAGATGTGTATGATTGTATGTACATGTACAGTACTATAGATGTGTATGATTGTATGTACATGTACAGTACTATAGATGTGTATGATTGTATGTACATGTACAGTACTATAGATGGGTATGATTGTATGTACATGTACAGTACTATAGATGGGTATGATTATATGTACATGTATAGTACATGAAAATTCATGTGCCTAGCTTGCTAGCAAAAGACATATACATACTGTATGTGTATACACATGTGTATGATTATATGTACATGTACAGTTCTGTATGTGTATATACATGTGTATGATGTATGTACATGTACAGTATTGTATGTATATATACATGTTTATGATTATAATACATGTACATATACTGTACTGTACATTGATGTATATAGTTGTTACATGTAAGTGAGTATACTTGTCTATATGTGTAATTATCTGTGTATATATGTAAACATTGCACTAACTTCACTAATGCTTATGAATGAATATCATTATAATAAAATCCCAGGTGTACATGGATCAGTTATTGGAGAGTTATTAATTAATAGTTTGTGTGTAGTGGATAGTAGTAAAGTATACCACAAGTGTTATTCATTACCTTGTTGACAATGCATTAGAATCCATTATTTAATTTCAATAAGTGCTATATAGAAATCATACCATATACAATTATAATTACAATAATTAACTACAGCCTAGTATGTTAGTTTATGCTGACAATGATTTCTGTAAAGTGTATATGAGTATTATAATAATAATAAATACAATAATTCTCTCCCAAAATGCGACTTAATTAATACAAGTATGTGTTAATTCTATGTACTTTGCTCTACTTGGACAAAGATTTGTTCACGATTTGATTTTGATGTAATAAGTTTATAATTATCATTATCAGAATTCAGTAGGATGTGTGTAGTGTGGTGTTGTTGTTGACAATAATGACAACTTTTAGTTATACATGTAGTTATAGTAGTTATAGTTAATTAACTAAAACAATTTTTGGGTTACTAAACAGGTTTTTGTTTTAGTTACCTATTATCAGTCATAATTGTTACGAACATGTAATTTAAAGGCCACAATGCCTTACTAAAAGTGGTTTTAGTTATAGTAATTATACTAACAACTCTTCTTCCCCTTTCTCAGATAATTTTTCAGGATTATTATAGTCAATTGTATTGTTACTACAGCATAATATTTCAAATCTACATGTCTATTTCATGGGCAATCATGCTACAATATTTCATATAATTATAATTATATCATGTTTAAATCACATGAAAGCTGACCTTTAACCTTTTGATTATCAAACTTCAGGTACACCATACTTTCAAGAGATTCTTCCTAACGAAGTATTAGTACACATTTTCTCGTTTTTACGAGAGAAAGACTTATGTAGAATAAGTGAAGTATGCAAAAGATTCCAACAAATTGCATCAATGCAAAAATTATGGTGAGTACAGTACATTACCTGATAAACACGTATATGTACATATTGTTTGAATGGAAGGATTGGTGGATGGATAAATGTGAGTGATAGTCATAATACATGTACATTACATCAAGAGAATGGCAGTTAATACAACATACTTTTCTATATAATATATTATAATGAGAAGTTTTTTTCAAAAACACATAATTAAGTATAGGAAATGCTGTACTCAGAAAATACATAGTGCTTATTTGTATTTCATTAACTGCCCTAGTGTGAGTCTATCTTTAGTATCGGTATTTCCTGTGCTTTGATAAAATTTATGATCTCACTCACAATGTAAGTTGATGGCCAATAATTATAGCAAATTGAATTGAAATGCCACCATTTTGTTAGTGCTTGACAATTCCTAATGTATATGCTAGCATCAGTACTAACTCAGTTCATACACAAATTATCACCTTATTCTAAGATATAATTGTGGCTTAGCAAATGGGAAGTTATGTATATGTTATATATATAATAATTATATAATATATACATGTATCACAAATACATGTATACATGTAAATTAATACTCTTTTGTATCTCACACACAGGAAAGATTTATTTCAGAGAGTATATGAAATGGACCATGCCTATCTTCCACCATCAATTGATGTTAAAGTACAGAATTTACAGTCTTTACCATGGAAACAGCAATTTTCAATTATGGTACGTAGACTCGTAAAGGCGTCTACATATTTTACTGAATGAATTGTGTAAATCTGAGCTTGGGAATGAATGTAACATTTACGATGGGAAATATACATATATGTAAACATAGAAGACTCCAAAGTGAATACTTTAGTCTCATAACACAGTTAGCCAGCAACATTTTACCTTTTTGGTAAACACAATAATACTGCTTGGCATGACATACACATACCACAGAAATGTGTTGTGAGTATAATCAAATGTCATTTGATAGCTATCACATTTATCAAATTAACAAACCTGGCTCCATGTAGTACTCATACATACCATTAAAGATAGAACACACACTGTAAGGAGTTCTGTGTACTCTAAAGCGGTTGTGATTGACTAAGTATTTAATTAGCTATGCGACATGTGTATATAATGTTATGTATAGCATTGTTGATTGTTGATTAATTAAGTTTGTGGAAAGAAGTCTGGGTTTGTAATTTATATAGTGTAAATTTGGCAGTTAACTACTATATTGGTTATTTGAACTGTTTGAAAATGGGAACCAGCTGTGTGAAAATGCATGTACATGTACATGTACATTAGTAACAAGTGTAATAGTATACAACGTAAATAATTTAAGTATATACATTCTCATCATGTTTTCAGCTTCTTGTGTATTATCTATCTTTCCAAAGGAATGACCCTCTTGATAGCAATGCTAACATAATAATGATAACAGTTATTATTATTTTAGTATAGTGACATTTAATTGGTCGAAATTATAGTCTATGATTGGCATAATAAAACTTTGCTAATTCAATTTAGTCTTTGCTTCAAACTACATATTCATTTAATTGTACATATACATGTACATGTATATGAGAAGAAATTTCATTTTAATGATAAATGTGATTTTCTCACAAACTTACATGTACATGTGTATGTGTATGTGACACACCAAACACATGTTACTATCCATATGCCATTTGATATTTAGAAGTTGTAAAAGTAGTTTAAAACTTACTAAACAGGTTTAGATCAATACTGTACATTGGCTAGTATTATGAACATGGATGGCTTCTAATTTAATATTTTAAAATTGATGTAACATACATGTATTACATAATGCTACCAATTAATGAAGCCTCTACACATGTCTGTATCCAGTAATGTATGTATATGTATATATGCGATGACATGCAAACTCATTTCTATACCACTGTAGTATGGCTGTTCTCACGTCTACCCAAGATTGGCTTCCTTTCCAAGAACTCATCCACTTCGAAGAGAAGCAGCTGGAGTAAGAGTGAGTATATTTCATCCTCACTTCAGTGCATATCATTCATTAAGTCTACAAGACAACCATCCACTAGGCAACTTTGGAATAGGCAACAAATTGGTTACTCCAAAGTTTCCAAATGGATAGTAAAATGTAGTAGGTTACAATCATCAAGTGTCAGTGAATAGAGCATGCTTTCACTTTGTAGCGGCACCATGATTGCAACCTACTACTTTGTTGCCTTGTCGATGGTAAAAAGTAGTAGGTTACAATCATCAAGCAATGTGAATAGAGCATGCTTCTACTAGTGGCACCATGTTACTTGATGATCACAACCTACATTTTACTATCCATTTGGCAACTTTGGAGTAGGCTACAAATTGCCTACTCCAAAGTTGCCAAGTAGATGGTAAAATGTAGTAGGTTGTGATCATCAAGCAACTTGAATAGAGCATGCTTCGACTTAATTGTGGCACCATGTTACTTGATGATCACAACCTACTACATTTTACTATCCATTTGGCAACTTTGGAGTAGGCTACAAATTGCCTACTCCAAAGTTGCCAAGTAGATGGTAAAATGTAGTAGGATTGCAATCATCAGGCAACTTGAATAGAGCATGCTTCTACTTTGTGGCACCATGTTACTTGAAGATCACAACATATTACATTTTACTATCCATTTGGCAACTTTGGAGTAGGCTACAAATTGCCTACTCCAAAGTTGCCAAGTAGATGGTAAAATGTAGTAGGTTGTGATCATCAAGCAACTTGAATAGAGCATGCTTCTACTTAATTGTGGCACCATGTTACTTGTAGCAACCATCCACTAGGCAACTTTGGAGTAAGCAATTTGTAATTACCTATTCCAAAGTTCCCTAGTGGATGGTAGGCTAGATTTGTAAAGCCTATCTAGTGGTATGGAAATATTGAGCACACTGCAGAACGTTTTGTTATCACAACCCCCCCCCCCCCTCACGTATATGTACTATATTTACAAGACATTCATTTATCAGACAATGTCCAGTATGACTGCCCTTTCCACACCACTGGTTACTATAATACATATAGTTCAACAATCAGTTTTCAAATCACCAGAGACATTCCACAATTTGAAACCTTACATCACTGGTATTGAGATGCGATGTAACTTCTATCAATATAGTTAGATATAAAATTTTATTATCTCTTCTGTCTGCAATGGTATGGCTGCTACAGGTACATGTAGCAGCCATACCTTCGCAAAGACCATCAATAATCATTTGAATGTTATAATTAATTATTAAGCAAGCAATCAGCTACAGTACATGTACATGTACATTAAGAAGACAATGTACAATTATCACTACAATAATTATAAACATTATTATAATTACAGGAGTATTATATAGTAGTGGAGTAAAATTAAACTTTCATTTAAATGGTACATGTACATTGTATATATCTCATTCTGCAGTATTATTTAACAATCTCAGAAGCAATTGAAGATTCAGATGAAGGAGATCGTATTGTAGTCCATCCTGGGGTGTACAATGAAGCAATTGTAGTTAATAAACCACTCTCGTTAATAGGTGCAGGACCAGAACGAGTACTACTAGTCAGTTTATCGCACACCGTAGTTGAAATTGGAAAATTACTGACAAATGTTTCCTTGTCTAATATGGAAATCAAGGTTAGTATACTTTCATTCTCAGGGAGGGAGGGGAACCAATAGGCTAGATGAGGTGAGTGCTTTACCAATTTTGAGAGCTTCGTTGAAACAAAACTATCAGGCTCACTTTCTACCTATTTATTCACTTTCAGTTTGCCTAACCAAAGCAACTGGTCCCTCCTTCTCTTCCTCCCTCCCTCCCTCCCTTTACCCTCTCTCACTGATTCTGCTGTTTGTTGATAGTTGCTAGATTTAGTGAGCCTCAATATTGAAGTTCAATGCAAATATCAATTTCATTTTACTGTACATGTACGTATTCATTGTCTACATTACTCTTCAAGTACTTTCATTTTGTTGTCTTTTTATTTGATGCAGTTTGATGCCCCAGATGAAATGCCAAATGTGAGACAATATTGTATTAATATACCACAAGGAGCACAACCATTGATTCATAACTGTCACTTCACAAACACATCTTTCTGTAAGTACAAAAATAAATAACATTATATGCATAATTATACATACAACAAAAAAGCACACATGCACGTAGCACTATACAATTATTTATCTGAGCATAAATGGTTATATATACAATGTAGCATATTGCATTATTATGTTCAGCTTGAGTAAGTAAACAGTGAGATACTTTCAGTATAGTATGGGACTTCTATATTGAAACTACAATTGTGGGCCTTCTATACTTCAGTAGATATGGGTCTTCTGTATGTACATGTACATTGTATATGGGAGTTGGTCTTCTATATATGAAACTTATATTACTACATGTACAAGTACAGAATACTTCAGTAGATATGGGTCTTCTATATGTATATGGGAGTGAGTCTTCTATATATGAAACGTATATTACTACAAGTATAGGATACTTCATGGGTCTTCTATATGTATATGGGAGTGAGTATTCTATATATGAAACTTGTATTGTTAAAAATATAGGATACTTCAGTAGATATGGGTCTTCTATATGTATATGGGAGTGGGCCTTCTATATATGAAACATCAATTTTTCAGTAGGAGTGATGGACCTACATGTATTTAGTATATAATTACATGTACGTATATGAAACTATATGCAAGATAATATACTTGTATTGTTATAGTAGTGTAAATGTACATGTACATGTGTACATGTACAAGTACAGGATTGTTTTTAAAGTAACATGTGGTGTAAAGCATTGTAGACATGCATGGGTTCCATTATCAATGGCTGTAACCTCCCTATTTACATACATACTATTATGTACATGATGTATAGACTATCTGTTCATGTACCTGATATTGTTATGGTTACTCCACTCACGAGAAAAGCCTCTTGTTATGATTTAAATAACATTATTATAATGGTTTGGTTACATGTACATGTACGTACATATTATTATAATTATTACGTTGTTATAATTATTATACATGTATGTACCTACATAGGTAATGTATATAAGATAGGTACATAGGTATGTTAATATATATATGCAAGTAAGCACATATAGAAAGATATATATACATGTATATGTATGTGTAGGTTAAGCAAGATGAAGTACAGTCAATATAAATTCATTTGTTTTCCTCTTCTGTTCCTCATAGGTGGTTCATGTATATATGTTAATGGTAAAGATGCTAATCCAGTGATATCAAACTGTACTATTGCCAATGCTAATAATGTTGGTATATTCGTGGATGATTATGCACGAGTAAGTTGTGATTATAATGTACATTAACTTCATGGCACACTGTTGGTGGTATGGAAACAGCCAGTCATGCAGGACATTGTCTGATACATGTAATGAATGTCTGAAAAATTTTAAAATTTAACATATATCTATGTATAAAGTATATAAAGAGCTAGACAAGAGTGGTGAAAATGTCCAACAGTCAGCTCAATATTTTCATACCCTAGACACTGCTTCTGTTATATGTGTTTTTGTAAATGGTGATAATATTATAATTACAAATCATGATTTTTTGTAATTCTTATTCTGTTCTATGTAATTATAACAAGTATTCATCATTCTATGAAGCACCTGTAACCTCAACTATCACAATGTTTACTCTATCATAAACTTGTTAAATAAGATAATAAATAATTTTTAATTTCAGTAACATCAAAGGGAAAGAAAATGTTATCAATAAATGTTTTTATTTGATAAGATATTTAGATATTACCAAAATATTTTATCATGAATGATATCATGTTTACTTGTAACTACGTACATGTGTATGTCTTGAATAATAAAAGATTTAGTTTGTGGGGTTAGATAACAATTAAACAGTAAATTAATTAATAACTGTCATACTACAATATTATTAATTCACTAATCACACATCACTAGAGTCTGTTCACATTCATGATGTCCTCAAAATTATGATGTGATGGCTTTATATGTAATATAATATATAGTTTAATGTCATAAGGTTAATACATGATTATATTGTACATTTGTAACTCAATAATAAAGTAATGGATTGAGATTTGACATACACAAAAAAGAACGGGAAGCACTATTATATGAAAATGGTGAAGGTAAAAAGATTGCTGGTTATTCCAAACTGAAGTTAAGAATATTTTTCTAAGGTCATGGTGAATGTGAATGACCTTTAGTTTCTCATGTATGTACTTTGTACAGCTCTATTAAAATACACAATTAACATACAATGAACAGTATTGGATTTGTATTTCACAATTCTGTTATTTTCTATTTTAACAGGGAAGATTTCAAAATAATAATATACATAGCAACAAGTTGGCTGGCGTTTGGATTAAGAATTACGCTTCTCCGATCTTCAGACATAACGAAATACATCATGGAAGAGATGTTGGGTTCTTCATATTCCAAGATGGACAGGTAAATGTAGATTATTGTATGCTTTCGTTGACATCAGATACTTCATATGTAATATTGTGTTACATATATGTAGTTTTATTAAATGACCAAATACAATGGAATTCCCTGTAAATATGATCATACCAGATGTTTTGAGACGCATGGGCCAAATTGGCTCAACCATGGTTTGTGTGTGCTTCATTGGGAATGAATCATGAGCCAATTAACAGAGAGTTAATCCTGTTAGTGACAATGTAATCATAATTAACTGCACCATCTGGGCTAAAGAGTGAACTGTGCAGTGCCAAATAAGAAGCTATTTGGGCCAATGGTGTACATGTACCATGTAAGCCTTTCAAAACACTGTATCATACACATACGCTACTTATCATGCACTTAGTTTATTTGATTAGCATTACAATAGTCCATAAAATATGGACACCATACTATAGTATCTTCCTACTTTACCCTAATTTATATAAAACTACTTGTACATTTAACATGGCATTATTTTGTTATCTGTACACAATTCAATTAAAAGGGCCACAGCCTTTATTGAAGTACACAGGAACTACATTCTGATTGGTCAATTTATATCGTGGATACATTTTATTGTGAACCACATGTAAATAAATGCATAATAATTAATTTTTATACTTGAGTAACCACTTCAGACTTTGTGGTCAGCGATGAAAAAGAATACCATACTATAGAAACCACTTCAGGCATATATATAGTAAATAGTGTAATGGTTACTGCATGTACGCATGAGTAAATATTAGTAATACAAACAATGTTGATCTACTTACAGTAATTCTATTAGCACACTACCAGACAGATCCTACAAGCAGTGTATAGTTATGGCACATGGATATAGTGTATATTTAAAAGGATATGTCTGGTAGTATACAAATGTGTAGTAATTCTATCATGCTTGTAGTCAACTGACCAATCATATTGCTCAATTTATGTACATGTATGTATGTGCAATATGACTTTAATATTTTTTTACAGGGGCTCTTGGAGGATAATGATATTCATAGCAACAGAATCGCAGGTATAGAGATAAAGAATGAAGCCAATCCTATAATATACCATTGTTCAATTCATCATGGATCGACTGGTGGTGTGTATGTACATGATAGGGTAAGATATACCTACATGTACATGTAGTTGCCTTGATACAGTGTATGATGTTTACAGGAGTGTGTCTGTGTGTGTAGATATCTGTCTGTCTATCTATCTATCTATCTATCTATCTATCTATCTATCTATCTATCTATCTATCTACATGTATCTATCTATCTATCTATCTATCTATCTATCTAATCTGTCTATCTATCTATCTTTCTTTCTATGTATCTATCTATCTATCTATCAATTTATTTATCTATCTATCTATCTATCTATCCATCTATCCATCTATCTGTCTCTCTTTCTTTCACTCTCTTTCCCTCCATTCATCTATTAGGGGAGAGGTCAGTTTATAGAAAATAAGATATTTGCTAACACATATGCAGGTGTGTGGATAACAAGTGAAAGTAACCCAACTCTCAGAGATAATGAAATATTTTCTGGACTACAAGGAGGAGTATATTTCTTTGGTGGTGGTCGAGGCATATTAGAAAATAACAACATCCACAGTAAGTAGCATAGCTCATATAATTATAAAAAATGAATTGTAAGTTAGAGATGAGTAATTATTCAGTATATAGATTATTGCATAATAAATTTATGTGTTATAAGGATAATTGCCTTATAGTAATTATCCTTATATCAAACACATAAATTTGCAATCGAGCAAATAGTTAAGTCTTGGCCCTGTCAGCAGCAATACCAATATATATTTTTTTAATTTCTGTTAGTACATGCATAATCATGTATACTAATAACATATGAAGCACCTGATGTAATAATCATCTATATTAACTATCACATAGATACTACATTTTGCTGATTTCATATACATGTAGTCACTGTACATGTACATGTGTATATGGTACATGTACATACAGTGTACATATACATATATACATAATTATTAATAGTGGTCAAATAGTTTTTTCAAAGTGTCCAGTAAGAACCTCTGGACAAAATAACATTCCACCAGCAAGTTGTGAATTTTGTTTGTAAAAACGCGAAGTCTCATGAACCCCACTGTACCCATTTATGGCTTATGAAATGTATAAGTATCTCAGTATGCTATAACTGCTCTTGAGGAATAATTAACCTCGCTGTGAGGGTACTGCAACTATTTATTATTTTTCTTATTCTTGTAACTAATCAGACAATTTTTCCTGTCAAATGCACCAGACAAAGAGGCAAATTGTCTAGAAAATGGCCAATTGCTGGACGTTATTTCAGGCACTGCATATTATTATGGTTTAATAAATGTGCATGTACACATGTACATGTACATGTACACACATGTACATGTACACATCTACATGTTCATGTACTTTTAGCTTCATGAAAAAGAATGATGAAATTCCATATTTCAAATTGTAGTAGTGACACTACAAAACTATGTCATTTACATGTAAGAAGTCAAAGAAATACATGTATCTCTACATGTACATGTACAACTATTACATAATTAGGATCATGTATTTATGTACCAGTCCATGTATATGTACAAGATGGTTTTCAATATGCATGTACATGTACATGTATGTTCATCCATTCATGTGTACAAGAGTGTGATTCATACAAATACAAATTGTTATGTTTATCATTTCCTTTCAGGTAATACACTAGCAGGTGTACAGATTAGGACAGGTAGTGACCCTATTATTAGAAATAATCAGATTCATCATGGATTACATGGAGGAATATATGTGGTAAGGCTATGTTATTATATTCAGTAAATACTTGACACATTTATTACTGTTTAGGGGTAGTAGAGGTGATATCATTACATCACAATTTTTTAACCCATGTATGTACAGACAGTGAATGGTTTTTTCTGTTTCTGTCAATTTTTTTCTAGTTATACTATGCACATGTACTGTCGTGTTTACTGTAATGATATTGTTAACTGGATATAATGTGAAATGTTACATAATTAATATACATGCTATTGTACACATTAATTACAGCTACATGTACATGTACATGTCCCTGTTCACTCTCTTTCTACTTACAAACTAATGAAATCATTTATGAGTACATGTAGTTGTAGTAACATTATATTTCCTGTAATTATATACTCTTTCCTTTCTTCTTTAACTAAGACTAGTGTAAATACATGTACATGTAGCTATAGATAATCTGTAAATTAAAAAAAAAGAAATTTGTACTCAGTTCAATTAAAGGACTGGGAGCTTGAGTGATTTTTTGAATTTTTCTCTACTTCTGAAACAGTGTGTTTTGGTGTTATCCAGGGTATAGTACTGTTTTGTGAGATAGAGCACTCTGGCTCTCAGGCCTTCAATTGTAACACTACACTCTAAATGTTATGTAAATGATGTTTCAATCAGTGCTTATCTTTACTTTCTATTTCATATTTCCTTAGCATGACAATGGATTGGGTCTTATAGAAGGGAATGAGATTCATTCTAATGCATTAGCTGGTGTCTGGATCACCACAGGTATAGTTATATCGCTACATAATTATCAATCTATTATTTACTTGTTTGTCTGTTACATTGTGAATATCTTTTTTTCTTATTATAATAAACATCATAATAATAATTATTATAAATATGTTGTTTTTGACAGTTCATTTTAACGAGTAAAGTAAGTTCAGTTGTCCTTTTTTTAAATTGCATGTATTAATTTTAGCAATTTTAGCAACTAACGTAATAATTGCTAAAATTAGTACACACTGAGAATATATTTAGTGATCATTTTTATTAGGCACACTAGGTGTGGCTCAGAAATTCGCTAAAATTAATCCATGCAAGTTTTAAAATTGGCTAAATTTAGTGGACACAGTTAATAATAGGCTTAAGGTACATGTATTTGTAGATTCATGAGATTGTTTCAGAGCTCATGCAACAAAAAATATTACATGTGGCTATTCATGTGGAAAATTACAACTCAGCACAACTTACATGCACATTGTAAATATACCTATCAATGCTGTCATGTACATGTACCTATCAACATGGCATGTACATGTACCTTACACTGCCATGTACATGTACATGTACCTATAAACGCGCCATCTACATGTATCAATGCGCCATGTACATGTACAACGCGCCATGTACATATACCTATCAGTACTGCCATGTACATGCACCTATCAACGTGCCATGTACATGTAGATGTACATGTACCTATCAACATGCCATGTACATGTACCTATCAGTGCTGCCACCTATCAAAGCAAATGGTGTATAAGGAACTTGCAGTCAATAAAATTGTTTGTGTGTTTCCTGTGTACCATTCCAAATACATGTACCATTCCAAATACATGTATATAACATCATTCTAATACATGTAGGTAGTCAGCCAGTACTGCGACACAATAGAATACACAGTGGAAAACAGGTTGGAATATATTTTTATGACAGTGGAGGTGGTGTTCTAGAAGAGAACGATATTTACAACCACTCCTTCTCAGGAATACAAATCAGGTGTCTATTATAAATACATGTACATACACAACAATGTAATATTACATAGAAAGTTCAAAATACATTTTACTATTTACTAGATTACTAGCCATCATTACTAATAAACAAAATGTCACATTTTGATAAATAATATTATTACATGTACATGTACTTGTTTATACATCCATAAAGGGTTGCCTATATATATGTGTGTAGAGAGACCATCATGGTGCCACCAAACTCCTTGATGGTAGAGGTGTATAGATCTACCTCAAAGCTAGCTTCAAACCCAGTTGTATAAATATTAATAATTAATATATAATTAATAATTACGTGTCACTAAACAGTAATAATCATGATTTTTGAATGTGTGTTACAACTACACATAGTAAACTGAATACATAATAATCATAATTCTAGTTACATTGAGTGTGTGTTACAACTACACGACTGAGTACACATAGTAAACTGAATACATAATAATCATGATTTTAGTTATATTAGAATGTGTGTTGCAACTACACGACTGAGTACATAGTAAACTGAATACATAATAATCATGATTTTAGTTATATTGAATGTGTGTTACAACTACACGACTGAGTACATAGTAAACTGAATACATAATAATCATGATTTTAGTTATATTAGAATGTGTGTTACAACTACACGACTGAGTACACATAGTAAACTGAATACATAATAATCATGATTTTAGTTATATTGAATGTGTGTTACAACTACACGACTGAGTACATAGTAAACTGAATACATAATAATCATGATTTTAGTTATATTAGAATGTGTGTTACAACTACACGACTGAGTACACATAGTAAACTGAATACATAATAATCATGATTTTAGTTATATTGAATGTGTGTTACAACTACATGACTGAGTACATAGTAAACTGAATACATAATAATCATGATTTTAGTTATATTGAATGTGTGTTGCAACTACACGACTGAGTACACAGTAAACTGAATACATAATAATCATGATTTTAGTTATATTAGAATGTGTGTTGCAACTACACGACTGAGTACACAGTAAACTGAATACATAATAATCATGATTTTAGTTATATTAGAATGTGTGTTGCAACTACACGACTGAGTACACAGTAAACTGAATACATAATAATCATGATTTTAGTTATATTGAATGTGTGTTGCAACTACACGACTGAGTACACAGTAAACTGAATACATAATAATCATGATTTTAGTTATATTAGAATGTGTGTTACAACTACACGACTGAGTACACATAGTAAACTGAATACATAATAATCATGATTTTAGTTATATTAGAATGTGTGTTACAACTACATGACTGAGTACACATACAATGTAGTAAACTGAATACATAATAATCATGATTTTAGTTATATTGAATGTGTATTGCAACTACACACAGTAAATTGAAGATGCATAATTAATTATATTTGAGGGTTTCAACTAATTAATTATAGTATTGTTCCGAAGTATTAACTTGTCATTTGATATACATGTACATGTAAAAGCATGAATGGTATTGGAACTAAAGGTCATTCACTGTCACCATGACCTCAGAAAAATATTCATAACTTTAGTTTGGAATGACTAACAATATTTTCACCTGCACCATTTTCATATAATAGTCCTTCCCGTTCTTTCTTGTGTATGTCAAATTTCAATCCATTCCTTCATTATAGAGTTACAGTATAATCATGTATTAACCATATGCCATTAAGCTATACATTATATTACATATAAAGTCATCCCATCATAATTTGAAAGACATCGTGAATGTGAACAGACTATAGTATAACTGTTAGAGTAATCAATTTATGTGTTGTGAATAGATCACGGTTGATGATGATGAAATTTTATTACTTCTTCAATAGAACTGGAAGTAATCCTGTTATAAGAAAGAACAAGATCTTTGGAGGGAAGAATGGAGGAGTATTAATATACAACTCAGGTTAGCATGTTGTAATGCTAAATTTACTTGTAGCAAGACTTTTGATTTGCTGCCATTCCAAAAATAGAATTTTGAAACACAATTCACTTATGCAATTGAACTCCTATCCTAGTGTTCATTAAATTTGTATACATGTACATTGGCTACTGAAATAGAAGTTTGCTTTTAGGTACCCAGTTCCTCAGTTATAAAGTTTAAAATTCCAGTAAATTGTCTTTGATCCTAAGGGCAACATTCTTGATACTATGGTTCATCATCTCATGGTAAGTATTCTTGATACTATGGTTTACCATCCTGTGGTAAGCATTCTTGATACTATGGTTTATCATCTCATGGTAAGCATTCTTGATACTATGGTTTATCATCTCATGGTAAGCATTCTTGATACTATGGTTTACCATCCCATGGTATGCATTCGTGATACTGTGGTTTATCATCCCATGGTAAGCATTCTTGATACTATTGTTTACCATCTCATGGTAAGCATTCTTGATACTATTGTTTACCATCTCATGGTAAGCATTCTTGATACTATGGTTTATCATCTCATGGTAAGGTTAAATAAGATATTAATTCATCAATCCAGTCTTTTGGGATTTTGTTTATTAATCCATCAACTATTGAAATTATTGTGAGTTCATTTTTGTTTTTGAGATCAGTGTGAACTGACATACTAATGAAATCTAATTAAGACCTAGTACTAGTTATGTAGACACAAGCATTTTAAATGCAACAAAGGTTGGATTTTCTGATCTATCATTGTGCACACTTACCGAAAAGAAAGAAAAATTGGATTGTACATGTATTTATTATATCATCCTTCCTCATGATACATGATAATACTGAGATGAGAGAAAGAAAGAAAGAAAGAAAGAAAGAAAGACACCTGAGGCAAATGAAAAATGAAAAAATGAGTTGCCTCAGGTGGGATGTACACGTAATTAATTATAGTTGTCTATTCTACCCATAGGTGAAGGTATACTTGAGGAGAATGACATTTATGGGAATGCATTAGCTGGTGTGTGGATAAAAACAGACAGTAATCCTATACTACGACGCAACAAGATATACAATGGTAAAGAAGGTGGAGTCTGTATTTTCAACAATGGACGAGGCATACTGGAAGATAATGATGTATTCAATAATAAATTAACAGGTAATGATGGAATACATATTATAAGAATTGCTTTCTGTTAGGGTTCTCTCTCAGCTTTATTGTACTTTTGAATTATTTCAAAAGAGCAGATTTTGTTGCAAAAATGCTCAAATATTTGATGTGTTCATGTTAATTCAGATAGCGTAATAGGTCTTGTTAACTAACTTTGTTTGTAAAAAATTAAAAACTCCAAGCTACATTCACCTGTATGGTTTGTATGTATTACGTCACTACCCTATGAGGTAGAGACTTGTTACATTGTACCAAAACGGATATTATGACACCATATTTAATATAGTTTGTGATATTGGCTGTATTGCTCCACTTTATATAATTGAATTTCTTTGGCAAATAGAATCAGATTGTCCAATTAAAGTATTTGATTAAACAAGATATATGGAGAAAACATTATACCTATAATTGCTTTGTGGTGTCATCATTCAGTAATCATGACCGACTTTCTCATACCTGAAACACAGCAACCTATTGTAGTTACTATTATCCACCCTTCTTACATTTAAAGGTTATTACGCACCACACCCGGAATGATGTTATTTCAATCACATATACAATGCATGCATTGTATGTGGCACAAACACGTATATGTATATATACATATACATTAAACCCCATGGAAAGTAATCATAGGGATGGCCCTGCAGGCCATAAAAACATCACTGTCTCATTTCTACTGAGTAATTATAATACTCATCGGATACGCTAATTCAACACAATACTCATATATCAAGTATTGCTTGATTGTATAGTTACAATGTATATTTCATTTCATGAGTAATATACGAAGTATGAAATTACAAGTCTCATTTCAATGCCACTTTCAAACATATACCCGGTACACATGTGAAATTGATGAGACTAAAGAGGGAAGTGATAACTAGCAGTCACTGGAATTTAAACCAGTGCCAATGGCTTTAGTCACCAGTGCTTCGACAACTGAGCTTTGACCACCAAACAATTAACTACCTGCTCTTCACAATCTACAATATATACTGCATGGTTGGTATTAGTAGTCAGAGCATTGGTGGCTAAAACCATTGGCCCTGGGTTCAATAATCAATGACCATATAATACACATGTATATGTAGTGAGAATGCCTTTGTGTTAACAGATGATGGTTTGATTGATGATCTCTTCCTGACAATTCACATTTGTTAATTGTTATTAGGTGTCCTCATTAGCTCCAGTAGTCAACCACTGTTAAGAAGTAATCGAATATTTGGAGGTAAAGCTGCTGGTATTGAAGTGACTAATAACGGCGGAGGGTACATTGAGAACAATGAAGTATTTGATAATAATTTTGATGGAATTTGTCTTGCCACTGGAGTGTCTCCTGTCTTATCAGGTACATATGAATATTTATACTTAAGTACATGTAATTTGAAAGGTCAAATAGACAACACTCTCCACATAATTATACATTATACATCATTGCACAGATACAGTGAAATATTATGATAGAGTTGCCATGTATGTGTCTGTTGCATTGTCTGTATCTCTTCTTTCATCCATTAATTGTCAATCTCTGCATGGGCATGTTAGTGTGCATTTTACCTCAGCACTAACCACGCTTCACAAAAATTGTAGTAACTGCATTTTGATTGTGAAAGGAAGGTTAGAATCCAAAGAGACTGTTACTGAACTATGAGAAATATGGCTTACAAGTATAGTACATCTTCTTTCTCTGAAACTTTGTAAATTATTACTTCTCAGTGAGACCGATATGCTATTAGCATCTGTCTATCATTATGAGTGATGTTAATGTTATTTCTCATATAGGAAATAAGGAATATAATAATAGACGAACACTTGAAGATGCTATACAGAGAGGAAAATGTCTTTACTCAATATCAGGAGACAACTCCTTCCCTATGCATGACTTTTATAGGTAAGAATTATCAGAATGAAGAACTTGTACATACATGTACATAAATACATAGTACATATATTGTGATTATAATACATACATGTACATGCTTGTAGTTGTCCATGTATATGTAGGTATATATGCATTTATGTACATGCAATGCATCTATTTATGTATGTATGTACATGTATGTATGTATGTATGTATGTATGTATGTATGTATGTGTACATTATGTAAGTTATGTATGTATGTACTTCACTTTGTATGTATTATTTATTATGTATGTATGTATAATTATGTATGTATAATGTGCACATATGTACAAGTACACACACACATATATTATGCAAATATGTATTATTGGGCTTGTGGTAGAATAGTATGCCATAAGAAAGCAGGAAAGAGGAAAACAGACCTACATGTACAGGAAATGATAATAGACGTAATTACATGTACAGGAACAGAATGGCATTTCATGATAGCGGTAAAGCATTTAAAAATCCATACATCATCTGCAATTTCATTTATAGGATTTACACTTTACTATGATAGCTTGGGTAGATAGCAAAAAATAGACAGATGAGCAATGGTCAATAAACTTGGGTAGAGGAGAAAGTAGTTCAAGTACTAAGTACAAACGATGTTCGTTAATTGCTTAACTTCAGGAGCTGTTTAGTTTTAATGTCATTTAGATAATTATACATACAAAAATATTATAGTTTGTCACAAAGATAACTAATAATTATTATTGATTGTTAATTTAATGTTATGTATCATTTCTCAGATGCTTGACTTGTAGTCATAGTGAAAGTGATGCCATATGTGTAAGCTGTGTTAAGGCGTGTCACAAGGACCACACTATTCAGTTTGTTAGACACGACAGGTAAGAAAACGTTATGACTGTTAGATTGAGTACACATATTATCAATATTATGTATAATTAACTAACTACTTAATATGCCTGATTTCCCAATTTTTTAAATAAAAAAATAATGTCAGGCAGGTTTTATTTGGTTATCTATACCTATAAAAGTGCCCAGTATTGGCCAATGTCCATGTACACATGTACGGTATTCCTGTAATTAAAACATACAGTGCCTTGACTTTATATACTTTGAATGGACTACTATGTGTTACTTATACAGCATTTTTATTATTCTATTTCCCTAGATTTTTTTGTGATTGTGGTGCAGGAGCATTAGGATGTGATTGTCTACTAACAGGTTACAAAGCATTTTCCTCTCCAAAAGTCAACAGTCGAATACATCCACTCCCACAAGGCATGGGGTCACAACAACAACCAAGTGCCCCTCCTATTCAACTAAATACATCCACCTCATGAAATCCGTCAGAGCACAACAGCACCACCAACAGGCTCATCAAATGTACATGTACATGTAGCTATGTATTTATAGCAATGTAAATATCTACCCAACATTATCGACTATTGGCTAGAATGAACAAATTGTATCATATATTTTTTTCTTATTCTTATTATTACATCACACATGACATTCAGAATCTCACAGGCTAAAAAAAACCCTTTTAATATATACAATCTAATCTCTCATTATACATTATTATATATACGGCTATGAATTTTTATTATTATTTTTAAATTTCTTTTCATTTCCTGCTATTTTTCTCCCTCATTCACAACATCAAATCAATGACTTTTAAATTTAATTTTTTTTTCAAATGTTTAATCTGTAAAATAAAAAAATAATAATTATGTTGATAGTAATTATTTTATTTTTTGATTTGTTGAGTTAATAATAATAAGTATTATAATTAATTGTGTTGACAATATCTGCAGTCGATGGAATGTATTTCTATTTCAATTGCTGTTAACATCAACTTAAAAATGTTTGTTGAAGGTCTGTAGATAATTAATATCTATTTTCTAAGTTATTCTATGTTTGTACTATCACAGCCAAAGTCTTAGCACACAGCACAGATTCTTGATGAAGTTGAACTACGTACGTACTCCTTCACCTTTAAATGGTGACTTCCTGTTTCGTATATAGTAGTCTTGATAATTTCTAACTGTGTCACTTTCACCATACATGGCTGCTGACTACTACTTAGTCATATGATTGTAGCAACCATACACATTCTACAGTGACTCTTAGATAGATGTAGTCTTTGATGGAATTCTTCACTGTAGCCTGGATGTATAAGTATATTGACAAGTGCATGTTGTTGTATTTGGGGGGATTAACAGCGAATTAAAGTATTTTTTAGTTTCAAAGTCACTGATATTATGATTGAATTTATCACGAGTTCAGTCATTTTCGTATCATCATGGTTTCTTTGACACAGTCTTTATAAAACAACATTTTGCCCCAATTATTAGAATTAACATCTGGCCCGAATATTACTTTAAAGTAAGCTTAATACCACCTTTGGTGGTTTAAGCTAGGCAAGCGTAGTATGTTCTAACACTTTCAGTTTTTTAGTGTTGTAATTTTACAACATCCTGTCAGATAGGAAGTACCACGCCTACTTATTATATTACTAAATTTCACTGCAATGGCTGGGTCTTGGATGTACCACACCCCAAATTACTGTAGATTACAAGTCAATACAAGATACAGCTACAAATGTGGTGGCGGCATGTCGGCATTCTATCGCCCACGCTTTGTTGGATGTGGTCTAGCGGTGCTTTGATTCAAGTGTCCGCCCTTTGATGTTAGCTTAGGGTACTTTAAAAAAACAAGTGTATATAGAGAAAAAAAACATCCCTATGATTGCTTGCTTTACAAATTTAAGTGAAGATAAAAGTATCCCTATGACTGCTTTGTGGTGTCCAGCATTCAGTAATCATGACTAACTTTATGATGCCTGAAACACAACAGCTTATTATAGTTATTATTTTGATTATCTACTCTCCTGACCTTTCAAAGGACCTTGTAGAACTTTAGGAATATATTTCAGGCAGAATAGCTAGCTATTAGTTCCAGTTTCTACGTAAGCTCAACAGCTTTCTTTCTGCTGGTGTGTAGAGCTTGATCGCGCGTTCTTTTACGCGCCACGCCCATTAATTGACCGAGCCCGCGCCCTCGGGAATGATGTAACTTCCTTTAACTACGTATACAACCCATACTCGCGTAGGTGACACAAACATACCATGCTTGTAGTTAATTGACCAATGAAATTGCTCAAAATGAGGTTAATAATCAAACCTCCTGGAGAGCTAGAGGTTGAATATTATATTGAAACCTCCCGGGATTATTTTCCCGGGATTGTATAATAATTTTGTCAGAGTTGTCATTAATTTATTATATATAATGGTTTATAAATTACACATTAAAAGATTATTACCTTCGCTGTGAAGCGTAGGCTAAAGGGTATGACTATATACTACTGTAGCTATAATTATTTGCTGTAATTCATAGTGATGCTTGTTCTTTTTGAAAATCTGACACCAATTTGTATGCTTGTGATTGAGGTCTTTCAGAGACCTAGTGTTTCCTCTCGTATGAGATCGATTCAAAAATAGTTGCGAAGTTCTTGATAGCGATCGCGATCGATCGATTGCATATTGCTGTTGGAAGACCACACCTTATACTGGAGTGGAGGTCGAGGAGGAGCCGGAAGTCTGCCACATGTAGAGCTCTTTCTGTCATTTGCGATTGACTGTAGATCAGTTACTTGTCTAAAGAGTCACAGAAACCCACACTATATAATTATATCCATAGGTTAGTGAAATTATGTATACTGTTGCCACGCGCAATTTGCAAATGAAATGCGTTGCTATAGCATGGTAGAAGTGCGTTATACACCTCGGTACGGTCTCTACTAGATTTATCAAACCGAGGGCCGAAGGCACGAGGTTTGATAAATCTAGTAGAGACCTTTACCTCGGTGTATAACCTATACATATAAATTATAATTATATATATAATATATAAACATACATCGAACCCGTGGGAAAGCAATCATAGGGATGGCCCTACGGGCCATAAAAAAACAAAACAAAAAAGAAATAATAATAATGAAATAAAAGTTAAAGTATATTTGTGAGCAAATGCTCAGACAGACGACGAGCCTTAAAAGAGACGAGGTGCTATTGACTACATGGGATAGAAGTGAGTTCCAATAAGGTATTACATCAACGAAAAATGAGAATTGGTGAGTGTTTGTCTTGGTAAGGGGTCGAGATATAATTCGGTTATGAGGATATCTTGGTGAAGGTGAGGGATGAGGAGTAAAAACATTATGAGGAATAATTGAAAGTTGTTTAATACATTGTAACAAATCTTGAGCTTTTGTAACTTCCTTTTTGTAGACAATGGCTGCCAGTTACATTTGTTCAAATTAGTGTGATAAAAAGGCTTTCCAGTCCTTAGTTACAACCTTGCCAGCAAAACCCTGTACCTTCTCGAGTTCGTCAATAAGGATAGATAGGTGTGGGTCCCATACTGCAGCGCAGTATTCCAATTTGGGAAGGACCACACTACGATAGATCTTCTGACAAGCCAGCGGAGTGGCATGGTATAACCTACGGTAGATCAAACCAATTTGTTGTTTCGCTTTCGAGGAGATGTTATGCACATGCCTAGACCAATTTAGATCTGCTGTAACTGTGACACCTAGGTACTTGACTGAGAGGACATCAGCTATGGGGTTTCTATCTATGTGAAGGTTGAGTGAGATAGGTTTAGGAGACCTAGTTATTGGCAGAGCACATCATTGTCTTGCTAGTGTTTAAGGTGAGACCACGATTAGTTGTCTAAACAAGAATTTGATCAACATCTTGCTGAAAAGCAAGAGTGTCGCAAGGTGAATTTATGGGTTTATACAGGACAATATCGTCTGCGTATAATGCTAATTTACTATTATGTGATAAAGGTAGATTACAGACCGAGTCCATAAAAATAGTAAAGAGGAGTGGTCCAAGAATGGACCCCTGTGGGACTCCAGACGTCACTTCACAGGTATCTGAGGTGGTTTCATTAATTACCGCTCTCTGGGTTCTACCAGACAGATAGTTTGAAAACCAGGAGAGAAGGGAACCTGAAATCCCAATTCTCTCCAGAGAAAGTAGAATCTACTTGTGTGGAACAGTATCAAAGGCCTTTTTTATATCAAAGAAAACTGCTCCAACTTGATGGTTACTGGACAGACACAAATGCCAGTCGTTTGTGATGGATAACAGAGCAGAGCTTCTTGAGTAGAGGACCCAGTCCTAAAGCCAAATTGACGGCGAGAGAGCAAATGATGTGTTCGGTTAGAAACTCTTTGATGGACTATGAGGACTAAGCTTGTTTTTTTTTCCAATTTTTTCCCCATTTCCAACACTGGCGTCTCTGCTGCATATATTTTGGCCACTGTCCACTTTCTCTACTCCAAACTTGGCTCCTTTTCCGACATTGAGTACTATTTCTACCATCTTGCTTACCGGGAGGCAAAAGTCCCCAAGCACTTCATAGGACTAATTCAAATGCAGTTTTCTCCCTCTTTTGACCGCAACTAGGGCAAACAAAACAACACTACGGCGTGTTGGCACCAGCTACATTGGGTTTTACAGGAAGGGAAATGTCTCAGCTACCCACCAGATTGTGTGAACAGGGTCACTGATTCCCCAAACTGTATGGGTGGCAAGGGGCCTGCACCCCCTTAAAATTCCCCCTGTACTCCATATTTAGGGCAAAGGTTGGCTGAAAAGCCATCAACTTTTTATGGGCTTATCCCTGACACCAATTACAAACATTTGGAGTGCTTTGTAATGCTAGGAACACACTCTGAACTGCATAGAGGTCAAATGTCACATACATGTATCTCTAAGGGTTAACACACCAACTGTTATAGGAATATATAATATATTTTTAAATAGAATATGGTGAATTTCCTCATGCTATTCTACACGTCTAATTATCGACCTCCCATTCATAAATCAGGTGACAAACGTTTACCGACAACTACAGTGGTATAAATCTTTTGTGCAACTTCAGTAAAATGTTTCCAACTGCGATTGGTAGACATTTAGAATTGCTGAAGATGTATTGTCAAACAACCAATTTTGGTTCAGGCAAAGATATCGTATAATACATGCAATATTTATGTCAACATAATCAAAAATTTAAAGTCGCATACCAACCACTTGATCTCAACATTTCCTTACACTTCACTCTTTTGATCACTTCAATGAACTTTTACTTTTTTCTTCATTACGTAATTGCAATTGTCTCTGTCTTCGTCTCTCTGATGTTTTTTGATTGCTCTTTGTTGCTCAGTTACTTCATCACGTCTTTCGCTCTCTATTGCTAACAGCCTATTATAGTTATCATTTTGATTATCTACACTCCTTACCTTATTGAAGGATTTTGTAGAACTTTAGGTCAGGTAGAATAGGTAGGTAAATGATTAGTTCCAGTTGCTACAAGGAGCAAGCAGCAGTTTCGCCCTCGTTCCATTTAATTGACTGTACCTAAAAACTACATGGAGTACGTACTGTACTATACTGAGCACTAGCTGTTCCACCCCATCTTCTATGTGTACATGAGTGACACACCCAGATGAAAGTCATTATATGTTGGCCCTAAGGGCATAAAAAATTACACAACTGTATACACAAGAAAACAATAATTAAAATCCCTAAAAACAGTGCAATACAGTAATTATTAGTCAAACAGTATTTCTTAGTTCCCAGATTTGTATTAAAATTAATCTTAAAACACATATGGCACTATTCTGTAAGGAACTTTATCACAATACATCTTCCAATATTTTTTATACTTCTCCTGACACCGCTTATCATCACGAATTGATCGATGTGTGAGTAGAATCAACAGCATAAAGAAATAGAAATAGGGCAGTGGACTGAAGAACAGTGCAGGCACAGACCAGCAAAATGCTGCAATAAGCTCTGGGACATAATGGAAGTGACGAGAAACTCCCCACCATCCCGAGACAAGGAGTATGCTATTCTTTGTTTCTCCGTCTTTGGTCTGGTAGGTTGCATGGATTAGTGTTGGTTTACGTCCCCATATGATACAATTACCTTTTGTATTTCGAACTAGCTCTCGTTGATAGTCAGCATGATAATTGATAAACACCATCAAAATACCAATGAAAAGGATACTTGCTGCTAATGGAAGTCCAAGATGGTTTGGATTATTGATGAGATAGAGGGAGTGGGAGGTATAGACAGAAGGCACCCACACAAGACAGCCCCAACACTGTGAATATAAAGAGAGAGAGGAAAATCATGAATTGAAATCTCCTCTTTAAGAAATTGGTGAGATCTAAGACTAAATGATTAATACCAAATTTTATTCTAAAGTTGTCAGCTTACAAAAATAATAGATATTTCTGTCATTCAATTCACATTCACAGTAACGTCAAAATTAGGATGTGATGACTTTATAAATGATATAGTGTATAGTTTAATGTCATAAGATTAATACATGATTATACTGTAACTCAATAATGATTGAATCTTTAATATATATAAACAGAAAAGAATGGGAAGGATAGTTAGTGCTGGTAAAAATTAATGGTCATTTCAAAATAACATTTGTTTTGAGGTCATGGTGTAAGTGAAGGACCTTTAGAGAAAATCGATTATTTTTATAATTATCAAAACTGCTTCCTTATTCAGACAAATAAAATCTATAGAAGTAGGAGTAGAGGGTGTGTTTGGTGGTCTAGGTGGAGTAACATGTGACTAAATTAAGTATGATTAGAGGGCAGACATGGGGCAAGCATATATGTGCCTGTGCTTAAAAAAGATACTCAGTATCTTTCTGGGTGAAGTGCTTGTGCTTATGCTTAAGTACTTTTTATTAAAAGTGCTTATAAAGCACAATTAAGTGCTTGTTAAACAGAAATGCTTCAAAGCAGTTTTAGACAGTATATCAGGCTGATAGTTTAAAAAATGTGCTAATTACCATGACTTTTTAGCATAGCTGGAAGGTGTTTCGGCCTGAATGATACTAAATGAAAGACAGTATTTAAAAAAATGTAACAATAATCTAATTCACTAAAAATTTACTTTTTTTGCATTGTTTAATTAGTATGCTTGAAGAACTTTCAAGGTGCTTCAGCTTGTGCTCAAAGCACTTCCACCTGTTCAACTACATGAGCAGTTTACAGCTTCAAGCACTTTACTATGTATGTACTTGAGATTATGTATGACCACTTTCTAAAGTGCTTCGACCCATGTCTGATAGAGGGTGGTCTGGATGGGGTAAATTCAGTAATTTGATGGAATGCTTACCTCAAAGGAAGCACTTATCAAATTATTAATATCCGATGGTCTCATGATATTATAATACTGTAACAGACCATTTAGAGTAATTCTTGAAGGTACATGTCTAAGTGTTTAAGATGTACAATACACAATGTTTCCCTCTGGCCTTTTTTGATTAAGCAGGCAATTTTGAGTAATTTGTAGTAATTTCAAAAAAGCATGTAAAATAATTAAACTTTTACAAAAATTATTTCTTTAGTTGATTTTTACATGTGAAGGAACATTGGTTTTTAGTATAGTAGTGTTGCCAGTGACCTACAACTTTAAAAATAGCATGACAAGTAGGATTGTAATATGATAACAAAATTATTAATTAATTAAAGCTATTATAATGGTAATTGTCACAATAACATGCGATACTTATTTCTACAATTACAACATAATCATGATGAATTTGATTCTGGGAGAAACATTGTAGATTACAACAAAAGGGTGGTAGCAATAACAATACTGAAAACTAACTTATGATTTAGTTATAGTTAACTAAAACAACACTAGTGTATATTTTATAATATGGTATTTCAGTACACAATTTTGAACAGCACCAAATACATGTACAAGTAGATGTTATGGTAATTAGCAAGCATTTAAAAGTAAGCATTTTGATCATTTCCTAATGGTCTCATACTTCCACACCCATAATTGAGATATCAAGTTTTACTGGCTTTGGGGCAAGTTTTTAACGATAGATGTTATTCTTGAGAGATAAAGGTTCTATTTATTATATGATCTTTACAATAACAAGAAAATGTGTCCCCAGAAATTTAAAAAGTATGATTAATACTGATATAACGGGGTGTATTCCTGTAATGGACTGTGCATCGTGGAGGGCACACAGCCCATAAAAGAGTATAGTGTTATATTTGGAAATATTATTTTGATAAAATAGAGAAAGACAGTTAGGGGGTTAATTCCAGACAGACTATTTGAGTTGATTCTCAGGGTACTATGAACATGGAATTAGATCTCAATTTGGTGAAAAGTACATGAAACAAGATATAATTATGGAGAACAAGATATATATGGAAAAAAAATATCCCTAATTGCTTTGCAGCATCATCTTTCAATAACCATGGCTGACCTTTGTCATGCCGGAAACGCAACACACTACTATAGTTATTATTCTGATTATCCATTCTTCTTACATTTTTAGAGGTTCTTGTAAAACTTTAGGAACATACGTAAAGCTACAAGCAGTAGTGATTGGTGATACATTACCAAAGCACTCAATATTTCGATACCACATCTGAAATGTCTGTTATTGAGTAATCTCCAAGTATTGATAGCAACTTTCGATACTAGTCTAACATCTCTATTTAAATCTGTCACACCCATTTACCAAATAATTTTTCATACTGCTTCCACATTTTAAATTTGTATAAATTTGAAGTTTATGTAAGCAAATGCATTACGTGCATGCACATTATCAAGTATCGGATCACACTTGATACCATTGATACTGATTCCCAAACTATTTGGTATTGTATTGAAATGAAATTATTAGTATTGCCCACCACTAACAAGCAGCTTCTTCCTGCTGGTTTGTAGAGCCCGAGTGAACATTCTATTTTATGCCACGCCCATTATTTGACTTGAGTCACCCTGAATGATGCAACATATGCAATGCATATGACACAAACACATATATAATTATATCGTTTGAACTCGAGAAGACACAATCACATGGATGGATCTGCAGGCCATAAACAAGTAACCCTATGATTATTATACTAAAAGTAAATAGCTTATTTATAGTTACATGAAATAGTGTCTCCATTCTTCTCACATTATCCGATACTTGATAATGTGCATGCACGTAATGCATTTGCTTACATAAACTTCAAATTTATACAAATTTAAAATGTGGAAGCAGTATGAAAAATTATTTGGTAAATGGGTGTGACAGATTTAAATAGAGATGTTAGACTAGTATCGAAAGTTGCTATCAATACTTGGAGATTACTCAATAACAGACATTTCAGATGTGGTATCGAAATATTGAGTTCTTGCAAAACTTTTGGAAGATTCTAAATACAGCTTTCTTCCTCTTGATTGAAGGTTGAGCTTGCGATCTTTTACTTTAATTGACTGAGCATGTGGTGCTCTTCAAAATAATGTGCAACTTCCTTAAATACATATGCAACTCAAGCGTATAAACATTCATTGAGCATTTAATAAAAATGGCTTACAGAAGATTTTTTTAGGGGGTACTTTAATGTTTTCTTACTTTTCACTTGCTCTGTCAAATGTATGCAGTTAAGGACGTTACATCATAACAGCGGTCTCGGTCAAATAATGGGCATAGAGTGTAAATTAATGAATACTAGAATGCAGTTTACAAACCATCAAGAACAAAGTACCTTGCTGTTCTAGTTGAAAATAAATAATAAAAAAGATAATGATGTTCAATGTGTATTGATATATTGAAATATCGATATTTCTATTCAATCATGATTAGGCAGTTAAACAAAGCTTTTTATGGCCTGCAGGGCTTTCTATGGGATTTAATGTATAATTATATATTTGCTTGTGTCACTTGCACGAGTATGTGTGAGGGTTTTATTTAGTGGTGGTAGTGGTGGTGTTGGATGGCGGGTGATCCACCCAACCCTTGCTATAGTTTAATTTGTTTGCCAATATGCACATTGTGATAAACCTGTATATCGCTCCCTCAAAGTCTTTCAAACCCATGTTTCACCCCAAGCCCACCCCCCCCCCCCCCCCCTCAACAAATTTTCGAAATGAAACCCTGAGTGTTGTATATGTAGTTAAGGAAGTTGCATAATTCTGGGGGCTCAGTCAATTAATGGGCATGGCATATTTAAAAAAAATCGTGCACAGATTGGCAGGAAGATTCAGGAAGAATGCAAAACTATTACTAATACTTTTTGCTGTTATATTTAGAAACAGTATAAAGATGATGTAAGAATCTTTAACAAGTAAGTATAACAGCATAGTATAGGTTACTGTGTTTCAGATATGAGGAAGTCATCATTTAGAACTTTGAAGGAGTACTTTAGCTTTATCAAAGAATTTAGACTGCAGTTACACTTACTTATTCAGGTCCCAGTTTTCAGAATACAAAGAAAGTTAGAGACACTAGTGCCATCAGCAAAGATTGATACATAGTCACCACAAAGCAATCATAGGGATACTTTTTTTTCAATATATCTTGTTTTTTCGAAACTTGTGCAATCTAAGTAACGTTACACTAGTTAGAACAGGCAGGCTTAACCAAACAGCCATTTCTTAACAAATAACAGATTTGAATATCGTGATATTGTATTTTATCAAACAATGTCTACCATAGAAACAACGAATCCATACATTTTCGATTAGACATTCAAATCACGCACTATGATAATATTTTACCGTATTGTACTGGACTCGCGTGACCGGAAGTTTTATTGTACTGAAAATCACCTGACCAGATGTTTTATTTTACAGCGTGTCACATGTTGCTCAGTAAAAAGAGATTACTCTTTAGTTTTGATGATGGTCAAGTTAGTAAACATGAGTTGTGATAAAATTCTAAATGAGGTAAGTTTTGTGTATGATAAAATGTGAAAATAGAGAGGTTTTTATATGTTCAGTGCTGAACGTTTCTTTTCGAGTTTCTTTTCGAGTTGGAGGTTGCCCAAGATAGCTACTAGTTTGGGATTTAACTTGTAAATGCTTCAAGATGACCATCTTTATCGTGATAGTTTGAGTAATAAAGTATTACTAAGTAATAATAGGCAAAAACAAGCATGATTTGATAAATTTATCGCACAGATACCCGGGAAATATTACTTGTTGGATACAGCGTGCCACTCGTCCTTCGGACTCGTGGCAACGCTGTATCCAACTCGTAATATTTCCCGGTATCTGTGCGATAATATATATGTATTGTATTGTAATCTTTTTGGGGGTATTACACAATATTATTTTCTGGGTGTGTCACAGATCCCTATTTCAAGAACCATTAAAAAGGAAGAAGTGTGTAAAAAATAATAACAGTAAGCTGCAGGGTTTCAGCAATGATTAATAGCTATACAATTAACTTAAAGCAGTCATAAGGGTACCCTCAATATTTATCTTGATTGGTCTGCAGTAGAATCTTTGATCTTAACTAATTGCAGAACATGTGCCAAAAAAGGGAGCATTATTAACCATATATGGGAGACCATTGTAACCACATATAGGAAATTAGATCACACTCACATATGATACAAGGTTTTAGCTAGAGCTCAGAAAGAGGAAGATGCAATGTCAAAGCATGACCACATCAGAGGCCTAATTGTGGTCATTTGACCACATCAAAGGAATTGAGACACAAAATCCCCCCTTTAGGTAAAACCTATAATATGCGACTGTGCATAAGAAAATAGGCCTTATGAGACAAACACCAGCTCATATGTCAGTCACATGATTTATAGAAAGTAATTATTTTGTTTGTTGTAGAGACAGGAAACAAGCATACAAATAATTTGATAATGTGGTAGAAAGTTTATAAGCATTTTCAAAGTAGCTAATCAAAACTACTGGACTCTAAACAACAACCATATATAATTTTAACCCTCGTTAGGTAGGAAGAGTGGGTTTCTGTAACAGTAATGTCCATATGTGTGTGTGTTCCCAAAGTTTGTGAAAAAGAATGAACATTGGCACTTTTTAGCAGAAATATTTTTGTATAATTTGAAGTCTGCTTGTGGTTCATTTACAGTGTCACATTGTTAAAAAAATTTGGTAAAACACTGCCACACAAAAAAATTAAAGTAACTCTCCACTATGTCTATGTGCACGACAGTAAAGTACTATTCATACATGAACATCTTGTAATAAGTTATGTAGAAATTATAGATTTTGAAACTTACAATATAAAATCCAGCTCTATCATGCATTATATCCAAACTCTTCATATACCCCATTTCCCAATGATAAAACTTCGCTAGATAAACCAACTGGATACCCACAGATACCAACATGCTGTCCACCCAACCGTACATCTCATACTGCTTCCAAGTGTACGTAACAAGCAGTAAAGACCATGCCATGAGACCAAATCGACAATTGGTAAACATTTTAATGTCCCAACCAAATATTCTTGGGTATAGTTCTGTACCCCAAAAGAAATCAAAAAGAAAGATACCTGATACACTGTTATCAGAACTGGAGGGGGCAAATCGACCTTTGAGATATAGAATAAAAACGAAGACCAGGCTTAAAATATTAAGTGCTCCAATAATGTCCAAATAATTATCGTAAATATCAGACGGGCTGAAAACTTTCAAGTAGGCCAACAGAATGTACAAAAAAAGACTAACACAAAATGCTAATAATCCATTTGCTTTATACACTGGAATGTTTCCATTAGGAGTTATGGGTCCTTTTATCATTCTTCCAGGGAGAAGTTTCATAAGTGCTAGCTCAAAAGCTGCAAGGGAAAAAATGATAGTCCATGCTTTTCTTGAACCCATGATATGATCTAGAACAGCTTGTTGAAATACTGCTGCAAGTCCATTCGCCTGTACATACGTGTAGAAAGAATATACATCGCCGTTTAATTCTACAATTATGTAGACGAAAAACATTGCAAATACTGGACACAAGAACACCAGGAGGCTGGCAAGAAATGATGAAGCATGAAGATATGATAACTCTTCTCCATTTTTACTCTGGTAAGCTGTAAATCCATTCTTGATTTGTGAACCATTTCGCTCTTGTCTCTTCATCTTTCTGATTGTATAATATGTGGTACCACCACGAAACACGAGTGGACAACGCGGCAACGCCCCCTTTGATTTCAGACACCACGTGTTCAGATCACGTGACTCATATTGTTTATAATGTGTGGTAATCAAAGTTGCAATTTGCAGTTTTATGAGTAAAGACAATCGTCTTCTGCTGTTCTTTATGCGATTGTTGTCCTTATACGGGCTACTTTTATCTTCTTAAAGAAACTAGCTATTCGTTTTATTGTACCAACCACCATTCTGAGTTTTGAGTGAGGAATAAAAAAAGACAAGAACATGCCAGTGTCTCATATACCAAGGTTAGTTAGATTGTACTTACGTAACTTGCAGACACACACAGATATATACACATGTACACACTTACACTTGTACATACACAAACATTGAATCTCAAAATCAACAAAATTATTCATTACTGTAACATGCTTGACGAAAAGCAGTTCAATTTTGCTTTGAAAATAGGGAGAAGAGAATTGACAGGAATTCCAATATCCAGTGTTTGACAGTGAAACATAACAACAGGACTCTAGGATAGTGAACTCTTAGATAAAATTCAGTGTTCAATGAATGAACTATTATATGTATATATATTATATATAATTATGTATATATATATAATGTATAATATATATATATATATATATAATTATGTATAATAATTATATATAATTATATATATATATATAAAAATTATATTTTGGTTAATAATATTATATTACTAATTATTAGCGTGTGTAATATACAAATGTCCTATATTTTTTAGTTCTGATGGAAAGAAGGTCACTAAAACATCTCACAAGAGACGCAGAGATCAGAACAGTGAAATAAGTGAACTAGAAGCATTGTTGCCATGGTCACAGAAAGGTGCCGGTATTGATAAAATATCTGTTTTACGTTTGACGTCAGCATTTATGAAATTTAGAGATTTCTGGGATTCATGTAAGAAATTGTTATAATTATGTTTATTTTTTCACATCTTGTAGTTTTTGTATGAAGTGAGTGTTGGTTTAAATTACCATATGAAATATGTACAGGCTTCAGACAGGTTTTGAATCGGGCTTGAGTCAACTTTAAGTAATGCAAGCTTTAGTAGACTTCAGTTAAGGCTTGAGTGATGGAGGCTAGATTCAGACTAGATTAAGGCTAGATTCTGGCTTAGGTTGAACTTGATTCAACACCTTAGTCATGCACAGGTTTCTGTTAGGCTTGATTCAAATTTGAGTCAGGCTTGAGTCATGTTTATGTTATCCATTCTTGAGATAGACTTAAGTCAGATGACCTAGATCAAGCAGGGATTGATACAGACCTGATAATACTATTGTTGATTTAGGTTTGTTGGTATACCTTCTGAAGCAGTGCGAGTGACTTATGTAAAGTTATGATTCTGTAACCCAACTTTGAACATAGAGAAAGCTATCAGGAATTTAGTGAAACTCATCGTGTGTTTGATATGTTACCTACAAGCGAAGAGAACTCACTCTGTTGTACTACACTGTGCACTATTTATAGTTATACTATCTTTTGATAATGGACAATTCAATTTGTTTTAACAGTTATGCTCAGCGTAGATAGTAGAGTAGAATGTATAATTATTTAGTTGCTTCATCCAATTAGTTGTGTTTATGCAATGTTTGAAATAGTTTTTGAAATAATTGTCTAGCAGAAACATCGGGACAAAAGAAGTAAGTTGTGAATTTTGTCCAGAAAACCAGCACTATCCATCCATTTATGGCTTATGAGATATAAAAGTAATGTACTCGGCCATGACTGCTCTTGACTAATAATTAACCTTGCTGTATGAGGCTACTGTACTTATTGTGTTGTATACTTACAACTATTTAGATAATTTGTACAGTCAAATGCAATTTTGTACGGACAAATAGAAAAAATGTCCAGAAAATGGCCAATCGCTGGACGTTATTTTGAGCACTGGCTCATGTGTGACTTACTAAAAATGAAGTTAGAAATATAACAATTTATACAAATATATTTAAACAATGTAATAAAGCTTGTGCAGCGATTATGTTGCTATAATACATGGTAAAATGTAATCATTGTGTCACTGGGTTACCTGTACATTGTAGTTAAAATCTTAAACATGTACATACATAAATGTATATACATGTATATTAAGTATAGCTAACATGCTGACTATCTGTAGAGACTATCCTACTGCTTACATTTGCCAATGTCAACATCTCTATGAAGCTGTTTTGTTTGTCTCCCTAAATGACACTTATCCCAGTGTTATCGATAGTGTTCATACATACACCATGGCCTATTGTCTTCAGTTTTTACTGTGGAATTGTGCAGTAACTATCAGCAACTTCTAAATAACAAACCCAGAAATTAATGTTGCAGTATATCTGGAGTTACAATGTATATCATGTGCCTGTTGTATACAAAGAGAAATACTTGTAGCTATGATTTCCTGTGTAACTAGTAACCTGGATAATAAAAATAACATTTTGTTGTAAAAAAAAAAGCACATAAGGATATCAAAACTGAATAAGCACACAAACAATATCAGGAATTATAGCGAATCTGTTTTTGATGAGCTCATATGGTGCACCATTGGCCCAAAGAGCTTCTTATTTGGCACAATTTAATTATGATTATATTGACACTAAAAGCATTAATTGGCTCAAAATGTATTCCTAATGGCGTACACACTAAGCAATGTTGAGCCAATTTAGCCCATGCTTCAAAACTTATCAAAATCTTTGTAGCGAATCTTATGTGAACCATAAAATATTTACTAATTACTGAGCGATTTTTGTTAATTTTTATTGATTTTTAGATCGTATTTATATATATTAAATAACCGCTACTTTTGAACAACATTTATATTATAGCACACATTGCTACATCCATAATGATGTAAGATTATATAGATGTGGTTAGTTTATACACAAACAACTTGCCATGAGCTCAAGATCATGTGTCTGTTGTCTAACCTGAACTAAACAGCTGCAGCTACACATGTATCCTCTAATGAAGAACTGACTAATTATCACTCTCTTTTGTTATGTTTCTATTTTGAAAAGTTAATTAACATAATTAGTGTAGTTTGATTGTATGTATTGTAGTATACACATGTAAAGCTATGTATGTGTGTATAACAACAACAACAACTTATTATAATTATATATTTTATAACTAACTTCAAGTCTACTAACTAATACCCGCATTTAATCAATTTAGCTTCCTATTATCAAAGCTCCTTTGATTACAAGATATTGATTGCATTCCAGTTCATTGAATTCAGACAATTAAACCACATTATATACATGTACATGTATGTTATTACATGAATATTGCTAATACATTAATTAATGTTATAACTTAGTATATATTTGAATAATGCCAAGACTTTTTTAAAACTAAATGCTGTGATGAAAAAGCTTTGATAATAGGAAGCTTTCTAAATTCCTTGTTATAACTATATATACATGTACATGTAGGCCTGCTGAAACACTCAGCATTCTTACTAGTTCAAATTGTATCCTAGTTAAAGTTTGGGAGTGGATAGTAGTTTATACCTTCTAGTTCAAACTACATCAAAGTATAGTGCGTAATCTTCAACTCTACTGAAGGTATAATTTCAGAGCTCCCATGTAGACTGATGGGCTACTTCGTCTACTTAAAATTCACCTACATACCTACCTAACAAAGGTATAAAAACTGTTAGAAATGTTCCCCTATAAGTTGACCTTCTATTAATTATTATAATTATTATGTTTGACACCTTGTGTTTAATATCATGTGTCTGTTCTGACCTGATCATTTCTGTATTGTCATTGTTCTCATTTTTAATAAATTATCATTCTTCACACCTGCCAGTTGTGAAATAGAAAGTTTATAGTGATTCATGTGTGATTGTTAAATACCTGATACATACGTATAGTGCACTGTACATTTTAGTTATGTACAAGTATATATTATGTATGTAAGCATACTGTACACAATTACACATGTACATGTATGTACATGTATGTACAAGTATATATTATGCATACATACTGTACACAATTATACATGTACATGTACATACATTATATATATATATATATACATGTACATGTACATGTATGTACATGTATATATAATGTACATGTATGCATACTGTACACAATTATGCATGTACATGTATGTACATGTATATATTATGCATACATACTGTACACAATTACACATGTACATGTACATACACAATGTATAATGTATGCAAACTGTACACAATTACACATGTACATGTATGTACATGTATATGCATGTATATATTATGTATGCATGCTGTACACAATTATACATATGTACATGTACATTTATGTAAATGTATATGTACTCATGTATCATATATGTACATGTGTATGTACATGTATGTACACGTATGTATACATGCACAATGTACTTGTACATGTATGTACTCATGTATGTACTCATGTATGGCTATACATGTATATGTACGTACATGCTTAATGATTGAGGTTTAACTAATAAAATTAAAGGTCACGGTATAATTTGTGGTTTTGTACAATGTCTATTACATGTGAACTATGTGTGTATTATTAAAACAGGTAAGATATAGAATACCATATCTTTGAAACATCTTGCTGTGCCAGATTTTAACTTTGCATTTAGTGCTGTCTATCCAATATATACAGTGTACTTAATTCTGTCTCAGTAGCCTATATATTTTGTATTTATGATAGGTGGCTATAATTCATCTGAGGTGGTTATTCCCAACCAGTTTTGGCAGAACACTGATCTTGTACCAAAAGGGCTATTAAAAGATTTGTAACAATAAGCATAGAAAATGTAGATGTGTATACAAAGATATCAGTACTAAAACATGCTTTTAAGGTCGTTTTTACAAATGATTCATATTATACATATTGATATCATTTCCTCCTGTACATGTTATCATCATAGTGGTAAATGTTTGTTTACTATTGAGTACAGCCCTTAATTGATATTCTTTATGATGTGTTTAGAACAATTATTATTTAACTTTACAAAAATGTACATCAACCCAGTGAAACATGAAATTATAATTTTATGTAATTACGTATGCAGTTCTGAACATCTGTCACAAAGTGCAGAGTTGCGCAACACTTCATAATTTAATATACAGACTGTACTATAATTACATATACAGTCATGTAGGTAAAATGTATATGTATGAGTTACATGTACACAACACTCATACACACCTTACTGTAAGCATATACATATGAAGTTTATGCTATGTGTGTGTGTGGGTAAATGGTATTATATTGCTGTTGATGATATTAAAAACAGATCATAATTCAATCAGATGGCGTACCTAGCTGTATAGTGTTATCATCATAAACAATTTGACTTGTCATCTGTTAATTACTGGTCATCAAATTTATAATTTTAGATGAATGTTATGCGAGGGAAAAGTACAGTTTTGTTATATTAAACTCTCATAGTTTGGTTCTTATTTCATGCAACATACACAAGTAGCATGAAATAATTAGAACATACGTATATGGTATTATACTAAATATACGTATCTTATACAATATAGAGACTCAACCCCTAAAGGTATAACTGCCTAGAATAGTACCATATACATGTACATGTACATGTATATTATAATTAAAGGCTCTGATTGCATTAAGTATTTAAACATGTAGCATGAGTTATGTTTTAGATCAAAAATGAATCATTAATTCACTATTTCATATACATATACAATTATACATGTACGAAGCTAGTGAAATATAGGCACCCTGGAAAGATAGTGCATGTACAAATAATATACATGCACATGTACATGTACATGATATTATAAATATATTTTCTGCCATGGTAAACAGTACATGTACTGCACATGTACATGAAAATTCATGTGCCTAGCATGCTAGCAAAAGGCGTAGAAACGATTAACAAACAAACAAGCAGCCACAATGGCTTATAGAATTCATAAAACACAACCACAAAGGGCTTAGAAAATATTAAAGCAGCCACTCTGGCTTAGAATGAGCTGTACATGTATTGTTTAGCCTGGAGCATATGTAAATGTACATGTACATTGTGATACATGTACATGTAATTAGTGCTTTTACATGTCAGAATAATCAGCAATTTGTTGTTATTCAAACTTGCACACAGTACATGTACATGTGCTAGGTTCTTCATATGTGCTAGGTTCTTCATATGTGTTAGGTTCTTCATATGTGCTAGGTTCTTCATATGTGTTAGGTTCTTCATATGTGCTAGGTTCTTCATATGTGTTAGGTTCTTCATATGTTCTAGGTTCTTCATATGTGCTAGGTTCTTCATAGTCTCTTGCTCATTATTATTGGTGTGACATGCTGCATTTGTCGTGTTGAAAATTTGAATAAATAATTTATACTTGTCAATGTTTATGATATATTACAATATCTCTTCTTTTATTTTAGCTAATCAATCAAACACTGGACAACAAAATGATGTGGTTGGGTATGATAGACTCTTCACTGAAGTGAGAATTGTGCACACTATACATGTACAGGGCTGCATTTGGGGGAGTGATGTCCAAGATTGCCATCAAACACTAATACTGATTGAACCCTAACCACAAGGGAACCCCAACCTTACCCTAAATGAACCACATAATGATATTCATGAGATTTTGATGGCAACGTTGGACATAAATACTACATCCTCTATGTGTCTGCATACATGGATGGGGGCTTCACCCCCTTTATTTCAACAAATACCTGTTTTGCCAAAGGCACCCCCCTTGGCATGAATGCAGCACTGATGTCACCAACACCATTAATTAACTTGTATGATTATACATCGCTAACTTCCCTAGTGTTTTTGTTTGTATTCAAACACATACCTGTATATCTTACCAACACTATCAATTAACATACCAACAGAAATACAATGTACACTCCTGACCTCCCTTATGTGTTTTCGTTTCACCTTGTAATATTATTATATGATATGTCCTTCATAGTGGGTACTCATTTCAATGTAAAGAGGTGACTCTTTAGATACTAGTGGTCAAAATCTTATACTGTACTGTACTATACTATATACCGCACTGTGCTGTATTGTATTGTACTCTACTGTAATGTATTGTACTGTATTGTATTGTATTGTATTGTATTGTATTGTATTGTATTGTATTGTACTTATATAGTTATGTGTACATTGTTGACTTCCCAAGTGTGTTGATATTATTATTAAAGAATGTTAATTGTCTGTAGTTAATGAGATTCATTACCTATTAACACTTAATTACACATTCATGAATATAGATAAAATGTTATTAATTGATCAGGTGATCTTTTTTTAAAAATCGAATTACATTTCCATGACAACCAAAGTTAGATGAACTTTCAGCAGAGGCATAACATACACAAGTCATTGTAAACATTTCAAAGTCTTTCAGAATTCATGTTGAGGGTTAAATGTAATTTATGGAAGATAATTTACCACATTGAACTGTTGAAGTACTATGGTCTGTTCACATCCACAATGACTTGGTGACTTTATATGTAATATCGTGTATAGTTAAATGTCATAAGGTTAATACATGATTATATTGTAACTCAATAATGAAGCAACAGATTAAAATTTAATATACACAAAAAATAATAATGGGAAGGATAATTATAGGAAAATGGTGTGGGTAAAAAGATTATTGGTCATTATAAACTAACATTTTTCTGAGGTCCAAGTGAATGTGAATGACCTTTATTACATATTTATCACATAACAATAATAAATCTGTTTACACTTCTAATTTACCACAACTCCTCCACATTGAACTTAGGAATATTATTACACATTTACATGTATACATTTATCATATACATGTATTAATAAATTTGTTCTAATTTCCATATTGTTAAGAATTTACCACATTTAATGTCTTTCTGTCTCCAAAATGCTTAAAGCAGAAGTTGGAATTTGGAAAGTAGAAAGCTCATTACCATTTTAAGGAAGATGTGAAAAGGAGCCATTAATAATTATTATAGTTAAACTTAAACAGTCAATTATTTTGTCCAAGGAACTTGGTATCCAGGAAGGGCAACTATTACTCCACCTACCTAATTTTCTACCATAATAATAAGCATTGCAGACAAGGAACTTGGTATCCAGGAAGGGCAACTATTACTCCACCTACCTAATTTTCTACCATAATAATAAGCATTGCAGACAAGGAACTTGGTATCCAGGAAGGGCAACTATTACTCCACCTACCTAATTTTCTACCATAATAATAAGCATTGCAGACAAGGAACTTGGTATCCAGGAAGGGCAACTATTACTCCACCTACCTAATTTTCTACCATAATAATAAGCATTGCAGACAAGGAACTTGGTATCCAGGAAGGGCAACTATTACTCCACCTACCTAATTTTCTACCATAATAATAAGCATTGCAGACAAGGAACTTGGTATCCAGGAAGGGCAACTATTACTCCACCTACCTAATTTTCTACCATAATAAGCATTGCAGATGAGTAGTATTCAAAGATCCCCTTTTTACATCCATAGTCACATGTACATGTAAGCATAGTATTCAAAGATCCCCTTTTTACATCTATAGTCACATGTACATGTAAGCATAGTATTCAAAGATCCCCTTTTTACATCTATAGTCACATGTACATGTAAGCATAGTATTCAAAGATCCCCTTTTTACATCTATAGTCACATGTACATGTAAGCATAGTATTCAAAGATCCCCTTTTTACATCCATAGTCACATGTACATGTAAGCATAGTATTCAAAGATCCCCTTTTTACATCCATAGTCACATGCACATATAAGCATAGTATTCAAAGATCCCCTTTTTGTATCTATAGTCACATGTACATGTAAGCATAGTATTCAAAGATCCCCTTTTTACATCCATAGTCACATGTATATGTAAGCATAGTATTCAAAGATCCCCTTTTTACATCCATAGTCACATGCACATATAAGCATAGTATTCAAAGATCCCCTTTTTGTATCTATAGTCACATGTACATGTAAGCATAGTATTCAAAGATCCCCTTTTTGTATCTATAGTCACACATGTACATGTAACCTTTTTGCATCCATAGACACATGTACATATACATGTAAGCATAGTATAGTATTCAAAGATTCCTTTTTTGCATCCATAGTCACACATGTACAGGTAATCATAGTGCTCAAAGATCCCCTTTTTACATCTATAGTCAGTCACATGTACATGTAAGCATAGATCTCCTTTTTGCATCCATAGTCACATGTACATGTACAGGTAAACATAGTATTCAAAGATCCCCTTTTTGTATCTATAGTCACATGTACATGTACAGGTAAGCATAGTATTCAAAGATCCCCTTTTTGCATCCATAGTCACATGTACATGTACATGTACATGTAAGCATAGTATTCAAAGATCCCTTTTTTGCATCCATAATCACATGTACTGTACATGTAAGCATAGTATTCAAAGATCCCCCATAATCACATGTACATGTACATGTAAGCATAGTATTCAAAGATCCCCCATAATCACATGTACATGTACATGTAAGCATAGTATTCAAAGATCTCCTTTTTACATCCATAGTCACATGTACATGTACATGTAAGCATAGTATTCAAAGATCTCCTTTTTACATCCATAGTCACATGTACATGTACAGGTAAGCGTAGTATTCAAAGATCCTCTTTTTGTATCTATAGTCACATGTACATGTACAGGTAAGCATAGTATTCAAAGATCCCCTTTTTGCATCCATAATCACATGTACATGTACATGTAAGCATAGTATTCAAAGATCTCCTTTTTACATCCATAGTCACATGTACATGTACAGGTAAGTGTAGTATTCAAAGATCCTCTTTTTGTATCTATAGTCACATGTACATGTACAGGTAAGCATAGTATTCAAAAATCCCCTTTTTGCATCCATAATCACATGTACATGTACATGTAAGCATAGTATTCAAAGATCTCCTTTTTACATCCATAGTCACATGTACATGTACAGGTAAGTGTAGTATTCAAAGATCCTCTTTTTGTATCTATAGTCACATGTACATGTACAGGTAAGCATAGTATTCAAAGATCCCCTTTTTGCATCCATAATCACATGTACATGTACATGTAAGCATAGTATTCAAAGATCCTCTTTTTGTATCTATAGTCACATGTACATGTACAGGTAAGCATAGTATTCAAAGATCCCCTTTTTGCATGTACATGTAAGCATAGTATTCAAAGATCCCTTTTTTGCATCCATAATCACATGTACATGTAAACATAGTATTCAAAGATACTCTTTTTGCATCTTAGTCACATGTACATGTACAGGTAAGCATAGTATTCAAAGATCCTTTTTATGGCCCGTAGGGCCATCCCTATGATTGCTTTCCCACGGGTTCGAACTATATATATATATATTTAAATATATATTTATATATTTATATATTTTCTTGTGTCCACTTTGCGAGTATGCGTTGTATACGTAGTTAAGGAAGTTGCGTCATTCTCGGGGGCTGGGTCAATTAATGGGCGTGGCACGTAATAGAACGCGCGCTCGAACTCAGCAGAAAGAAAGCTGCTTGTAGCTTACATAGAATTAGAAACTAGAACTACTAGCTAACTATTCTACCTGAAATATAGTCCTAAAGTTCTACAAGAGGTAAAGAGAGTAGATAATCAATAATAGGCTGTTGTGTTTCAGGCATGATAAAGTCAACCATGATTACTGAATGCTGGACACCATAAAGCAATCATAGGGATACTTTTTTTCTCTATATACACTTGTTTGCATCCATAGTCACCCGACATGTACATGCACTGATGTACATGTAATTTACAGCCTCACTAGTTTTACAACCTGCTTAACCATAACTTGCTGTGTTTAGCATTTTGTGTAGTGTTAGAGTTCTGAAGGGATCATAGTGGAACAGTTTATGTGAGGCTTTCTCAATAGAATGTTCAATGAGATTTTGAAGCTTGGAGCAAAGTGGCTTACAATGTGGGGCCATTGGGAAGAGTTAATGACACTATAACTATGTGTATGTGTCATCTGTGCCTAAAACTAGTGTCAGCTATTTGGGCCAATGTTATGCCATGTGAATTTATCAAAACATTTGGTCTAGACTATAAATTGAGCAATTATACCTAATAAATAAATAAATATATTATACACAATTACACATGTACATGTATAATGTGATGATATTATACTTGTAGTAGTTCATCATGGAGGTCTTGCATGTTATACATGTACATGTACATGTACTTATATGCTACAAATTCAGTAGATTTGTAGTCCAAATGATGGTTGACCTTTAATTCATGATGAAGTATAATCTAATTCACCAATTAATTAAATTTTGGCTCATAACAAGTCCAAGATTTCAGATTAGTGACTATCTGATTATAAGCAAATCCCAACACAAATATGTCTTGTATATTTGATCTGGCTATTGGCTGTACATTTGTTTGACAACATATATGCTACAGAATTTTACCTATTTTGGCTTGAGTGGGATATGTATAAATATAATCAACTTATGATGATCTGTCTCTCAACCAGTGTGTGTACAGTATGCTATACATGTACATGTACATATATAAATAATTATAAACTAATCTCTCTCACAACCAGTGTGTGTACATGCACTTTAATATACATGTACATGTATAATACAGTATATACTAATCTCTCTCAAACCAGTGTGTGTACTTGCAGTTTAATATACATGTATAATACTAATCTCTCTCAAACCAGTGTGTGTGCATTAAGTATAATAGGTACAGTATAATATATATGTATAATTATTACCCTATGTAGTATGATGCACAAGGGGTTAAGTGATGGGTTCTGTTCGTCTGTCTGTGATACAAAAAAATATCGGTAAAGGACTTTATAATAGTTTATACATCTTCTAAAAATATCAGAAAGCTCAAAATTAGTCGTAGAAGATTGTCTGTATACCTTGGAGTGGCCAATGCAGTCCACTGTATCCCCGATTTCTTTGCTTTCTAATTAGAATAGTCCATTTTCAGGCAGTCACTCTCCTAATAATGAATTTCATAACATGTTTTGAACTAATGATGAATCTCGGAAAAGAAGAAAGATTTCCTTCATAATATGGGAACTGCTGGAATCCGGAGCAGATCAAAAGAAGAGAAGCAACTGCTGAAAGCTGAAGCAAATGAAAATCATAACAGAAATCAAATTTTAGCTTAACAAATGTGTGTTTGCATTAAAGGCCCACCTTCCAAGGAGTATTGCGCAGGCTACATGTTCCAAGAACATGTACATGTATTTAGTTTAGTCTAGTTATAAACTAACTATATTTGGTTAGTTAGATTATTACAATTGACATGTAATTTAGTTACATGTATATATGTATTTAACTAAGAGTGATAATATCTTTTAAGCCTACCATCTGCTAGACAACTTTGGAGTTGGCAACAAATTGTCTACTCCAAAGTTGCCTAGTGGATAGTAAAAAGTAGTAGTTTACAACCACTGAATAACATGTTGTCACAAAATAAAGGATGCTCTATTCAATGCCAACATGGAGTGAGGAACTTGTTGCCAACTCCTAAGTTGCCTAGTGGATGGTAGGCTTTACTATTAAAAAGGTACATGTTGTATGAACGGATGGTGTTTGTTTGTATGCATGCTTTGGAGTTAAGGGTCTCGGGTTTGACCAGGGCGGGAAATAAGGCTACAATATCTGGTGAGCAACTTTGTCACCAGTGCTCACCATAGTTCAACTAGCATGCATTGTCATGTCAAAATCTGGTACTCCTTAAGCTAAATTTGGTGCTCAAATGAGCACTGGAGCACTGTTACATGTATTTCCCACTCTGGGTTTGACTATTTCCTTTTGCAACAGAAAGGGTTGTTTTCATTCCCAATCAGTTATTTCAACACACAGGATTATGCCCCACAATATGATTAGTAAAACACACACTAATTGTATCCAGTAATTATTATACAGGATTGTTTACTGATGTTTTAGTTTCTTGGTTGTCATAATTATGTGTCGGTTGAACTTATTAGTGAACTTTTTATGTAAACATGATCTGATAGTTATTTAATAATGTACATGTATGTACATGTACATGTTACGTATGTACATATGTACATGTACATGTACATGTACATGTATGTATTATGTAATGAAATTGTATTTTAAGAGGTCATTCCCCAATTACTGGAGTGGAACTGTTTCTGTGGCTTATCTGTAACTAACTTAATTAAGCTGAAAAGGGATATAGAGTACTATATGTAACTTACCTAGAAGCTCCTCTTTTTGATGCTGATAGAATAGGCAAATTATTAATTTGTTTGTTGCTTTAATGTGACTGTTATTTGTGGGTCCATACATACATGTACAATGTACATGTATCTTACAAAGTGTGTAATATACTACATGTACATACAAGTGTTAATAACTACATGTACATGTACATACAAGTATTAATAACTACATACATATATTTTTGTGATTTGAATTGTTTTGTCCATGAGTAAAAATGTAATAATTTTTATTATTGCTGATCATGTGACCTGTGGCCAATCAGAGTGCAGATAATGCGTCACGTGATGGAACATTAAATCACTTATAAGTTAGTTATTGCACAGTTTGCTCACCTCTACTAATGAAGCTGCTCCAACAACGGTGGTAGTTCACCAGATCGTCAATAAATCACTTATAACACACTTGACAGTGCATTGTGTGTTTCAATTTGACTTTCAATGCAGCACTTGGGCGGTGAATAAAGGTCTCGTTTACATAACGCACTCGTCTTCAGCTCGTGCATTATGTAAAGTCAACCTTTATTGACCCGCCCTCGTGCTACATTAAAACATGTAATCACAGTAACGTGTGTTATAACTATTACTTAATTACATTCATTTTCCACAAATAATGGTCACCTGAAGGTCATGTATTACACAGTAATGTACATGTATATGATTTATGCTGCATGTAATTTTTGGATTAGCAATCTACATGTACATGTACATATCTCATATATACATACATGTACATGAATATATGATATATACATACATGTACATGAATATATCATATTACCTCAATACCTGTTCCTAATAATATCATAATTTGATATTATAATTTAATATTATTTATAATTACATTTTTGCATGTAGATGTATAAGTTATACTTTTTACGTGGAAATATTAACAGTAGTAAATATTGATGGTTTGCTGTTCACAGCGTGTTGACGAATTAAATTTTGACGATTAGCTATTAAATTTCATTATGGGAGCGTGACTGAGCACGAGTGTTGGATGGTGAGAACTGAGAATGGAGACTACTACTTTTTATTGGACACATTCCGAGGAAGATATCAGCTAGTCATTCTGTACTTCTCACCAGGGAAAACGTTTAGAATGCACGTGTATTCAGCGAATTTTAATATGATGGTTTGAACCCAAAACCACCAAACATAAAACACCATCAGTATTTCCACATACACATATACATGTGTATACGTATTTTTGACTCCATTTGATACATAATCTTTGTAACTCCATCAGTGTACTGTATACATGTACACATGTTATTATATTTCACATGTACGTAATAGTTAGAACACACTTTACATTGATTACGTGTTTTAATGTAGCACGAGGGCAGGTCAATAAAGGTTGAGTTTACATAATGCACGAGCCGAAGGCGAGTGCATTATGTAAACGAGACCTTTATTGACCGCCCAAGTGCTACATTGAAACACACAATGCACTGTCAAGTGTGTTCTAAGTGATTTATTGACGATCTGGTGAACTACCACCGTTGTTGAAGCAGCTTCGTTAGTGGAGATGAGCAAAGTGTGCAATAACTATTTATTGCACGCAAAAGTGTGCAATAAGTGATTTAATGGTCAATCACGTGACGCAATATCTGCACTCTGATTGGCCACAGGTCACATGATCAGCAATAAATGTACATAATAATGTACATATACATGTACAAGAATTTATACATGTAGGCACTGTATCATGTGACTCTAGTTGTGTACATGTACACATGTAAACACATGTACATAGTAATGTACACGTACATGAATAAATGATTATAGATATCACGTGACTGATAGCAGTCTTGTGATTTCATTAGCATCATTTGATACAGTAAACTAGGGCTGAGACGAATGTTGCAAAACAACATTCGAAGCTTCATCAGTAGAAACTAACAAAAGATACAAAGGTTCGTGCTTGTTTTTATCAATGTTGCTCTTACCTTGATTGGTACATAATGCCTCCAAAACTGGATTATTGCGTTATAACAAGTACTAGTCTTGTTCCTGTCGCTGTTTCTACTTGAATTTAGCATCACTGGACTGAGAAATGAGACAAGCAGACAACAACATAGCCTCAACATTTCTGGAACATGCCCACATTATTAACAACACATTTAGATTGTACAAGTGTGCATGTGCAAACATTAAAGTGAATGTGGCAGCAAAGCTTCGAAGGATGAAATTTAGCTTCAAATGTGTAGCAAACAAACAAAGGTTTGAGCAAAGCGCTACAGTAAAAATGTTATGTTTATATACTACAGTTGGTATCAAAAAAAGTTCACGTTCTGTTTCTGCACTCTGCACATTCTACACTCCATAGTACGCTCAATCTAGCTTCGTTAAACTGGTAATTGAATATTCAGTGATACATGTAGATTGTGTAAACGGTATACAGTGTATGATACCTTTCCTAACATCTACGAAGGCAGGAGAATGTGATACAACTCAACTGTTTTTAACAGTCACGCCCATCTTTGTCAAGACAATGATTTTGCTATTTCTACACGGAATAAAGAACTGTGAATGCAGACAAAGTTGGACAGAGCTTTTAGATTCTGGAATATCAACTTTGTTTAGATCTGAATTTTTCTGAAAGAAGCTGATAGTAAAACCTCAGCCATTTGGCTCATTGAGGATGCCTATATTCCAGCATTAATTAATATCGAACATTAATTAAATCATTTTAAAGAGTACTAAATGGTGAGTTATGTACTACGGTCGTAATAAGAAGATGAAATATGAACTTTTTTTGATTCCTACTGTAAATAGTTTTTGAGATTACCGAACATTTGGAAACATTAGCTAACTTTTAAACTTTCATTTGTTTTGCTGATGAAGGCTTCTATATAATGTATTTTTTTAGCATTTGTCCCAACACTAATAGTAATATATACTTCATTTACAATATTGTACATGTATATGTATATGTGGTATATACATGTAGCAGGGCTGGAAATATTACGTTATTAACCTTTGCTATCCTATAATGGGTTATTTCTTCATATAAGAAGTCACGAAATAATGAGTATATAGTCCCATAGGATATAAGAAGCACGATAGAAGTACTGGCATTGTCAGGGTTATATGAGTATGTTTTTGTTCTCACTCAAGCATGAAATTATTGTATTCTGTGGTTTGTATAAGTATTATACAAGCGTAATATAGCTACAATACTATCCTTAAATTCTAGTACTACACTTAATTGTTCATGTCGCTACTTCCTCTTGGTATTAGGTTAACACAGCAACAAGCAAACAGACACACCACTAATTTTAACCACACGTACATTTAGATTTTAAAATTGTGTGTGCACAAATGTACATGTATTTTGGTGTAATGAATAAATATTATACCAAATGTTCGTCCCAGATTATACATAACACGCCATTGCAAGTTTTTCTAAGTCATTATGGTTCTTATTTATTTTGGTTATTTTGTGTGGCTGTACATTGTTGCACTGTGTGTTGTTTCCTCTGTGTTAGCTCGCTGAGCACATTATTTTACATTTACTTGTACATGTAGATGACTATATACATGTACATGTACAAATACATGTAAATGTACATGGTTATGTACATGTATTTACATCAGGATATCAAAACACTTATGCATATACAATGGATGTACATATGCACATGTATATTCTACAGGCTATTGATGGTTTTCTAATTATAATTTCTGCATCTGGTGAAATACTTTATGTTTCTGAAAGTGTAGCAGACTATGTAGGAGTCACACAACAAGAGGTCATAGGTCAATCTATATATGAACTTACTCATGAAGATGATCACAATTCAATTTCCAATAATCTTAAGGCAAAAGGTTTGTACACAAACTTATATTAACATACATGTACATGTAATACTGTGTACTCATTTCTGACCAAATGTATAAAAGGGAATATAATTATAATATTGATCAAACTTGTAACTTTAAATGTTCGCTATTCTGCCATTTGTATACATGTAAGAAGCCAATAAATTTGCTATTTGAATGTTAACTTTTTATTGACTTATACTGTACATGTACATCAGAGTAGGGGTGGGCGGTATATCGAAATAGCAGTTAGTTAAATAATTTACATGTACGTGGCACGCCTATACTTTTGAGCACATGTTTGTTTGAATTTCTAGCCAATTCTAGGTAGCGATTGAGTTAGAAAGGTGTGGTAGATATCTATTGCTTCAACAGAAGATGCTACAACTGTTGTTGTGGTTGCGTAAGTCAATTGATACGAATGGCTTTTTGTTTGCCTTATACTACAATGTGCCAAAAAAGTAATGTTTTCAGTGTAGATGTAGTATTGTAGTAGTCTGAATGAGTTAGTATTTCAGGCACTGTTTGATGCCTTTCAAACATTTGTGGGTGTGACCAATTGCGGAACACGTGGTTAGACGGTATTTAGTAATATCGCGATAATTCATAAGCGGTATCAAAATTGGCAATACCGCCCACCCCTACATCAGAGCTTTTGATAATGTTATCACAGCAATTGTTAGTGTGTGCACCATTGGGAATACATCATGAGCCAATTAACAAAGAGTTAATGCTGTTAGTGACAATATAATCATAATTAACTGCACCATCTGGCCCAAAGAGAGAACTGTGCAGTGCCCAATAAGAAGCTCTTTGGTCCAATGGTGCACCATATAAGCTTGTCAAAAATACTGATGTACAAGTACAGTCAAGAGTGCAGAGTGTCGTGGGTTCAAATCCCACACCTGAGGCAACTCAATTTAATTTTTTCAGGTGTCTGTTTCTTTCTTTCTTTCCATCTCAAGTGTTATCATGTACATGTACATGTACTTGTAATATTTTGTAAAACCAAAATTATGCTGTTGAAAATAAGTTAATATGAAGTTTTGTTTCATCTTTATAATTTTATATTTGTATACATGTAGGCGTTCGTCCACGACAGTTTCGACAATTTTATATTCGCTTCAAGTCATCCATATCTCCTGGTAAAAAACAACTGTCAAGATTTGGAGGCACTATTGTAAGCATAGTATACACTTAATAACAGTACACTGGTGCCAGTTGGGAATAACCACCACTCAGCACATCACCAGGATGAATTAACCACCACTTAGATAATACATTTAAATATAGGCTACTGAGACATAATTAAATATATACTGGATAAACAGCACTAAATACAAGTTACATGTAGGATCTAACTACCACTCTAATTATCCTGGGCAGAACACCGTAATAATATGTTAATGTTAGGGTTGGTGAAAGGTTTGAATCTTCGTTTATTTGCCATGCATTCGAAGCTTCCCTGCCATGCCAACTTTAATGCTTGCACATATGCAATCTAAAACATGTCATTCATAATGTGAGCATTTTAAAAGAAAAGTTGAGGGTGTTTTGCTACATGTAGCTCATTTCTCAGTCCAGGATTGCTAATCTAAGTAAAAACACATGCGAACCTTCAAATCTTTGTTTATGTTTACTGACAAAGCTTAGACTGTTGTTTTCCAACCTTCATTCTAGCCCTAGTACATAGTGATTGATCAACATACACAATGTATTATATTCCTAGTCACATTACAAAAGCATGAACCCAATGAGATTCATCAGTACCAGAAAATGACTGAACCTTACACAGACTTTAACTTAATCTTAATCTATGGACATGTACATGTACATGTATCTACATGTATACAGTAAACATAAAAAAAAACAAATCTGGGAAATTTTTATATGAATGTAGGATTCTTTGAAGACATTCGATCCCTTTCTGATAGAGAAGATTACTCTTTGTTTCTTTCTTGAACTGTAATTAATAAGTTTAGAGAAATCGATTATAGGGATCATGCTGAGACTAGATACTAAATTCATAAAAACTGTATTTCATAATTATTGTGTTTTATCATAGATGGTTCATGTTTCTGGAAATCTTAAAATTTCTCAAAGAAGAGGTGAGTCTCAGTACAGAGTAGTTGGACTCATTGCTGAGTGTCGAAGGATTGAGTCCTCTTGTTCTATTTTGGAAATCAGTATCCCACAAACGATGTTCACAAGTACTACTACAATGGATCTGAAGATTCTCTCTATTGATACAAAGTGTGTGTTTAGCTGATAATCAGATCATGAATCAAGCATGTTGATATACATACATATACATGTACATGTAGTTCAGTGGTTTTGATAAGCTCATATGGTACACCATTAACCCAAAGAGCTTCTTATTTGGCATTGCACAGTTCTCTATTGGGCCAGACGGCACAGTTATTTATGATTATATTGTCACTACCAACCAGCATTAATTCTTTGTTAATTTGCTCAAAATGTATTTCCAATGGTGCACACACTAAACATTGTTGAGCCAATTTGGCCAATGCTTCAAAACATATCAAGACTCTGAAGTAATTAGTTACATATAATTCACTGTCTATGGTAAAATATTTCTTGCAGAAGTGTGCAGTTCCAACATTAATGCTTTTAAACATGCAAGATGGAAAGTTTAAATGACCAGAAAGAGTGTGTATATTTGATGAGTTTAGACTCAGTGTGTTTACTGTTGTTATATCAAATAGCTAAAATGGTATGATGGTTATGTAGCTAGTTAAAAAGCATTGGACTCCCTCTGTGATGATCTGAGTTTGAATCCCAGTGTGGAAGGAATTATTTATCTTTAATTTTGAGTCATGCCCAATAGCAAAAGCAACAAATTTAGGGAAGCTATGAATATTTAATAAGTGAACCTGTTAATTGTTTGAATAGTATTGAGTGTTCAAATTGTGAAAAACAACATTCATTTATACCGTAATAAATTGGGTCAATACGTTACTTGTGGGTGGTGTACTGTTGTATACACACATGTACTACTGATACTAGTTTGACAATAATTAATGGACACTTCTAGTTGATTTATAGTATGAGTAGCTTCTGAAATATTAAGCTTACTAAATGAGTTTTAGTTTTAGTTAACTACGTGTTACTAAAAGTACCCATTATCGGCAATTAAGTTTTAGTTAGTTATAGTTATTACGGTAAACCTGTAACTAAGCAAAATAATTTCATTAAGCAAGTTAAATGAGATTTTATTTGTAATTAACTAAAACTAATACAGTTTACATACATAGAGTATTTTTCTGCATGTTATACTTACATGTATCTCAACAGAATGTCAACTGTAACTGGATTTGATAGTGAAATTGAAGGAACTAACATCACTGACTTCTTCCATCCAGCTGATAATCGTCGTTCCATTCATTGCTTGAAAACGTGTAAGTAATTAGTTACAAATCACATATAATTTGCAGTAATGTTTGGTAGTTGCAGATTTTGTCGTTTTGGATCCTATACAAATTGTTATAATCAAACAGTTTGAAATTCAAATTCCTTATTCTAATCACATTTACATGTACATGTATATTGAAATAATGGTCTAGTCACTTGACGTTCAGTGTTGCTTACTCAGCTAATCACATAAATATGTTACTTCTTTATTTACAGTGCTCATTACTGGACAGGCCACAAGTCCTATTATTCGGTTCATGACACATACTGGAGAATGGGTATGGGTCCAAATACAAGGACTAATGAGATATGAGCATGACAACCAAACCCCAAAATATCTGGAAGCAAACTTTAAATTGATCTGGTAATTATGTAATGTACTAATGTGACTAATTCTTATTAATTATAGTACATTTAGTAAAGACGTTTACACTTTACATAAGCTTGTTAGTTGATCATAATGTACAGGAATTAGGAAGATAACTTCATGTACTTGCTCTAACCGATTCTAACCATGATGAGAAAACAGGGATTTAAAGAAAATGGTTCAATGATTCCTTTAAATGGCATTAAATTTAGTATCCAGGCCCTTATTTTCAGATTACACACATGTACATACATGTACATACATACATGTAGTCTTGAAAACAGTTTTTGATCAAATACTTCTTTAAATGCTTGCTTTTAGGCCATTTTGTACATGAAACTGCAGAAATTTTGTGTCTATAACTATTATATTAATGAACCAAATTACTTTGATTTCCTGTATAAAATAGCTGAATAGTGAGAATTTAAACACAATTGTTAAATTGAACATTGCTTCCGGGAGGGAGAAAGTACATGTAGTTGAAGAAGGATAGTAACTTTAAAACCTCACATAGAATCATTTATGTGACAGGAGAAGGACCAGGGGGTAGCAATACTCTGAACGCTGAGGATGTAGGAACAGAAGCAAATACAGTCCCATTTCTATTGTATATTTAATCTGCTCCCATTATTTTTATCTTTTCAATATTCCAGTGCTGGTTCAAATGGAACTCTTAAAATGATTGAACAAACTGAATTATATGGTAAGATAGAAGACAGTCCTGAAGGAGGTATACATACAGATACTCGATTTGACATCCCATCTAAACCAAATGTTACAGGTCCAGACTCGGTCATTAAAGCAATTGAAGATACTGACGTCACACCAGCTGTTCGAGATGTGTTACTGCATGGACGCGAACAGGCTCTCATGTCGATACCAATGAATATGGATCGTCTAGCCTGTTGGGGAGAAGTTGCAGAGGCTGTTGTAGAGTATGAAGTATCTAATGGTCTGGAGCCTAATTATAATTCTCCTTTTCCTCCTCCTCCTTCTTTAAAGCAATCACCAAAAAATCCATCAATTTCCTCACCACTTTCATCCTCCTCTTCCTCTACTACTCCACTCTCACACGTTCCTTTGAATCCTCCATCCGAAATTGCTGTTGTTGGTTCCTCTCCAGAAAGCAGACTACATAGTTCACCACAGCCACCAAACCAATACCCAAGTATGCCTTCAGGACCTACTGATGACCTTTCTTCTGCATTTGACATTTACATACCTTCAACTGTTGCCATGACAACTCTCGAGAATTTAACTAGTCAGCTAACAGCACAAAGTCCATCATTAAATCCTCTGGCCAATAACACATCTACCTATTCAAGCATTCCATCTGCTAATATGACTCCATCTGTATATAGTAGTCATCCTTCCATTCCTGTAACAAATCCAGGAATGTTAACACATTCCAATGACGCTTCATATAGTACTGGTATGACTACTGGTGGAATGTATGATTATACAAGTTATAATGATCATGTAGGTTATAACCAGCCATTAACATATGTTAATGTCCCCACTGTTTCTCCTGTTGTTAACCCACCTCCAGTTAATGTGAATATAACTATCAATTTGCCAGGAAATCAAGTTCCTCCTCCTCCTCCTGGTAATTTTGTTCAACAACCACCTGCACCACTTAGCCATTATAACTTTGTTCCACAAGGTATTCCTATGGGCACATATGTTCCACCACCATCCTCTGTTGTTATACCCAATAATGGTCACATGATGAATCATGTGACACAGGGAACAACTAGTTTCATGAACACAGGCAGTCATCCTCAAAATCACTACACACATCAACCATATCTCAGCAAAACAAATGGCATGGAACTAAATCATGTAAAGTATCAACTTCGGGATTCTGCTAATTATGTTCCACAAACCTCTTATATGCCATACAATGTTCATGGTGCATTTGAAGTTAACCAGACGACAGGCAATGAAAAAGGAATGTTACCCACTACTGAGAAGGATATTCTTGAGGTACTTCGACTTATATAGTAATCATTTCAGACTTATAATTATATCATACAATAATTATATTTTGTGTATAAATCCCTTTTTGAGTTTTTTTGAATACATTTTTTGTAATTAATAATTTTTACCTTGACAAAATTTTTCCATTTCATTGTAATTCCTCTCAAGTATTACCTTTCTCTAATGATTAACTCTATAGTGTATGATATGCCACATTTTATCATTATTATGATAGGTTGTTATGTAATTACAATTATTTTCATGCTGTGGTAAAATGTTTTGTTTTAATTAAAATAAAACTATCTTTTATATCATAATTGAAAGGAGTGATTAATTTGCTTAATACAATTCATAATTATAGTTCTTGATGGTTATACAGGCACTTACGACTATACTAGTACAATTTCTTGATTTTAATGAAAAGACAAGTATGAATTACGTTATCTCCAATCATACTTTTGAAATATTGATAAGATCTGAGTATGCCTGTATCATGTTGTGCAATTATTATTATATTTCCTTTTTGTATTGGCCAACACAATGAAGATAGGATACATTTAAATAAGGGCTATCCCAGAAAATAAGGGTACACCCCCATTGAGGAACAATTCCTTGATCCCCCCAGCACAGGACAGGAAATAAATTTTACCCTCAGGACAACAGATTGAATCTCTAAATACCCTCAGGACAGCTAATAGAATAATTACACAACCCCTAAGACACTAATTAATTTGTTGAAGATACCCCTCAATATATATGGTTAACAATTCATCTTTCCAAGAAAGTTAAAACATTTAAGGTCAGGAGTCAAGTTAATGTAAGAGTGTATACTGACTTAAATATATAGGTGACCATAGCAGCCTGATATTTTTGGTTGATATCAATGGTAACAGCTCTTTCTCGGTTCAGATGTGTATGTTAAGAGTTATGATGTCAGTCTGACTACAAGCAGTGTACTGTTAGTCTTGCCTAGCCAGACCCAACCCTCTGCTATACGACGGGAAGGGTCTGGTCAACCCACTGTACTAGCGTTCGTCAAGAGCATCAAGTAGATAGGTGTAGTATCTAAGTATCTGACAAACTGGCAGTAGTGATGATATTCATACAGCTGGCTTACTGGAAAGTATAGTTATGAATATAGCTATTATCTATTATTGAGTTGAACTGTTTATAAGGTGCTTTGCCTGTCTTAATTGAACCACCAAATGTAATTAGGAATCAGTTGTGCAGCACTCATTGTCTGCATTGAAGGAGTAGATTTCTAGTCGAGTATTACATACAGCTTGGTGATCTCTAAAATAATCTCCTTTGAATTCTCAGTCTAGGCCCCAGGTAATCTCCAAGCAATCAAGTGTATGTCCATCTTTTGCACAATAGGTTGCTGGAGAAAACTCTAACCTTCCATCCCAGTTCATCAGTACAGAAATTCCTGTAATTCCTTCTGATCACTGAAGACAAAACTGCAGGCTTTTTCCTCTGTGATAGAGTAGTGACTTGCCACTTGCATTGACTTGTGCACTTTCTTACATCCTCAGCTACATGCTCCATAATGTCTGTGTGTTGTTGGGATCCAACTATAGCCCATTCATACACTGCTTTGTTGTTAAAAGGTCTATGTTTAGAAAGTAAGTGCACGGGTTTCTTCGGCAGGAACACGTCTACAGAGTTCCTCTCCTGTGATACTCAGCAAATGATATCTGTGTTACTTTTATGAAGTTTGATAGTCTCAATATTGAATAGTCCTGCATGAATTACATTATTACAACATTATCATTCTAAAAATTAGACAAAGGAAATGCCACTGTGGTAATAGATCATTGAGATTATGAATCTAAGCTATCTACTATGTTGAACGACACCTCCACTTTTAAGGAACTGAATCGTGACCCAGCAGATGCACTTGAAAGGAAAATGAACTCTTTGCTATTACAACTAAACCGATTCCTGACAGACTATACCAATGACTCAGGAGTTCCTCTGGAGTAACACCCAGGATAATATGGTCTTCCAAAAGAGCACAAACCCGATGATCCTCTTTGTCCCATTGTATCGTTCTATACTTCTCCAGCATATCAACTGTCTAGACACTTGTCTACACTTCTCACTCCACTGGTCAGAATATCCCCTTTTCATGTCCATGATTTCGTGAATTTCATCACTGACCAACAAATGAGTGTTAGTTTCCTTTGATGTTGTGTCATTGTTTACAAATGTTCCTACGGATCTTGCTGTTTGTGTAGCCAAAGAGAAATTGAAACAAGACGATACTCTCCATGAACGTACTTATCTTGATCTTTACAACATCATATCCCTTTGAATGCTGCCTACCTCCAGTTTCAACAGAATGTTTACCGACAGATTCAAGGCACAGCGATGGGCTCTCCAGTTTCGGTCACAGTGGCTAACCTAGTGATGGAGGACATAATCGTCATTGAAGAAAGAGCCCTTGAATCATTCCACACACCCATTCTTTTTTTGGAAGAGATATGTTGATGATACATGTACTGCCTTTCTTCAGGAATTCCATCAACATCTGAACAATATTGAACCATCAATCCAGTTCACTTGTAAAGTTGAAGAAAATGGCCAACTCCCCTTCCTGGATGTTTTACTATCAAAAGAAGATGAGGGTCGTATCTCAGCATCGGTCTACAGGAAGCCCACACACACATCTTCACTTCAGTTCACACCATCCACAGTCTCATAAACAATCGGTAGATTGCACACTTTTTTCAAGGGCTGTATCATTATCATCCTCCTCTTTAGTAAGGTCTACAGAAGACGTTCACATATCTGAGGCCCTACCATGTTGAATTGCCCTCGGCAAAAATCTCTCAGCTGGCTGCTTTATACTCAACTACAGATAAAATGATTAATGAAATAAATTTTGAGCTGTCAAACCCAAACTTCATGAAGCCTCTCAAGGAAGCTGTTGACCTTATACATTCAGCACAGTCCTCTATCCCCGACCTCACTCAAGTGTTTGGCTTGAGGGAGGTCGGCGATAGAAGACTGTGCTGTCCAAATATACTCGTGCTACCATTAATCAGGCTTCTATTGAACACTGGAACTCACACCTATCAACTCTTTCTGTTCAAAATAAATTTTCAGAGTCAGTTCTTCTGGAACAAGAAAGTCAGGTTTGGAAAAGAATTATGGAGGGTCTGCTAGCTGGCCAATTATCTTTTATTTTGCGTGCTGCTTCCGATACATTGCCAACCCCTTTAAATCTCCTACGATGGAAAATTCAACACCTGGCCCACAACTGCACACATTCTTAATGGATGTCATATTGCTCTTGAGCAAGGTCGTTACACATGGCGTCACGACTGTATTCTATCAACTCTCTCGTCCACCATTAAAGATCTTATACCCGAGGTGGATGTATTTGCAGACCTCCCTAATCAAAGAGCCTCAGAGCAACCCCCTAGTATAATACCTCCCTCTATTTTAATCACTCCTTTTAAGCCGGATTTACTTCTTATACATAAAGAGAACGAGGCAACTGTCATTGAACTAACCTTAACCTGTCCAACAAATACAATAACCTATTTACAGGCTGCCAGTGGAGGAAACAAAATAAGACAGAATATTGCATTATATTTTCAGATTTTATAAACCAAGGTTGGAAGGTACATTATGAAACTCTAGAAATTGGTTCTCTGGGTCATCATATGAAAGATATGTGCAATTTATTATCAATGACTGTCAATCTCTTGCTCTTATCAATCAAATTTTTTTGGCAAGAAACTTCCTCAGTTGGACATCCCGGAAAATTAGTCAATTATCATGCATAATTTTGTTATTGCTCTTTTTGTCCTTGTTATTTATGTATATATGTATATAATTTATTTATTTATTTTTCGTTGTTCGAGGTTATCTTGCCATGCCTCACCTCTGTTATATTTTATATATATAAGATGTATGCATGAGTCCGAGAATGTGATCCTCATTCTTCCAAATTTTATTTTGGAATGGTATTCAAAACAAAATGAAACAACAACAGACAATTTAGAGTTTTTGAAAGGGGCAATAGCTGTAACTCTAATCATCCTAATTTGCCAGCTTATCCCGACTTTCAAGAATATCCAGATTTTGTTCCTCAATGGAGATAATCGCTTTGAAGGCAGCTGTGACCCTACCTATTCTTTTACTTCAGAAACCACATTACACCTCTTAGGTGAAAGAGGATAATAAATGTATTGAGCGTAGATTGTCTTTGTGGTTAGATGGTGATATTGAAGCTTTGTTAGATGAAGGTCGTACGATACAACGTTACCTCTATCCTCAGATTAAGAGGTAGTCGGATAGACCAGATGCTACAGTATTTGCAAGGTTTGTCTCAGAGGGAAAGGTGAGGGTTGCACTACACATGCTATCCTCTCAAAGCAATAACGATTCACTGGCCTTGGACACTTTAATTGATTCTGTGTCAGTCAAAGAGATTTCACAAAAGAAACATCCACCTGTTCAACTACTTGATCCTACAGCTCTCATTTCATATGAGGATCATATAGAAGAACCCCTTCCTGTTATATTTGATAAAATAACTGGCTCACTTATATGGTCTGTCTCTCTTTGCACTGAAGGATCGTTCAAACTAGATGTGAAATGCTGGTGACGTATTTGTACATCACTTTATGGGGCTTCTATTGAAGTATGTAATACTTTGGCTGCTATAGCAAAACGACTCTGCTCATCTTTTGTGAATCCCTTTGGTCTCGTTGCAATCACTGCCTCCAAGGCTGATCACTTTGGATAAATGTCCTGGTGTGCGCCCTATTGGAATAGGAGAAGTTATAAGAAGAATTGTTGGGAAAGCCATTCTCTCAGTTATTGGATATGAAATACAGGAAACTGCTGGTGCTATTCAACTCTGTGCTGGGCAGCAGGCTGGTTGTGAGTTGGCTGTACATGCCATGAGAGAGATTTTTGCCAACCCTAATACGGAAGGTATTCTATTGGTTGATACTAATAATGCATTCAACAATTTAAATCATAATGCCGCCTTATTGAATATCAAAGCTATCTGCCCTTCGCTTTCTAAAATACCGATCAACACTTACAGAAATAGTGCTAATTTATATGTTGATGGGGAAACACTTCAATCAAATGAAGGAACTACAAAGGGGGATCCATTGGCAATGACAATGTACTCAGTTTAGATGATAATAGTTATATATTTTCAGGTTTGGTGGTGTGTTTAATTTATGCCCAATAACCATGTCATATGATGGAGGTGGTAAAACTGTTATATAACTTATATCCTTATGAATTGCACTGTTAAAATTGGTGTGTAAACAAAACATACTAGCAGCTGTAGCACATACGAATCCTAGTCCATTCAATACATTGGATCCAGAACAAGTTTGTAAAAGTAGGGAACTTGCATAAATATCCACACTGTGAGTGTTCATTGATGGTTGTATGTTCATTTGTGGTTGCCTTTGAAACCCAAAACTAGGATAGCCATATGATATAGAGGGAGATTCAGTAAACAAGATAGTACATTCCACCAACTCAGCTCCTAGTAGGAGCTGAGTTGGTGGAAGCTTTACTATGTAGGTTAATAGCCTTCTTAAATGGTTGAACTAGCTTTTCTGCCACCCTGTTCGTGGTGATGATTTAAAATGCTTAATACCATTACTACAAAGGAAACATCAAAACTCATCTGATGTAAACTGGGAACCATTATCTGATACTACCTGTTTCAGAAGTTCGGAAACAGAAAAAATACGTCTTATAGGCAAATGTGGAAGTCATTTCCCATTTAGAATGGACATCAATCACTATGAAGCAGTGATTTGTTACTGCAGAAATCAAATCATGAGCATCCTCAATCCCACCAACTTTGCCTACAGTGAGATCAATATTCTTAACATAATTATCTCAAAATACAAAATGTTGCTATATGTGCGGATTTATTTATACATGACTTAGTGTAGGTATGTCCTGGCATTTAACATGTAAAAAATTGGTAATGTACATGTACCTTACTAGTCAAGTGATAAACTGCATTGAACTAGTAATGCAGGAGTATCATGTTCCCTCAGTCAATCAATGGCTTCATTGTGTGTTTTTGCTACGCAATTGTTTGCACTTCGAATGATAACTGAGGATGTTTATCGAAATCCTACCTGTGATACCATTATTGACTGTTTCTTAGCTGCTTGTATGTCCAAGAAACTAGAAGAGATTGAGGAACATTGTTGGATGGTGTTTTTTATCAAATGGGTGGTCTATTTGATGCTGTGGCCAATGCAATCAAGAAAGCCATACAAGAAACAGTTAGAGATAAGCTAGGAGTTCAGTTCAACATAGGTGTTCACAATAATCATGTTATAGGTGAGATCAGGAGCCCATAATGACAGAATGTGGTAGGGCAAGAGTAGAAAACAACCACATTTGATTTTGATTGAATTGTGATGTACATTGAGTTGTTTCACTTGATAATATTATGATAGTCTAAATTATAATAATCATCAAGTGAAACAACACAATCATGATCAAGAATGGATTAATCCGGAGATTAATCCATTCCTGATCAATATTCAGGTTCAATTATTTTTAACTTGTTCATGTTAAGTGTGATGCTCTTCACTGATTGTAATTAATAAAGTATCATACTTGTTTGTAGAGTGAGGGTTATCCACTCATGACATTCTTGTCCAATGTATATATATGTATATATATATAAATTATATATATATATATAACTATAGTGAGTGGATAAGATTGAGTGTCAATCCTTTTTTTTTTGAAGTTTCATTTCTGTGAATTTAAGAGAGTAATAATCTCTTAAAGAATGCCAGATAACTCCTCTCGCATTATATTTGTTAAGATAAAGACCATTGAGGTTTGAGATATGACAACCACCATACCACCAAGCTCCACTGAAAACAGCACAATTACCACTACTTATATCATTATCTCTATCCTTAGCACTGAATTTTCTTCCATTATGATATGCTAATGAATCTCCAGCTTCACCAGAATATCCTCCCACAGTGATAGTACAGTCAATTGTCTCCAATATTGAATATAGAGTATTTAGCATAACATGTTTCATTCTCAAAGTCCTCCAGATCCACTCTTATAGTGTGTAGTCTGTTCCATTTTGAGTTAGACGATATATCTTACTCAGTCCCAACCAGGATTCTCCATTGAAATCACAAAAATCTTCCTCATAGTCAGTCCAATTATGATAGAATTCAACTGATCCATCCTTCCTCCTCTGGAAAACAGTCCACCCACCATCACCAGTTTCCATATTACAATAAACCTACAATACAATATGATACTATAGGTTAAAATAATGATTGACACTAACCCCAAATGGAGGAGTCCCTTCATCAGGATTAATTAATAGTGTATTTAATGTAAACACCACTTGTAGTGCAACCATTCATAAACCATTCTTTACAGTTATACTTATACACTAGATTAAGATACAACACAAGTCATTTTTTATTAGATGATAGTTTCTCTTACCTTCTTCACATATCTCATCTGGGCATATTATAATCTTCAACCTGTTGTTGTCATTGAACTTGAAGCTCTTTCCAATATTTGGACAAGATCATACTTTTTCATTCAGTGAGGGTTGATGTAATAGTCATACAGTATAAACTACTCTCAACTGTGATACCAAGAGTCAGGAACACTAGTGTCAATAACATCGTTGAGTTTAACTATGTAAGAGACACTGCAAAATAAAATTGTTAAAATAACTAATTTAGTTGTAAGAAATACATAATTAATTGTTGTTATGACTGCATGGTGACATACATGTAATTATAATGAAATTTCAATTATCCTTATTCTGTCTATTATATATACAAAGAAGCAGAATAACATGTTTACAAACCTTCTTTGTGCATCTAATATGAGATATTGGACATGATAATTGATTAGTACAAGTGTTTTATGCAGTCATAACACCAACCTAATTAAATTGCATCCTTGGAACACTGCTAATCAACATTTGTTATTTTAATAATTCTATCAATAATTATAATGTGCCCAGATGAGATATCATTATTGTATGAAGAAGATATGAGCGAACTCTCATCTAATAAAAAATGGCTTCTCATCTAGTGTATAAGTATAACTATACTGACCGTAAAGAATTCTTTATGAGTGGTAACACTATAAGTGGTGTTTACACTATTAATCCTGATGAAGGGACTCCATTTGAGGTTAGTGTATCAATTATTACTTAAAACATTTGTTTCATATTCTATGTAGATCTATTGTGATATGGATACTGATGGTGGTGCATGGACTGTCTTCCAGAGGAGAAAGGATGGATCAGTTCACTTTTATCGTAATTGGACTGACTATGAGGAAGGTTTTGGTGATCTCAATGGAGAATTCTGGGTAAAATACATCGTCTAACTCAAGATGGAACTGCTATATACACACTGAGAATGAATCTGGAAGTCTTTGGGAATGAAACAAGTTATGCTAAATACTCTACAATCAATATTGGAGACAATAGTACTATCAGTGTGGGAGGATACTCTGAGATTCGTTAAAGGAGAAATTCAGTGCCAAGGATAAAGATAATGATTTAAATGGTGTTGGTAATTGTGCTATTGGAGGATCTCATGAATCGTAATATGTGTATAATTTGTATTAAACATTAACTGTATTATTGCTACATTCTAGTATCTAAAGTAAATTCACTGATAACTAATTTGTTTGTATGGGTGTGTTTAAATGTTAAATACATTTACCACATTCAGTATCTACAGTACATTCACCACTGATATTAAATAACCCAGATCTTGTTTGGGTTAACAATCTGTTTGGTTAAATAGATCTCATGTTAAGTAATATTCATCAGGAGTTAGAAGTTGTTTTCATTATGTTTGTAGCTCTTTTGTTCATACGGTGAAGGTTGACATAATGAACTACATCACCTTGATTTGGAAAAAAACAAATTGCTTCTTTTAAAATAAGCATAACTTATAAAATTAAGTGCTTACACATATTATGTTAAATGAAATGGTATGGTATGAATTATGAGATGTGAACAATGCAAGGCAACTAATAATAACGATTTGCATTATAAAATATGCCACACATACGTATATAATGGACATATATGTATATGAAATCAATTTTTTCAAAGTTTCATCTCAGTGAGAGTGTATTTAAATCTTCTCCAATGATACGATGCTATCCCATCATTAGATTCATGAGATCCTCCAAGGTAATAAAGATCATTGAGGTTAGAGTAATAGCAATCTTTGTACCACCAAGCTCCATTGTATGTAACAGCACAAATTGAATTGCCAGCATCACCAGAATATCCTCCCACAGTGATAGTATAGTCAGTAGTACTGTTTCCAATAGTATTTAGCATAACGTGTTTCATTCTCAAAGTCCTCCAGATCCACTCTCAGTGTGTAGTCTGTTACATCTCGAGTTAGACAATGTATCTTACTCAGTCCCAACCAGAATTCTCCATTGAGATCACCAAAACCATCTTCATAGTCAGTCCAGTTACGATTGAAGTCAATCGATCCATCTTCCTCTTCTGAAAGGTTGCCATACTATTGACTATTTCTACACTATTCTTTATTAGTCTTGTCCATGATCAGGTCCAGTCATAATCATCTACTAGCTAGCTACTGTTTTAAATCATTGAATCAAGTTTCTTGCAATATATACACAAGCCTTGGTTTGTATCATCGTAAATGCTATATGTAGCTAATCCACATGCATGCAGCTATCCACTATTGTATACATGCATATATTGACATATTGTTCTACATTGTCTTTTCTTCTACATTATCTCTAGCTGATTTTATATAATTAATCATAATATATATATGTGACCTAATTTTCAAAAAGGGACATTTTCCTACAAAATGATTTGATCAAATACCTACAATCCTACAATCACTAGCCCTTCAGCCATTTGGTACAGGCATTTAGTATCCAGGAAAAGCTATTGGTAAGCTTCTTAGTTACTGACTTCCCTTACAAAATGGGGGATTAAATGTGAGCATTTGATAAAAAAGCAGTTGAGTGTCCCTTTTTGAAAATTACGTCACGTATAATAATTATATATAATACAGTTGCAAGGATTTAACAATTAGTTGGTTGTTCAGAATATATACATACATCTTATACCACAGATACTTTGTACTAGTTATATGCAAGAATAACTATAATTTTGGGGTGCTGTCTGCTCATATTTCATGTCAAAGACATTTATACTAAAGTACATGTAATTGTATCTGGCCATCAAAAAGGTTTGTAAACCCGCAAACACATATATACCTTCCAATACTTGCACATTATGTTGTAGTAACATACATGCATGTAGCCACAACATCGATATCTTCTATATAATTATGACAATTGACAAAATAAATCGAAACTCGTGCAATTATACTACCCAATAGAATGGCTATTTTAATTAATTATTTTTTGGAGTGTGTTATATTAACCCAAAATGACTAATGCTATGAAACGCAAAAGAATCACATGCACAATATGAATTATAATTCATCATGGCTGCTATACGTTTTCTGCTCAGCTTCAAGCATTGCTCTCTCCAATGATATCTCCTTTTGAAAATCGGCTGCAAGTTTACGAACAATATTGAGGGATTCTTGTCGAGAACGATTCTCCAAGACAACTGTCCTTAAATTATATTGTGCTCCTTTAAGCTCTCTCACAGTTTCATAACTAACACTACCTATGGCAACCCACTTTCCATATAACTCCATTGCCTTCCTCTTAAATAGAAATGATTGAAATACTGTTCTACGCTCTTCTGCATTAGTCTCCTCCATAATCTGGTCAAAATCATCTGCTATCATTGTTCCCTTTTGTTTTAAATCATTTAAATGAATTTTCATCTGATTCCAATATGTTGCAGCATTCAACATTGCTATGGACACTACTCTTAGTCCACCTAGAGTCTTTAGTAGTGCATTGATCGTTACATCAGCAAGTTCTTTGTCATTTTTACAATTTACAATACGATTTGTGAATTCTGCAAGGTCTGCCAATGCTTCATCCTTTATCTTTCGAAAGCTTTCCATTTTCTCCAGATATTTATACTTTTCTGCTCCATATGCCTCTTCAGCATTTTTGTAAGATTTGGTGTCATATACTTCACCAAATCCAAAATGTGAAGTAAAAGCATTAGCAAGTTTTAACAGAGGATTTGACTGAGCATTGATTGCTTTCTTCTCTCGTTTTCGTGCATCATGAAACAAGCCTTCATATTTCTTATAAGCACCTAGGGCTTCTTCTGTAACTTTCTGTGCTCGCTTGATCCTTGATTCGAAATCATTTTGCATTTCCGTTAAATTGATCTTCTTGTTTTCTTCAGTTTCTTGAGCATAAGAGACGGCTCTAATAAGCTCTCCGACATTTTTCACTTCTTCCTCATAAGAATTATATAGTTTTGTTGCCTCATCTGCCATATAACCTGCTATTTTACCAATAGAAGCAAATGATCCCATAGCAAGTTTCTCTTTGTCATTATAAATGTACCAATAAGTAGATTCAAGAGCACCTAATACCCGTTCACTTGCTAACCCAAAGTCCGTCAATGTAACAGCAGATTTGTCTGCTAGTCCAGTAATTCGAATGCCAAGATTGGTAACTTCCCCCTGAAGAATTGGATGCATCGCCAGTCCATTGTAGGCTATACGAATGAAATTCCCAACTTTCTTAAGTTGTTCAGAAATTGTGCGAACATCCAAATGCATGAGAAGACTTGCCCTAGCATTTTGTACTAATGGAGAGGTATCTGGAGGTCGTTCCAAAAGCGAGTATGAAATCTCATTTATTTCTATCAACTCATGATCAGTCTCTTCCTCTTTTTTGCATGTTACTACAGTGAAGAAAAAAATGGGTACAACTTTTTACAAACAAAAAGGTATGGAAAAGCTTACCAGTATTTATAACTAGTATGAAAGAAGTTATAAAAAGACAGAAGTTCTTACTTCTCATTTTGTCAGTAGTTTTGACCCTACAAACAAAAGAGATAAAACATTTCCTTACAGTAATTCACTTATCCTTACCTCAGTTTTTGAGTAAAACCCTGACTGATTAAAAGAAAACGTTTAATTAGAATTAGAATTAGAGGTCTGAAAATGAATTGTATCATCCATTTTTTGGTGTTATGCTTGTTTCTGCTATCCACATATGGTAACTTGTTATATATACATAGATTTTATTTTAATATAAAGATTCTATTTTAGAATTTCTTGTTCTACAGGACAAAATGAGGTTCCACACTCCCTAGTTGATCTTCCTGGACCAACTTCCTTGATAGTAATCCAAGAAAAAGAAAAATCTGTATTTAACATCGAGACACTTGTCAGTAAATTTCGTCAGCTCGGTAGTTTAAGTGGGTTGGCTTACTATGGAGCTTTTGCATATGGTGATTCAAAATTACAAGAAAACACGGCATTAGTCTATCAAGATTTAAAAGCACTGCACAAAAAGTATTCACTTACTTTCAGTAGTTTTGAGTCTACCTCAATGGAAGTTTTACAACAGATGGAAACAGCATTTAATCAACTACAGCTAGGAGAAACAGAAAGATCTATAGAAAACATAAAAACTATATCTGGATCTACAGCCGAGTTAAAAACATCTGCCAGTAGACTTCATCAGGAAACTATCGCTTGTGAGGAAAATGTGAAAAAGCTTAGGGATAATGCTGTTCGTGTCAAAGCTGGGCATGAAGAGCAAAGACAAAATCTTCAATATCAAAAGCAAAAGTTACAAGCTGAGCAAGCACGAATAAAAAAAGAGAAAGAGAATGCTGAGGCTGCAGCAAAGCAGTCTAAAAATAATGCTGACCAAGCACAACGTGAAGCTGATGATGCTCGGAGAAAGTATAAGAAAAAGAAACGTGGAATTGGAGGATTTTTTAACAAATTACTTGGAAAGCTTAAGAAATATGAAAAGCGTCAAAAAACAGCAAGAAATGAGCAGCATGCTCATGAAGCCAAATTAAAGAAGCATCAAGAAGAACAAAAGAAGGCTGAACAAAACTTAGCAGCATTGGAGAGTAAATTGAAGGAGCTAAATGTAGATACTAGTTCAGTAGATGAGGCTATAAGTTCCCTACACGAAGCCAATGGTGAGTTTAAGTCATTAGCGATTCTAATGCTAGATGCTACTACATATTGGGACGGAATGCAAAGTTTCACCAATGACTTGCTTAACACCTTAACTACAACACAAGAGGAAGTGTCTGGGGAGATGAAGATTTGGGAGTCACCAGCATTCCAGTTGAAGGGTGTTCAGTTGTATGCAAAGTGGCTGGCTCTTGAACAGCAAAGTTCGTACTATTTACAGAACACTGAAGATGTTGAAGCTCAAATAGCTGGTTATGTTAGCATTCAACAGCCTTCTCCTCAGCAAGCCAAAGATATGATTAAGAAGATCAAGAGCGGACAAGGTATTCTCACTCCAAAGCAGATTAAAGATGAACTTTGACAGCACTACAGTAACTAAACATGAATTTGTAACAAATAATATCTGTTGCATACCACAGATATTTGAGTAGTACTTATAATACCACATGTTATACTTGTAACTACTATGTGATTTACATACTTTAGTGTATGTATTGTCATTCTATATTATATGGCATATACTTGATATACTAGTCAATAGAGATAAACATCAGTGAAATACCAAGCAAGAAAACAAATTGGCATTTATTTATACAGTCTCAGGAGTATATTATTAATTGAAACTCATATGAAGGTTAAAATAACTAATTAATGTTGCATTGCTAAGTAAAATCCAAAAAAATTAAAAACTGGAAATCTCTGCTTATAGAAAATCAGTTATCTCCTGTGCGATTTTGAATTTTGTAAGAGTGACATTCAATAGTAGTACAAGTATGACTTCACATGAGGAAAAGTCCATCTGGCAAGCAAAATGCAATGAGTTGAAAGGTTACCTTCACAACTGCAATACCATTATACCTGACACCCATTTGTTATTCTATATATTATAGTTTTTGGTGAACTTATCATTTTATCAATACCTAAAGGTCATTCATGTTCACCTTCACTGCAAAGAAAGTTTGGTTATTTCAACCAATCAGTTGGTTACCTCAATTGCATGCACATCATAATGCAGTATTAAGCTGTTGGAAGGTAAGCTTTTAATTTATAGTGTTGAATTTCTGTGTTCACAATGACTAAGTAAATTAATAGTGGAGGATGACAGATAGAATGTCAGTAATTATGTAAATTTATAGTGGGGAAGTACTGACATGTAAACTGTGAATCATACATGTTATTGTGAACAACATTCCAACACAGAAAATTAAGCTGGTTTATTCTTCAACACCTAGCTCAATTGAGCAGTAATGGATGTTTGAAATGCAATTGACAAAGGCGGATCTAGGGGTGGTGGAGCCGGCGCACGCCCCCTTTAAATTGCACACACCCACATGGTAATGAATGTTTGATGGCTAAAAAACTACTTTCAATTCTAGCAAGAAAGATATTCATTTATACTTAGTATTTTGAATACATAGTATATGTAATTTAAATATGTAGTTGAAGAGTTGGTATGACTTCCAGATTGCACCATATATCAGGTGTCCAAAATCAAAATTTTCCTTGGGGGGTGGGGGGGGGCATGCTCCCAGACTCCTCTACAACCAATTTAATTACACCGCCCCCCTTAATCTCAAATCCTGAATTCGTCCCTGATTGAGGTAACCAACTGATTAGTTGAGATAACCAAACTGTGTTGAGTTCAGAAACATGTTCATAACTAGTTTAGAATGACCTATAATGTTTTTACCAACACCATTTTCACACAATTATTCTTCCTATTCTTTTTGTTTATATCAAATTTCATTGCTTCATTATTTATCATGTATTAACCTTATGACTTTAAACTATACACTACAGTATATAATCAAATTGTATACTTAAAATTTTGATATCATTGTGAATTTAAACTAGCTGACTTTATAATTTCTGCCGACAAAAGAAAATTAATTTTATTATATGGCACTTTAATTCAGTGAAATAATTGTTATTGTTACTTCTTGCCACTTTATTAATGCAGCTTTACAATTTGAGTTTTGTTTTATATAGCTTAACGTCTTTTAAAGAAGACATAGCATAGAATATTCATCACTATAATTAGAGTTAGCTGATAGCTCGACTTTTGTTCTCAATAATAACAATAATAATGTATTAATAATTACAAGTACAGTATATGCATACAATACAGTACATATAGTACTCAGTGTATATACATACAATACAGTACATAATATGCTAACAAAATATAGTTTATATTAAATTCATTAATAACAAAAAGAACAGTGTTAAGGTTGTAGTCTTTTCCGTGGGCGGATGCTACTCCAATCAGTTTCTAGTCTTGCCAGCTTCTTGCTGCATACAATCTGGTTCAATTCTGTATCTTTTGGAAGCTACACCCACCCGGGGGTATAGTTATTGGGCCTAAATGTTTTCACTGATCTAAACACACCCTTCGGGCGGTGGAGGGGGCGGTAGGCGGGAAACCCTGGCAGGGTAACTGTAGTTGCTGTCTGAGAAAGATCGGAGTTTGATAGTGTCTAGAAAGGTAGATTTTATGGTTTCAGTGAAAAGCTACAGAATTCAGCTTTCTTCAGCCTCTTGTAACTATAAAAGTAAAATGAATTTGCAGAAAACGGCTCTATTTGTTTTATCAAAATGCATTGTACTTGATGCACGCCATGATTGGTGGGCGTGGCTTTCTTGGTTTTGTACTTATTACGATGGCAAAAATGGACATTTTTCTAACACTCCCACTCTTGTAGAGAAGTATAAAGATCATGAGAAGATATGAAGGTTGCTATTACACCAGGTTAGAGTCATATTATATAATATTCTATTTTGAAACTGATCAAGTTGGAGTCGCATCCGCCCACTCCCTAGTACCACCTTAATAAGATATGATTTTACTTTCATAAGATGCAATGTTGATAGATCCTTCCATTATAGGAGATAATACTGGTTTATTATATGAAGATCTAGAACCCCACATACATAGTATTGTTGATCTTAGAAGAGAAAAGCCTATCCTGCATCATAGCCAATTCATCATCATACTTTATGAATGGTTGTATTTAATGGACAGATTGTTGGCTATCCTCTTTAAGATGATAGTAGCTGCAGGCCAAAAACCACCAATGGTGGACAAAGATAATGGTACCTATGTTTGACTTCTCTCACTCTTTCACCATAATCCCTTCTTATCTCCTGTTGTACAACAATTTAAACAGTTCAAAATTTTCTGAGATATTGTCACAATGAACAGTAATAATTAATTACAACCAGGATGTCACATACCCCCCCAAATGTGACCAACACTGTACAAATATTAACTTGGTGACCCCAATCCCCAACCACCCCCCATAATGGTCCCATCTTCCCTATTAAATGTCATGACATAATAATTAGAATAACAATAAAGATGTATGTACCAAAGTGCTACCAACATGGATAACCAGGAAATTGCCATAAATCTGGTGTAAGATCTTTCTATACAAGCTGACAATGGAGAAATAAGAGAAGTAGACAAAATATTGATATAATACTGAAAACAGACATGTTCTATATAAAATGACTGCAAACGAGGCATTTGATATGTTGTATGGAATCACAAGAGGGAGCTGGATTGATCTTCAAGAAGCTATTATGAATATTAAAGTGTCTTTTCAGTTTACAGAATTACTTTTCACTGAAAACATTTGGCTACAAAATCTTCCTAAACAAATGCCACAGTAAAGTGAATTAGTGCTTAATATGTTCTTTACATTTGATTTTAACATTAGATATAAAACTACTTTACTGTTGCTGTTTGCTCAAGCAATAAAGACCTTTACTGTAGCTTGAGTGTTCTAGTTACTGGCAATAAATCCCTCAATACTATGATTAGACTTGTTGCCAGATGAGAAAACGTGCTACAAGTCATTTGTATTAATGAGCCAAATCTCATCCGTGGCCACATGTATTATCTAGTAGCAAAGCAACAAGGGGGATTGCATGTGAAATTCCCTATAGTACTGCTAGTTGTTATGGCAGTGTCAATGGTGTTTAATATAGTGAGCCAGTTACCATGTATTGCAGTTATAACTTCGTTAGTTAGCAGACAGAAACACAGAAGGTATGTACCACATGCAGTTACTGGTACATAAGTCATAATGTCTATTTACACAAATCAATTCTATGAAAACTGAAAGCAGTGTTTCCTTACTTTCATGTACTAGGGAGGTACATGTACATACATACAATAGCAAAAAAACACGAAGTCACTCAGCAAACACAGTCTAGTGCAACCAGATCCCTGCTCATAAAGAAGGTCTGATCTGCTTGGTATAAATATATATATAAATAATTATATAATTATATATATATATAATATATATATATAATAGTTGTACTTGCATTACGTTTGTACTGTAAAAAATCTATTGTGTAAACAGTATTTAAAAGTGTGGAATCAAAATGTGTAGCTTGCTGTTCTTAGGTTGTGGAGAACACCTGGCACTCATTGACGAAACTCAACACTACTCAACAATACTTACAGTTACATAATAGAGACATGTGACATCACGTAGCTAATCATTTCCATGCTATACAATCCAATGGGGTAGGTTGATTTACAGTAACAGGGCAGAACTACTATACGATTAGCAAACCTAACACTCCTTCTCAATGAGGGTCTGGCTACTTCAGACTTGTTAACACACATCACCCTCATGTCTGAAAAAAAAAGAGTTGTATAACTTGAAATAAGCTGTTTCATTGTGAGATTCTATCAGATGGTTCAGGTACCTAAAAAAACTCTGTGATACCTAGGCTAACCATAAACAGCTGTATAATAAATAAACACAATTTATAACAATACCTTCAGTTCACTCACCAGATGACCTCTCCATCGTTCGCAGAGAACAGTAGATAATATTTAAGATCAACCATCAAAACCAGGTGTCTGGCATGGCACCAAATACCGGTACCACACCGAGAACCATCTACATTAATATTGTTGAATGTATTTTTCCAAGACAACTGCCCTTAAATGATATTGTGGTCTCTCACAGTTTCATAACAAACACTACCAATGGCAACCTACAGCTTCATTGCCACCTTCTTAAAAGGAAATGGTTGCCATACTATTCTATACTATTCTTTATTAGTCTTCTCCATAATCAGGTCACAGTCAAAATCATTTACTAGCTACTATGTTTTAAATCATTGAATCAAGTTACTTACAATATATACACAAGCCTTGGTTTGTATCATTGTAAATGCTATATGCAGCTAATCCACATGCATGCAGCTATCCACTATTGTATACATGCATATATTGACATATTGTTCTACATTGTCTTTCTTCTACATTATTTCTAGCTGATTGTATATAATAATTAATCATAATATAATTTTCAAAAAGGGACACTTTCTCACAAAATGATTTGATCAAATGCCTACCCACAATCCTACAATCACTAGCCCTTCAGCCATTTGGTACAGGCATTTAGTATCCAGGAAGAGCTATGAGTAAGCTTCTTAGATACTGAATTGCATTGCCTTCCTGTACAAAATGGGGGTGATTGAAATTATTTTGCAGTTGAGTGTCCCTTTTTGAAAATTACGTCACATATAATAATTATATATAATATAATTTATTTATCAGCTTTGCCATAATTATTCATATTCACAATTCATTATAGTGCAACGGATTTTTAAGATCAGTTTACTGCAAAAAATAGTTAAAATAACTAATTTAGTGGTTAGTACAGTTGCAAGGATTTAACAATTAGTTGGTTGTTCAGAATACATACGTACATCTTATACCACAGATACTTTGTACTAGTTATATGCAAGAATTACTATAATTTTGGGGTGCTGTCTACTCATATTAAAATTTTAACTAAAGTACATGTAATTGTATCTGGCCATCAAAAAGGTTTGTTAACCTGCAAACATATATATACCTTCCAATACTTGCACATTATGTTGTAGTAACATACATGCATGTAGCCACAACATCTTCTATATATGACAATTGACAAAATAAATCGAAACTTGTGCTATTCCTTGCAACTATACTAACCAATGAAATGATTATTTTAATGATTTATTTTTTGGAGTGTGTTATATGAGATAATCTAGCCCAAAATAAAAATTAACATTCTACGAAACACAAAAAAATTACATGCACATTAGAATATGAACTACAATTCATCATGGTTACTGTACTTCTTCTGCTCAGCTTCAAGCATTGCTCTCTCCAATGATATCTCCTTTTGAAAATCAACTGCAAGTTTACAAACAATATCAAGGGACTCTTGTTGAGAATGATTCTCCGAGACAACTGCCCTTAAATGATATTGTGCTATTTTAAGCTCTCTCACAGTTTCATAACAAACACCACCAATGGCAACCCACTTTCCATATAACTCCATTGCCTTCCTCTTAAATGGAAATGATTGAAATACTGTTCTACGCTCTTCTGCGTTAGTCTCCTCCATAATCTGGTCAAAATCATTTGCTATCATTGTTTCCTTTTGTTTTAAATCATTTAAAAGAATTTTCATCTGATTCCAATATGCTGCAGCATTCAACATTGCTATGAACACTACTCTTAGTCCACCTAGAGTCTTTAGTAGTGCATTGATCGTTACATCAGCAAGTTCTTTGTCGTTTGTACAATTTACAATACGATTTGTGAATTCTGCAAGGTCTGCCAATGCTTCATCCTTTATCTTTTGAAAGCTTTCCATTTTCTCCAGATATTTATACTTTTCTGCTCTATGTGCCTCTTCAGCCTTTTTGTAAGCTTTGGTGTCAAATACTTCACCAAATCCAAAATGTGAAGTAAAAGCATTAGCAAGTTTTATCAGAGGATTTGACTGAGCATTGATTGCTTTCTTCTCTCGTTTTTGTGCATCATGAAACAAGCCTTCATATTTCCTATAAGCACCTAGGGCTTCTTCTGTAACTTTCTGTGCTCGCTTGATCCTTGATTCGAAATCATTTAGCATTTTCGTTAAATTGATCTTCTTGTTCTCTTCAGTTTCTTGAGCATAAGAGACGGCTCTAATAAGCTCTCCGACATTTTTCACTTCTTTATCTTTAGAATTATATAGTTTTGTTGCCTCATCTGCCATATAACCTGCTATTTTACCAATAGAAGCAAATGATCCCATAGCAAGTTTCTCTTTGTCATTATAAATGTACCAATAAATAGATTCAAGAGCACCTAATACCCGTTCACTTGCTAACCCAAAGTCTGTCAGTGTAATAGCAGATTTGTCTGCTAGTCCAGTAATTCGAATGCCAAGATTGGTAACTTCCTCCTGAAGAATTGGATGCATCGCCAGTCCATTGTAGGCTATACGAATGAAATTCCCAACTTTCTTAAGTTGTTCAGAAATTGTGCGAACATCCAAATGCATGAGAAGACTTGCCCTAGCATTTTGTACTATTGGAGAGGTATCTGGAGGTCGTTCCAAAAGCGAGTATGAAATGTTATTTATTTCTATCCACTCATGATCAGTCTCTTCCTCTTTTTTGCATGTTACTACAGTGAAGAAAAAATGATTACAACTTTTTACAAACAAAAAGGTATGGAAAAACTTACCAGTATTTATAACTAGTATGAAAGAAATTATAGAAAGACAGATGTTCTTGCTTCTCATTTTGTAAGTAGTTTTGGCACTACAAACAAAAGAGATAAAACATTTCATTACAGTAATTCACTTATATGCTTACCTCAGTTTTTGAGTAAACCCTGACTGATTAAAAGAAAACGTTTAATTAGAATTAGAATTAGAGGTCTGAAAATAAATTGCATCATCCATTTTTTGGTGTTATGCTTGTTTCTGCTATCCACATATGGTAACTTGTTATATATACATAGATCTATATTTTAATATAAAGATTCTACTTTAGAATTTCTTGTTCTAGAGGACAAAATGAGGTTCCACACTCCCTAGTTGATCTTCCTGGACCAACTTCCTTGATAGTAATCCAAGAAAAAGAAAAATCTGTATTTAACATCGAGACACTTGTCAGCAAATTTCGTCAGCTCGGTAGTTTAAGTGGGTTGGCTTACTATGGAGCTTTTGCATAATATTATGGGGATTCAAGGTGGTACTAGGGAGTGTGCGGATGCGACTCCAATCAGTTTCAAAATAGAATATTATATAATATGACTCTAACCTGGTGTAATAGCAGCCTTCATATCTTCTAATCACCTTTATAGGGTCCTGGAATTGATAAAACATATATAAAATGTCCATTTTTGTAGTCGCAATAAGTACAAAACCGAGAAAGCCACGCCCACCAATCATGGCGTGCACCAAGTACAATGCATTTAGAGAAAACAAATAGAGCCGTTTTCTGAAAATTCATTTTACTTTTATAGTTACAAGAGGCTGAAGAAAGCTGAATTCTGTAGCTTTTCACTGAAACCATAAAATCTACCTTTCTAGACACTATCAAACTCCGATCTTTCTCAGACAGCAACTACAGTTACCCTGCCAGGGTTTCCCGCCTACCGCCCCCTCCACCACCCGAAGGGTGTGTTTAGCTTTGTTTCTGAAAATAAACTATCAGTCAAAACATTTAGGCCCAATAATTATACCCCCGGGTGGGTGTGGCTTCCAAAAAATACAGAATAGATCCAGATTGTATGCAGCAAGAAGCTTGCAAGACTAGAAACTGATTGGAGTAGCATCCGCCCACGGAAAAGACTACAACCTCAAAATTACAAGAAAACACGGCATTAGTCTATCAAGATTTAAAAGCACTGTACAAAAAGTATTCACTTACCGGGCTTTTAGTAGTTTTGAGTCTACCTCAATGGAAGTTTTACAACAGTTGGAAACAGCATTTAATCAACTACAGCAACGAGAAACAGAAAAATCTATAGAAAGCATAAAAACTATATCTGGATCTATAGTTGAGTTAAAAACGTCTGCCAGTAGACTTCATCAGGAAACTATCGCTTGTGAGGAAAATGTGAAAAAGCTTAGGGATAATGCTGTTCGTGTCAAAGCTGAGCATCAAAAGCAAAGACAAAATCTTCAATATCAAAAGCAAAAGTTACAAGCTGAGCAAGCACGAATAAAAAAAGAGAAAGAGAATGCTGAGGCTGCAAAGTTTCACCAATGACTTGCTTAACACCTTAACTACAACACAAGAGGAAGTGTCTGGGGAGATGAAGATTTGGGAGTCACCAGCATTCCAGTTGAAGGGTGTTCAGTTGTATGCAAAGTGGCTGGCTCTTGAACAGCAAAGTTCGTACTATTTACAGAACACTGAAGATGTTGAAGCTCAAATAGCTGGTTATGTTAGCATTCAACAGCCTTCTCCTCAGCAAGCCAAAGATATGATTAAGAAGATCAAGAGCGGACAAGGTATTCTCACTCCAAAGCAGATTAAAGATGAACTTTGACAGCACTACAGTAACTAAACATGAATTTGTAACAAATAATATCTGTTGCATACCACAGATATTTGAGTAGTACTTATAATACCACATGTTATACTTGTAACTACTATGTGATTTACATACTTTAGTGTATGTATTGTCATTCTATATTATATGGCATATACTTGATATACTAGTCAATACAGATAAAGATCAGTGAAATACAAAACATTACCAAGCAAGAAAACAAATTGCCATTTACGTGTATTTATACAGTCTCAGGAGTATATTATTAATTGAAATTCATATCAAGGTTAAAATAACTAATTAATGTTGCATTGTTAAGTAAAATTGAATTAAAAACTGGAAATCCCTGCTTATAGAAAATCAGTTATCTCCTGTGCGATTTTGAATTTTGTAAGAGTGACATTCAATAGTAGTACAAGTATGACTTCACATGAGGAAAAGTCCATCTGGCAAGCAAAATGCAATGAGTTGAAAGGTTACCTTCACAACTGCAATACCATTATACCTGACACCATTTGTTATTCTGTATATTACAGTTTTTGGTGAACTTATCAATTACCTAAAGGTCATTCACATTCACCTTCACTGCAAAAAAAGTTTGGTTATTTCAACCAATCAGTTGGTTGCCTTAATTGCATGCCAACGTAATAATATGCCATACTGCAGTATTAAGCTGTTGGAAGGTAAGCCAGTTTGTAATTTTAATTTATATACAGTTGAAATGTTGTGTTCACAATGACTGTATAAGTAAATTAATAGTGGAGGATGACAGATAGAATGTCAGTAATTATGTAAAGTTACAGTGGGAAAGTACTGACATGTAAACTGTGAATCATGACTAATTTACATGTTATTGTGAACAACATTCGAAGTTAAGCTGGCTTACTCTTCAACACAAAGCTCAATGGAGCAGTAATGAATACTTGAAATGCAATTGAGGTAACCAACTGATTTGTTGAAATAACCAAACTGTGTTGAGTTCAGAAACATGTTCATATCTAGTTTAGAATGACCAACAATGTTTTTACCAACACCATTTTCACACAATTAATCTTCCTATTCTTTTTGTTTTATCAAATTTCAATCCATTGCTTCATTATTGAATTACTTCTTGCCTCTTTATTAATGCAGCTTTACAATTCGAGAGAAGATAGAATAGAATACTCATCATTATAATTAGAGTTAGCTGATAGCTCGACTTTTGTTCTCAATAATAACAATAACGAGCGCCGTCGGGACGGGACCCTCGCCTTCGTGGCAAAGTAATACATAATCTTTTTAAAAAAAAATAATTATATGTCAAAAGATTATAATTATGTATATATATAATAATAACACTTACTTCAGATGGTTTATATAAAACATATAAAGTAATAAAATTGCACTGGCATGTTAGTTTTTATAATAATACAATAATAGTTATATAATTAGGTAAACTAACATGTCAGTACTTATTACTTTATAACTGAAAGATTTTAGTATGATTATACCAGTCTCTTCCTTGTCTATACTATAAGTCTTACATTTTAGTCTCTGTTTTATCTCAAAAAAGAAAGAAAGATCTTCAATTAGTCTTGTGAAATGTGCTATAAAGAGAGCCTAGAGCACTAAGACAGGTCCTCAAAACTGCTGAAGTTCGAGTCACGTGCACAGCACATGACTTAAAAATTTTAAATAGGCGGAGCCTGAAAGTAATGGAGAATTCTTGGAGCTAGTGCTCGATGTTGTACCAACCACTACCCAAGTTTTGTTTGCTTTTATGTAGTGCTTTACTAGCGATAGTCATGAGTATAATTTGAAGTCTTTCCATATCTAGTTCGAGCCACCAGTGTTCGTAGTTTTTGCAAAATTTTGCGAACACACACACACACACACACACACACACACACGCACACACACACACACACACACACGCACACACACAATATGATTACTGTACCCTTCCGCCTACGCTTCGCGGCGAGGGTAATAATGTATTAATAATTACAAGTACAGTATATGCATACAATACAGTACATATAGTACTGTACAATTGTACATACAATACAGTACATAATTATGGAGTGCCGTTTGCGTCAAAAAAATTATCGCGTCTCCCGACTCAAACAACATGGATGATAACCCTAACGATCCCAAGGCCTAAAACTGGGGGGCTCCGCCCCCCCCCCCCCCCCCCCCCAGTTAAAGATATCGGATATACTATATCCCACGTCTGATATGATATCAGGTGTCGGATATAGTATATCGGACGTCTGCTATGATATTGGATGTCGGATATAGTATATCAGAAGGGGTAATAATGGAGCAGCCAACACAAAACAATTTTGACTCGTTTGGCACCCAATACATAATATGCTAACAAAATATAGTTTATATTAAATTCATTAATAACAAAAAGAACAGTGTTAATAAGATATGATTTTACTTTCATAAGATGCAATGTTGATAGATCCTTCCATTATAGGAGATAATACTGGTTTATTATATGAAGATCTAGAACCCCACATACATATTATTGTTGATCTTAGAAGAGAAAAGCCTATCCTGCATCATAGCCAATTCATCATCATACTTTATGAATGGTTGTATTTAATGGACAGATTGTTGGCTATTCTCTTCAAGACGATAGTAGCTGCAGGCCCAAAACCACCAGTGGTGGACAAAACTAATGGTACCTATGTTTGACTTCTCTCACTCTTTCACCATAATCCCTTCTTATCTCCTGTTGTACAACAATTTAAACAGTTCAAAATTTTCTGAGATATTGTCACAATGAACAGTAATAATTAATTACAACCAGGATGTCACATACCCCCCCAAATTTGACCAACACTGTACAAATATTAACTTGGTGACCCCAATCCCCAACCACCCCCCATAATGGTCCCATCTTCCCTATTAAATGTCATGACATAATAATTAGAATAACAATAAAGATGTATGTACCAAAGTGCTACCAACATGGATAACCAGGAAATTGCCATAAATCTGGTGTAAGATCTTTCTATACAAGCTGACAATGGAGAAGTAAGAGAAGTAGACAAAATATTTGATATAATACTGAAAACAGACATGTTCTATATAAAATGACTGCAAACGAGGCATTTGATATGTTGTATGGAATCACAAGAGGGAACTGGATTGATCTTCAAGAAGCTATTATGAAAATTAAAGTGTCTTTTCAGTTTACAGAATTACTTTTCACTTTAAAGATTTTGGCTACAAAATCTTCCTAAACAAATGCCACAGTAAAGAGAATTAGTGTTCCTTAATGTGTTTTTTACAGTTGATTTTAACATTAGATATAAAACTACTTTACTGTTGCTGTTTGCTCAAGTGATAAAGACCTTTACCGTAGCTTGAGTGTTCTTAATACTATGATTAGACTTGTTGCCAGTATAGTAAGTGCAGTGGCACATTACGAAAATATTGTAAAAAAGGTGTGTTCAAAAAATTAATGTTATGATCAGCTTATGTCTCCATTGTATGTGTTTATATGCACAGATTAGCTCTGAACTTGCTCATGTTTAGAAAGCTCAATCTTTTACATGTGCCACTTTAACATCATAATTATTATTCCTTCCAAAACTGGCCAACTGACTATCAACTATCTGCAGTAATACTTTAAAAAAAAATAATTTTGGTACCATACATAGAATTTACAGTGATTCATAAAGTTTGTTACATTCATATATGATATCATGCGTTTTACACTTTCAGTGCTTAATTTGATTGCTCCACAATTTGACTCTTGATAATTGTGGGTAGTCAGACATTTTATATCCAATGCGCTACAAACTACAGTTTTTAAGGTAAAAATCATTACATAAAACTATTACCATGATTAGGCCAGTGAAAACTGTCAACCATCTACCAAAAAGAAGTGTTGTACTCTGTTAGAACAATAGCTGTGTAAATTACATGCATCGTCGAAAATGATGATGACGAGAGGTATATTTGGAAATTATAAGTGTACATGTCAGTGAATGTCTGCATTACCTGAAATCCATAGCATAATTATACCTACGTGTTAAATCAATGGAAAATGTGTAAACAGTTAGTTGCACTTTTATGTTCACAATATAATGCTATATTTGTACAAATTCTGAATGACTTAACTCTGTCACACAAAGGTAGTTGTGGAAAACAAAATAATTCCTTAATGTGTTCTTCGATTGTCTCTTGATTAATTGGTTCATACATTATGCTGCTGTCAAAAATTGCTCTTGACTTTTTGATTACGCCATCAACCAATGGAGCAAGTAGTTTGTTCAGAACATAACGCAACTTTTGCAATAAATTAAAAATGACTGGCCTCTCATCTTGTAGATATTTCATTGTTTTCATGTCTTTTAACCCTTAGAGGACTGAGCTTGTTTTTCAAAATTCTTCAACACTGGCGACTCTATTGCATATATTTTGGCCACCGTTCACTTTCTCTACCCTAAACTTGGCTCCTTTTCTGACATGGAGTACTACTTCCACCAACTTGCTTACTGGGACTCGAAAGTCCCCAAGCGCTTCGTAGGATTAAATCAAATCCAGTGCTCTCCCTCCTTTGACTGGAACTGTGGCAAACAAAATGACCCCATTGCATGTTGGTACCAGCTACACCCACGATTTCAGGTTTTACACCAAGGGAAATACCTCAGGTACCCACCAGAGCGCGTGGGCGGGGTCACTGAAACAACAATTTGCGTGGGCGGCAGAGCACAGCCTTAAAATCCCCCCCCCCCTCCCCCCCCCCCCCATAGTCATTATTTAGACCAAAGGGCGGCCGAAAATACGTCAACATTTTTTAGCCATATTCATGGGCTTGTGCCTGACACCAATTACAAGCATTTGGAGAGCTTCATAATGCTAGGAACACACTCCGAACCATGTAGGGGTGAAATGTCACATATATGTGACATCAGTCTTCTAAGGGTTAAGATATATATTCTTTTTTATGATTTGACTGAATTATAAATTAGTGCACAAACAGGAGATGAACTAGCTAATGATTTTACAGTACATTTAAAAACATTGTCTGTATTATTGCACGTAAATAAGGCTATCCAAAGCTGAGTGGGAATATTTTGTCAGAAGGATGTGTAATTCATGTACTTTAGTTTGGAATAGGTATTGGCTGACAAACTGAAGTAGGTGCATATGGCCATGTTTATTATAAAATATCTATCAGCATGTTTGCTGAATTAAAAGTAAACATACTTATAAATGGATATTGTCTGAAAAGTATAAATGACAAATATAATTTATTACCTTACAGTTTTTCTTTATTCTTGTATTGAATGTTGTTTTGGAATCAAAAATCCAGATCTCTTCAAGAGAAATTGCATCCATAATGACAACTTGAAGCAGCCTTTCACATTTAGGACACATGAAGCCAATTTCAAGGTCTATGTCTAACAGGGATACGAAGCTGTACCACAAATGGTGCATGGTGTGTGTATAAGAAAATTAAGATATCACTGATTATGTTATTGCCTGTAGTCCTGTGCTTAATCAAAAAAAAAGGTCATGTTTATAATAGTGATAACAATAAAATTAATTGTTCACATGTACAAACCTTCCATGTAAAAAATTAAACATATATAAAGCTTTGTAAACGTACCGAGACTAGTTACGCGTATTTATTTTCAGCATCCGCCATCTTTAAGTCCTCATCAGGTCCTTCGCCCCCTTTAAATTAATGTTGTTAATTATTGTTAATTTTTTAGCTTAGCAGCACAATGGAGCCAAGTAAAACTTCTGTGTCGCTTTGAAAATTGGTAAGTATTATCTATTGAGTGTTAAATATATATATATATATATATATATATTTATATATATATATATATATAATATATATATATATGTATATTATACAGTATGTATAGGACCTGCGTTTTGTGTCCTCCGATGTGATATAGCCCTCGCAGGCTCGGGTTATATCACATCCTCAGACACAAAGCAAGGGTCCTATATGGGAGCTATTAGCATACTATATATGATGATGACATCTCCTGCATAGTGTGCACATGGAAGTTCTATGTACAATATATAGAACTCAGCACATCAAAGGGATGATGTCACCATCATACTATATATATACTCTCAACTTCAAAACATAGTCTGTAGTGTGAGGGATGTACACTAGATGTTCTTACCCTGCACAATGCTCCTTGGAATCTAGTGATATAATAATCATATACACTTAATACACAAAAATACAAAATCATTTTTTATGTCGTCTTTTGTAAACCCCTGTTACGTTTTTAGCTTCTTCAGTACTTCATCATCGGGTTTTCATTGTATTGGATTATCAATATATGGTTTTACAGCCTAAACTGAAGCCGGAGAGAGTTTCATCTAGAGACAATGAACTTCTGGCTGCTGGGAATTTTGCTTTTATGTATAATTATTATGTGAAGGTTCTTTCTTCCCCTCTAATTTAAAGTGACAGTGGTAAGTAGCTACTTCATCAACTTTCTTGTTTTTAAGAGGAAAGATCTCATTGTAGTTAGTATCTCCATCACATTCTGATTGACTGTCACAGTCAGACTCTCTTGTGTAAATAACGTAGCCGTTGTTTGAATAGGTTGGACTCTGCTAAGTTGACGACACTCTCGATATATAATGTGACCAGGGTCTGGGAGAATGATTGTGTGATTGATGATAATGATTGTGTGATCATGTGAAAATAACCTAATTTGTATGTCACACAACCAAATCATGAGAGTTGAGGTATCTGTATAGTATTATGTATATAATTCTTAATTTTGTATTTTATTTTAGTATCGCTATGCTAACTGCTTGGACACAGTGATATTATTGCTGGCTACATGCTGTTCTACTTTAGCAGGAGTGTGTTTACCGTTACTGCTTTTAATTTATGGATCTGCATTCACTCAATTTGCTAATTACGCTGTCACTATACAACTGGAGAAAGATAATTTAAGTAGTGCTGATTAATTCTGTAACAATTCAACTCAGACTAGTTTACGTCAGTACCTAAACTCAGATGATCCTGCTGATAAGCTACAAAGTGAAATACCAACTTATACTTACTATATTTTGGGTGTGGCATTATTATATTTTCTATTTACATCTTTGTCTCGTTTCTTGTGGTGTATTAGTGCAGCTCGTCAGGGAAGAAGAATGAGGTTGGCGTATCTTAAATCAGTGTTATCTAGGCATATAGGATGGTTTGACATCAATTCTTCTGCTGAGCTTCACACTCATCTATCAAAGTAAGTAATATATATATATTGGGAAGTGCCTATTGAATAATATATATGTCATGGCTTTTGACCCGTGATGAGAGTTTGTGATACTACTGACATTGCTTGTGGTTTATGAGTGTAAACAATATTTATAGTTTGGCCAAAAGGCCCTACCCTCTTATGCAATATATATGCCCAGCTGGTGATAACACTTGTGGTATGACACTTACAGAGTTTGTGGGTTTGATAATATTGACTTGCATAAGATTAGAATAAGTATGTTTATACATGCATGATGTAGTTTAAGCATTCCCCTCCTATGCCATGTATATACAATGATGCTTGGGAATGTGGAGCTCTAATATTGATTCAGAATGGTGCAATGGTTCAGTTTGTCTAAAAAAATTATCAATTAGCACCACATACCCAGTGATATACCTTAATGTTACTATTATTTGTGGGTACTAATTTTAGCGATTATTAGCGAGCTTGATAAAAACGCAAAATTTTATACACGTTAATAATAATCATTGTGAATAATTTGTTATGAATATAATTATAATAATTAATTAATTAACAGTCATCATCAATCAGTTTCCATATCACTCTCTTCTTCCTCACTGCTATCTAAGCTGTCGAGAACATTTCTGGTGATATCTTCATATTTTCCATCCACTGGTTCTTTGTAGTACCAAGCAACAAGTGACTCGTATTTTGTTAAAGCATCCTTATTCTTTTCACTATACTCCATTTTGACTGTTACTTGAATGGGAATCTCAAGACCTCCTTGCACAATTGGAGACCTGCGGTGGTGTATATCTATGACCTTCACAGTAACTACAGCACCGTGCAAAATTATAAATCTCGTAATCCTTGAGATTTCTTTTGGAAGGTGACCAACTGTTGACTCGATGATTTGTCCTGGTAGTCGCTGTCTTGCAACTATAGCATAGTGGTCATGGGAATTGTTCAGCTCATGAATTGTGGGCAGAATTTCATTGAGCGCTGGAGTCCATTTCAATTGATAAACATGATATCCTCTGAGGCAACAAGGGAAACTTACAGAAAGATCAGCCATTCTCTCTGTCTCCACTCACATGTTCGAACATTCGAACCACTTGTCACGTATACAACACGTGTCACTTGAAGATTATGTCGCTTTTTCAGTTTGGCTTTACAAGGAGCTCGAGAAATGGCATCGAGAACAACACCCAAGAACCATTGGATATTCCAAGTTACTTACCGAATGCGTTGGAGTGTGGACTGGGTATAGAAGAGCACTCGATTGTCACAACAAGTGTCTCAGAGTTTGCTGATCCTGAACCTTCACGAAAAAAAAGAAAAATTCGTGTAAATATACTGAATACTCGGGATGAAGATCGTGCCAAGATAGGACGATATGCTAATGAAAATGGAAACAAAAAAGCACGGAAGCATTTCTTTGGAAAATTTCCTCGTCTGACAGAAAGCACAGTTAGAAATTTCAAGGCAAAGTATATGGAGAAGATAAGAGTTGAACGAAAAAAATCAAATCCACAACGACCACCAATACTACTTGAACTAGATGGCAAGTTACTAAATTACTTAAAAGCCGCAAGAACAAAGGACGGAGTAGTTAACATTCATGTAGTACGAGCAGCTACGCAAGGATTGATTGCAAGCAACCCGGCCTTTGCACACCGATTTGCAAGGTTTGAAATGCCTCGCACATGGGTCCAATCAATATACAGAAGAATGGGGTACACAAGGAGAGTAGCCACCACTCCAGTGCCCCAAGGAATATATGATGAATGTCGACGTGAGTTTCTCAATGACATTAAAGAGAAAATGACATTGTACTCTATTCCGCCGGAGCTTGTATTGAATTCCGACCAAACTCCAAGTTCATATGTATCAGTAGGGAAGTCAACAATGCATGATCGTGGTGCTAATTCAGTTCCCATCCAAGGTTTGAAAGACAAGAGAAATATAACATTAACGTTTGTTGTAAGTCTCTCCGGTGAATTTCTGCCTATGCAGATCATTTATGCCGGCAAGACCAAGGCATCTTTACCACGTGGGTTTATATTTCCCAAAGGGTTTTCTTTGAGTCAAAACCCACAACACTGGTCAAATGAGACGGAGACACTTAAACTCGTAGATGAAATCATCAATCCATACGTCATACTGGGTCTTGCCTCTACACAAAAGGCATTAGTTATTTGGGATGTCTTCAAAGGGCAGATGACAAATGTAGTTAAGCAGAAGTTGGAATTATTGGACATGGAACTTGTCGCTGTCCCGGCCAATATGATCCACTTTTTTCAACCCCTGGACTTAACTGTGAATGGAGCAGCTAAGAGTTTTGCAAAGAAAGAATTTATTACTTACTATTCTGCTCAAGTCCAACAACAACTTGAAGGAAGAACCAATTTAGAAGACATAAATGTTGACTTGAGATTAAGTATGATCAAACCTCTACATGCTCAATGGCTTGTAAACATGTACAATTTCTTTACTCAGCCAAATGGCAGGAAAGTGATACTTAAAGGTTGGAAAAAAGCCGGAATTGCTGGATTGCTTGATAATACCACTTTACTATCTCCAGAAGACCCATTTGAAACTATATTTGAACAAGAATCATAATTGTACCTGCACTCTTATAATCGAGTTATATTTTGTTTTCTGCATGCCCTCTGTGAGGGCTGAGTTATGAATTTTTATTTTTAAATCGCTAAAATTAATACCTATCAAATCCCCATTAGCAGCATTTCGTTAAATATAGTCTGTTTAAATATTTGTACCTTCAAGGTACACCTGTGGCTACATATATATATAATTATATATATATGTGTAATATATATATGTGTAATATATACCATGGTCCAGAGGTCTCTATGGTTTATATAATACATATAGATTTGCCCCGTCAGAACTTCTGTTTAATCGTAAGATCAAGACAAAGCTTCCTCAATTTACCGTTAGCAACAGCAAATCTGACATTGATTCCAAAGTTCAGAAAAATGACAAGCAAGCTAAGGAACGAATGAAGAATTATGCAGACAAGAAATCTCGTACAAAAGTTTCTGATATTAAGGTTGGTGATATAGTTTTGATTCGTCAAAGAAAAACAGTGATATCCTCACAGGAGCTGATAACGATATTCCTCCTCCTGTTAATCCCGCTCCACCAATCAATATGTGTACAAGAAGATATCCGATTCGAGATCGAAGGCCAACTCAACGATATGGACATGATCAGTGAGTCTTGATTAACACTAATGAATTTGTGTTTAAATTTAAATTTAACTGATTTCTTAGTATTTTAATTTATTTGTTCCTTATCAAAGAAAGGGAGAGATGTTATAATTTATTTATCTTGTCTATTATGTTATTATAGTTATAATAACTAATGATGTCATTGTATAATAGAATTGAAGAACATGTGTTTTGCAACTTAAGTTGAATCTATTAGCATCCTTTATGAGAGACTAGAGAATATTATACAGACAATTCCTCTTCTGATACATTTTGAAAACGTTGGACCATGGTATGTATAATATATCATAGACATAACTGACCGTGATTCTACAATTCATCCATTTTTGTTACTCTACCCATTAGCTGCACATGCGTATTGGTTACATTTCTGTATGCGTGCTCAGTGAATTGAACGTTTTGCCACGTTGCTGTGCTAGCATTTCTTTGTTGTACCTTAAAATCTTTTCGAATTGATGGATGATAAAGAAAATAGCCACCAAAATCCTCCTAAGAAGAAGAGACCTTCCTTATATTTGAGTTAGCGAAAACGTTTTCAAAATGTATCAGAAGAGGAATTGTCTGTATAATTGTGTTTTTTTAGGTGCCAAGTTAAAAATAAAGCTGTATCTAGAGTACCGGTCTGGCAATGACTGAATTACTGAACCACAGGGTCTCACGTAGTTAGGGTTCTAATCTGAACAAATTTGAATCAGATTGGAACCCTAACTACATCAGGCCTTATGGTTCGATGAATGTGGTCATTGGTTCTTGATTGCCGGGACTCTAAACACATTACATATTGGCTTCTCAATTATAAACATTAATTTGGTGGTTGAGATCTTGAAATAAAAAAAAACAAAAAAAAAAAAACATAGATCATCCATACATATGAATCATGTAACACAAAACTGCTCACTTTGATAAAATTAATGGCTGTGATATTTTATACATTAATTAATCAGAGCGTGTCACCTCTGTATTGCTTCTGTTAATCAATTAATGTGTATTTTAAATACTCTAGTCTAAACTTCAATATGCATGCAATAACTTATATAGGTATCATTTTCATTTGAAACAAGCAAAGCAAGAATCATACAAGATAGTGATTGCAGGATCTTTGTTATATGGCATATGCATGCTACTTTGTCCACAGTTTTATACTTTGGGAATGTGGTGAGATACACATAATTTATTATGTAATCATATGCATACCTTTATATTCTAACTAAAATGTATACAGTCTTGAACTCTATAATGAATTAGTAGCACAACGTTTGAGCCATGATAACGTTTCATTTAAATGCAAACATTATTTCCACATCATGCTATATCAATCCCGAACACTACCACATATAGTATTTTAAATGTTTCGATGAATGCTTAAGTCCAAAAATTTTATTATTTTAGACATACACCATTGCATTGATTGCACACACAGATATATTCATCATTTATTCTTTACTAACAAAAAGAAACATGTGCTGAATATGCAAAGTAAATTCACAGTAGTCAGGTTCTCACATGGCTTGTAAATACATTATTATACTCTCTATATTGTACTAAATAAATACAAGCTCACCAAACAAGTTTAATCGGCCAATCCAACTAATTTTTTTGACAAAAACTAGAAAATTTCACTAAAACAATGCTGTCAAGAATGCTGGCAATAGTAACAGTATGCTTATTTAAACTGCACATCTGGAACTACATGCAGTACAGCAATTTAATTTACTTTCAAAGTTTTAAGTATATTATATTATTGTAGGTATGGTGCTCTATTATTTGTTGAGTGTTCTATTACAGTCGGCGACATTTTTTTTAGTGAGTTGTAAAATAAAATATCTGTTCTTCAATATGTTAGACACTTGTTTCTATACACTGGTATCCATACATATATAAAGCCCTGTTCACACAACAACCGGCGTTTTTGGTCCAAATCTGCATCGTTTTGCATTCGTTTTCAGCTTTTGCTCACACGGGAAGTCTCAAAGAGGAAGGGTCATCCAAAACGTTGTTAGATTAGGCCTGGAAGGACTGAAGCATGATGGGACAACTTAATGAATGATGTCATGGTTAGCCAAGAATGGAAGGAGAACTTTCATATGAGTAAAGAAAACTTTTTGAAACTGTATGATGAATTGCGTCTATAGACTCTATACATAAGTCAACTAATATGAGATCATCTATTTCAGTTGAAAAGCAAGTAGCTGTAACACTATGCCCACAAAGCCCACCCTAAAATTATGCAAGGCGCCATTTTGACAATAATTGAAATTTGAAATTGCCCACAAATTAAATTCATGGGTTCATGCCCACGCACATCATTAAGTCAATTCCACATGTGTTTCAGTGTTTGTATTATTGTATAGTACAGAGCACTAGCTGTAAAAACTAATTGGCTATGTCTATGTCAAAGGGCAAAACAGCTTACTTTGTTTGACTGTGGGGGGTACATATAGGTCTATTAAATGTAATATTTAATTTAAAACAAAAAATATATAATAGGTAAAAGTACAAATAAGAGTTCAATTGATGACAGTGGCACTTCTACTTCTGCTGAACAACCAACAACCAATAATGCAGATGATGATGGTAGGCTTAATATTGAGGTATCTAAACCATCATCAACACCGGTGTTGATGATGGTTTAGATACCATGAACAAGGAGGGTAGTGATGATGAGACTGAAAGGAGCCTATTAGTAGAACCACCATCTGGTCATGTGGCGCATACTCCTCTTGACATAGCTACTGAAGGTTTGGAAGACACACCGGTTCAGCCTCAAAAAATTGATTTTCCTAAGGATAAGAAAACTGGTAGACCCTCACTTTGGTAGCTTTCAGGAAGTATCTTCACTTGTGTCAACCAGCAAGTATTGACTTCATATTTTGACCCATAACTATTAATTAATTTTTTTGACAATATTAATATCTCCAGTATTCAATAATTTTTATTTGATTATTATATTTTGTTAAAACGCTAATTTTCATAGGATTGAGGAAGTGAAACTCCGTTATAACTGGTATTTGAGGGTGACTGACTATACATTGGAGGGAATTGAAGGTGACTTTGATAATAATAATAAGGTGTTGGTTGCAGAGGGATCATGAAATGCTTCAAAATGGAGAAGCCTTCTGAAATTGAATTAGTTAGCTTTTCCATATTATCAGAAAACTTTGTTGTATTGTTTTTCAAATGTGTCCATTTGTTCCACTAGTTTCTTCTTGATGGCTTACTCTTCTTGGACACATGACAACAATTGGGTATCAACAGGCGACTTTCGCTTCATTCCCTCATTTTTGTATGTATTCAGTTTTCCATCCAACAGTTCTCTTCTTTTCTTTATGACGTCCTGGTGGTAGTTGTTTCATCACTGTCATTGTTTGTAGTTATCAGTGTCCTCCCAGTTAGTAAAAAAAGTGGTCAGCTGTGTAGGCGGAGTAGTTGGAGAATTGTCATTAACCAGTGTCTCTTCAGGTACAATTTCTGTGCTCTTTAGGCCTCCTTCAATTTGTTGTGTTGCTGGTGATCCTCCACATATTTTTTCACAGAGTTCATAGTACAACATCACTACCTGGCCTTCTACGACCGGAGTCAACTGCCTCCCTAAACTTAGTATGTATTGCTTTAAGCTTGTTACTTCCTCTTTTGTATGTGGGTAATCTTTTAGCCTGTTTTCTTTAGCCTCTTCTTCTGTTGCAGGTAGCTCTTGGCACATAAGAACAAGAATATAACATACTTTGCTTTGACAAACTCCCAATCCACATTTTATAACATTTTCTTTACCTTGTAGTCATGAGTAACTTACAGTCCATATGGTTAACGTCACCTTTCTTTTGAACAGTAGACATAATCAGGTTTATAATTCCTGGTTTTGCTTGTTGCAACACATGCTTCGTCATGTGATTAATCAATTATAATGATTTATTAAAAATCAAGGTGGACTCTAACAGATACGGGTTTCAATAATTAACAGTACTTCCTGTTATTCATGATTTCATTACTTTACACGTTTTCCATCACAAGTATTTCATTATTGGAATGTTTGTTTTGTTTTCCATGCATGCTTAACCAAGGTGGTTGAACTGTCAGCAACCACAGAAATTTGATTTCTGTTAGTTATCACAATTTGTAACGAGTTAAAATGTATAGGAGTATTCAGGTACATATTGCTCTGTTCTGATACAACGTATAGCCTCGATAATTCTTGAAGGGAGTGAAGGTGTCTGCCCGCTGTTTGTTCAATCTATTTTGTCAAGAGGTTGTCGCAAAGACTGGGAATTCCATTTTGTAGCATTGATTGTCACTGCAGTGAAAATACAAAATTAAATAGAAAAGTGGCCAGAACACTTTGTTGCCCTATTGAAGGTAAGAATTTATGTCCAGTTTCAGATGTATGTGATCCATCATGCTCGAGAAAAATGTACCTAAATGTCGATTTCCAGCTCTTTGTAATTTGGTTTGGAAGTATTGGATAGCTACTAATGTTTAGCTGAAAGAGGCTCTTCCCAAGATCTGTTTAAAGGACTAGTTATCTAGCTGCAATACTTTTTTTAGTAGTAACTAAAAACAGTTATGAATATCATTACCGAGCTAGAGTGCCACCTTTATAATTAGTTAATAACTATTAATACCCAGTTGTGAATGCTTGGATAACACAACACAGGTTAGTGTGTTCTCCAACATCGTTTTTAGGTACTGTTGTCGTGTGAACGGGGCTAATCACTTTGGAGAAGCTATAACACATTTACCTTTTCATTTGTATAAAAATTGCTATAGGCATGGCCCTTCTCATCACAATTTTTATACAAATGAAAAGGTGAATGTTATTACATTGTTATACATTCATATATACATTATAACACATTTATTTGTACCATTGCTATAGTAAACTGACCAATCAGATTGCTAAAATGTGGTTGATAAATGTGTTATTAACCTTTTCAGGAGGTTGATAACTAGTTAACAACCTCTTATTATATTATAAGTAATTTAATTAGTGACTTTTATACTGATAGATAGGAAATAATGTTTTCTGTTAATTAATATTATTGTTTGCCATGATATTTTACGACACATTGATTAAGATTTATGTATGTGATTATAGCATTATATTTGTTTATACTCTAAGTAGTAGTACTGATATAAGTGACAGTAATATTGCTACTGGTGGAGAGATTTATAGCTAATGGGTGGGCACCAGAGTGTTGCTTTTCCTCAATGTGAGTAGCCTCGGATAGCTTAAATATTTTTCTGCCATTTGCGGTATTTTTGAGAACTGTTGACACTTTTTTTTTAATCATCTGACACCTGTTTGTTTACTTGTGATTGAGGCCTTGGGTTCTATTGCATTCACATTCCTTGATGATCCCTCTTATGAAATTCCAAGAGAGCTGGGTGTGGCTGGTCCTGATCGCGATTGATTGCTCCCGGAAGAACTACACCTTATACTGGAATGGAGTAGGAGCTAGAAGTCTGCCACATGCTTGTAGGAGAAATTATGTATACTGTTGCCACACAAAAAGATTTGCTTAGTTACTATATTATTTCGCATGTGTTGCATAGTAGAAGATGGTTATACACCTCGGTACGGTTTCTACTGATTTATCAAACCTTGTACCTTCAGCTCTCAGTTTGATAAATCCAGTGGAAACCTTTACTTCTTGTATAACCTATACATATAAGTGATTTTGATGGGAGTCATAATGTATACTGATAGGGGTTATAACATATATAAATATAATAATTATGATGTCACATACTGCATGTTTGTATAATTATATAATAGTTAAGGATGTAAACGACATTATGAGGACTCCCTCAGTTATTTAATGGGGTATTTTTATGACCATCCATTCCTATGATTGCTTCTCATGGGTTTGATTATATGTATAGTAGTAGTATATACAATTAGTTGGTATTGGAGTTGTTTTGTATATACTATCTTGATTAAGTGACTATCAAATTGTAGTGATATGAAGTGTATTCAACTAGTTTATTATATATCTAATCAAAGTGAGTTTATATTTAGGTGTCTGATTTACATTATAATATATAGCAATAGAAACATGTATTTCTCATGGGTATTATATCCAAATAAATGACATTAATTATCAATGCATTGATTACACTACTAGTGTCGGTTACATCACTCAAAGGTAACCATGCAATACCAATACAAATAATAATAGACAGTAATGACATGAACATTAAAATCTATACTAAAATAGCAGTAATTTAAGATCTTACAATCTATATTACAGATTGCTGGAGGAATTGGTGTTGCTACACATACAATTACTGATTGTCTGCCATATTTTGGAAATGTGTTTGAAGCCATAGCATCTGCTAGAGTACTATATGAAATTATCGATACAGTAAGTCATTAGCTACTAGTTTTGTGATGCTAATGATGATCACTGTGTTATAGGAATCAGAGATTAACTCTAGTTCCAGTGATGGTATCATACCTGATAAATGTGAAGGAAATATTTTGCTCTCCAACGTTGTATTCAGTTATCCATCTCGTCCTGATGTGGAGGTTTTGCATGGATTAAAAATGATTATTAAACCAGGACAGACTGTTGCATTGGTTGGTCCAAGTGGGTGTGGAAAGAGTACCATAGTCAAACTTATCCCTAGAATCTATGAGTCTATTGGAGGAATTGTAAGTATAATTGTATAGAAATGAAATGTTTGAATGAATTGTACTTATTTTTAGATTTCGTTAGATGGAATTGATATCAGAGATTTGAATATTAGCTGGTTACGTAACCAGATTGCTGTTGTATCTCAAGAACCTGTTCTATTCAATGTAAGTGTTACTGAAAATATTAGTTATGGAAAAGAGAGTGCTTCAATGCATGACATTGTAATGGCTGCTAAAGTTGCTAATGCTCATGACTTCATCTCTAGTCTTCCTGATGGATACAACACAGTAGTTGGTGAAGGAGGAGCTCAATTGAGTGGAGGTCAGAAACAACGCATAGCTATTGCTCGAGCCATAGTACGAGATCCCAAGATCCTTCTTCTTGATGAAGCTACCTCTGCTCTAGATATAGAGTGCGAGAAATATGTTCACAAAGCTCTAGAGAAAGCAAAGGAAGGTCGAACTACTGTTATTATTGCTCATCGATTGTCTACTATCCAAAGAGCAGATGTGATTATTGGTATTGATAAAGGAGTCGTAGTAGAGATGGGTAATCATGCTGAATTGATGAATAATGAAGGTCTCTATTATCAACTAATTATGAACCAAAAGATTGCAGAAGAAGAAAAAGAAAAAGGTATTGTGATCATTATGTTCTATACATGTCTTCATGTTTGTATCTTTATTATTCTATTTGCTTTGACATGTTTTGGAAAGCAGTTGATGAACAAAAGGCAGTCTCATCTGCTACAATCAGTCCAGCACATTATAGTAGTACTGTGTACAGAGAAGGTTTAAGCCAAAACACAGAATTAATGGATGTTACCGAGGTCTGTTTAATTAGCTTGTATTATTACTGGGGCTAGTAATTTTAAATCAACTTTACTTTGGGTATTGGTTTTTGGTAAAATTGTGATGCAATAATAATTTATGCAATCTAAAGTAATATGAACAAGATATCCTTATGCAATGTAAAGTAACAAGAGTTTGATTATTTTGTGGTGTCACCATTAATCTCCTCATGCCTGAAACAACAGTTGCAGGGCATTTCAGTAGAACAGCTATTATTTGCAGCTTATGAAATCTGCTTACTGTAGAGATGTTGTAAACTGTACAGCTTGAGTTCATGTGCATTCAATTCCCAATAATTGATCAATCCTCAGAATGATGAATGATGAATGATGCAGAGTTTCATTCAGAATTTTTTTTTTCACCATGGGTCATCCATTGCTTTTTGTTGAAAAATAGGCATACTAAAATTTAAATACCGTAGATAGAGATACTTTAACGTTAAAGAATTTCTGTGAGAGAAATGTATGAGTGCAGAAAACTTTGTGGCTTGAAGCATCCACGAAACATTTTGCACCTTAAAAATTTGGATGCAGCTAATTAGTTATACAAAACATGGATGAGTTGAATATGGAGATGTGTGTCCGTGGATATCACGTCTACAGACGGATATGGGAAGCAGCTATCAATGAAGAGCTTGTTTGTACAAGAGTGTCACAGAATTCCACGGACTGCTACGCAGTAGCAGTTATAAAAGATGGCAAATATCTTGCCTCTGGTCCCTTTTTCTAAGAGACAGGGTCAACTACACTGGAGGTTTGGAAATTCCTTGCATTCTAACATTTACAGGAAAGAAAAATGAAATAAAGAACCCTTCTTGAAAAGAATAGTAGCCTTCTTCTTGAATGCTTGAAACATCAGCTGTACTCTTCTTAAAACACTGTATGTATTGTTACAGTATTGTATATTGTATTCTGAGACAAGAGATTACAAGTGGCTATGGGGCTTCACACTTTTCAAATTTAAAGCAAACACTGTGATAATATACAATGTGATCTGGTTAAGAAATACTGTTGATTATAAATAATTAATAAGGTAGCATTACCTCTCTTGATTGTCTTGCTGATAGAATGCTCAATTGTGTATGTTTCTAGGGCAACATATATATAACGATTCAAATCCCCATTCTTACAGGTAAGACTGTATTCCACAATATTTGCTTGAAATATTGTTATCCTGCGTGATGATTTTCTGGCAAGAACCCTGGAGGGAAGTGGTTTTGCCGCCCTAGTATATAATAGCTATATAATTATAAATACTAGGTGGAACCCATAGCAATCATATGGATGCATGCCATTAAAACTATTGTCTTGACAAAGTAATGCAAAGTAGTCTCTAGAGGCATTGAAACAGAATGATTATGTGCATGACTGACATCAGGAATGGAGCAAAGGACAATAAAAGGACTTAAGCATTAAGCACTGACAATTTAAAAGTATCTTACATTAAAAGCATAACTTACTCTTAATTAACATCAATTTTTGCATTCATACGATAAGTGCACAGTTTAGCTAAGGTTGAAACACTAGCTGCCTTTTCCTTCCAAAATTGAAGGGGTTACTTTTGCCTGGTTGGCTTTAACAGCATAAGTGTTTCACATACAGCGCTTGAGTGCTTAAAATACTTAAGAATGGCTTAAATCTACTCCAGTGAAAGTGCTGTAAGCGTCAGTACTCAGAGGCAGATTTAGCATGGGGCTGTAGGGGCTATAGCCCCGCCCCCTTTTTACAAAATATTTTTTTTGTGTATGTTTTTAAGATACTTTTCCTCTCTGGTCAAGTTCTGCTTTTTTATTTTCAAGCCACAGTTTCAAGTTACATACTTTACATTCCCATTCAGTCATCAGGCTCTGCCCAATAAATTGCACATGGGTAGTAAAAGTAGAAAGTGCACTAAAGGACAGCAGACGATTTTGCCTTTTGTCAACAGTGTGAGAGTTCAAGAAGATGAGGATGTAACTGAAACTATTGAAAATGACATTGAGTCCCCTGTCACCCACCACCTCTCATGATGCTGCCATTAGCCTCATGGTAACTAGTACAAGCACCAACTGCTTCCTGCAACTGGCCCATATGATTTTTCCATTCTATTGTCAATGTTGTTAGCTAACCAGTTATCAGATGATCAAAAGTACAAAGCACTCACTGACCTTGAACGTCCTTAAGTAAATCTCGAAGGAGACCAGTGAAGATGATTTCAGGCTTCGTGCTTCCAAACGTTTCCATGGCTCACTTATAGCAGATCAGATAACGGGAATTATTGTTTGTATTGTGTTGTATTTAAAATAAAACGTACAGTAGAAGATAATCTTGGTGGATTAACTAAGTACCCATTAGTGAAATTTAAAAAGGCCCTTGACCGATTTATCATCTCATGTAGCAACGGACTACCATAAAACTGCATGTGCCATGTTTGATGCATTTTTAGAAGTAATGTCAGGTCGAAAAAAATATTGTTCAGCAATTGACTGATTTGTACGAAACAATTAAAAACAACAGTCAAGCAAGTCAATGATTGGTACAATAGTAATATGTGGGCATCAAGGCATATCCTTATGGGGTCATAGAGATGATTCCCATTAAATTGATAAAGTGAGCAACAACCTAGGCACTTTTTAACCCTTTTACAGTTTTGAGCACAAGGTGGAGACACAATTCTAGCAGATTTTATGCAAAAAGCTCACAAAAATGCAATATACTGCTCTAAGACTACTCAAAATGAGATAATTGATACTCTTGGTGGCATGATTAGTGAAACAATTGTGAATGAAATTAAAGATGCCCTCTTTTTTCTGTTATAGCAGATGAAGTACAAGACATATCTTGTGCTGAACAAATTAAGATATATAAAGAGAATGAACCCAGAAGAAAATGGTGAGTTTGTTATTCAAGAGACATTAGTTGGTTTCAAAGAGCTTTGTTGAGTTATGACAGGCAGACAGAAATTTGGGACCTCAGTCTGTCAACTTGTGCAGTCAGAGGTATGATGCCGGTGGTTCCATGGCTGGTGCTGTAATTGATTGCATGCAGTATAATACTAAAACAATACCCCTGACCACATTGCTGTAGCCACTCAACCTACTCTACCCACTTTGTTCAAGATGCTTTCTACCATTGTATCATTACTGTAACATCATGTGAGGATCCACCCCTGGTATGGCTTAAGTCTTTTCATCAATCTATAAGCACTTTAAAGCATTTATTCTGCTGTGCGAAAGTTAAGCCACAAGTGCTTTTTAAAAATTCTTTAACTACACGTAGTGACAAATACTTAATAATTTTATGATAAATTATATAATTGTTACAATTTTGGTATATAATTATAATTATGTATATATAGGGATGGCTCTGCAAATCATAAATTTAATTATATTTTTTTCAGGAAATCAATGAAAAGATGCCACTTTTACACACGACAACGCATAAGTACACTCACAGAAAATGGTACTCATGTATTGCAGTGAAGGAGGTGCTAAAATTATGTTTCCACAAACACCACTGGGTAGCTCTAATTATTGGAATCCTAGCATTCATAGGAATTGGTATAGCTTTTCCATTGAACAATATTTTCTACCTAAGGGTAGCAGAGGTATTTTTGATTGTTTCTTTTAAGTTAAGATTATTGTCATCTATATAGAATCTGATTAACACAGACTCTAATGATGTAATCAGTGGTGCAAGTTTTTATTCCATTATTGCATCAACATGGGGTGTTTTGCTTTTGGTACTAGCATTCATCAGTGTGAGTAATTACACACATATTGTATATAAAATACTCTTGATTTCCAGATATTATGTTTTGGGATTTGTGAGCTCCAAATAACTGAGAAAGTTGGGCTAATCTCTTTCAAAGCAATGTTGAATGAAGATATCAGTTGGTTTGATCAACCTGAAAATTCTGTTAGCATACTGACCAGTAAGCTAGCAGAGGAAGCAAGAAACATTGGTTATGTGAGTGAAACTAGGAATCATAAATCTGTTGTAACCTTTCATTGATTGCAGATTCTGTTTATCATGTTGTTATGTGTTAGATAGAGTTGTTATTATTTGAGCTTTAGTAACATCACCTGCTTGCAATAAGAATTTTGAGTCAAACCATTCCTTGGAGTAAAGTTCTTAAAACTCTATCACACTATGAATAGCTGTGTTGTCAATATTATATCAGGGTCTGTTTATAGTAAAGTACTATTATTATGTGTCAGACTTATTGTTTCTATTGTTCCATATACACACACAGTTCGGTGGGTTGGTTCTTTGTTGATAATAGTGTTGTGAACAATTAGAGGTTTTTTTTTTTTATCAAGACGTCTTCTCAAGTTCTTTAATGTTAACTAGAAACCAGGATAGAAAAAATATAACACACGACTAAGTTGATTATAATTATACATGTACATTATTAAGGAACATAACAAAACAAATCAGAGGTTATTCAACAACTTCACATACAACTAATTATATAGTTAGTACTAGCACCAATATCATAGTTCATAAAAGAATGTAGGTTTAATTCACTATAGGTATTACAAACACTTACAAGGTTTGTGGCTTTCCTGAATTAGTAGTATGGATTTCTTTATAGAATCTACTATTCTATTATGTATATAACACTAGTACCATAGTTTGGTTAATTTTCATTGTTAAAAATAATTCGTGGGTGGACGAAAGAGCGAAAATTAATCACACAAAATATTTTCTATTACGTATTATTATAGAACATTGAAATAAAAGTGTCATTGAATATTCACACTAGTCTAGTAGTCTAGAGTCACGTTTATCCTCATGTTGGCCTCTCCACAGGAAATAACGAGCACACTCTGGATATCTTCTTAGGTAGATGTCCTACAATCATTCCAGCTTTTATTACTGCTGCATTTCTATCATTATGATTAGTTGGTTCTCTCTCACAAATAAGAGTTTCTCCAACAGCTGCTTCCCAGATGTGCCTGTAGATATGGTAGCTATGAACACAGCAAGCAATCTCATACTCCCTAGTGCCCATCTTCTTGACACATGTAGCTGTAGAGTGTGGCTATGCGGTTCAATTTTATAGTTGACACAATGTAAACACGAAATTTTTTGAAACAACAATAAGTATAATATTCATCGTTATCAATACACTAGTATGTATACTCACTTACTCTACACGATATGAGTACTTAATATTTGATCTACTGGGTATTATAAACCAGTGTTAACTGATGTAACTCCACTTTAAGATCATGTTTTGTAGTATCACCAGCAATTATAACAGTTTGCTACATGCAAATTGTGGTTAGCTTAAATTTATTAAATATGCATATTTATAACTGGTCTACTAAACTGTCAATTTTGGACTATTTCCTGTTTAAAGTTCCGTTCTACATTGTTTAAAGGGTGTCAGAAACATTTTGCAGCAACAAAACGGCAATCCAACAGTCATCAAGAGCTCATTAATGCAGAATGTAAATGTTGAAATGTCAGCACAAACGAATGAAGGCTCAAATTTCAAATGTTAATTTTGTGTATGCCTTAATTTACACATTTGTTATATACAATAATTACAAGTCATTACACCATTTAGATCACTAGTGCTCACACGGGGCTTTCCATTAGAGGTTGTGCTGCTATAGTAATTTCAGTGATATCTTCATTCATATTATCCTGGCCCATTGCATCAATTATCGCACCAGCTTTTCCATTGATGCTTCTTGGAGCTTATTTACAAGTTATGTTAACTAAGAGATATACTGATCATAGGAATAAGTTACTTGAAGACACTGCTACATTATTTGATTTTAGATTCAGTCTGATGTGTTCTGCTATTAATAGTGTTATCTATGGGTTTTCTATATCAGTTGTTCCCTTTACAGTTGGTTTTGCCTACATCGTTGGTGCATATGTGAACACATCTGATGAAAGCAAGGTGTACTATTCAGACTATGCTGAAATATTTTTGTAAGATCATAATGACTTTTTATGGGACCATCCCTATGATTGCTTTCCATAGTGTTTGTATGTTTATATCACAATGACATTGTATCATGCTGGGGATTGGAGGCTCAGTCATGGTAAGCGAAAGAATGCACAGTTGAATTACAGAATATAGCTGTTTATAGAATCTGGATCTACAGTCATAGGGACAGAGGGGGCTATATGAGCCCCTCCCATTTCTAATGGCTGTTCTAACATTGCTAAATTGTTGAAGAGTGGAAAAAGAAATAACTATAACAGATTGTTGTGTTTTGTTGGTCGCCACAAAGAAATCATATTTTATTCCTATACTGCAATTACGGGTTTCTTCCATTTATATATACATTACAGTGCTATAACACTGATATGGTCTACTAGTGTCCTGAGCAAGGAACAATTTGATGCCTTACCGGATGGACAAATTGCCGTTTTTTCAGCAAAGAGTTTTGTAACGATGACATCAAATCAACCAGTAATAAATGACTGTGGAGATGGCATCATTCCTGTGAGTATTTCAATTTTTAGAATTATACGGAAAGCATGAGTAAATTAAGATGGATTGAACTTATGTTTTTGTCGATAATTCTGGAAAGTGGTAATTGTATGTATTAGTATTAGTTACATACAGGAAATATTGGATGCACAAGGGGTAGGGTTAATATGCTTATACACTACTTTTTATATAGCATGAGTATAAATCACTCTTGCAGTTTCAAACACTCGCCCTGCTGCTTTCCTGTAGCTAATGGAGCACACTTTTGTCTTCATAGAAGGTATTCTGTCCAATTAAAAGGCACTGCTATTTTGGCCGTCTGGACTACTAAACTATCAAATTGCTCAGCTTTTGTCTTCCTACTGCATAAATTTTACATTTAGCAAATCTTGTTTCCAGCAAGAATACTGACTTTTACAAATGTGACTGTTACAATTCAGTAATTTAATTAGTTTTAAAACACTCTGCCCACACATTTTCTGTCATAATAAATAGTTTAAACCTTAAATTATGAACACGAAGTTGAATTGTTGAAATTCAAAAAAGTACCCAGCTTTGCATGTGCCTACGAACTGACTCCAAACAAAGCTATATGTATTTTATATCATGGTAACACAAATTAAATCACATTTGTCAAGTAGAAGCCATAGTACTATACTAATTAGTGTTTACTGTAAAAACTGTGAAAATATAATCACATTGTAGACACTAAATCTCTGGGCATATATCACATCAAAGGTTACCATGGTGATCGTCCACTCACTGTGGTATAAAATACATATAGCCTTGTTGGAGGCAGTTATGGGCATATAACACCCTTGAGATAATTGGTCACCAGCTATGCCCTCAACCAATTATTTCGCGGGTGTTATATACTCACAACTGCTTCCAAACAAAACTGTATCCTATATATACCTTGTTTTGTGCTGTGGCTGTGCAGTTTATGTATCATTGTTCTGCTACTATAATTATAATTGTATTATAGCAAATCAAACAGGAAAAAGTTAAGGGAAGTCTAAAGATGCAGGATATTCAATTCATTTATCCAGCTCGTCCTGGAGTTACTGTACTACAGTCATTTAATATATTGGTTTCACCTGGTAAAACTCTGGCTCTAGTTGGACCCAGTGGCTCTGGCAAAAGTACAGTTGTTTCTCTCTTTGAACGATTCTATGATCCAACAGCTGCAGCTGGTGGTATACTATTTGATGGAACTGATATTCGTGAGCTTAACATTTCCTGGTATCGTCATCAGATTGGTTTAGTGTCTCAGGAAGCTGTACTATTTAATATATCTATTGGAGATAACATTCGTTATGGAGCAAACTTCAGAGAAGTCAGTGATGAGGAAGTAATTCAAGCTGCTAGGTCTGCTAATATACATGACTTCATACAGTCTCTACCTCAGGTTAGCTCATGCATGCTTGTATGTCTATTCTGCTATTTTCAGTTACCTTCATTAAATGTTATAGTAAACTATTGATTTACAAGTACTAATTCAGAAATGTAGAATCCTCACCCAAAGAGGTCAAGGTTCAGGTGCACATTTTATTAGCATTGCGTAGGCTATAAAATCCCAGTTTATGAAACATAATGTTCGTTTGATACAAAAAACAATGAAAAGATTTGTGTTTTAGGTAGCTAGTGGAATGTCTGAATAAGTATTCATTATACAAAGGCATGTGTAAAACAATCAAAATGTCTGGTTTTCTATTTTATAATGAACACATTGATTACTGTATTAACTAGAATATTGTCAATGTCCATTTACTCATTTATTCTTGTAATTTTAATCTTTACACATTTTAAATAGGGTTATAAAACTAGAGTTGGGTTGAAAGGAACTCAGAAACAACGAGTAGCCATTGCTCAAGCCCTAATACGAGATCCCAAGATTCTTTTTCTTGATGAGGCAACATCTGCTCTAGACACAGAGAGTGAAAAAGTTGTTCAGGAGGCTTTAGACAAAGCTAGGGAAGGTCGTACTACTGTCACCATTGCTCATAGACTGTCTACCATTTAACACTCAGATAGTATTGCTGTACTATACAATGGTCATGTGATTGAACAAGGAACACATTGAGTTAATGGATCAACATGGAACCTACTACTTCATGAATAATGTACAAAAGTGAAATAGTCAAGCAACAATTACTAATTCATTAATGATTAATTCAAATTGTAATAGAATTTCATAGTTTGGATGTCATAAAATGCTATTGCTAAGATAGGTTTACAGTAAATATTATACAAAGTAGGCAATTCATGGTATGTCTTTCTACAAAGAACATTCCATGCAGTAATCACATTATATGAAAGTGAAGTTACATCGTCAGGGGCAGTTTTAGGGTGGTTTCTGGAAACCCCTTGTCAGTGAAATGAGTGAATGTTTCTAAATAGAAAAATCAATACTTAAGTTACCATTTATCAAATTGAAACTCAGAAAATATATATAATTGTATGATTTTAAGACATCTGAAAAAATTTGTGTAGAACTGTGCATGCATGATTTATTTATATGTAGGCTTTCATAGTATGCTGTAAATAATAATAAATGGATTTTTATATAATTATAGTGTCTACAGAGACAAATGGAAGTGCATGCTTCGTTTGCATGTTGTAACTATAAATCACACAACTCTCAACAGTAAGCTGCCTAAAATCTAGGCTTTCTAAACATTTCCTAGTTTTGCAGAGCCAGTGCCATTTCAAGACTAGACAACTTCCTAGAATCCCAGACTCCTTACAGACAGCAGCTCATAATAATTAAATTGTAAAGAAACTATAGAGAGAACTCATACTGAGAGCTAGATTAGTATAATCAGGGGAAATGAGCCAAATGACCATACTCTTCATTAGAAAAACTGAGTTGCAAATGGGAAACTATTGCTGTTGCAAGAAATGCAATTTCTCATGCTAGAACCAAACATATTGATATCAAGTTTCACTATGTGCATGAAGCCTTGTATGATAGAGTCATAGAATTGGTCTACTGTCCGACTGAACAGATGACAGCAGATATATTGACAATAGCTCTCTCTCGTGGTAGATTTGAAACTGAATCTACCAAATGTCAAATCAATTTAAGTGTGTGTTGTATATAACTTTATTGTTACTTGTTAGTGTACTTAATGTGTTTGTGGTATTGTGGTTTTGCTTACTTACTAGGCTTATTAGAACTTGTATAATCCCACATGTTTCTTGAATATTCTAGAACCTTCCTTAGTTTCTGTATATAAGTTGTGCTCAGTTGAGTCAGTTCAGTTCTGTATAAACAACTACAATGTGTATCACTACTAAAATACAACACAAGATATCCAAACGTCTGTGTATGTATAGATTATACCATGTCTTTCAACAGGATACTGAACATAACTAGATTCAATAGAAAATTTGTTCTTACCTCATAAGTTTGTATTTGAATCGTGAAGCGTCAGATGGCATAATTGATTTTGTAGTTAGGTATTACATGTGTTATGTATTGTGCTCCACAAACGTTTTTTTCTAGACAACTGCTGCCACATTCATCAGAAGTATGTGTAATGGAGTCAGCTTTGTACGAATCGATAACAAGAGCTGTTAACAAATGTGGGACAGAAGCTTTTCTAGACCCCCTATTATAATTAGATCTGTTCATCAATGGATTTTGTGGCTGTGAATCAACATTCAAAATGTAATAGAATAATATTTGTTTCAATTCGTCAGATGATTATAGCACTTGCTTTTCTCTTGTATCATACAGAATATACATAATGGATTCATTATCTCCAAGTAAATTACTACCATACATCAAATGCAAATGGTCTGAATGTTACACTGAACACTACACATTATAGCTTCGTGAGATTAACTTGGAATTGTAGAAACATTTTCATTCTGCATTATTATGTGGGGAACTACTTTTAAAACACATCAGTAACATTACTTCTTGTTGTCATCTGTTCATGTTATCATGATTATATAGGAAGCATTCAGTTTCCAGCTGAAAGTCAGTAAGAATTCAAAAACTACGTGATCAAAAGATACTAATGACTGACTGGTGACTATACTTATTTACAATGTATTTGCAATTGTACATATTATGCAAATATTTAATACATGTATTTCACTCTGTAAGGATTATAATGAAACTCATGATAAATTACTAAAAGGAAATATAGAGGATGGATTGGAGGTAAAATTTAATTTATCGAAATCGTGGTTGTTAAAAGTTTAATAGGTTGCAAATTAGATTATTAATGATGTAACAAAAGGCTGCTGTGTAATTGCTTTCAAAACCTTTTTATTCAAACCAATTCCTCTGTGAATATGCTGGAGGAATTAATTGATCAAAGAAAAGGAATGAGTAAAGCAAACCAATGTTATATTTTTTAATTCAGGTTTAAAGGCAAAAATCTATGGTAGGTATGGTAATTAATAGATACATCTTGTAATTATGTATACCATGTATGTATGTATGTATGCATGTATGTATGTATGTATATATGTATGTATGTATGCATGTACCATGTTGTTACCATGTTGTTACCATGTTGTTACAATGTTGTACCATGTATGTATGGTAATCAATAAATAGATCTTGTAATTATGTGTACCATGTATGTATGTATATATGTATGTATGTATGTATGTACCATGTTGTTACCATGTTGTTACCATGTTGTTACCATGTATGTATGGTAATCAATAAATAGATCTTGTAATTATGTGTACCATGTATGTATGTATGCATGTATGTATGTATGTATGTATGTGTTTCACAGCATTGATGCAACAAAAGAAAGTTGTCGGCTTAGTTGGTTAGTTTACTGCAGCAACAAATATCCTAATGCTGTGTGCCTAGATTATATCTGTTTGCCAATCAAAACATTCCAAAAGGTGCTGAGATTATGGGTAGAGATGGATGATCTATTATATGCTAATGTAGTAATATGTACAGATTTAAATGTGAGGATCTCTTATATACAGAATTACATAGATTACTAACCTAAACCTTATGACATAGGCGTCTGCACTGGTAGGGCAGGTAGGGCATTTGCCCTACCAATAATTTCCAGTTATAATTGTAATTAACAGTATTTGTAAAAATAATGGGTGTGACTAACATTCCTCAACATGTGTGCGTGTAAATACCTAAACTGAGATCGATGTCTCGCGTAGCCCGCCTCTCCCACTCTAGAGTGGGAGGGGCTGGCTACGCGTGACTAGAAAACTGCATCTCTTCTGAGGTAGTCTTTCTATTTAAAATGATGCTTTTAGCTTCTGCCACTAATGCTGTTAGCGAGAGGTCATGCTTGGCTCTCAGGAGAACGAAGGCTTGGCTTAGAATAACTTGAGCCAGGAGAGATTGAACCACTGTGAACTTGATGTCAATAGCTGAAGAATCCGTGTCTGTAAATGAAGTAGACTACACACCTTCGGACTCTTCTCTTAGTTTAATAATATTGTTTCGTATTAATCATCAATAATATTAAGTGACCACACCCCTCATGAATACATAATTAAACACAAAAATTTTTCCACACACTTAACGCGCAGAAATACACTACTCTCTGCCCTACCTACTTCTTTTTGCTTCCGACGCCCCTGTATGATGCAAAACAAATCTCCCTACATACATTTTAGTATGATTGATTACAATACTCTTACCTGATAAATCATATTCTGGGAAAAAAGAATGTATTCCATCATTTACAAGAAGCCACACAACACCAATATGAATGCATTCAGGCCAAACCTGTCATAACATGTGTACTTAGACTACAAAAAAGTCAGGTCTGAGCTTATCACATGAGCAAGAATACACCCACTCTGCAGTTCCTCTGAATGACTTCCCAAATCGAGAAACAAATTGCATGGTAAGTATTGTGCTACAGAAATTGAAAAGTTAAAAATTAAATGATTGATTAATACCTTCAATATTGCAGTAACTAGTGAAATATCATGGACAATGAACACCCTCAATGCTCCATCTATAGGTACAATATAGATGCTATTGAGTAGTTGAGGGATTATAATTAAGGTAATTAACAATGTTGATGTTGTATATACCTGCTGAGTACTGGGTGATGACACCTCATGAATATTTGTTGTGGATGATGCAATTTCATGAAGTACTTCCTAGTAGTCAATTACCGCAGGAGAACCATCAAGATTGTTTTGAGAACCAACATTTGCATTTTCACTGTGTGCAATTTTCGATGAAAACCTAAAAATAAAACTTCAGCACAACAAATAAGCATTTTGTGTTGATACTTAAAGGAGATTTTTGTTTTTGCTATGCTTTAAATGAGGTGAAGAGAAATCAAATTTATCCTTTCCTACCCTACAGAAAGTTTTTGACATTAGTTTTCTGTTTTCAGCTTCTGAAGGACAAATCTATAATGTGATGTTTGCATTGTAAAACATGGTATTTCACTAAAACATTTGTACAGATTTGTATATTATACATTTAGAATTTTTAGCATAGTATCTACTTTGTTCACCAAACACTACTATAGCAAATGAACTAAATTCTTTAGTCCAGCACAACATTAGTTTAGTATGTTGGTGACACAGGACGTTATATCATACGATAGTAAACTTTTCTCATGCATGGTAAATATTAAGTATCTTGTAATTATAAATTACCAATCACTATACACTCTGTTGGGCTTGGAAATATTAGAGAGAAATTGCATCTATGAAATATACTAGGGACTTACTAGAATTCAAATGGAAAGTAGTATTATAATGATTACTATATAGGTGTGATTATTAGTATTGATAATTATCAGTGTTTATGATTTTGCAGTTTCAGTTTCATAATTAGTTAAATCATCCGCATACCAATTTCTTTTGCTGAGTGTTTTGAAAATGTGTGATTATCCATACTTAATGAACCAATAAATAAATACTGCACATGTCCAATTACTAGTTGATATTAATTTTTAAAAGGTGTTCATGCAACGATTTATGCAATTAATCACAATTAATCCATTAATCGGTATAATTACATATCTCTGATGTATTATGTGCACGAGATTCAAGTACTTGCAAGGCACTTGTGGCTTACCATATGATAGCCTTCCTTTACCTGAGCAATGTGGTTGGTTGAAACGTCCAAATTCATAATTGACTGGGGAGATCCAGAAATACAGTCATCTATAGAGAACATCATCAACTTCTTATTATAAGGATCTAGTTGCAAAAGTGGGTGCAAAACAAACAGATGTGGCTTCAAGAAAAAGGATAGCTACTGTGGGCCTGGTTGTAAGTGCCATGAATGTAATAACTTACCACTCAAACAAGTTGAAGACATTATTGATGACCAAGAGGAGTCTGAGCGCAACACTGATAGTGATGAAGATGGTAGCAGTTGTTCTAGTGATGAAGAGACAGAAACACAAATAATAATAACAGAAACTGTTGACATAGCATCATTTTTTGTAGTATTTTCTAAAATTAGTAAACACATCAGTATAGTGTGTTCAAAACATTTGGTACAAATTTGTTTCAGAGCAGATATCATGCTAACGTTTACATTTACAAATGCTTTAGACATATATAAACAACTAGAAACAGTGTAAAGACTTGTCCATTTAGTACATTTTGCAAAAAGAAGCTCTGAGAATCAAACATCCGCCCACAACAGTTCTTAATAATGTCTGGTATTTATTCTCTAAAACCCGTCCAAAAAAAAACATACAATAAACTTACTAGGTTGTTTCCTGAGATGTTTTTTAATCGACAGTGACCATTAGAATGTCTTCTCCTTGCTGTACAATGCTGTCGACCCTTTTTCTTCCGCCACAAACTAATTTAAAGAATTACAAAGTTAACGCCCACCTCCGTTGCATTATTACTTAGTCTCGTCCCCACCACCCCACGCCCGGCGCCTCTCGCTCTATAAGGGCGTGGGTAGCTGGCTAATTATTACTGTTGCGGTTCGACTTAATTGCTTAATTTCTCGCGCCTCAGGAGCGCCATTGTTCAGCCTCACCATTAAACTTTCTAGTCTATGCCACTGGACTGTCGCTACAATGATGTCTGCAGGGGAACAGCTTCCTCGTAATGAGTGGCCTACAGTCGCTGAGTTTTATTCTGGTCATGATATCTTGATCACTGGTGGTACTGGTTTTATGGGAAAATGTTTAGTGGAGAAGGTTTTACGTAGTCTACCTACCGCAGGTCATGTATTTGTGTTGATGAGACCAAAGAAAGGAAAAAGTGTGCAAGAGAGAATTGGAGACCTCACCAGTGCACGGGTAAGTAGTGATTTGCATCTTCCAGAGTTGTAAATAGCATTCAGTATTGATTGTTAAATTAGTTCATATTATATATAATCTGTTCGTCTCTCGTCCATACTTGCAGTTATTTCAACATCTGCTAACTGAATCTCCAGAAGTAATGGATCGTATTGTTCCCATAGCAGGAGATATAACTAAACCTGGATTAGGAATTAGTAAAGAGGATGAAGAAGTACTAGTGAAAAGTGTCTCTATTGTTTTTCATTTGGCAGCTACAGTACGATTCGATGAATCGTTGAGAGACGCTTTGCAATACAATGTAATAGGTGTGAGAGAAATGATAAAACTATGTCGTAAGATGAAGAAACTACAGGTATTGCATCTGTTTGAGAATATCACTAAACAAAATCAACACTTATTTTTTCCCATACATAGTCACTAGTACATGTGTCTACAGCATATTCCAATTGTCAAATGAATAATATTGAAGAGATTATCTATTCAGCTCCTGTGGATTACAATAACTTACTACAATCAGCAAAGTATGTGACACTTACAAATGTGAAAAAAATAATTTTCAGTCTTTTCATAGTTGGATGACAGATAAACAACTAGAACTTCTCTTGCCCTCTCTTCTTCAAGGTCGTCCTAATACATACACATTTACTAAAGCATTAGCTGAAAACCTGTTACAAAATGAAGCAAAAGATCTTCCTGTAGCTATCATCAGACCCAGTATTGTGGGAGCTGCTTGTAAAGAACCATTACCAGTAAGTTTAATCAGAGATGAGAAAAAACCCACATGCATCACTGCAGGAGCTTATGAGCGCTACGAAGAAGACTTGAACTCATCACACCTATGCATACTGCCAAAGGTGTGATAAGTGTTCATTCAAATAATTATATAAAATATAATAATAATTATTAAAATTATTATCAATTGTGGGTCTGACAAGATGAGTAGACGTAGTCTGTATAATCCTCCACTTCTTTCCAGACAGAAATGATACTAATATATAGTCTGTTGTAGCTACACTCTTCACACAGAGGAGAAAGGGTCTGGTATAAGACTTGTGCCTGTGAAGTGCTATTTTTTGCTAAAACAAACAAATTATGTAAGCAGGGTGTTTCACAAGCAAGATTCTCAGCTTTAAGTATACAATTCTAAGTTGCTTTACTGAAAAGAAGAGTTATTATGAAAGCCAGTGATGTCAAAATCATGCTTTGATAGATGGAGAAAGACAGCAAAGCGAGTGTTTGCAGTACATATACAATTGGCCACCATGCAAAGCACAAAACCAGACACTACTCTAATATGCTTGTCCTCAAGACTTGCATACCAAAGAGAAACAGTATGTTTCTTACAATTTAAACACTAGGAGTCCATTTTTTTTCTTACATAACGTAAAAAGAATTTATTAATTAGCTTTCATGCAGTTTGATTGGGTTGCAAAACTCCTGCAGCATTGCACAAACGCTCTGTGCTAACCCTTTCGGTTTTATAAGGTTGTAATTTTACAACTTCCTGTCAGAAAGAAAGTGTAACGGTTTGAACTGCAATTCACTAGATGTTGGATGTACCACACCCCACATTACTGTGGATTATAAGAATGTGGTGGCGGCATGTCGGCATGTCGGCATTGTTAGATGTGGTCGGGCAGTGCTTTGATTTAAGTGTCTGTTACTTAGAAGTTAGTTTAGGGTACTTAAGTTGGCGCTCGGGCAAAATATATGAATATTCATTAGTTACTACTTATTATTGTATCTCAAAAACTATTTCACTTCTTTGATTCATTTTTGTACAATTTATATATCTCAAGATGTGCTAACTCCAGAAAAAATTTTAAATGTAGATGAAATCTACAATGTGAGAAGGCGTTCGACAATTATGGAAGTGTAAGGTACATTTTTCTCCGTCTGTGTAGTAGATAATGAAACAAAACTTGCTGTCAGCACTCAACTCACTAAGATCTGAAAACGTACAGAACAGATTTGCAGTACAATTTCTAGATCAGCTACTATCTCGCGTATCTCATCGCTATAGATTATCAAAGAAAGATCAGAGAGGAAAACGGCTCTGTACGATTTTAGAGTCACACCTCCTGAAGTACTGTATGAAATATCAAAGCTATACGTTGAATAAGAAAACAGAAAAATGTACCTTAAAAGCATGTGTTAACTTACAATCTGCACTTTAACCAGAAACCACACGTATGGAATTTCATTATTATCATAGAGTGTGTATACACATTTCCGCATACTTAGGTTACCGTAGACCACAAATATATATGAATGAAAAACTAAATTATGAATATCATGAATAAAACAGATATGTTTAACGGGCACTTTTCTGGCTTCCCGAGCGCCACCTAATACCCTTAAACAAACATTTTTTTGATAAAAAAGTAGTTTCATTCCCAGACTCCACCCCTTTTTGAGATCGGACGGCGGGGAGAGAGTCTGGTCTATCGAGCCAACATTTTTGTCCCAGCTCTGGAATTTTGTCGCAGGTGTTGGTATGAAAATTAGACCACATGTAAACTGTGAATATTGTTATTATTATTTATTCTACATCTGCGTTAAAAACTAAGATAGCTAATGAACAAATGATACATGAGTTTACTAAGAATTTGTGTTTACTTTAAAGATGAGGCGGAAAGAAGCAGTAGCCGGCTTTTCACAAGAGTTGATGCACTCTCTCGCCTACAGACCAGATCTGGAAAGTCTCTCCATTCTTCACAATTTATGATGTTTTTAAATCTTCCAGGAACGTCATATGTAGTTTAAAAAGACAAAAGAGCAGCAGTAACAGTTAAGGTGGTACTAGGGAGTGGGAGGATGCGACTCCAATCGGTTTCAAAATAGAATATTATATAATGTGACTCTAACCTAGTGTAATAGCAACCTTCATATCTTCTAATCACCTTTATAGAGTCCTGGAATTGATAATACATATATAAAATGTCCATTTTTGCAATCGCAATAAGTACAAAACCGAGAAAGCCACGCCCACCAATCATGGCGTGCACCAAGTACAATGCATTTACAGAAAACAAATAGAGCCGTTTTCTGGAAATTCATTTTACTTTTATAGTTACAAGAGGCTGAAGAAAGCTGAATTCTGTACCTTTTCACTGAAACCATAAAATTTACCTTTCTAGACACTATCAAACTCCGATCTTTCTCAAAGAACCTGCATTCAGTTGCATCTGTGATGCTGAGCCACACCTCATACAAAATAATGCTTGATCAAGGTGGGTATGGGTATAAGATGGAAAGGGCTAACTACCCTTCCTCCTCTATGCGAAGGGTGTGGCTGCGCCAGACTAACCAGCAAAGGATAAGTGCTACAAAGCTGTCAAGTACTGTTTTGAATCTAAAGGGTGTACAAAAGAACAATTAATAGACAACAACAAAAGCAATATCTCTGATGAAATAAGCACATGATGATTAGTTTGTTACCTGGAGCAGGTTTGAAACCTCTCGTATTCAAGTTATCTTCTCGATTTTCTTCTTAGCTTGTAGAACCTGCGCTTCGGGCTTGCAGTTAGTTTGAAGGTCCTATTTAAAGTACTGATTCCATCCCAGAAATTGGTGCATTTGTTCTTTGATCGCAATTTCACCTCTACTAAACGACAAATCTGCATCTTCTGCAAGACGTTTTCTTGACTATGATTCTAGGGATTGCCCACAAACCTGAAAACGTATCTAGCCTTTTGACCATATTCGGAGTTTTGCTGAAAGTGTGATTCAACAACAGATGGTTAGTACAGTTTGACACTCCTTTGTGTCACTTCGCGTTACTCATAAGCTCCTGATTGCTGTAACAAAACATTTCTTAAAATAATAATTAGGTTAGTATAGCATAAAATTAACATTTAGTTGGTTGGGCAGAATTCATACATGTTGATGTTTGTACCACTAATCAATAATTGAAGCACTACTTTAGCTGCAAGATAATAGAGTGCATGGTTCTCAGTATAAAGTAGTTGTGACATCTAATGCAACATGTTATCGATCACTATAAAAATTAATAGGTTATTTAAACAATTATAATAATAATAATTTATGTTCCTGACACTATATTAATCGATTACTGATTTATTTTCTCGCTAGGATAAAATGTTTAATTTAATTCGATCTATATATATATAATTATATATATATTGATTAGTATATGAATTACATGAGTTTTAAATCCTTTAGTAATAATAAGGTGTTAATTGTTATTGTAAGTACAAATTCATGTACATACTAATTACTGTAAAATTGAATAAGCATCTGTTGTTACCCTCGCCGCGTAGCGTAGGCGGAAGGGTACGGTAATCGTTTTGTCTGTGTGTCTGTGTGTCTGTTAGCAGTTTTTCTGGAAAAATAAAAACATTGACATTTCAAATGGGGTACTGGTAGACTTCAAATTATACAAGGAAAAAAAATAACGTAGGAAATCTTCTAAAACCTTTTGGTTCTAAAGTTATGACAATATTTATAACTCACAGTTACCGTTTCACGACTTTAAGATGAAACGAGGGCAATAAAGAGAGTATATTTGGACACACAAACACAAGTTATCCTGTTTCATGGCCTATCGCTAGCCAAGAAACATTTCAAACCAAAAACAATTGAGGTAATGGTTGCTACTACTATGCTACACCACCATTGATGCAAGCTACTTAGCTCCACCTACAGGCATTGTCACGTGCACGTGAATGTAGTTTTCACACGTTGAGACAAGTTGAAGACTTCATTGTTTTTCGAAGGAAAACAGAGAATAAGATGTAAGATATATATACAAAATTATTTAAACATTTTTTTCATTGATATATTTGTTATGTCTTTTAAACAGTTTTAAATTCAGTACTCTTGTATTTTGACGGCGTTGATAGCAGAGTTTGGAAGCCTGTATTTCACACTTTGTTTTGACAGTTTATATATATAGCAGTCTCCTTCAGTGATTGACAGGTTACATTTTTAGCTGTGAGTTACACCACTTATATAAGTATGGTGTCTATAGAACAATGGAGAGCAGCAATTGGTGGTTTTAACCACTTGAAAATTATTACTGCCTCTTCTATTTCTAAATCTTGCAAACATTTATCACTAGTTTTGTACTGTTTGTATGCATGTATTTGTGTGCAATTAGTACTGTTACTCTCTGGTGACGTGGAAACCAACCCAGGGCCTCCATACAAGTTATGTCCACAATGTTCTACATCTGTAAATATTAAGAAAGCAATATGTGAATGTGGCTTTGTGTTTCGTAAAAGTAAAACAGGAGGACAAGTAGAAGGTAGGAGACAGAGTGCTAGACTAGCAAGAAAAACCAAATTATCTTTAGAATCTCCGCAGGAAGCATCCTATAGAAAAGAACAGGATAAGTTAATGAAGACTAGAAAACGGATTTTAGAATCACCGCAGGAAGCATCCTATAGAAAAGAACAAAACAAGTTAGCAATGACTAGAAAGCGGATTTTAGAATCACCACAGCAAGCATCTTATAGAAAAGAACAGGATAAGTTAATGAAGACTAGAAAACCGGTTTTAGAATCTCCACAGGAAGCATCCTATAGAAAAGAACAAAACAAGTTAGCAATGACTAGAAAGCGGATTTTAGAATTACCACAGGAAGCATCTTATAGAAAAGAACAGGATAAATTAATGAAGACTAGAAAACGGATTTTCGAATCTTCACAGAAAGCATCCTATAGAAAAGAACAAAACAAGTTAGCAATGACTAGAAAGCGGATTTTAGAATCACCACAGCAAGCATCTTATAGAAAAGAACAGGATAAATTAATGAAGACTAGAAAACGGATTTTAGAATCTCCACAGAAAGCATCCTATAGAAAAGAACAAAACAAGTTAGCAATGACTAGAAAGCGGATTTTAGAATCACCGCAGGAAGCATCTTATAGAAAAGAACAGGATAAATTAATGAAGACTAGAAAACGGATTTTAGAATCTTCACAGAAAGCATCCTATAGAAAAGAACAAAACAAGTTAGAAATGACTAGAAAGCGATCATTAGAAACTAATGAAGACTCAAATAAGAGAAAAGCTATTGATAAGTTAGCTAAAAAAGCAAGAAGAGCTAGTAGTATTACTATTGATAATGCAATTACTGCCTTTCTTACAAAAGTAAAGATTGGACCTGAGTTTGTATGTACTAGTTGTCATCGTATGATGTATAAAAAATGTGTTGTTCCTTTTAATAGAACTAAATATAAAAAACATAGTTTTGATGTGTTAAATAATGTATTTTGTGATGAGTTTAAACACGTTTGTTCTGATGGTAAACAGTGGGTATGTAAAACATGTGATAGTGCATTAACAAGAGGTAACATGCCAGAGAGACTCTAACATTCGCAATTAATTCAGTATGGAGGCCGAGGCTCTAGTAGAAACGAAGAAAATCGTTGAAAGGTTGGAAGAAACTATAAAGCAGATGGCAGAAACAATAAAACAGCAACAAGAACAGATAGAAGAGATAAGAAGTAAAGAAACAGAAGAAGCTGAAACACCAGAAGCGGCAGTCAAAAGAAAGCGTGATAGAAAAGGACAATACATTCAATCGAGCAGTAAAGATGGATTAAATGGAGATGGAGAACAGCAATGGAATGGAGAACAGCAATGGAGTGGAGAACAGCAATTCAATGGAGAACAGCAATGGAGTGGAGAACAGCAATTCAATGGAGAACAGCAATGGAGCAACAGAGGTGGAGGACAGCAATGGAGGAACAGAGGTGGAGGACAGCAATGGAGCAACAGAGGTGGAGGACAGCAATGGAGTAACAGAGGTAGAGGGCATCAATAGAGTAACAGAGGTGGAGGAAAGAAATGGAGCAACAGAAGTAGACAAAGGAGGCAAAGAGGAGGGAAATATTTTATTTCTTTTAACTTATAACAAACACATAAATAACTTAATTTTTTTCCCTTTTTCATTATTTAAAAATAAATTAAAGTATTCAACGGTTCAGAGGGTAGTGGTTGTACAAAGACAGTGAGACTGAGGAAAAGCAAAAGAGCATAACATTTTTTAAAAGTAACAGTAAATAATTAGATTTACATATAAATATATATATAATCACAAATGATTACTGATCAATCAGCACTAAAAATATGTAATCACTTTTGATTCATCAACACTTTTGTTTAACACCCTAGTCAAAATTGTCACCTCAAATTAATGAGATTCTCTGTGTAACTAACGTCCTTTCATCGAAAGTGCGCTTTAAAAATGTAATTCTAATTGTGGTGGGTGTGGTTATTGTAGTCAAGATCAAAATGGCTGATTGTCAGATTGACACTAGTTTGCGAGTTTTAAAGTAGTGCCACACTAGGAAGGATTGCATAACAGTGTGAGCTATCTGCTGACTTATTATTTATTGCCCTCATTTCAAAAAAGTCATCTTAAAGTCACGAAAAGATAACTGTGAGTTATAAAAAAATATAAGCTTAACTAAATAATAATTGAAGAAACACAAGCAACGCCCCAGTGCAAAATTTTCACCTAAAATTAATTTCTAGCTAAATTTAATAATTTGGTGTGTGTGTCTGTAGATGTTGGTGGTTCCTCAAACAAAAATAAACCTTAAGGATATTACTTTTTTTTCTCATAAACGATTTTCAAATTTATGTAACAGAAGTATTGTTTGTTTCATACACAACTTTTATTATTTTCCCACTTCGGCGAGGGTCCCGTCCCGACGGAGCTCGTTTTCACAAGCACTACAATAATACACCCCAGGTTATATCTATAATATTATGCTTTATACACTGTATAGTCATTTCTGTCATGCTTTATTATGACATGTACAGTATATACTAGCCAATATAGATTGAAACTAGTGTAATAACAAGATGATTCAACAGTAGTATCAGCTAGAGATATATCAATATTTGTAGGTTACTAAAAACTAGTGTGTTAGCTTCATCACAATCCAACATGTTATGTCTTTTCTTGACATTATCTTGATGACGAGCAGTTTAGCCTGCAACTAACTCAAGACAAGGGAACAGTTATTTTAATTACAATTCCTGGTATCCATCTTGAACCAGTTCCTCTAAAACCTTCAGCAAAGACCATATCACCAACATTACATTCCCTCAATGGCTTTGCTGTGTTGTAAGCTTCCTTTTGTTTTGGCTTTCTACCTTCTTGCTTATCTCTGGAAACAGTGCATCTAAATGAGATCTTAGGCAGCATCCCATCAACAGTTCTGATGGTGCAATACCTGTAGCGACATTTGGTGTAATCTGTAAATAAAAACTTTGATAACTTTTCTAGTATAGAATTACCTTCAGTACATCGAAGTCCTCTTTTGACTGTCTGCACTGCCCTCTCTGCGAGGCCATTTGTGGAGGGTGGTATGGTGACGATGTCACATGTTTAATTCCATTAGCTTCTAGCTACAAATTTCTGCAATTCATCACTTGTAAATGATGGTCTGATGTCAGTCACTATTTTCTGGAGTAATCAATGGCAAAATTCTTCCTCAATTTCTCAATGGAAGAAATGTTTGACATTATGTGAACATCTAATCACTTAGAATTGGAATCCACAAGAATGAGGAACATATGTCCCATGTATGGTCCAGCCAAGTAATTGACTACACAGTTGTGCTGGCCATTTTTAGTAATTTATTAAAACGACTTTTAACTCGGTAATATTCTGGGGTCTGGGAACTTCCTTGATAGCGCTAACATTTTCATCAGTTGTATGCAGTCTATCTGCATCAATAACATGGCCCAGCCCAAATACTCCATCTATCAATGAGTGCATAAAAATAACACTCTGACTGATTCAGACGTAACCCTGCTGACTCTAATTTGCTCAGTACGCTCTCTAGATTCTGTATATAGATGCTCTTCTATTGACTTTCCTGTTACAAGTATGTCACCCAACATTGTAGGAGGTTTTCCATACACCGCTGAAACACAGCAGTGATTGGAACAACCTCTTGTTGGTATTAATAGTTACAAACTCCTTTGAATTATCAGCTAACTGTAATTGTTAATAAACTTAAGCTCAATCTAATTATGAAATTGTTTCCAAGTTGTAGTAAAGAGTTCCTCCACTCTCGGAAGAGGGTAGGACTCCACTTGAGACACATGATTTGGTGGTGACTTTGAAGTGGCCACAAATCCTGACCGACCCATTTTGCTTTACAACAGGGACTATAGGTGCAGCCCACCTTGCGAACTGCACTAGGGATGTACTCTGTAATCTATTTAGTTCAGCTTCAACTTTCTCTCTGAGTACAAAGGTGACTGATCTAGTTTATGGAATTTTGGCTCGACATCATCTACTGTAATAGCTGACTTTGACACCCTTGAGACAACCCAGTTCATCTTTAAAAATAACTGAATGCTTTTCTAAGAGTTCACTTCATTTGCTAGGCTGTGAATTTTCCACAGGTCTACCTTGATTTCGCAGAGCCAGTCCCTTCCCATAAGGTTGGCACCAGTCCCTTTTACTACAAGAACAGGTAAGACCTCCTCCTGCTTTATATACACCTCAATTGTGCCAATTACTGGAATGGACTCACCAGTACAGGTCTTCCACTTAACTTCTGGACTATCACCACGAGACATTTTAGAATATGTAGTCTTGTTGATAACTGAGAGAGATGCACCCGTATCAAATTCCATATCAGTTAATACATGTAATAGCAATAGTTCTATTGAGCTGTCTCTTGTTGTGAACATTGTATATGAATCTTCCTCTTGTTCTTGTTGTTCTTCAGAAATGTACTAGTGTGTATACATGTATAATCTTGATTTACGAAATGAGTTTTAGTTTGTTTCCCTGATATTTTTGTTAATTGACTTGAGTGACATACCTTTCCTATGTTTTCTCTTTTCTTGCATTTATGACAGTCCTGGTCCTTGAAACAACGGATTGATGCCATGTCACCTCTTCTCTTCCTCTTCGTAGTTGTTCACTGGGTTCTTCGGGTGTTGGTACTGCAAGTTAAAAATGAACTGGTTCAAATTTGTACAACAATTTTTGGTTGTTTGGCATATTAATTATGGATGCACGCATGCAAATGCCATAACTACTTTGTACTAATTATAACCAAGTAATTGAAGATTATAGTTTTAGGGTGCTGTCTAC